>JACTAT010000029.1:4048104-4787023 GCA_014526335.1 Chrysaora quinquecirrha | reverse complement strand
GCAAACTGTGTTTCAAAACAGGTGCGTAACAAATGAAAAATTTCTCTCCTCTTAGTATCCGATGATTGGTGGACCATTAGAAAACAAAATCCAAATCGTAGCTAATCCTTCATTACAATTAAGCATTTAGGAAATTATTAAGCACCTGAGGGAGAAGGGCCGGGAAGAAAGGCCTTTAGAGAGTACATGCCATGCTGCATTTGGATGAAGTAGGTATGCCTTCGATTCGATTCTCCCTGATGTAAATGGCTAAAGGACGATGGATGAATTTGGAAAGAAGGGCATATGAATTTGTAGACACACAGAAAACGTTGAAAACAAAAAGCACTTTGGGAGAGAAAAGGGGCCACTTTTTAAAATTTGATTATAAATTTGGAGAGCACGATTATAAATTTGGAGGCACGAGGCTTAGAACCCCTCCCTCCAACGTCTATAAGGCACACTAATCCATTGGTTTGACGAATGTAGTATTTGGTTAAAGATTTTTTGGATTAATTTTGAAATTTTTGAAAAGATTATAGTTTGCAATAAGATATTGCTAAAGAAATTATTTAATCATTTAGATCAACGACGTCAAAAACGAAGACGAAGTCGATTCCTAAGACAGAATTGTTCGACAGAATATTATTTCTCCCAAACATGAACGGGATCATCAGGACAAAAGACTTTCTTGAAGACAAGAAACTTGCAATGATTGTTGAAGGCCTTTCAGGTAAATAGGACTTTTGATCATTGCATTGCTATAAAATCTTCTAGGTGGAGCTGAATTCGATCCCCAATTTCTCTTTCTCGCTGTAGATGACATATAATTTTGCAGTGCGGTACACATCACATTTCCCCATTTATGCATGGCAGTCACTCTGCTGAATATAAAGAACCTTATATTTGGTCCAATTTATTAAGTTTTTCTTATTTTTCCCTAGATGATGATGATCAACTCGAAGGACCATTAAAGTTGGAAAATTGAGCGATATTCCTTAAAGGTACAGATTTTGAAATTGCTGTGGCAAATTATGATATAGAGCATGACACTGGGTCATTGTTGTCCTTTTCATTGCGGAGATACAATAGACCCAAGCATAACGGCATTAATTGCAGGACGCACGATGGCTCATAATAAACGGAATTTACTCATGAGATATCGTGGGCAAGGTATTTTATTTCTATGGAGCATTCTAATGCTCTAGAAACTCAAATCCTTTCAAAACCTTGAAAAACTTAGTCAATACTTAAAATCTTGGTATATAAAAACGCAACATTGAGAAGGAGTTACATAGAGCCAGCAAGCATTGTCAACCAGTGATCAAAATAAGGGAAAACTTGAAAGCATGGAAAAATTAGACGTTCTCTTAAGCCTTGCAATGAACAAATATGACGATACGCATTAATATTTCAATGTTTGTCGAAAGTTTATTTGTTTAATTTCTGTTCCTGTGTACAATAATACAAGTTCCAGCATTTCCTACCGCTCATAGCTCTAGTTTCGTCTGGATTCCACGACCCATGCTTTACTTTTATAGTAACAAAATGCCTGTCGTCAGTGCTGCAACTCATTGCTGCTTTCTGATTGGTGCTTTTCGATCCTCATCTCGGTATAAATTCCGCCTTTTTCAACTGTTTCGGTCTGTTATTTACGTTTAATCTCTTAGAAGTGTTAGACGATAAAAGCTTTAAGTATACACTTTTTTTAAATAAGCCAGAAAAAGAGTTTTTAGGTGGTGCCCAGTCATTCTGTGAGGGCTGAAAGACCAGATGCGTTAAGCAACTTCGAGGGCTGGACCGGTAGTCAAGTTGCTAATCAAAAAAAAGGGTATCCAAAAATGTTTCCGCTGTCCCTTGCAATTTTTGAAATTTTGTGCTTATCAAAGACTAGTGCTATATATGTAAATTTATGCTAACGCCGCTAATGGGCTCTTGGAGGCTGTGCCCTCACTGATCATCGGCCATCGAATCTCTAAGTCCCATTCGCCCCCAACATCTGTAAAAATGCTTGAATACACGAACGTGTAGTCGGATGTTTCCGAGCGCTAAAAATATCGTAATAAGAAAAAAGTTTTAAGATCTGTTCTTTGCAGCTTCCGATATATCTCGGAAAGTTTGTGTTGGCTGGTTTAGAAACGTAATCTTGTTTATTTTATTTGTTTATTTTTCTTTGGTTGGTATTTTTTAATCTTAATGTCGGAGAATCTAAAGGGAAATGTTTGAAAGGGATCTTGTAATTTACAAAATGTAGAAACTGTTTATTTTGTACAAATAGCCTTTCGGAGGGAAAATTTGATTTTCGAATCTCTTGCAATATTTTCGCTTCCTTGTTGTTTTCACATATAACATGAAGAACGCTTTCCTTAACGATTCATTAAGGGTTGCATTCATGGACTCCCGCATCTTGAAGTAAGATGTCACAACAGTAACCTTCACTCTCTATTCTGCTCTAAGTCTGGGTCAACAGATGGCTGTCACAGATTTCTGTGTTTGTCTGTGGAAAAACAAAATCTCTTTTTTACAATGTACACTATTGAAGTTGATTATTTTTATAAATTTAAGGGGTGCTGCTTAGAGGGCAGGTGTAGTGCTGACAAATTTGGATGTTTACTTCTTTTTAAAAGTAATCTTAGGTGCCTAACTGCTGGGGGTCGGAATAGGCGGGGGGTTGGAATTACCGTCAGGATCTAATTGGCGGGGAGACTGAATAAACGGGGGGTCGGACTTTGTTTGACAAACTTTGTATGGAAACGGATGATATGCAAATTGAGGGGCCCTATAGTGCTTATAGGCTAAGGAAATCCATAGTTCCAACCAAAAATTGAGTATACAAATGATATTTCACACCAAAAACGTCAAAGTAAGTTTAGTAAAAAAATATCAACATCACCATTAATGCAAACTTGATAAGCGGGTGGGGCCTAATTAGAGCGGGGGGTCGAAATTTTTAAAAAAATTAATTAGTGAGGGGGGACGGCATTAGGCACCTAAGAGTAGGGTAAAACCTGGCTTCTCTTTAAGTAACAAGAATTGCATGTCATACAACAAAATTAGCTACTTCATGGTTCAAATAGGTCTTCAGAGCATTATCGAAGTTTTTCTAGACTAATAGCCTGCATATAGTCTTATTTGCTTCATTTGGTTGCAATTCAGTGAGCCAAACTTGTTTAGCGAAATCCATTGCCTTTGGCGCAGAACAACGGCAAGTAACGCCAAACAGCCGTATAATTCCAAATAACGACGGCAGCGTGCATTAAGCTGGCAAGAGATTAACACATAAGTATAGAAATAAGTACAATGTTTTTCCATGGATCAGAGGAACTGAGACTTTCGCAAACAAGCAAACATCTTGTTGGTTTATTATTTTATGTTTTGTTTCAAAGTGAAAGCAAAAGTCTTCCGAAGGCTTAATAGATTGTTGTTAACCATCAAGTCTTGAATATGTTTTGTCACATCTCACAAAACCTTGCAGGAAAGTATATAGTGTTCTTTCTATATGAGTACTAGAATCTAGTATTTAACATTTTTTCAAGTTGTCTAGAGGCATTTTCTTTAAATTTGACCGTAATTATTCGAGATAATCATGCTCTAAAGTTCAAAAAGTTGATAAAAACACTTCTGCTATGCGAGTTACGTTAAATGGAGCTTTACACGTATCCGTGCCCAATCTTCAGATTCAGTTTGTGATTTGTTTTCAGAAATTGGCAGCCGTATTCTTGGTACTGTCTGTTGCTTGGCTTGTTTAAGTTTGCTTCCTATTTATTATCGCCATAATACATAATACTTATACATAATACCTATACCTCTATAAGTATAATTTAAATTGAGATGATAAACGTGAATGGAGTTACTTACATACTGGATGGATGTATGAAAATCAGATTTGGAAATAGTAGAGATTGCATAAAATTTGAAAGTGTACAAGAAAGACCAGATTGGATAAGGTGAGCTTTTTGACAGAAACTCTGTTAGTCAGCAAGAACTACTGGAAACAGAACCCTCAGCTGAACAGGACCAGTACACGAAGAAAGTGCCACGATACGACACGTACACGATATACGCACGAAATGGCACCTGAAGTCGCTCTTTTTGTCAAGTTTCTGGTGCTAATTGTCTGTCATCCTATGGTGCATTCTACCGGTAAGTTAGCTATAATTTCAAGGATTTTCTTTATCCAGAAAATAATTGGCCTTTAGAAGCAGCTGATCCTGAATTGGACAGGCCTCTGTTTTCCAAGACTCGGATGTCAACAGAACTCCCTCCTTGATTTGTGCGCTTTATAAAGATATTGAAGTGGTGTATGAGTCGTTATTATTTTGCATATATCGAGACATCATAGATAGATTTCCAGCAAGCATACTGATCAGGCGGAAGGACATGAATATCATTTTGACCTGCACCTCATCATTTTGAGCTGGCACGACGTGTTGGAACGTGCAATACTCGTGTCATATGCTAATTTTTTGTTATCTACCGCAAACAGCTGATCTCGATCTCCTATCGAAACGGCGTTCCCTGATCGAAACTGCTATCCCTGCGCACCTGCTCTAGCCTCTACTGTTATTAGCAAATTAAGACCACCAACCATCGTATTACTCAAAACGATTTTGTTGTGAACTTGATCAGTCTGCAATGAGAATACAATAATAACCCTAGACTGTTGTGCAGACTAGGATACTTGCAAAATTGTAGACTTTCAAGACGCTTGAACGTATCTGAGACTGCGCGCTTTCTACTGTTAACTCCTATCAACAGAATTTGGCTCATAGGTAAGGTTTTATGTGTTCGACTCTTGATTGACTCGCACGTCACTAAAATGCAGCTGCACATTTTCAGACACGGATTAACGAGTAGATTCCAAGTGTATTCATTAGTAAAAAGGGCTTTGAGGCACTTGCTGCAAGTTTGTGTAAGATTCGCAACTGCCTCATCCCCTTGTCTGTTATAGCTTCATCATCTTTCTTTCTTGGTAGCTTAAATGCAACAAAAGTAAACTTTAAAAACTCTCTTTTTTCCTCGTTTGTTTAGATTTCCATTTTGAAGTACATGGTCCAGGTGGTTCAATTCAGAGCCCAAATTATCCCGGCAAGTATCCTAAGAACGTTACCTCCCTCTGGACTTTAACAGCCGGATCACAATACTCTATGGAACTCAACTTCACTGCATTTGATGTCGAGAAAGTCAAAGATTGTAGATACGATTTTGTGCAAGTAAGGAATTCGTTGAACGAAAGTTGGACTTCGAGACCAAAATACTGTAATTCCAAGGTACCTGGATTGCTAAATGCAGAAAATGGTTGGGTGCAGGTCAGGTTTATTTCTGATTCAGATCGAGAATTTACTGGGTTTAAACTCATCTGGTCTGCATATCAAAGAGGTATGTAAATTAACAGCTTGTTAGATCTAGCTTGAGCCGAGGGACATTTCACTCTTCACAAATGTACAGGATTTCTGTTATATAAAACAAAAGGATTTCCAGGGGATTTCTATTAAAACATAAGGATTTCTAGCAAACGTATACGAGATTTACAAGAAGTGGATAGCCCCTCCTTGGTTCGAGTTTTGTGGCCTTGATCCATTTTAAGAGAACATCTCGATTCCGATCGAGCCAATCAAATAGAGATATTCAAAACGTCTTGACCGAAATAAACTTGGAATGTCCAAACTTTGTTCATTCTCACTTGTAGATTAGTGGGATCACTACCTGCATGTTCACTAATCATCCTTGTCCACTTTTTTAGGCTTAGATTCATATTTGGATAAAATTTTAGAACCACTGAGAGACAACTCTCAGTGGCAGACACCCAGCATAAACTAATGTTTTTTTTTGCTTTATTTTTTGTTTCTAGTGCAGACTCCTACCAGCTCCATCATGCAGCCTCAAGCATCTACTCAAAGCACCCTTTCATGTCCTGAAGCTACTAAAACTATGTTTGCTTCGCATACCCAAACTTTGACTGTCTCATCTTGTATGAAAGATTCCAAAGGCACGGTTTCAAATTCACAATATTTTTCAAGCTCCAAATACCCTGTTTCGTGCTCTTGCGACTGTAAAACATGCATTCTTAGTTCAACAGCAATACACTCAGAAAGCATCCTTGTGTCATCTCGATCAAAATGGAGCTCGTCAAAGTTGCATACAAGAATATCAATAACCAATATGCATACATCAAAGCAATCATTAGATCAGTCAGATATTGACAATTTATGTAAAGAATCAAGTAAAAACGTCTTTGCAAGGAAATCTACTATTTCCATCAAGAACAAGGAAACAGGTATAAGGATATTTTCATACTCTACTTCCCCAGGATTCCCGCGCCTTCTCAAAGGCCTTCTCAAAGGCGCTTGGACTGCTTTTCTGTCGTTTGTAAACGAGTAATTTATTACGAAAATTATCAATTCTTATCTTTTTTAACTCTTTAAGGTGAAGCTAAAAACAAGCCTTCAACAATTGCTATTGTGTTTATTGGATTGACTGCTATTTTCGCCTTAGTTTCGTTAGTTCTTGGTATTTTGCTCTGCAGCAGATTTCGGTAGGTCTGTCCACATTTAACTGTTTCTATTCGTGATTGGACTTTTCTTGATACGAATTTTTGACAAGGAATACCAAGATAGAAACCAGTCTGTGCCGTTGCTTGAACTATAGCTGTCAGGTGTTGAAGGTGAAGCTGAAGGTGGGTGAAGGGGAAATGGTGAATTTGGCGCCAGTCGCTAGGATCTCAGTAGTAGGTTAACTAATCGAGACCTCGACCCTAGCTGTGACAATACCGTAGCTGGTGCTCGAGCCTCGCTCAGCTTTTGACACCATGAGTCAGCTGGTTTAGGCCCCACCCACAGCACCTTCAGCTCGCTGTTAGAATGAATATTTAACGACTCCTTTCTCTTTCATACGCGGTAAAAAAATCGATTTTCACGTGCACGCAAAAGCGCGAATCGTGCCATGACGCGTTGAAAAACCAATTTTCACGTCATCACGAGCAAAAATTGCCTTATAACGCATCACGCCAAAGCCTTTGGGGGGCCACAGAAAAAGTGATGACTCTCGAAACCTCTCAAGACGCCTTAAGTACAAAATTTGCTTGACTTAACCAATGCTATTTTATAGGTAGATCAATCGACAGCTTAATTAGGGACAGGCTTGCGCTCCCGAAAAATTATACCGATGCCCTTATAGAGCCCTCTGCTTTACAACACTATTTTTAAAAAAAACGCATTGGATTTTAGGGAAAACAGGATTCGTGTCCTCAGTTCAACAATGAAGAAGCAGAATCATGGAGAAAAGCATGAAAGAGAATTGGCCATGGAATGCATTCGAGATAATCCACGATTCGAAACAGATCGGTTTTCAATCGCCGATTCTGTTGGAAATAAAACACAACTAACAGCTCAAACCAGTATCGACTCCTATGTAGAAGGTAACTCTATTAATCACTATGCATTGCCTAGGCACATCCATAGTCAATAGGTCCTTCTATTGGCCATGGTGCACTAATGCATTAGAGATGGCGGGACTAGAAATATGACAGCTGATGTTTAGAGAAAACATTTAGGATCGACAGGACAAAGACAGGTTGAACCGGTGTCCTTAGAATTTGTATACCCAAGCTGTACAACATTTATTTTGAGGGTACAGTGGAGTGGGACCTCCATTAATAGATGACACCTCTATGCAATAGTAATAGATTAACTAATCGAGACCTCGATCCTGGCTGTGACACTGCTGTAACTGGGACTCGAAGCCCGACCTCACTGAGCTGACAGAACGAGCCAGTTGGATAAGTCCTTGTAGTCTTTGGAGAAGTTGATATGGAAGCAATTTCTCTGCAAACTCTCCATCTTCCAGCTCTAAATTCAGGAGAGTTTGGAGCCACTAAAGTCTCCGGTTTTCCCGAAAAGTGTCCAAAGGAACAGGCTGTCGAGCTCTCAGTCGCTTCCAGAATTATGAGACGGTCGGAAGGAATCTCAGATTAGGGGGGCTGAAAAACAGAAAACTATTTGATGGCGTAATGATTTTATGACATCATACTATTGTTTTCACAATTATTGGAGAGGGCTCAAGACTCCCAGCCCCCCTCTTCCGATGGCTCTGAGAAAAACGTTGCAGAAAAGGGTCTCGAAAGAACGCACTGTCAATGACGTCATTTTATCTTTTTAGAATTTTCCAAGAGTGAACCATTCAGGAAAAACATTGGTTTTGCTTAGGCTTCCAGTCAAAATCAAGATCGTAACGACCCAAATGAAAGCTTAGGACCTTTGGGAAAGACCAGCAGCCCGTTTGTTTGATATGATGATCTTGACTCTCTCTCTCTCTGCCTAAAATGGAATGAAACAGTTCTAAATTTTTTCTTGTAATTGCTGCGTAGCTATATTCGAACATTAGTATCTAAAGATATGAACATTGCTTTATGATTGCTAGAAATAAAGCTATGAATGAAAAGTTTTCTCTTTTTCTTATATTGAATGCTTGCATATTTCCGATTCAAGCCAGGCTTTATGTCGACATTGCGCATAGTCACCCCATTGTCAGAACTAGTTGGTCGCCGCCTGATCATCGGCGATTTTTTAGAAGTTGTATCGCAACTTATCTGCGTCGCTTTAGTAAAAAGTTTGCAACTAGTTCCTTTTTGACAGCAACATTTGATAAATGTGGCCCGTGTTCTCCAGATTTCAGAAAACAAGAACAAGAAAAATCACGACTTTGCCTTGCCTTTATAACCTTTTCTTAAGACACTAATACAAATTACGACTTCAGGTACATAAACAGTACATAAGTCCTCTTCGCTCAATAAGTCTCTTCGTCCGACCTCTCTTTTCGACTTCGACTGCCTTCTCCTCGACTTCGACTCCCGGGGGTTATTGTCAAAGTTCAGTGTCGTAAGGGGTTGTTTTGGAGAGGCTCACATAAACAAGTTAGGAATGTCCTAGTTCTACTTCTGCATTGGTTGACAATGACAGCTGATCCGATCCTCGTTAGTCACAGTCGATCTGAGCGCTCTCACGAACGCAATCTGACTGGTTATCGGCATGTCTACGCAAGTTAGCAGATGCAACTATAGTTGCCGTTACTTCTAACGTACCGTAGGTCAACTTAAGCCACGTAAGCCTGGGTTTTACCTCCGGGGGTACTTCATTGTTCAAGAGACTAGACATGCCGCCCAGTTTTTCCAAACCCACCCATGTCTACCGATAAATTCTGTTTGTCGTGGTACCCATGTATAGAAAAAACAACGAGATTTTTTACCCATTTGTACCAATATCTCAAATGTTAATGCATGTCTAAAATATTATATATTTTGCTACCCATGTGTAGAGATTCTTTACGAAAAACCAACCCATGTGTAGGGAAATTAGCGCTGAAAAGTTACCCATTTGGGCGGCACGTCTAGTATATTGAACGATGGAAGTACCCCTCCCCCCGGGGTTTTACCACACCTGTTCGACTTCCCTCAATACTGCTCGGTAGTTTTTTGCCTGTTATTCTATACGTTATTATTAACGGCACCAAAATTACTTATGCAATACGTAAGTTGTCACTGTATACAACCGTATTATGGTAAAAAGAGGTACAGTTCGATTTACCAGTTTACCGGTTGCATATCAAAGGAAAGTGGGTAAAGTGTCAGTCAGTGTACCAGTGTACCGCGTTTTCCCCAGCCTCTTTTTGAATCTGCCCTGCTGTCATTTGCTTTGTTGTCGAGGCTAAAAAATTGTTGTTGTCATCAGTCAGTTATCGAAAAAAAAGATGGCTTGATAATTCCAGGCAAGGTTTATTTTCCTTTGGTTTGAGATGGACATTTTGACCTTTGAGTGAAGCTTCGAATAATAATCGAGAATTTGCAAGATACGAAGTAACATAAAGAGGCGTTTGGGTGGTAAATATATCAGGATTTTACAAATTTATTCGCCAAAACAGTTACCCTAAACGAAGTGCAAAAGAGCAACCAGAAAAATTCTGATGAGGATGTGGCGTCCTCGGTGTTGATTAATAGGATGGCCTAACAAGTGTTGCTCAGTTTGTGAAGAAAATTACACTGAAATGGCGTCGTCGAAAGATGCAAGGTAGTATTTTAGCTTACCTATTTTAGCTGACGTCTCATTTCTTTCAGACATCATTACAGATAATGATAAAGAGAACTTGCCCCATCATTCTATACCCACAAACATAAGCCAAGGTACAGATTAAACTTCCTTGAATTTTTTTGCAGCGAAGAACCACAACAGAATGAAATACCTCAAGATGGGTCATGGTGGTCATCCTGGGGGAAATCTCTTATTGACAGTGTGAAAGAAAAGGTAATTATACTAGCATCAGACCAGTGTGCATTCCATGTAGCCTACTCACTCAGGAGCCGCTGTGGAGTCTGAAGCCTTATTGGCATATTGGCATGGATCTGAAAAAACAATAGCCTAGACTATTATTTCAATTATAGAACAGTAGATTTATTCTTCTGTTACAAAGAAGGAAAGAAAGTAGACACATTTGATTTCCATATATCCTTTAGAACACTCTAATAATTTGTCCAAAACTGAAAAACTGAGGGCATAATAGTGGACTCAGCATATAGTGAAAGCTTTTGATCTACATGTGTACCTACAATTGCCATTGCCAACTACATGGGTAAAAAGAAGTCCTTATACTAGAAAGCAAGTTTATTTTTTGTATTTTATCAATACAGTTGATTGTGTTATATAAAACAAACTGTTTCAAATGATCCTTCTATTTATTTATGTAGTAGATAAAAGATTCATGTTTGTTTTAGACAAGCTCAACGATGGTGATGGTGCAGAAAGATCTTTCAGAGTTCTACCAGACAATTCAAGCTGATACTGCTACAGCTGTTGTCGACACTGCTGGAAAGGTCCAGGAAAAAATTCAGGTATTGATTATATTTTGTTAGAAAATCTTTTTATTACTACTGATAAAGGCCCAAGTTTGGTAACTGGGAGCTAAAAGGGGTGATGCCCCTTTCTTTTCAAAGTTTCAATGAAAAGTACCCCATCTTTAAACTGCCCTTTCTTTAAACCATCAATACCTCTTCTTCCAACTTCAAACTCATGTTGATGATGTGGGATGCTGGAAGAACCTTTCCAAGCTTTTGTGAGGTGCTTCAGCCTAATTTTGCTATGCCTTATGTTTAATATCACAACATTAAGAGTTTTCAAGTCCCTTTTTATTGTTGGCCCCCCTTTTGAGGGGTTTCCCATGCCCCCTTAAGATCTGTAGTCTATGCTGCCAGACTTAGCTGCTGCCAGACTTAGCTAGATCTTTTTGACTGACTTTTTCAGACATCCAATGAAGAGGAAGTTGGTACAAAAGCTTCTTTCAAACAAGGTTGGTTCTGGAAGGTGTGATCGAATATATAGAAGTTAACAGACATATTCTTTTTTATTGTGTTTTATCTAACTATGAAACTGCTGGTGATCTTATTTATCGTTAAACTATATGCCCTGTACCTATCTTTTTTCAATTTCTTTTATATGGGTTTTGTTGATAGGTATCTCTTCCATATTGTCATCCGTGTCATCAAGTCTGAAAACTCTTACTCAAGAAGACATTTCTGAAAGTGAAAATCCAGTGGAGAGTTCCCTTGCTTCTCCAGTATACAACCGAAGAGAGGTAGGCTAACATTTGATATCTCAAAGAATAATGGGTTTAGATTTTCCGAATGACTGACTAATATTTACACTCTCGATTGAGTATAGTAGACAAAAAGGAATATCACTGTTAAAACAATAACAACCGCAAATTCGACAGACTTGGTCTACTACTAATCTTGGTATTTTAAATCAGTTGTTGTTTTGGAGTAAGTGTTGGTTACAAACTTTGAAGCTTTGTTATTGGCATAAATATAAACAAAAAGACCAAGGAAGACGAGAATATGCACTAAGACACCAGAGTTTCGGTGCTTATTTGACTCTTTAGGCAAAATTTTGTGCAACAACATTTTGAAGACCATTTAGTTGGGAAAGTTCATTTTTTCGTACTTCAAAAGCTCGAGGAACATTTAACTCTTCAAAAAGCATACGAGGTTACCGTTAAAAGGATTTTCAAAGGGATTTCTATGAAAACTATAGGATTTTAAGCAAAGGTGTACGAGATTTCCAAGGAGTAAATTGCCCCTCGTAAAAGCTTCCGCTTGATGTATGCGAGGACTTTAAAGTTTCAGTGCAATATTGCCTGGTGCAGTAAATGCTGTATATTCAAAATTTTGCTCAAATATGAGTGAGACTTTAATTTGCATTATACGTCAAAGCACTTTCTACTCATTCCTGCTTCCTACTTCTTCGATTCTGCGATTACGGCTCCGTGAGCGTCCGACGATAGTTTCACGACTACAACAGCGATGACTACAGCAGAGATAGTAGCGATCAACTGGCTTCCATTTGCCATTATCATCTGGGGTTGCTTGCACGATAATATCTCATGATCTCTGCATAATTTCTCGATTATTTTATCTTATAGAAACCTCTGTCACAATTGTCAAATAACAGCATACAACTTTAACATAATTGGTTTACTTAACGAGTCAATTTGAGGCGGCACTCCGAGAGAAAAGAATAAGAAATAGCTACCCGTTATACCCCACACTCAATGAGGGGCACATGACTTATGGATTAGATGGTAGGGGATATACGGCAGAGACTTTATAGACCAACCCACTCTACATAATGTAGACACAGGCCAGACACAGACCCTATATTATCAAGAATAACAAGCCGAATATGAGTAATAAGACTTTCTTGGCAATGTTATTACTTTCTGCTAATACAGTTGCTTTTTCATTCAGTTGAAGATAAAAGCAATTCAGTCCGATGTTAGCACCTACTGTAATGAACCAGAAGGTAATTATCTTCTTCATTAAAACTGGTTTTAACTGGTTATACTGGCTGTAACTGGTTGTGACTGGATCATATTGTTATTGATCATGTTTTTAGTGACCTTTCTTGCAGTAGTTTCCATGTATTTGTAAATGCTTTCTATTCTTCACAGGCCTTCAAGAGGTTTTCACAAATTGGCTAGAAAGTTTTGATTTTGACTCGAGAAGAGCTGAGATGTCGGACTTGCTTGTGAAGAACCCAGAAATCAGAGCAATTTATTCAAGACTGGTTTGTTAATTTGTCCATCAATTATTATTTAAATACATCTTTTTCTCAACTTTTTTGGCTTGATAAATAATCGCAGAGAAACGCGTTATGTTACACTTTCCAAATTTCACTGAAAATTTGCTTTAGTGACGAATCTTTCAGGCAGCCCAGGCCCATTTGATCTTTCCTAGCAGACCAAAAACTGGCCTGCACTCCCCGAAGGCAATGAAAAAAATTAACAAAAGAAAACTCAAAATATAGTCAAAAAGAGGCCACTGAAAATAGAAAATCTCTGATTCTCTCTTACGTATCACTTTGAAATATCAACAAATTTACCCCGAGTTAATGCTAAATATTGGTGGTAAGGGGATTTAAGAAGAATTAAATGCTCTGCAGCAGTTTCTTTTAAGAGTAATTCTATAAGATAAATAAGTTCACGTTCAGATTAATGTAGTTTCTCTTATTTACAATGTTTTGTTTTAGGTTCCTTCAGTGGTGTCACACAGAGTATTCTGGCAGAGATATTTTTACAAAATTCATCAATTTAAAGAGGTAGGAATCAATGCAGCTTTTAATGAATCAATAATAATCATTTGAGCTATATAATCAAATACAAATATGAATGGTGCTGAAGAAGGCTCAACATAGCCGAAACACAAAAGTTAAACTGGAGGAGAGCCTTGGGCTGTATGACTTGGATAGTTGCTCGGTGATTTCATTGAGCTCTATAGCTCAGTGGAAACGTCGTTGGCTCTCTGGTCATGCAGTCCAGGTTCGAATCCCATCTATTGTGGTATGCCACTTGTGGAAAAATCTAATCATTTGAGCTCATTGAACTGTTTGAGCTATGTATATTTTGAAATTCTGGCTCGAGAGGAGGCGTAGTAAACTTTTGAAAGATGCTTTGCTTCTTAATTACCGATCTTCTATTGAAAATGAGACCTGTAACTTGATAATGGAAGGAATGCCGAAGCGTTCCGACATGCATATTGCTTCATTTAACTGAAATGATCACCATGTTTTTACGCTGCAATGCTGTTGCCTGTATTTTGTCATTAAGATATCCAAGGTCTTTTGAAAGAATTACCGATTTGACCTCATTTTGCTTTGAGGCTTTATCAGGGTTTTCGTTCCCTTTTCCTTCCATGAACAGTGAGACGAAATAGTTAGCTATTAATGAAAGCGTGAAGATAAATTAGAAGAATGATGAATGTCCGAGTTATATGTCTTTGATATATCTTTATGCAAATGATAAATGATAATGTATCGTTATACAAGTCTAAAAGTGGTACTTCTTCTTGTAGGAAGAAGAAAGAAGAGCTGCATTGGTAGCAAGAGCCGACTCTAGTAGTGAGATGGATCAAGAATATAAGTGGGACAGCGATGATGGAGAAGGTATGGAAGATAAGTTATCCAACAATTGTAGAGTCTATTCACGTGGTATATAGATAGAGTAGACTAGCCCAAATGTCTTATGTAGCAAATTTGCTTTTTAAAAGCTCTTTCCTTAAGTTACTTTCATTAAATATTTTTCCTCTACAGAATGCATTGACGAACAGCCGAAACCCGCAGCTGATTCTGCAGTCGTGGAAGAGGGCTTAGCAAAAATTGACATTAACAAGGATATTGTTAAAGACACTGTTTCTTCTGATATTACTCAGACTGTCGATGATGTAGAAGATGGACCTGAGGATCGACATTCTGTCACGGACAAACGTGATTCGATAATTGTTGATGAAACCATAAACGCGACAAGATTGCGAGAAAGATGATGATGATGCAAAAGAAATGGATCAACCGAAAGACCGAGATGAAGGTGATAAAGAATTCGATAGAGAAAACTCCTGCACTTCATCCCCATCTAAGGAAGATTGCAGCTCATCGGGTAGCTCTGTAGAAGTGATTCATACAACGACGTCAGATCTGCATGCATCTTTCAGCCAAGAAAAAGGTACTTATGGTTTACAATCTTTGATAAATTGTTTGGTCCTTTCACCGTATAACCCCTTCGTATGACATTAGGTTTGTAATATTCGTACTTGTGGAAAGCCAAAATAGATTTTAAGTTGTACAAAGCTTCAGAATTGCGATAAACAGCGGAAACATTTTCGGGCATACTTGAAAGCTTTTTTCGTCTGAAAGTCTGGCACTCCTAAGAGTATGAGCGTCAGAAACAGATCGAAACTATAAACTAAGGCGGGATTTATACCCAGATGCGGCTCGACAGTTCCGCTGTTTATCACGATTTGGAAAGCCAAAATGTTCTGCTTTTTCAGAAGCTTTTGAATTGCTTTTGGTTTTGTGTTTAGAAGTAATGTTTCTCTGTTTTTTTTTCAAACTAGCTACATATTATGAAATATTGTTATTATTTATGCTTTCCCAATGCAGTACAAGTCAACATAAGAAGCAGCCCTTCTAGAATTAAGAAACTCACAATCTCTTGATCTAGAAGCTCTTAATTTCTTATTCCCTTGCTCATAATCATTGAGATTACTGGAATCATTTCCTGCATGTTCACTTACCGTGACTGTCCACCCTTTGTGCTTTGGTATTCCTCCTCGCTTATATATTTCAAGAGGATTTAAGAACCACTTAGATACCGACTGTAAATTATTTGATAAATTTGCGAGTTTTCAATGTAAGTTCTCTTTGTTATTGAGTATTTAAGTGAGGTTGTTGTTTGATAAACTCAAGAGACAGCTTAATAAAATGCAAAAAGTATTTTCAACGATCGCTAGAAAACAAGTTCAAAGCTTGGGCTACACCCATCGACATTTCGTGACGGCTAGAGACCTAAATTGAAACAAGAATTAGGTCATTGAATGGCTTGCAGGACTACTACCTAGTCTACGGAATAGAGGCCCTCTACTTGCTTGGTTTGTATAGTTATAGATATGTTTGTTGAGCCTCTAGTTCCAGTGCCAGCTGAAACAGGTATAACGATGATCGTTAAAGCTCTATTAAGCCCATCCTCTCTATTCAGCCTCCCCCCTCTTATTTTGGCCTCTTGAAAGTTCAATAGTAAACGTACGAAATTAAATGAATATGATAATAAACCCTCTAACTAGTTATATTTTTTTTACCTTTTTGTACAGGTCCTGTGGATATTGTTACACCAGCCTCTACAAGCTCCCACGATGGTAGCAAGACAAGCTTGGGTCAGAAGAATATAGTAAAATCACTCGAATCTACGAATCTTATGCCCACAAGCAGCGTTCACGACCAGTCAGAAACATCAAGTACTGGATCATGGATAAGCGTTGATGATGAAATTCGTGTACGGAGATCGAAGAAGGAAAAAATGGCTGATGAAAATGGTGCGCAGGCGAAAGAAACTGACGGTGAGTGGAACAAGTTGGTAAACCTTAGCAACTCAGCCCGTTATTTTTGTAAGCAAAAGAGAAAATGTATGAAAATTAAGGCCTAGTTAAGAGGAATGCATGCCAGCTACTTTATTGATTGAAAGAAAAGAATTCGCGCTAAACAATTACAAATTTTGCAAATGAAGTTTTGAGCTTATTCTCCTTTTCTTTACTTCGTAAAAGGGGTTGGTAGATAAACCGTATCTTCAATTTTTGCTGCTGGATTATTTTTGCAACCTTCATTTAAAGGTGGAATTATTGGAGAGGCCGGGCTATTTTTTCAGTTATTTTTTAATTTTCTTTGTTGTGTGTGTGCCAAACAGATTCGAAAATATCTTAAGGTAAAAACCTCTAAATGGTGTTACATGCAAATCCCTTTGTAGACAGTCTGAATATCTGAACACCTATAGTTTTCCGTGAAAGTTTGAAAGGTATTAGCAAACTTTGTGCATTAGGAGATTGATAACTTTGGCTGTTCAAAAAGCTTTTCAGGGTTCGAGCCCCGGCTGCGGCAGCGTCACAGCCAGGGGGAGGTTTCGATGTGTTAACCTATGACTTGTGATTCTAGCGACTGGCACTAAATGCACCAATTCACTTCCACCTATCTTATTCTATTAATTACAGAGTCGAAACGAAATTCTGGTAGCAGCAATTCGAGTGCTGTCATTGTTGAGAAAGACGAATGCAAGCAATTAGATGATGATGTTGATGATGTAGATGATGATTTTGATCTTGATGAAGATATCAATGATGAAGAGCTACAAAAAATCATGCAGAAAATATCAGACAAAACTGGAAACATTGACGTGAGTTGTTCTTTATTTGAGATCTTTTTATATGTTTTATCAATTAATGTATGAATTAATGAGTGTGGTGATGTTTTGCATAGAATCATTTCAAGTCATTGGCTCAGAGTTTGGATAGCAAAGGGGTAAGGGGGATGAGACCTCGGATGAGACACTTGAATTTCTCAATTTGATTGACATTTTGAAAGGCAAAAACAACAGTCACTACGGCTGATGACTGGTGTTATGCATTCTTTTTGCCCTTAAAAAATGTGATGATGATTGGTGACACGTGGAAGTTGTACATTACCACAGTGCCGTAGGATCAGGACCTCAATGATACCTCACCAGGGTAGTGTAAGAGGCATGGAGCAAGTTCTCGTTAGTTTTTCCACTAATGAGATCCTAGCGACTTGCGCTAAATAGCTACACAATTTCACTTTTACCTTAAATTTCTCTTACTCAAAATTACCTCCTTTTCACAACGTACCTCTTTCTTGCTATTGATTATACCCCTATGTCCTCCATTTTGGTTACCCTTTGGCACTTATAAAATAAATTCAAGTTACATGTTACTGGAACGAGGTAACTCTAGGTAACTCTTTTCTGTGACGAGAGCAAAGTTCTTTACCTTCAAAAATGTATTTGTTGTTGTTCCCATCAATAGACCTTTCCAAAAAGGTCTAGGTCGGCCCGAAATTTTTCTGGTAAATGGTAGATATTTTGAGTAAGGGATTCCTCTCCACGTACAACGAACTTGATTGCAGCCGCTTTATGAGAAGTAGTGCAGCAGATTTGCTTCTAATTCATGAATAATGGAATACTAAGAGAGGAAAGGAACTCGTGAAACAAGACGCAAATAACTCACAAGAAAGAAAATACTGGATAAAATTCCTCCTAGAGCAGATTAACTGAGACTTGCATCCTTTTTCACTCTAAATCCCGCTAAACGCCAATTCGAAGCAAACTTATTACACTTTTCTCCTGAAACGACTGCAATTGTGGTCTTTATGCGTGGAAAGGATTCCCTTGCTCAGCATGTCTACCGTTTTCCAGAAAAATGTCGCGCCGACCCAGACCTCTTTGAAATGGTTTATTATGCATTTGCTCTGCTCATCCTAAAGTAAAAGAACAATGAATTATTCGCTTACTGAAGTTTCCTTTTCGTACCCACTGAGAACAGAAAAGTATAAACAGTGGTTTCAAAGTTGGTTTAATTTGCTTGCCATCTTTTATTTATGTAGTGTGCTCGCATTTTCATCTTAAGATTTTAATACGGTACAAAACAGAAAACCCCCAGCAAGATAAAGCCCTTAGATTTCTTTCGTTGTTATCTTTCACAGTAAAAAGCGTGAAAAAGTGCGATTTCATTGGGAAATCACGGTGAAAACTCAGGTGGTTCGCTGCTTGTTGAAAAAGCTGACAATGCAATGCACATTTTTTTGCACATTCCTATATGAGTTTTTGTTTACTGTGGTGGATACGCACTGCTGTGGTGGTATATTTTGCGTACTGTGGTGGTGTTGTTTGCGTAATGTGGTGGATACGCACTACTGTGGTGGGTTATTATGCTTGATGTGGTGGTATTTATTGCATACTGTGGTGATACAAAATCATAGCTAAAGTCTATAGATCAAGCAAGAAAATACCACAAAATCCATCACATCAAGCATAATAACCCACCACGCTAGTGCGTATCCAGCACAACGCAAAAAACACCACCACATCAAGCTTAATAATAACCCACTACATCAAGCATAATTACCCACCACGCTAGTGCGTATCCAGCACAGTACGCAAAAAACACCACCACATCAAGCTTAATAATAACCCACTACATCAAGCATAATAGCCCACCACAGAAGTGCGGATCCACCACAGTACGCAAAAAAAACACCACCACAGTTATGCGTATCCACCACAGTGGTGCGCACAGATTCGCTGGCGTGTAGACTTACCCTAAGTCTAAATCTTCCTTCTCGAAACACAAAGGCATGCCAGAAATATAATGGCGCTGTGGAGGAGATAGTGAGAAAAGTAAACGGAGATTTAGGCACAAGAGTATAAGTCTAAATCTCCGTTCACTTTTCTCACTGTCTCCTCCGCAGCGCCATGTATTCTGGCATGACTTTGTGTTCGGATGAAGAAAGATGTAGACTTAGGGTAAGTCTGTTCTGATCGTGATCAGTGACAAAATGTTTGCTTTCTAGGATGACGATGACTGGGAAGACTGGGAATAGTAGCTATAAAAGAACTTTACACGCTATTCGTCAGATTTGTTTCTTGTTATTAAATGTTATTGGACAATTAAAGATATAACTTTTTGTATTACATAGAGCAACTATATGCATGAAATAGCACAGTATATTAATAGAATATTAAAAGTATTATACAGTATTTAATTATCATCTAGCTCCAGGGCAAAAGACATGATAATTCGCTTGAAGTTTATCTCGTATCTTATAGCAATGCATTTTCTCCTAGAAAAACTAATATATACTACCACTGGACCATATCTGTGACTGAGGGGGTAATTTTTCACTTTTAGCCGCCAGGCGCACATGTTCCTCTAGAAATTTTGTGATTTAAGGCACAAAATTAAATATATTTACAGTTGTAAGAATATAGCTTTTGCAGTGGGTTTTCTAAGTACAGAGCTTTGGTATCGGTATTATACGAATTTGAATTGTTAAAAAAAGTTGATTGTTTTTCCTCTATTTTTCAAATTTTGCTGTATGGTACTTCAGTTTGGTCTCTGGCGTGATGTACTTCAAAAAGCCTACATATAGAAAATTCAGCTGCAGCTGCTATATTTATCTTTGGATATGGTGACTCCCAATATCATCCCAAACCTAAGCATTTTGCAGGCGTAAAGATGTAACGGGTAACGTCAAGGTGAACTTCATGTGTGACCATGAAGAAAGGGGATGAAGTTGCTTTGCTGCTGCGCAACAAAATTAGTTAGCTGTGCAGGAGCGCCGCAATAATGTATCTGTGTCTCACTATCAAAAATTAGCTGAATCATGCATGAGAAAGCAGAATTTCGACCGAATATTTCCTGCACCTGACCTGAGAGATAAGATATTCAGAGCATTTTTTTGCTTCAAGCGTTGCAGATGGTTCAGCTGTCCTAAATTTCACACAACCACAACAAGTAAACAGCAGTATTTCAGGTAATGTAATGGCCTTTGCTATTGCCATGGTGTGGCTAGGCCCAACAGAAATCCATTGGTAATCTGTAGGTACCTGTCTCTGTGATTGATACCTCATCATCATCATGTGGATGAAATGAAGGACAAACAAACGGAAAAGCCGCAATTCTTCCGGCCGGTATCTTATCGTCCTTGTTTTTAAATTTAAACTCCTTGTATAGTCTTCTTGCATTGCATGAGAAAGACTAGGTAGGTAGGCCTAGCTTGTAGCTAGTGCATGATTACAAGGTAAGGATTGGGCCGCTTTTATGGCAGCTTTCTTGCTAGGTCTTCCTGTTCCATTCCACCAAGTCCAACATGAATAAAAGTAAATTTTTGGATTAATGAAGGTTATGACTATAGCTCTTGTTTTGGTAAATCATTAGTAATCAAATATTTAAAACAATTCTCTTTTTACAGCACATCAATATTTTGGAAATGCCAAACTTGAAAGGAGAAATTGCAATATTTTCAATTATTGGTTGTCCATTCTGCATCAGAGCAAAAGCAAAGTTTGAAGAACTGGGTCTTCCGTTTATTGATCTAAATTTGGACAGACTAAAAAATGCCAGAGAAGTGATGATCGAGAGAACAGGGAAGAAGACAGTTCCACAGATTTTCTTCAATGACAAACATATTGGTGGCTGGAGTGATTTAAAAAACCTGGTAAACAGAATTTTGTAAACTCTCCCACCCTAAGACCCACCCAGAAAATTGTGTGCCTCCTTTTGAATCCGGAACAAAATTGTTCTTTTTCACCCGTTTACACTAAAACAAAATGGAAATCGTTTTCATTTAATTCCGGTTTGGAAAACGTGTCAGTGTAAATGAAAGGCCAATCCGGTATGACTTCCCACCATTTTTGTTTAGAAACAGCATAGCGTAAATGGGGTCTTAAGCCCTTCTCTGCTTTGCCCTTAAACCCCTCATTAAACTGCCTTGCCTGTGGTAAAGGGCTGGGCTTATCTTTGGGTGGGTGTGGATGTATGCATGGATGGGCTTATATCGGTGGGTAAGAAAAATGGGCAAGCATGAGAAAGTCACTGAAAAACGGAAACTTTTGAACTTTTTTGTTGTGATAAAAAGCGAAAACATGTTTGGAAATGCTGAGAAGCTTTTTTGGGAAGCTCCTCAGATAATGGCTTCGTTAAATAAGCTTTTTTTATCTCCTTCATAGTCTCAAGAAGAACTAAACAAACTCATCAAAGAAGTCATTGAGAATGAAGCCCCTGAAAATTCTTTTAGCTTGTTACTCAAGGAAGAAAGTGAATTGATTGACTCAGATGGTAAGTTTCTCTTAAAGCAGGATTATCAGACTTGTGACAAAGTTGCTAACCATTTGATGAAAGCCCCTTGCAAGCCTGTTCCATTGGAAGTGCACTGCTTAGTCTCTCCCTGCACCCCTTCCCTACTTGCCATCTTAACTCTCATAGATGTTCTATGAGTTATCTGAGATTTCAGACAGAGGTATGAAAGGGACACACCCACCAACAGGTCTTGCCAAGAAAGCTGCTTGAATAAGCATGCACTCCTAGAGCATGCCTAGAAAACCTCTACCTGTCTATCAAGCAAGGAAGTTTCTTACAATTTACTACTAGCGCCTTGGGTTTCTGAGGAGCTCGTTTTGTAGAGTGCCACTATTTTGCTCCCAGAGAGGTTTGTTTCAAGGGCCTGTTTTTGAAGTGTTATCCCTGGTGAAAGTGTTGACCTTTGTTGGCTGAAAGGTCCCTGAGCATTGGCTGAATCATCTTAGGAACATTGGCCAAATCCTTACACATGTGGGCCGAAACGTCTATGCTGGCTGAGAAGGAGCTTGGCCAAATTGACTTTTGGCCAAAATGACCGGCCAAAATGTTTACTTGACCCCCATATGCACATTTGTACATACCGTCGTTCCATTTTTCAGGGGAGATCAGGGATTTAAAACCAGGCTTATGTCGATATTACGCACAGTATGAGCTAGTTGTCAATGCCGACTACTTATCGGCACTTTTGGAGCAAATTTATCGAAACTGATCTGTCAACATAAAGCGCTCTCATTTGCGCAGCTATTTCCTTTTCGTGGCAACTAATTTGGTGCACAGCTCCAGAAATTTGGACATGTTCTACTTCTGCTATAAGTTGACGATTCTGTTGCATGCTGTATCTCTGAGCTTATGTTCTTGATACTTTCTTTCAGATGCCTTTGAGTTCACTTGTGAACTTGATGAGTATGCATTTTTGAAAAAAGAACTTCAAGAAAGTGGGATAGTCAAAGATTTACGGAATGGCTTGAAAACCTACAAAAACTCATTTCTTGGGAAGGATGCCGTTGATTGGCTGGTGAAAATGAAAAACCTTGGTATGTATCAAAAGGCAATATTGATGGTATTTCTTTCATGATATGAATGTTGAAATTAAAATCATTCAACATCTGCAAAATTTACTCTTTGCATTAAAATCTAAAGTCAGGCGTATATCGACCTATGATGCAAAAGTACCAGCCTAAACTAGTTCTAACATCTTACTAATGTCAACATGTCCACAACCCAGTCTGTTGCTTGTGCACCATTTCAACGAGATCTCGGCGGTGCCATTGCCAAGAAATTGCTATTGAAAGGACGAAAATGTCATTTGAACAAAGACTTTTTTGCACAGAAACAACAGAGCAATGGTGCATTTATGCACGGAATTATTTGAGCAAAATATCTCATTTGCACCACTAACACTCTGCAGACTGGGCCACAACTAGTCATAGACTATCATTGACTATCACAAGATCGCTAATTGAGACTGCAACTGACAGGACCCAGTTGTCAATTTATTGCAGAATTCGCACATGGCCAACATTCTTGAACTTTGTGCAAGCAAACTAATTGCATTAAAAAGGAACTAGTTGCTGGAACACTTCTTATGAACAAGTTGCGATGAATTGGTCCCAAAAACTGCTGATGAGCAGGTGTTAACCTGGCTTTATAGGTAGCAATAACAATACGATGAATTTGTGCATATGTCTGCACGCATCTTATCTTGAACCTTAAAGGCATACCAAGGTTCACATGACCAAGGTACCCCTTGTGGCAACTCAAATAGATTTGCTGGGCTGTCTTGGTCATACCAATTTCATTAATGTTCATCAAGTAGCTTAGTGCTCTAAATTTTTAATCAAATATAATTGAAAATTGAAAATCGATTACTATTTCAGATCGTAGCCATGCTGCTGAGATGTGCAAACAGCTGGTTGAAAAGCATTTTGGTCATTCAGTAAAGGAAAAGGGACAAATTGAATTCAGAGATGATGATACAATATATCGCTTCTTAGAGGATGATCAAAGTAATGCGTTGAACTCAGAAACGACATCAGACTGTGAGCCTCGTAGTGGTGAGTAATTTAACATAAAATCAACCAAGTTAAGCATTGTTAAGCATTGCTGTGGGGAATACAATATACAATAAAAGCTAAAAAGATTTTTGGAGAGCTATTTAACACTACGATTTGCTGAGAGAATAGACCTATTTCTGGAAGATGACGGTTATCTTGAGTAAGGGAATCCTCTCGCAAGCAACAACCTCGATTGCAGTCACTTAAGGCGAGGAAGTGCAGTAAATTTTGCTTCAAATTCATGTTTTATTCGAGTTATTGTGAAAAAAGGATTAAAAACTCAGCTTATTTGCTCAAGGAGGCGTTAATCCAGTACTTTCCTTTTTGTGAGTTACTTGAATCTTGTTTCCGAAGTTTCTGCAGATATTTTCAGCATTTGTTATCGCGGAATCCTTTTCTCCTTAGCTTCCATTATACATGAATTTGCAGCAAAATTCACTGCACTACCTTTTCTAAAGTGACTGCAATCCTGGTCGTTGTATGCAGAGAGGATAACCTTATTCAAGATGTCAGCCCATCATCTAAAAAAATGTAGTGCCGACCCAGGTTTCTTTGAAAAGATCTATTGTTTTCGGTACAAGTTTGGTGCTTTATTGAAAAACCGAAGAAAATGAATTCGTTGAAAAGTGCGGCGCTTATTTAAGAGCTCTACGTTTTCAAGTAATCTGCTTGATCGATCAACACTGTACTTAACTGTCCAGTTGATGCTATTATGAAAGAGAAGTGCCGTCTTATGCTTGTGAGGTTGCTAAGAAATTCTTACATTTATATCCATTGTACATGTTGTTCTTGCTTGTTGTATTTTAGGTTGCACATTTTCCTTTCTGCCCGCTGCCTTTAATAGAAACCGATAACCATATGATAGCTATCAGAGAATATAGTTTGTCATACCAGAGTTGCAAAAAATTATTGAGCTTCCTCCAAACCTGAAATTTTTGTAACCAACCTTCCTCATTTTAACATGATATAAAATTGCCGAAAAAACAGCCAGACAGACTCCTGCACGCACGAGACAAAAACGTGTACATAGGGACCGTCCCAGATCGCTTGTATGTTTTAGCGTCAGTGTTACAAAGGGGCCATCAGGCTTTAATATCAGGGGCTAAAGTCTTAAGAGGGTGATTCGTAAATTGTTCCAACTTTCTAAGATGAGGATATCACAGCACTGTAGGGACCTACAAAGGGTTGACAAGATAGATTTTCTTTCTTTTAGCTTTAGCAAAAATATGAAAAGTCGTTTTACTGGTAAACCTTCCTCATTTTTTGCCAAAACCTTCCTCCAAACCAGGTGTGTAGGCGTGTAGGGTTTTTGCGTCTCTATCATAGGCAACATCAGGTGTAACTGCAATTTATCCATAGTTTTTCTAAATGGCGTCTTTTTCTTTGAACACACTGTAGATGGAAGACCTGGTGCTGACAGTAATGTCGTCACGAGTTTATTAACTTTGGCAGTATTGATTTTAAAAGTTTCCTGGAAAGTTTTGTTGATTTTCTGGAGATTTCTAAAAACACAAAGATTCTTTCTTGCTGTTCCCTTGAATGAAGGCTCTGTTTACAATCAAATAAAGCGTACAAAAGGTGAATGAAATTTTCAGATTCGCTGAAGTTTTGCTGGATGTGGCATGTGGTTGTCTAAAATCGAGCACGATAATCATTATTCTAACTTCAGTGGATTATAACTCTACCGTCGTTTTATTTCAGTGAAGATTAGGGATCCAAAGCTTGGCTTATGTCGATATTGCGCACACTCGAAACTATTTGCCGATGCCGACTACTTATCGGCATTTTTGTAGCAAATATATCGAAACTGACCTGTCGAATAAAGCGCTATCAGTTGCGCAGCTCTTTCCTTTTGGTGGCAACGAATTTGGCGCACAGCTCCAGAAATTTGGACAAGTTCTACTTCTGCTATAAGTTGACAACTGATTCCCGTCAGTTGCAGTCGACCTGAGCTCTCTTGCGACCGCGATCAACTGTATCCTATAGGCCTAAGGTCTGACTAGTTGCTGACATGTCGACATAAGTTAGAAGTTACATTTAGTTGGCGTTAGCTCTGTCGTATCTTAGGTCGACAGAAGCCTTGCCGAGGACAACTAAACAGCTTATGTCGAACTGAAGCTTTGCTCTTTGCTTTACTTCACGCTGTACCCTGTGCCCTATTATAGATCAAGTACCCTAGATACTTACCAACCGACCTCGAAAGGTGGGCAGCACACTAACCGAACTTCAAAGGATGGAGTTTTGTCTTGTGGAAATTGGTCCAGACGACATTTGAACCTCTTGATCTCAAGCCGAGTGCCTTGACCTTTTTGCTTGGCCACACCAATTCCACACCTACACACTTATAAGTACCACTGTCTAACTACTGCTTTATACATTTTTTTATGTTTTTTCTTAGCTGCTGAGGTTGGAGAAGAACTTCGCAAATTGATTTTATCAATCTACAATTCTCATTTATCAGCTGATGGTACGGTGAGTCTCTTTGACAACATTTCTTTTTTATTTCATTTTCTAAATCCAATTGCAAGTTGTACTGATTTTAAGTTGATTAATTTCGATATCGTCCAATACGATATTTTCCGCCGATTTCGGGCATTTTGTTGCTGCCAAAATATGAGTACCGTAAATCCGCGCCTCCCGTGGCTTATTTGCAGCAATGAGCCCAGTCTCTCGTCTGCAAAATCTCTCGTCGATGGCTTATTCCAGGGAGAGGGCTTATTAGAAAACACAGTAGTTCACGTGTGTTTTTGACAGCATAGCAGAGAGGAAAAGATGACTTATTGGTATGGTGTTATCAATAATCAGCTGCTTGCTAACATCCAATGGCTGATTATTGGTTGAATTGATACTAAAACCTATTAGCACAAGCTTTTTCAGTGTTTTAATCGGCTGACAGATGCATTATAGACAAAATGAATTCATAAGGCCTTTGAATAGTTTCCACGGGGGCTTATTCGAGAGGGGTGGCTTATTTGCAAAATTGAATTCTTCAGTGGGGGCTTACTCGCGGGATGCTTGCTCGGAGGTGGGGCTTATTCGAGGATTTACGGTATACATATCTACCTGCGTGCAGAACTGTCCTGAAGCCTTGCCTACTAGCACTAAAGACACACTTTAAAGTGGGATACACACCTGATAACAGGATTTGTATTCTGCTTTGGTTTTGAGATGCTGCTTGAAACAACTCAGCTTCAAACTTCCAGAGTATTGTTGCAAGGGCGTTTTTTGTAATTTTGAAAAAAGATCTGAAACTGCAAACAGCGCTTGTTAGTCATATTGTTTTTAGGTCTCAGATTTTATTGCCTGAATATTTTTCCATTATGTTCTATATGTTCTAAATGTTATCATTTCTTTAACCCAGAAAGTTAATTACAAAGCGATTGCTGAAAGCTCCGAGTTCAAGCAATACGTACAGCATACAGCTGAACTGAAACGCGTCAACGTTGAAACTGCATCTCGCGAAGAGAAGATAGCATTTTTCATAAATGTCTACAACGCACTCGTTATTCACGCATTTGTTGAACGTGGGCCACCGACTAATCTATGGCAGAGGTACAAGGTAAATGCTCTGTGTAGTTTCTAACAGGAGTAGAATAGTATTTCTTTGCTATCCCTAGCAATGTATCTACCTTCTCACTTTCTTCTTGCTTTTATCCATCTACTTTTTCCTCTCCTTCTTGTCAATGTTCTTCTTCCTCTACTGTCTCTTTGTTCTTGTTCTTGTCGCTATTTTTGTTCTTCAGTTAGTTATTCATCTTCTTCAGTTCTTTATTCGTCTTCTTCGTTCTTTCTTGGGCTGTATTTTTCTTCGATATCATATTCGTTTATTTCTTTGTCATCGACGTTTTTTTATCACTATCTTTTTCCTATTCTTTTCTTATTTATTAATATTCTTCTTCTTCTGTTGTTATTTCTTCATCTTGCTCTTGTTCTCAGTGTTCTTCTCTTTCTTCAGTTATTTCGTCTTCTGTTTACTCTTCTTCTTCTTCTTCTTCGTCATCATCTTCTTCTTCATCTCTTTATTCTTTTCTTCTACTTCTTCTACGTCTTATTTTCCATTTCTTCGTTCTCCTCCTTACTCTTGGCCCTCTGCTTAACTCCCCTCCTTCCTCTTCCCCCTTCTTTCCCTTCATCAGCTTCTTCGACCCTATCTGGTTTGAAGTTAGCTAGGATTTGAAAATAATCCAAAACTCAGAACCTTTTAGGATTATTTTCATCACAATTTCGAAATCAACGTTTGTATGTCGAATGTTACCTCTGTTTTCTACTAATTTAAGGAGCCTTCGACGATAACATCAAATTTTGTGCAGTCTCGTCTTGTCTTGCCTAAAACTGTGTTCTTAAGATCGCGAGGCTTGAACATTTATAATGAGTATTTCTACCTGAAGCTTGGGTTTTTACTTTTCAAATACATTTGATGTAGTTTCTTCATCTTCTTCTTTCTTTCTTGGGCTTTCTTTTTCTTCTACATCATATTCGTTAACTTCCTTGTTATCGACTTCTTTTTCATCACTATCTTCTTATTCTTATTATTTTGTTATTTTTTATTTCTTGTTATTATTCTTCTGTAGTTATTTCTTCATCTTGCTCTTTTTCTCAGTGTTCTTCCCTTTCTGCAGCTATTTTGTCTTCTGTTTACTCTTCTTCTTTGTCTTTTCCTTCTTCTTCTTTTCCTCCTCCTCCTTCTCTCTTCTCTTCGTCTTTTCCTTCTTCTCCTCCTCCTTCTCTTCTTCTTCTTCTTCTTCTTCTTCTTCTTCTTCATCTTCTCCTACTTCTTCTTCTCCTTCTCTTTCTTTTATTCTTACCCATATTCTTCTCTTCTTCTTCTTCTCACAAAAATTTAATTATAGACAAATTATTTAATTACCAATTCTCTTTTTCAGTTTTTCAACGTTGTCAGCTATGTCATAGGAGGCTATGTGTATTCTTTAAACGAGATTGAAAATGGAATTCTTCGCTCGAATCGAAAGCCAATCGGATCTTTCAGAAAGCCTTTCTCAAAGAATGATCCTCGTCTAGCTATTGCTCTTGAGCAGCCAGAGGCAAGGGTTCATTTCGCTTTGGTTTGTGGTGCAAAGAGCTGTCCACCAATTAAGACTTATAATGCCAAGGTATGTTCGATTTCATGTAAAGACCAGACCACCAAGCTTGTCTTTTTCTTATCATCCTTTCTTAAGCAATCATCCAGTTTTATTAACTCCATAGACAAATCAGGTATCATACACTGTCCCAGATATTTAACTGAATAACGTCATTGGTTGCATCAATCCAAAACTCTGGGCTGGACAGCTGGCATTTTAATGAACAGGGCCTAAGATTTTCAGGGGCTGATTTTCAGGGGCTTTTAAATTGATACTTGTTTTCTCGTGTTATCAGGAAGTTGATAAACAACTGAAGTTGGCTGCAGAGTCATTCTTAGAAGGAGATGGATGTATTATTGATATGGCAAAGAAAGAGGTAAGAGTCAATGCATTAGATATGGCTATATGAGGATGATTATGTGATGATTGTGATGATTTTGATAAAGATGATGATTTTTGATGATAATGTTGGTGCTGCTGGTGATGATGGAAGTAATTTTTTGCTAATAATGATGTGAGAGTGATGATGATGCAGATGATTATGATGATGGTGATGATGATGATGATGATAATGATGATGATGATTATGATGATGGTGATGATAATGATGTTGTTGATGATGACATGACCAAAGTCATGATGATGAGTGGATAGTGATGATGATGATGACGATGACGACAAAAATGATGATTACATATAATGATGATGGTGATGATGATCACGATGATAATGATGATGATGATTATGATGGTGATGATAATGATGTTGATGATGATGACATGACCAGAGTCATGATGATGACGGGATAGTGATGATGATGATGACGATGCCGATAAAGATGATGATTACATATAATGATGATGGTGATGCTGATGCTGATGCTGATGCTGATGCTGATGCTGATGATGACGATGATGATGATGATGATGATGATGATGATGATGATGATGATGATGATGATGGTGATGATGATGATGATGATAATGATGATGGTGATGATGATTATGTTGATCATGATTGAGATGATGATGATGATTATCTTCATCATAATCATGATAGTGATCACGTTGACGTGAACCATAGTTGATGATCCTACCTTTGATTTGCAGGTGAAGCTAAGCCGAATCTTAAAATGGTATCAAGAGGATTTCGGAAAGACAAAACATGCTGTAAGTTTGTTAGTTATTATGCTTACATTTTACGTTCTAGCACCATGAGACAATGCCTAAATCCGCAACTCGACATAAGCACTCCACTTCAAGCATGAAAGCAAAATATTCCGTTCCAATATCGAAGTTTTACTTCTGAGCGGATGAATTGTGTGACAAGTATGGTTCTCAACCAGGCTATTTTTAGGCGATACTTATTCTAGCGTCACAACTGTGTTAACTTTCCGCCAGAACAAGAAGGGAGCATTGAAGTTCTACGGTCAGAATAGCTCGAAAGAAGATAAAAAAACAAGTTACCTGCAACCTGAAACTCTTTGAAAATAAATGACTGATTCCAAAGGGACCCCTTTTCAGCTAACATAAAAAAGATGAACAAGGAAGGCTCAGATTTTCCCCTTGAAATGAATAGGTTAAAAGCAGATAAAAAATCAAATATTCTTCCAAAATATTTTTCCAGGATCTTAATGATTTGAGACGAACAACCCTTATTATTACACTGCTGTCTTGTTTTCATCCTATAGAATCGTTTTTCGTGCTTATTTGTGGCAGTAGTGTGTGCGCATGGCCTGGCTCGAGTCAAGGGAGTGGTCTCTTTTTGCGACTTCCAACCCAGGAGCTTTTTTCTTCGTTTTTTTCAGTAAGGTGCTGAAGAATGAATACTTTTTCTTGTCTGTTGTCATTTAGATGTCATGAGCATTAATTCGTTTATTGCATTATACAGTAGGAAAACTCTTCTGTAGTGATCACTAGTGCTAGCTTGTACTTGATTGACATTATCATATATTTTCACACCTGCCAGTATCTTCTATACCTGGTGCTCTTTATTTTTAATTTGTTATGGTGAGCGGGGGATCTGGTTGTAGGGGAGCGTTTTTTATGATGATCTATCTGGGTACGAAGCAGAACGCTGAATTGTTCAAGCTCTTAAAGAGCGTGGCATTGTGTACGGTGTGTCTCGGAGATCCATACTTGAAACTTCTCTCTTGTGGCTTGTTGTTTTTTGTGTGGAGGATATCATTGCAGGTTGACACTTTCGATGTAATAAGAGAACACGTGAGGCGACGGTGCTTGGATGAAGACAGGTCTCGAACCTGCAACCTCATCGTTTTTTGGACCGCCTTTGTACCAACTAATCTACTTGAGTTTGCTCTGTAAGAAATAAGATATGATTGAATATTGAAATTTGTTTGTTCGTCAATCTGGGTTTGAAATATTTCAGCTATTCAGTCGCGTTGCCCTATGTATTGCTGTATCGCAAGGATCCATACTGGAGCCTTTGCTGGAAATTTTACAACCTCCATTTGCAAATCTGACCAGGTCGTAAAGTTCTAAGACGCTGAAGCTCTTTATCAAGATTATGATACTTGACAGAGTCTTTGAGGTTAAGACTAGCCTTCCCGAGCCATGTGGATTCTTCCCAAATAAAATAGATTGACAATATACAGTAGTTGTCGTTCTTTGGATGCTGATCATTCTGTTCAAGGTGAAATTGTGTTGGATGGTGTGCTGTTGTGTAGAGCAACTGAATAACTGGCGCTTCTGAAACTTATCTTAAGTCTAACAGTTAATGCTCAAGTACTGAAGCTCATCAATAACAGTCGTTTGTATAAAAGGGTATCTCAAGGATCCTTGCTAGAAATTCGCACAACATCCACCAAGTCAAGATGATTTCGCTGTATGATTTTGAGATTATATTTGTTCCGTTGTTAGGTGGTGAAATGGGTGATGAATAACATGGGAGAATGTGAAAAGAAAAGACAACTGAACTCCCTACTAGAAGGCAATAACTTTAAACTGAGTCACCAGTCATACGATTGGTCCTTGAATTCATAAATTCTGGACTAAGATGATGTCATCATGTATGGTGATGCATAAGGGACTAAACTCTCTACTGGCAGACAAAGAACGTTTTTACACGATACCTCTTGCTAGTCCGTTTTTACACGATACCATTTGAGTAGTACGAGCACCAGAAATAGATATAAGCACTAAGATTTACAGCACTTATGTTTAAGTATTGATAAGGAATTCTAGTCGCTCTAAGAGTTAGGTTTTAGTACACAATTTTAACTTGACGCCCGCGATGCGGGCGAGGTTTTTACCTTGACACCCGCGATGCGGGTGAACTTAGTACCAGTTTAGCCTTGGAAAGACAAGATACCACTCAGCTGCCTTTTGACTTGATGCCTTTTAACTTGCAGCCTTCTGAACTCTCGCTAGAGTCCGGGGAGGTTGTGGGATGCCATGGGGAGCTAACCTCCCCGGACTCTAGCGAGAGTTCAGAAGGCTGCAAGTTAAAAGGCATCAAGTCAAAAGGCAGCTGAGTGGTATCTTGTCTTTCCAAGGCTAAACTGGTACTAAGTTCACCCGCATCGCGGGTGTCAAGGTAAAAACCTCGCCCGCATCGCGGGCGTCAAGTTAAAAGCTAGTCTACTTGTAATGGTAAAAACAAAGTGAATTGATAAAAGGGTATTACATTCTTGACAAAAAAAGAACATCATAAACATAATAATACCAAATTTATAGCAGCAGATCCTGCGAAAATTGATTTCTGTTCAGGGAACCTAAATATTTACTCCATGCATAGCCGTTGTCATCTTCATGATTATCACCGTCACCATCGTCATCATCACCATCGTCATCATCACCATCGTCATCATCATTATCATCATCATCATTATCATCATCATAATCATCATCATCATAATCATAATCATCCTCAGATCATAATCATCATTATCATCATCATCATCATAGTTATCATAACCGTCAAAATTATCATTATCGCCGTCACCAACCATCACATTATAATCACCATTAGAATCATTCTTATCATCATCATCATTATCATCATCATAATCATCATCGTCATAATCATCATCATCATAATCATAATCATCGTCAGATCATAATCATCATTATCATCATCATGTCATCAAATCTCATTATGCTTTCAAAATCATAATATTAATAATAGTCATCATCATCATCATCATCATGGTCGTCGTCATCATCACAATCATAATTATCTTCATGTCGTCAAAATCCGAATCATCATCATCATTATAATTTACCCCTGACAATTGAAAATCCTACGTGGCTTTAAGCTCATTATGGGTCGTGTTGCGTTATTTTTGCTGATTTGGGGTCGTTTTGGATGGTTCCGCGTTTTAGTAAGTATAACAAACTTCTGCAGAACAAAAAGTTCAATAATTCAATGTACGTGTAGTGAAAGGAACATAATACATGGCCGCAATCAAAACCGAAACTTGTTGAAGCCGAGATAAAATTGAAATTTTAACAAACTTTTGATTCTCAAAACATTTAGAAAAATACGGCATGCACTGCCTGGCAGAAAGGGCGTCAATCAAAAAAGAACCACCTTTCTAGGTGGCCCAAGGAAAGAGCCTTCCTTATGTTATCGAACAATGGGCCATAACAAAGGGGCAACCTAATTTGCATTTTAGTAGTTTAGCACACAGAAGATATTAATATTGATGCAACAGTACAGCCAACCATCTAATTCCATTCCACATTCCTCCATTCCACGTTTCCGCTACCCTGTAAACCGATTCCCAAGACACAACCGCAATCAAAACCGCACTAACAAAAGCGCCCGCAACTGAAAATGAAACTTTTCGAAACTGAAATAAAATCGAATTTTTAACCAACTTAAAGTTCGAAAAAGATTTAGAAAAATAGATGGTGCACTGCCTTGGGAGTATAGGGTTCAAACAAAAAAAGAAGCGCATTTCTAGGTGGCCCAGGAAAAAAGCCTTTTGGGGGCAAAAGTACAATGGGCCAGAACAAAAGGCAACCTAATTTGCATATAAGCAGATTAGTAATATAGGATAAACAAGTACCATCTTTATAAGTAAGTGCCAATATTTACGTTTGTCTTAAGTATGACTTGGGCTTGGCTTAAACGCTTGAACTCAAGTCCTCACGAGTCGTGGATGAGCACTCTGCAAACCGGTCCATACGGTAGAATTATCAAACCTGTAACTTGTAAGCTAAACTTTGGGTTTTACTTGGAGCTTAACAAAGAAGAAATACAACATTTTATAGCAATCTTATCACATTATAGCACTTCATATTTATATCACTGATATACATATCAACTTATTCTTTTTAATAATAAAATGATAGGGAAATTATGAATGAAATTTTCTATATATGGGCGCTACAACTATATTGAAGCACTGGAGGCGAAATATACAGCAGTGTTAAAAGCTAAAAAATGATCATCGAATCAATGAAGTTAAACGGCAAATTACAAAGTAGTTTTACAATTATTCAGAAGTATATAACAAATACCCTATTTCCTCTAATAGACGTCCCCAGCTTTTATCAAATTGGAAGTGTTGTTTTATAGACGGAGGTGTTAGAGAGAGGCGCGTTACAGTCGAAAATCGGTGCGAAGATGTTCACCTGTGGAATTATTTGACGAGAGAATCGAGTGGTTTTGTGCTAAAGAATATAGGGTTTAATGCTTGGGAGAATGACTCATGAATGTCAGACTAACATTAAGATATCAGAAAAGAAAAGAAAAACTTGCGCACGTTGACTTTGGAATAAGAAGTTAGTATTGCGAAGGAACGCGAACATCTTGGAACATACTTAAAGCTAAGCGAACGTCAGAAACAGGCAAAAACAACCGACTTGGGCGGAATATACAGTATAACCAGATGCGGATCAAAATGCACCCATCAGCTAAGTGAAGCTGGATTGGTATTATTTTTAATACCATTACCAGTATGGAGTTGTGTAAGAAAGTCTAGATTGATCCATTCTTGGATTGCATTGTTTTGAAATAAAACTGGGACATGCTGCCTAATAGTATTAGTGCATGTAGTGCATCTTCTTCTTTACACTTTCAGTTTTCTTATTAAATGCTGAACTGGTGGATGCGTGTAAGAGGGGGGCATTTTGTATTGAGGCAAGGCAATTATTAGAGAAAATATGGTAGGGCCTATGTCAGTACACACTGATCATTCATTAATCAATCTTATATCGCTATACGCTAAACCATGTTATATGAATATATCACATATCACGGATAGTGCAAAATGTGTGGCGTCCTGAATAATTACTAGCTATACATAGTGTCTATGAGGTGGTTTCTCTGGTCCAACAAACGCTTTAGATGACGTTGTTTTCAAGTCGTTTTTCAGTGTTTTTACAGGTGTCAGAATGTAATCACACATGGGTAAATCAGGAGATTTCTTACATTCGATGTAGCGATTGATGTGACTAATAAGGTAATCTATCGGCGATGAGCCTTGAGACAAAACCTACGAAAAATGGAAGAAGATTATTTTAAAATTGCAATAAACAGCAGAAACATTTTCGGGCATACTTAAAAGTGAATATCAGAAACAGACCGAAACAACAGACTAAGGCGGAATTTATACCCAGATGCGGCTAGAAATGCACCAATCAGAAAGGAAAGCTGAAATGGCATTGTGTTGGAAACACCAATCAGGTTAAGACGGGAAGAACAATGAAAATTAATTGAAGAGTCCTAGTGAGAAAACAAACTCTCTGTCTACACAGAGCCGGCGTTTTGGTTTTGATGTGGACAGATTCCAAAAAGCTGAGATGAAACGAGGATCTAGCCCTGCCAATTATTCACACAATCCTCGTTGTAATTTTCCGCACACTCTGGGTGATCTAATAAATGTTGTCCTACGACAGAATCATGTTTAAGGGTGGGTTGTTGCCTAGAGTTGCGGAAGATTATTTTTCATATTTATGTGTTCGGTTGCTTCTGCGAGACATGTAATATCAGCAAGGCAATGTAGGCAAAGCTAGCAGCTGTGAAAATGTGGTTCATCCGAATAATACTGCGCACATCCTGGGTTGACACAGTCAGTAATGATGTTGTACTGTTACGGGTAGGAAAAACTAATGTGAACCATCATACGACGCAAAATAGGATTTTCGGCCATGTGCTTAGGAAGTGGCAACTAGAACAACTAACCATCACAGGAAATTATTATTTATGACTGCGACGGACACGCCCCCTTCAGCGTACTGTCTTTTTATTTATGACTGTAACACGCACCCTTCAGCGTACGGTGTTATCATTTATGACTGCGACACGCTCCCTTCAGCGTACGGTGTCATTATTTATGACTGCGACACGCTCTCTTCAGCGTACGGTGTTATTATTTATGACTGCAACACGCTCTCTTCAGCGTACTGTGTTATCATTTATGACTGCAACAAGCTCCCTTCAGCGTACTGTGTTATCATTTATGACTGCAACACGCTCCCTTCAGCGTACTGTCTTTTTATTTATGACTGCGACACGCTCCCTTCAGCGTACAGTGTCATTATTTATGACTGCGACACGCTCTCTTCAGCGTACTGTGTTATCATTTATGACTGCAACAAGCTCCCTTCAGCGTACTGTGTTATCATTTATGACTGTGACACGCTCCCTTCAGCGTACTGTGTTATCATTTATGACTGCGACACGCTCCCTTCAGCAAACTGTATTACCATTTATGACTGCGACACGCTCCCTTCAGCGTACTGTCTTTTTATTTATGACTGCGACACGCTCCCTTCAGCGTACATTGTTATCATTCATGACTGCGACACGCTCCCTTCAGCTTACTGTCTTTTTATTATGACTGTGACACGCTCCCTTCAGCGTACGGTGTTATTATTTATTATTGCGACAGGCTCCCTTCAGCGTACATTGTTATCATTCACGACTGCGACACGCTCCCTTCAGCTTACTGTCTTTTTATTTATGACTGTGATACACTCCCTTCAGCGTACGGTGTTATTATTTATGACTGCGACACTCTCCCTTTAGCGTACGGTGTTATTATTTATGACTGTGATACACTCCCTTCAGCGTACGGTGTTATTATTTATGACTGCAACACGCTCCCTTCAGCGTACGGTGTTATTATTTATGACTGCGACACTCTCCCTTTAGCGTACGGTGTTATTATTTATGACTGTGATACACTCCCTTCAGCGTACGGAGTTATTATTTATGACTGCAACACGCTCCCTTCAGCGTACGGTATTATTATTTATGATTGCAACACGCTCCTTCAGCGTACTATCTTTTTATTTATGACTGTGACACGCTCCCTTCAGCGTACGGTGTTATTATTTATGATTGCGACACGCTCCCTTCAGCGTACTGTCTTTTTATTTATGACTGCGACACGCTCCCTTCAGCGTACTGTCTTTTTATTTATGACTGCGACACGCTCCCTTCAGCGTACATTGTTATCATTTATGACTGCGACACGCTTCCTTCAGTGTATGGTGTTATTATTTATGACTGCGGCTAATTCTGAAAACCATGGGTTTGGCAGGTTTGAAAGACTCTAAAAACATTCAACTCCAAAAGGCAGGAGGTTTGGTAAACTTCACAGTATTCACAGTACTATTACTTGGACAACAGTGAGAGGTTCCCCTAAGGTAAAATGCTATGTGTTTGTTCCAATGTCCACTATCAAGTCAAGTTGCTTGAAGTTCAGTTTTGTAGCATTGTCTACTACAGTGAAAATCTCACAAAGGAACCAAGAGTTTGGATCCTGTCTCTCAGTGTTTCCTAAATTTTCTCAATAAATGAAAGTGACGAGGAATACCAAAGCCAAAAAAAGTGGAAAAGCATGACGTGTGAAAATGCAGAGAGTGATTCCATTAATCTCCAATTCACTAAGTACAAGGTTCGGACATTTTAAATTTCTAGAGATTTTGAGCCTCTTGTCTTTTGAGCCGCTGGCTCTTATATGTAGGTTTGTACTAGACTCACTACAAAATTCGTAGATTCGCTTCCAGTCCCCCACGCAACACAGCTCGCTCGTCATAGTTTTAGCTGCCTCCATTAACAACAGCAACAACTATTTTTTGATTTTACATTTTTCTGAATGAATTGAATTGAGGTGAAGGTAGCGAAAACTACGACTCGTAGTGAGTCTAGGTTTGTACTAGGTTTGTACAGACCTTGAAAAATTCCAGAAAAAATATACCTGATAATGAAAATTTTTCAAATTGAACTTATAGCCAAGCTCCTTTTCCGCTTTCTTGCGTAGTTTGATCAGTTCCAGACGTCCCAGCATATAAGCCGTTGCTTGGCCAGGATCACTCATATATCGCACTATTTCCTTCCTTGCGAAATCTCCTGTATCCCATGTGTAATCTTCAAACATTTTCCTCGCCCAAGTCCTGAAAGCGATTTATTGGTCAAACATTTGAGAGTTGTTTTACAAGCAATGTTTGACGGTTTCGTAACGTCACCGAACATTGCTTGGCAAGCAAAATTCACTGAAACAGTGTTTGTCAAAACATTTTATGGTTGTATCAAGTGAAGAAATGTTTTCTAAACAATGTTCTTGATGTTGCAAAACGGTCAAACATTGTATTTGGCAAGCAAATTTCAAATGTTTGAAAAACCATGTTTTGGTCGTACGGTTTCATTACTGCAGCTAAATCTCATGACAGCTTTATTGCTGAAACGCATATTTTAATGTCCTGAAGTAATGGATCAAACATTGCTTATTAAGCATTTGAAATCTGGATGTCAAGCAAACTGTTTATCGTTTGGCCTTGTCCCAAAATATTGCTGGTCAAACATTTTGCGCTTGCCTAAAGCACAAAGTTTGAATTTTTTTCAAATCATCCATAAAACAAATGTCCCTTACTTTGTTTGTTAAGCAATGTTTATGACTGAGGCAAATGGTGGTCAAACATTGCTTGATAATCCGGTTTCAAATTTTTGACAAATCCCGTAAATCCTCGAATAAGCCCCCTGGGGGGGGGGCGGGGGCTTATTTGCAAAAATGAATTTTGTGGTGGGGGCTTATTCGAGGGGAGGGCTTATTCGAGGGTGGGGGCTTCTTTGAATAATTCCCGTGTGTTTTCGCTAGAATGGTTTGTTCGAGGGGAGGGCTTGTTCGAGGGTGGGAGCTTATTTAGATAATTCCCGCGTGTTTTCGCTAGAATGGCTTGTTCGAGGGGAAGGCTTGTTCGAGGGTGGGAGCGTATTTAAATAATTCCCGCGTGTTTTCGCTAGAATGGCTTGTTCGAGGGTGGGAGCTTATTTAAATAATTCCCGCGTGTTTTCGCTAGAATGGCTTGTTCGAGGGTGGGAGCTTATTTAGATAATTCCCGCGTGTTTTCGCTAGAATGGCTTGTTCGAGGGGAGGGCTTGTTCGAGGGTGGGAGCTTATTTAGATAATTCCCGCGTGTTTTCGCAAGAATGGCTTGTTCGAGGGGAGGGCTTGTTCGAGGGTGGGAGCTTATTTAGATAATTCCCGCGTGTTTTCGCTAGAATGGCTTGTTCGAGGGTGGGAGCTTATTTAAACAATTCCCGCGTGTTTTCGCTAGAATGGCTTGTTCGAGGGTGGGAGCTTATTTAGATAATTCCCGCGTGTTTTCCCTAGAATGGCTTGTTCGAGGGGAGGGCTTGTTCTAGGGTGGGAGCTTATTTAGATAATTCCCGCGTGTTTTCGCTAAAATGGCTTGTTCGAGGGTGGGAGCTTATTTAGATAATTCCCGCGTGTTTTCGCTAGAATGGCTTGTTCGATTGGAGGGCTTATTCGAAGGTGGGGGCTTATTCGGGGATTTACGGTAATGCTTGATCGTTTGGTCAGGGTCTAGCTGCTGAGTGGAGGCTATCATTAGAGAAGTATATAAAGACTGCACAGAATGAGCAACGTCAAAGAGGATCTCAAATCGAAACTTACATATTTTTGCCTCGGTAGTGAAGCCCTGTATCAACAATAAGGCGCACAGCCCTCCAAGTCTGAGAAGAGAAGCAATGCAAAGTCAATGTTTAGCAATGCAATGCAAAACAAGAGAATATCATTGCATACAACAGTAAGCTGGGACCAAAGAAAAGAAGCCTGAGCTAGCAGCGGATGTACGCCAAAGAAACTCCTTATATGATCTTAGAGAATCTTAAAAAAAGAAGAATGGTTCTGCTCGAACAAAATATCATATGCAATTACCTGCCACTTAAACATGCCATATTTCTGCAGTAAGTTGTCTTTATAAAGATTTACATCATCTGATAGCAAGGGGTTCTCGCTATACAAACCCCAGCCTTCAACAAATACTGTATAAGACCCCTGCTTATCAAACCAAGCTGGTAGGCCACCACACCTGTCTCTGAAATGCTCTTCAATACCTGAAATATAGATTGGAATCATATCATGGTCAGTCAGAGTCAGATCTACACGACCCAAAGATTGTGGCAAAAGACCAACTCTGGCTGTAACGCTACCGTGGCTGGGCTCAAACTCTGATCACGCTGAGCTTCTGACACCACGAGTCAGCTGGACTATACCGAGACGCCACAGCACCTTCAATTCACTACACTATCTTTGCGTTTAAGTATTGCTGGGGCAAACGCAAGTTTAGTTTCTGTTCGTTGCAATGGTTAGGAGCGAGGAAAATTGTTTTTAGGGCAGCCCTTGTCCCCTTAATAGTCGTAAAGTAATTTTGGTTCTTTTGTGTTGTCTATATTTGCTAATCTGTCGTTCTAGACCAGCTGTACCCCAAGAAACATCCCACAATGATGTAGAAATTGTTGAACTTAAGTTCGTAGCTATTCAATACAAAACAAACAATAATGTATACTGCGTAATCTACCTTGATACTGAGTATGATGTCCGGGTCTTGCTTCATGTCCGGTGACAGACCATTCTTGATACTTTGGACCATATTTCTCAAGGAAGAAAGGCAATCCAAATCGAGTGAATGAAGAGCATTGACTGTCGCTCTTAGCGAAATACTGAGCTCCATTTGACGGATTATAGTGCGGCCACATCTGAATCGGACAGTTTGGTACTGTGTTTTTCTCGCCGTTGAAATGAAACAGTGGCGTGATTTTTGGCATTATGATTGACATTATATCTTGGCAATACTGTAAATGAAAGATAATAGAGACTTGAGGGCACATTTCTGCTGATTATCTGGAGTGCAGAGTCAGGAAAAAGTTACGGTTACACGGTCATTGACCGGAGGAAGGTCCATTAGAACCATAGAAAATATTTTGCCACACTCAAAACACGCCTATTTTTCTTTGTTAAGTGAGGAAGGTCCCAGCTAGGGGTATTTTGTCTGGAGGAAGGTTGAACACTTTTCTGGACTCTGCTGGAGTGAGGTACCAAATCTATGGGTCAAGAAGCCACGATTCTTGCAAAAATTGATCGAAATTAGCTGCTGTTTTTCATCAATTCGTTCTCCTCGATGTTGTTTATTGGTCGGAGAGTACAGTATCAAGTCGATAAGACATAACCAAAACGTCTTCATGCTCTTTAAGGGCAGAGTGGCGTGGCATGCCTAAACTTTTTGACTGGAGGGTTTGGAAGGTAGAATTGATCGACGACGGAGTTCTCACTTAACCTCACACTTTGACACATGTTGAAATCTATGTAGAATATGACACACATGCGCAGTTATCTAGAAGGCTCCCCATGTCTCTAGAATCTCTCTGGTGGTCATTTAATGATTCAAATATGCTAAAAGTAACTACAAGATCATAACCATTACCTTTTTCCTACAGATTCAAGTTTCAACTGTGTTGGGAAATTGGGATGTCACCCTATGAAATACCCATTGTAAATTGTTGAAGCTTTAATTGACGAAGAAGCCTTCTTTATAGCTCATAATGCAAACGGAGTGTTCTATTAGGTGTGACTGTCGTTTAGACCAGTAGAACATCCCTTCCGGGTCCCACCAGGATAATTTGAGAGGCTCGCCAAGGTAAAAGCTGGAAGCTGCATGATTTTGAGACTCTAAGACACGGCAGTAAGGAGATCAAGCCACAACGTAAGCCGTGGAAAGAGAAATTGAAGTCGACTAGAACAGATTAGCAACGTATATTAAATAATAGACAAAATAACACTCCACGTTACCTGTGCCCATTTCATGATGCTTTTCCATCGGACAGGACAGTGCTTTTGCGCTGAGGCTGCATCAACACATCGTTTGTGAGCAACAGAGTTAGATTCATTTTCTGGAAATTTCGTTTCACCATGCCACATTTCATCACTGTTCAACATTGCTTTGAACCTCGTGACTGCCTCTTCCGTTGTCTTTGCATCTTTGATGATTTTCTTTGAGATTTCAAGGGTCTGAATAAAGTTCGAGAATAACTTAGTCTTTTGTGGGTTCCAAGGAACATGGAAACTTGCGAAATGTATCATGTAACAAGGGAAAATGGCCAAAATTTAAAGGGAACAAGAGAACATCGGAAAACAGTGATCAGGTAAATCCTCCCTTTCAATCTACTTGATTACAAATCTGAAAATAATCCTGCACAATACCAGGGAACAAGGGGATTTTCTTAGGGGAACAGGGGGACATGTAACCCCTCTAAACGACCCTCATTATTACTTTTTCTGCTCTTATTTGCTTTCAGCATTAAGCCCCTTATATATACCCTTTATTGGAAAACTAGTATGTAAATGGCTAAAATATCGCAGGAATGAGAAGTTTTTTTTGGGGGGGGGGAGGCGTTGCTCCTAAACAGTTTAGATTATTGAGTGACTGTTGACTAATGAGTTTAGACGTTCGCTGCATTAAGTCTCTGCACTGCTCCTTAGATCCAATTGGACGCTAGCTGTCCAAAGACAACATCAACAATAATAGCAAGAGCCAGGAACTCTTTGGTCAATACTTTAAGTATTATAACATTACCTCGTTGTAGAATAACTTGAGTTGCCTCTCTCCCTCTTGATTTATTTCTTCTGGTGTAATTGCAGATGTCGTGAAATAAGGCAATATAAGCTTGTAGGACTGTTTGCCGTCCAATGGTGCGCCGGTCAAGGGCATCTTCTGTGTCGTCTTTTCACCTAAATGATAATAAAGATTAGACAGTGGTCAATGAATGAAGTAACGTTGAATATAATAATCAGGTCGCTACAGAGCCTAGACTTATCACTTAGTCCCAGTTATCGCTCATCAGACCGAGACTTACACCAAATCGATATCGCTCAAACTGTTCGCGTTCTTAATAGCGATAGCTACGAATCAGGTAATGAGTCTATACAGGGCCTAAATTGCACCCTTTATTTAAAAACGTTGTTACCCCTTAACTCTTGCTTTGTCATTAAGAAATGAATACAGTTCGCAGTCACAGACAGAGGTCGTGCTGAGTTGATGTAAATGCGTTTATTATACCTGGTATTCCATTAGTGTATACATTCGCAACAGGCAAGTTACCAAGACCACTGCTGAGATCATTTGGTAGACAATGGATTGAGTGATTGAGCTCAAGGTAGTTAATCAGCTTCAGGATTGGTTTTCCTACTCCATCTATCAAAGCATCTTGTACTGATTCTTTAACATATTTCCCAGTTCTTGTAGCCCAGGTTTGATTGAGAGTGTTGTTCAAGGCATTAAAATGCGTCGTGATTAACGATACGAAATTCGCTCCAAACCACTCTTCAAGCACAGAACTTGCTATTCTAGTCTTTCCAATTGTTTTGTACTGCTCTAGAAAGGCATCTAACCCTGACTTGCAATCGATTTTAGCACGCACCATTCCAGCTTTGACTCCCAACTTCAAATTCTCACTGAGAATAAAGAGAAATCCTGTTAATAGATTAAATTTATATTTTTGTAAGCAATTAGGAAATCGAGCAATCTTTATTTGTTTTGGAGCTATTCAACTCATGCGGACCTGCAGCTTGTGCCACTAATAGATGGCAGATATTGTCGGGTACTCAATGATCAGAACCTCAAAGATCGGCAGCTTAGTTAACTACGAAAAGTGATTCTCTTTCCTTAGACCTATCGATTGTGAAAGGAAAACTTTCAAGTTTTCCTTGACTGCTGGTGGCGATCTACTATAGAGCTATGGAGAACGAAAATACCATATCAACATGAAGGAACAGCTGTTACCTTAAGAGTCTTTCTTAGCATTTTCTAATTGTTGTATTCATAGTCCATGTTCCCCTTAACTGTGATGGATACTTTATGACCAGCTACCATATGTAGTGGTTTCTAGGGGGTTCTGAGTATCTGGGGCCGCCTTCGTCCGTGGCCCCTAATGTTATGGATTTGCAGTGTTCCTTGGACTTTTTAGACGATTTCTGAGATTGTAGTAAGCTTCTAAGGGATGCTGAAGAAAGGACTGGGGGGTGGTGAACTGAAATGTGGGCAGGAAATTTTTTTGAATTTCTGATAGGGAACCTGCTGGTGAAATATTGAGAAGGGTTGTCCATTAAGAACTTCGTATGCATAAAGTCGTGGCCCAAATATCACACAAACATTTTAAATTCGTGCTAACTTATGAGAGTAGAAGAAAATGTGGTGACGAATACCGGAATTCAAGGAAGATAAAATAAAACTGGGCCTGCCATTTAGGACCCAGAGTAATCATACATGTAACTGTCGACTGTTGCGTTATGATTTCTGATTTTCAACAACATATCTTCAATATCTTTGACTGTTTTTGGTTTGCTGTAATAACCAAGAGCATTAATATCGTAACCAAGGTAACATATCGGCTGCCAGCAAAAGTAGTTTGGTCCCATCATCCAATCACCGGCGTAGAAATTCTCGTCATATGGTGTTCCGAAATTCTGCTGCAAGAAGTGTTTTACCTACAAAAATATATATTCAAATATTAACTACCTGCAATGCAATTTTTTGATGTGCGGCGGTTGCCACTACAATATATTTTTATATTTCAAGATGTGGAGTTTCAATGCCAAATTCGTATATTAGGCATTCAAAATTTAGCCTGTTAGGCGCAAAGTGTTACCGTTTTATTGTCCGAGTGCTTTTAATGCTAATAACTAATCTTATGAGCGTTATCTTAAGATTCTTTAGGATCTTGCCCGTTAAAACTGACTGGGGCGAAATTTTCGGCGACGGGTCTCATCGACGAGTCTCAGTTTCCGCTTGTTGAATCTAGTCCAACTACAATAGCAGTTCGCTTACCCAGTTTGAGCTGGCACTTTAACAACAAAAACAGCTTAAGGTGGAGAAAGCTAAGCTCAATTTTTGATCTTATGCTATATTTTTGGGGCAGCCCCTCGAAGCAATATTGGATCGATCATGCTTTTGAAAAATCTCCCTGTGATTCCTAAGTGGTATATTGCTTGCAATAAATTCTGTTTTCTGGTCTCCGGTGACGATAACTGGCTATCATATTTGCATAGTCGCAAGGAAACACACCTTCTCTTGTGACGCTGCTTCTGGAACCCCCCCCCCCCCCGTGTTTAGATTTCTAAATCAAAACTGGCAGCGACTACAGAGGCTCAGGTGATGAGTCTATGTCTAAGCCCCTGTAAAATTTTAACTTTTCTACATATCTACTAAACCAGATCATACTTGTGCAATGACACGATTTTCCCTGGGCTTCATTTTCCTTGCATCGTATTTTGATGATTGAATTTCCTGAAGCAATTTCAATGCTGCATCTGTCTTTTTCTTTAATATCTCTGGTCTTGGGTCATATGGAAAATATCTGAAAACAAACAGCAAGAATACAAAGTGTGCGATTGTTATCTCAAGGATAGTTTTTACGCTCATAATATTCCCAACAACTGATTAGCATGCTTCCATCCCCAGGAAGCAGCCTTTAAAAAGTTGATATGGTTTTAGAAGTTTTCGTTGTTGTTTCAGAAGTTGGTTGTGGCTCAATGGCTGGTTACAGAATGTCCCCAACTGAATAACTTGTTAGAAAAGGAATGCATAAGAGGTAGAGATAGGGGCAGAAATGATGGTTTCAAGACGGAAAGTAAGTTGTCCTAGGTAATTCGTTGTTATAAAATTTATGCTGCATAAAAAAAGAAGTTTTCAAAAACCCTTCCTCGCCAAACACTGCAAATTAAATTCAATTAATTTTGATTCAGCAGCATCGCATGTAAAAGCTACAAATTATGAGATACGATTATACGACAACGACGACAACGAAATAGCTACCCAATATATGGGGTTGGACCAAAAAAGACCCGTTCCGTTCTCCTTTGTCTGTCTATATAACACGCTAGCAAATCTAAAACAGTAGTGATTATCCACCACAGTATGCAAAAGCTACCACCACAATAAGCATAGTAACCCACCACAAGTAGTGATGATCCACCACAGTACACGTTTTTCTTTATAAGAAAGTGGATTATAAGAAAGTAGTGCTGAACATCTTTAAAACTTAAGAAAGTTCAATACTGGATTCTTGAAACTTAAGAAAGTTCTGTTTCATACTTTCACTCCTAACGCTCTGTATGTTATTTTCGCTCTTCTGTTTAGTCGCTCATCTTGCTATTAAACGAGTCTAATGATTATTTTCTTTGAAAAACGTGGTATTTGTGCAATGTATACAGTGCCTTAAACTATGATTCTTAGAAAAACTGCATTCTAAAATATTTGCTAAGAAAGTCACAAGAAAGTTTTGGTACTGTAAACATGAAATATCTAAGAAAGTTTCAATACTGGCCCAAAAAAATTTTCTTATAAAATAAAAAACGTAGTTATTATAGATTCGCTAGCGTGTATAATAAACCTCAGTTGCTCACCGTTTTTTGACATGCTCATCCATATCCTCATATCGAATATCTGGTTGATATGAAACTTGATTTGGTGAATGCTCAAAGTACGACGTTTGCACTTTTTTAAGGAATTTTTCAAGGCCTATTCTCTTTGCTTCCTCTGAATACTTGCAGAACTCTTTCAGGCTTTTTAGCTTCTGAGGTGAAGTAGTAGTTTGTTCAGATTTCTTTTTATTTTCACATGTTATGTCCAACGCTAAACCGATGATCAAGAACAGTAACCCTAAAGCCAAAATCCCAGTTGCAATGTAGAGTCTGTATAGTCTTTGACATTGAAAATTTGTCGCTGGCAGCGCCATTTCGATCTTGTACTAAGCGGAAGTTAGAAGCCCTTGCTTACTGGCTAGTCCTTCTCACAGCAGAATCGTAAAGTGTGATCGTCTTTCATCTTTCGTCTCGAATGCATCGCCATGGGGTGTCCTGTGTGTCAAATTTCCCTGTCTTGTTACAGAGAAGGGATGAGAAGTGGGATCAAAGAGTCAAGTCTGTTATTTACGCTGAGCTGGAAGATAAAGAAGGTTTACGGTGCCTTGAATCCTGAGAAATTTTTTGCATCCCTTGAAATCTGAATGATTACCCCTTTCTCAAATGAGCGTCTTTCCTTAACCTTTAGAGTCCTGAATTTTTTACAGCCATCTTGACGACCCTCAAATTTTACGGATTTAAAGGGTGGAAAAGAACGGAAAACCTATTAAACTATACATTTTCTCAAACCTTATGAAATGTCTGATCAATATATAACGAGGAAGATACATAATTGTTTACATGAGCAAAGAATAATATAATGTTTTTAGCAAATTTGGAAAAATTATCATACCATTCTAGAATCCAGGCACTCAAATCCGTTTTTGAAAATCAGTATCAACATCTTTTATAGAAAAAAAACTATTTACTACTATTCTACCATATTTTTTTACCGTTTTTCAGTTTTGTAGTTATGAGAGTTTTGAAATCACAATTGATTTCTGTTCGTTCAATGTTGCTCTTCGCCATGTTTGTTGGGCCTAACCGGGCCTAGCTTGGCCTAAGCAGCCTTCTTGTACAAGTCTTTATGATGGATAAACCATCTAAAACCAGTATTTTACTTTCAAAAAACACTAATAATGACAAACTGGTGTCATCTAGGGTTTTATTTTCTACATCTATAACGGAAATCTTATCAAACAAGTCTTGCCCTCATGACTGCCTAGGCCAACTGAAGGTAGGTTCCAAAAAGATGTAATATTTCCGAGTTTATTTGAGTTTACTCGTAAAAAAGACCATAATGCACATCTGCAACAGTATTTTAGATAGAATAATATCTTCCAACATAAATTTTCAGATTTTTCATGATTTTAGACAACATTTCATTTTCCACAAGGAAGCCGTGCTACAACGGCTCGACCTCAACGCATTTTGTGAGCTTGTTTTCATTTTATTGCCCTTGACAGCCACACACACGTCAATCAGAGTCATTAATAATGGTGATATCAGGAATCATGGGAATCACCTTACTTTTGCGAGGGGAGGCCAAAATTTGAGGGGATGTCAAATGGGCACAGATCTGTGCCTATCGGACTCTAAAGGTTAAACATTGAGAGTCGAATGAGCTTGCAGGGGCAGGGGTGTAAGGCTAGGGCATTAAACCCCATTAAACCCGCAGTCTACCAAACGTCTTTCAAAAGAGGGGGATAGTAGATAAAAGACAGAGATCCAAAACTACCCAAACTTACATCCAAGACCTTTTTCTTTTGTTTCGTCTTTGATAACAGGGACAAAAGGGGATAACGGAAGAGGGGGGTAACAATATAAACAAACCCCTATCATATATTGAACTTGAACTCGAGGCAAGTTTGAAATATAGTTTGCACTGATATAGAGATGCTATAGACTGATGCTATTATCAATCAAAGATTGGCTTGGTTATGGTAAACTATGCTATAGTATTATGTATCAATGAACCTGGCGTTCAAATCTCAATTCTCAAATGATATAAGTTTAATGTTATAAATCCACCATACTGTCCAATTAAATATAAAATGAGAATCGATTAACGCAAGATATCATCTGATGAACATGAATATCATGTACAGTTTGCTTTTGCAGCAGTCATAGCATCAATCATTCCTCTACATTAACAAGGAAAGACTTAAAACCGTCATTGCCGTGACTGAACGCATAATAGCCTGCATCTTCTTTTGTCACATTGCGTATCAAGAGAGCGCCTGACCTCAATAACTTGTATCTTTTGCTCTCAGTCCCACGAAAATCTCCATACATGCTTGCTAGTCTTATTATGTTAGTAGGATTCAGAGGATTCCATGATTCATTACCAAAATAGGCCCAACGTAACATCCTACTCCTTCCCACAATCCTCTCCTGTCTATCCTTCAAGTTACTGTCACGACTCCATCTTCTCCAGCTTTGAGCTTCGGGGTAGGCCTAGATTTTGTGCTTGAGGGTATCTCAACTAAAAGGGAATGGTTACTTCTGGAATTATTCGAAGACATTGTGAATTTGTTTTTTCCTATAATGCATCTTTCAACTAACTAAAATTCTAAAAATCTAGTGCTTTCAGGTTGTACTATCAATTCAACCAATAATCAGCCATTGGCTTCTGATAAGCAGCTGATTTTGATTGCAGAATACACCAAAGTTAATATGAATACACAGATATTTTTTTCTTTTCTCTGGTACACTCTTCTTTTAATAAGCAACTAGGGTGAAGATTTCGTTCACATTTTTGGTTGAGAAAGCTTTCTTTATAAAATAGAGCATTGCAAACTTGTCAGGTACATTGAAAAGTAAGAAAAGTGCCAAGAAAAGAGTTTTTAGGGGTACCAGTCATTTTGTGAGGGTTGAAAGACAAGATACGTTAAGCAACTTTGAGGGCTGGACCGAAAGCCCAGTTGCTTATAAAAAAAGTGTCTTCTGTCGGAAACAGACTGGAACTATTGAACTTTAAAATAAGCACTCCCCTCGAATAAGCCCCCCTCGAATAAGCCCCCACCAAAAAATTCGTTTTTGCAAATAAGCCCCAAAAGGCTTATTCGAGGATTTACGGTATCCTTTCTTCGGCGGAGGTTGTTTATCCTGCTGCACAAAGGCGAGACAATTGTTGTTATGTAACTGGAAAGAAAACGACACGGTTTTCGTTTCGCCTGAGCCAGGGAGGTCAGGGTTGATTGTATGAAAGAAATTTGTGACCATACCATGCACATCCAATGTTGTCATGGCTGCGTATTTGTTATCCCTGCAGAGATAATACCCAGCATGCTTTGGTTTCACGTTCTTAATTGTTAAAACCAATACTTGACTGTATTTCTTAACGCCATCCTTTTCGTTTAATCTTCTGAAGACGCCATTTTGACCAGCATGATATAAATTGACATCCAGATTGGCCTCCTTTTTGCACGCTATTTCTACCCGGTATTCTACAGATTCTCGGTATCCATTTTTAAAGAATGAAATTTTTCTGGGATCCGTTTCTGCAAAAAGGGGAAAAATTACTTGAGTACACGCATTTTTTTTATAAGGAAGCGCTTTATAAGGAAGGTAGTACTCGGTTAGGCAAAAACTTAAGGAATTTCTAGTACTGGACCGGAGACTACTAAGGAATCTGACGTTTTCCTTAACCTAGCATTTCGATTAAAAAAGATGAAGTTTTGAATTAACAGAGCAAGCAATACTTATCGCCAATGGTTTTCAATCAGTATTCATTTCTACTCGTCTTATGGCACCTTTATCAGCTATATTTCCTTGACCATTGGTTGTTTTTAAGAAGTTAAGGAATTGCTAAGGGATATCGAGTACTCAATTTTGGCCGTCAGTTAAGGAATTTTCAGTACTGACCCTGGGCCGAACTTCCTTATAAAAAAAATGCGTGTAGTTCAGTCGGCAAGGTTACAACCTTCTTATTATAGTGAATCTTATTGAACGTACTATAACGACGTACAAAAACAATGTACAAGTCACCAAATAAAGTATTTGGGTTGAGGCTGAGACCGTAGAACATTAGAGCCCTCAAATCACAGTTATCTAAAAGCAGTTATGGAATACCGTATTGTATTTTATTAAAAGGGATACGAGTCTAAAACTCACGCAGTTACTCACCAGTCAGCCCAGCTCCGTTGGTCGTGTAATTAGCACTTGTGCTTCTCACGCAATAAACCCCGGTTCGATTCTCACACATGTCACTGATGAGCTCCAATAAGAGCGAAACGCGTCTGGCATTTGAGAATGGGGCGGCTGGTGAAATTATTCATATAGGCCGAATACGAATTTGTGCTCATACGATATGAGCCTAACTGCATGCGTTTCGGTACCTTAGGCCAGGTACCAACCTTACATAGTAAAATGGATGCCCTTGCTCAAAAAGACCTCCATCTCTCTCTCGCACGTTTCCCTACTTCTTGGCTCCATAAGTGAAGTCCACCACCTTTATTATTGAGCGCTCTCTTCGCTTATAAAAATATGGGCGCTGATTCGAAAAAAATCATAATGCTACGACAGTTGCTGCTTCATGTGTAACGCTATTACTGAAATAGCCATTTGCTAACCCTTTGCTATACGATTTTCGCAAAATGGAAATGAGGGGCCTCCTTCAAAGAGCACCACTATCGCCCGCAGAGCGACACTATCTAACACAATACAATGTCAGATGATGGACAATTCGACAATTTCAAGACCATGTTTGAACTTGTTTGATTAAGATGAATTCTTAAGAAAGCTCAGCTCTTAGGTCTGAATTACGAAATATTTCTTTCTTGGTTTTTACGAGCTGTAAAAGTTTCTTATACCCCAATTTTCAACCTTATAAGAAAATTGCAGTTGACTAACCATATTTATGTACTTTGAGGTTAGTTGAAGCAACAAAATTGCCAGATCGGCAGTAATATCTTCCAGAATCGTAGGCAAAAGCTTTTGGAAGGGTAATTGCACGAACAGTAATGAAGTCTTTGTTTATGTTTCGGATGTTGCGGTCTATCTGACGATTGAAACCGATCTTTTCGTGAAAAAATCCATTGAAAGATTTCTTTGTTACACAGAAAAGAGAAACTGGACTTCCTTGTAAAACGTGGTATGTCTTGGCCAAAAACTTTGCTGGCGGACGTTTTGGCTCCTTCCCTGCATATTGAAAATGACTGATGTTAGTTATAAGAATTCTCGAATTCTAATGACGATCATAATGAGCATTAAGCAAAGTGATAATAAGATAATGATCGTTATAATGATGCTGATGGCGATGCTGCTGATGATGATGCTGATGATGATGATGATGCTGATGATGATGATGATGATGATAATGATGATAATGATGATGATGATGATGATGATGATGATGATGAGGATGATGATGATGATGATGATGATGATGATAATGATGATGATGATGATGAAGAAGATGATGATGATGATGATGATGATGATGATGATGATGATGATGATGATGATGATGATGATGATGATGATGATGATAATGATGATAATGATGATGATGATGATGATGATGATGATGAAGAAGATGATGATGATGATGATGATGATGATGATGATGATGATGATGATGATGATGATGATGATGATGATAATGATGATGATGATGATGAAGAAGAAGATGATGATGATGATGATGATGATGATGATGATGATGATGATGATGATGATGATGATGATGATGATGATGAAGAAGATGATGATGATGATGATGATGATGATGATGATGATGATGATGATGATGATGATGATGATGATGATGATAATGATGATGATGATACTTATGATGATGATGATACTTATGATGATGATGATGATACTTATGATGATGATGATGATACTTATGATTATGATCCTACATAATTTCGAAAACCTACCTTGGACTCTGATTGTGATCGAAGCTGTCAAATTCCGTCTTTTACAAGAACAAATTCCTTCATCCTTTGCCTCGAAATTGTATATGACCATTTCATACGTTTCTTTCCACCAGCTTTGAGGCATGTAAGAACGTTTTTTATACTTAATTCCATCTGATACAAGCTTCACTGCATTCTCTGACAAATTTCCCTTGTATATCCCCTCAATTCTGCCGTCTGAAATTTGTGGCTCTGCATATTAACCCTTTATGGGCCGACGGGACTTATAAGTCCCACTTCATATAAACATTCCCAAAATTCATAAAAAAGAAGGGATTTCCTATTGGCTGTAGATATGGCAACTACATAGACCCCCCTCGATGTACACAAAGTTTTTTTGAGCATTGGAGGATCATAGCGAAGCCAATGCCTCTTCGACTTTTTCCAACATGGCTGACGGAGCAAGTGATTTGAGTGAGTCTGATTTCTTTATTTTTTTGGCTTTAATCTTACCCTTATGGCTACTGATATTTTTTATATGATAAATTAGGATGTTTTAAAGATATTTTTACTTGTTTGAATCATTTTTTAATTACCTACTCCGAGTAGTGGGGTGGATAGGCTGCGGGACTTATAAGTCCCGCTGGGTACTATCGGCCTAAATTTTTACCAAGGATTAGGCCTAGATTTTGATTCATAAATCAGCTGATTTTAGTCTTAGACATGAATTTGTGTATAAATGATAACAAATAAACATTAAGATTCTATACTGGGCATTTTGGGCTAGAAGTTGATGGGTGTTTCTTAATTTTTAGCAATTGGGAACTCATGTCGGAAACGGTTATCCAGAATATATAACATTGAAGAGGCTCAGATAGTATTTGAAGAAATTCCTACTGACAATGAGGAGACAGATGATGAGCCAGATGATGACGATTTGTGGGAGCCACCTATACTTAGTAGAAATGACAATGAATTATTTCAAGATGATTTCTTACCCAAGCCGAATTTTGAAGAAGAGGAAATTTATGAAGAAAATGCCAATACTCAAAGTACAGGAGAGCCAAGCTTCATTATAATGTCAATCGAAACAGAGGAGCCATCCAAAATTGAAGTCAATGAAGAGCATACAGACACAGAGGTGAAAGAAACAGATATATCAACAAAGGATGCACCAAAAGCACAAAACGAAGAGCAGGGAAAACAAACCAAGGCAAGGGGGCAAAAAGCAAAAAAGGGAGCACCTCCAAGAAAAAGATGGTTGAAGAAAGAAATGCAGGAAACTCAATTTTTGTTTCTTGAAAAAGAAGGTATGATTAAGTCCATAGAGATAATTATCACATTTGTAGCTTGAGCAATTGAAGAACAATCATCTAGTACAATGATTGTTTTGCTTTTGTTTACTTTCATTCAGCTATATTCCTGCTCTCTCTATGCCTTTTTGTCCCTCTCTTTCTTGCTCTCTCTATCTCTCTATTTCTGTCTCTAACTCTCTGGATAACCCTTATATTGTATGAAAATTTAGATATGCTTTAATATTTTCAGGACCTGTTGTGGAAGAATTTGCAGACTGTCATACTCCAGGAGACTACTTTCTAAAGTATTATGATCAGAAGATGATTGATGACATTATATACCAAAGCAACTTGTATGTAAATCAAAAACAGCGGCGTGTACCAGTCATTATGAAGAAAGAAATGTATGGGTTTCTTGGTATCAATCTTGTCATGGGCTACCATAAATTGCCATCCTGGAAGTATTGGCGTAATGATGCTGACCTGTCAGTCCCATTTGTTGGATCAACTATGCCTCGGAACAGATTTTCCCAAATTTTGTCAAATCTTCATGTTAATGACAACTCTGCAATTCCAAAGGACAACAAAGATAAATTGTATAAGCTGCGCCCTTTGATATCAGCACTCAATGGAAACTACACAAAGCTATACAGTGTCTCAAGGTATCAAAGTATTGACGAGAGCATGATTCTTTTCAAAGGTAGGAGCTCTATAAAACAATATAATCCTATGAAACCAATAAAAAGGGGCTATAAACTCTGGATGCGTGCTGATCCTGATGGATACATAAGCAAGTTCGACATCTATCAAGGCAAGAATTCAGAGGTAAACAATGAAGAAGGTGCTTTTGGACTTGGGGAGAAGGTTGTCATTAATATGTGCAAGGAACTCTATGAAAGGAATCATGAGGTCTATTTTGATAACTACTTCTCCTCAATTGCTCTTATGGAGCACCTGAAACAAAAAAAGGTTTGGGCCTGTGGGACAATACGCTCAAATCGACAAAATTTCCCAGAAAACCTGAAAGCTGACAAAGAGTTAGCTCGGGGCCAATTTGATCATAGGGTCAGTAATGAAGGCTTGAGCGTCTACAAGTGGAAAGACAACAAAACTGTCCATCTAATTTCAAATTTTCACGGAACAGAGAGGTGACAATCAACAGAACGCAGAAGGATGGGTCAAAACTCGAAATAGGTTGCCCAAAAGCAGTCAAGGACTATAACAAGTATATGGGTGGCGTGGATAAAGCAGATATGCTGTGTGCAATCTATGGTGTTGGGAGAAAATCTAAAAAATGGTGGCACCGAATCTTTTTTGGTCTTCTAGATCGCACCGTTGTCAATGCAGCAATAGCTTTTGAAAAAATTGAAAAGAAAGGCCTGTCTTTGCTGGACTTTAGACGCAGTGTGGCACAGACACTGATAACTCTATCCCGCTCAGCCAGAGGAAGACACTCAGCAACAACTTCCCCAGGTGTGGTTCAAAAAAGAAGAAAAAACAACTATTCAGTTGATGATGGAATAAGGCTCCAAAACCTTGGATGTCACTGGGTCCAATACCCAGGAAGAGGAGCAAGAGGGAGATGCGAAGTCTGCTCAAAGAAGGATATAGAGTCAAGGCCAAAAAGTAAATGTGGAACATGCAATGTATTTTTATGTTGCAACGAAAAGAAAAATTGCTTTGCAGAGTTCCACAATGCTTAGAGACAGAACACTTTGACTGAACTTTGTAAAAATAGAATAATATAACTAACTCCTCATTCTTACATAACCATTATGATTTGAGTGTCTCTTGAAAGTTATTTTTTTATATTTATTGTTATTTCAAGCTAATATTGATCTTATCTTAAGATTGATGTAGGAAAGTTTCAGTTCTATTGAAAAAAAACAACAATTCAATGTTTTGTTTATTTGCCCTATAAGTACTGTCGGGACTTTTAAGTCCCTAGTCAATATCTCCATGGCAACAATTTTTTTCCCTAAAAACCTTAATATTTCAACGTTTGATCCTATTTGAAGTAATTTTCACGTCAGCATTGCTGATTTATACCAACATTTTAAGTGCTGGTCCTCAAAGGGTTAAATGTGTCCTTTTCAGTCCCTCAATCAAATATTTGTTCCAGTATACTTGGTCAAACTCCTTGGGGGTATAATGTAGGCTGACAGGTATGTGCCCCTCATATGGGTGGATTTTTCTTAAAAAATTCCTTACAACTGGATCCGGTTTATGCCTATAATACCTTAAAAGTGAGTACTTTATAGAATCAAATTTCCTTAACATTTTGTACACAAATACATACTTAAATTATGCAACTAGGTGGCTGGCTGAATGTATAAAACAATACCCCAAAGGTGGGTTGGTTTGTAAAAACTCGAGGGCACAACACTGTACATTTCAGGGTCAAGTACCCCCCGGGGTCAAGCTCAGGGACCGCGGAGCCGGGGGGGCTGGGGGGCTCTTATAATTTTCAAGATATATTTTTTTATTTTTAGACATTATGTTAAATACTTAACATAACAGAGCGTTACACGTTTCTTTTAAGAATAACTTTTATAAGAAACACCAGGCTGAAATTTGGGTCAAACGTTTTTGCTAGCTTCGAAACTATTTGAGATACGCACAAGCAAAGTTCACCTGCATACAGCCCTTTCCTGGAAACGCATTTTAAATATGTTTTCCTGAAGGGTAGGGGGCGACAAGTTCATGAGAACGCTTAGCGGTTGAATGTGCTACAAAGGAAAATCTTTTCCAGGGAGTTTTTAGATATGAAAAGGGCGTTGGTCGCATTTATAGCGAAAGTAGGGGGCGTGGTCAGAAAAATTTTCTGGGGGCTTAGCCCCCAAACCCCCTTAAATTGTTCCCCTACATTTTAGCCTCCCCAATGAAGTATGGCGCGCCAAACCGGCCAAAAATATAACTTTTGCTGACAGTAAATTGTTATATTTTTCTGCACGATTTTATATTTTTACTGTACGACTTTATATTTTTGTTGCACGACTTTATATTTTTGTTGCACGACTTTATATTTTTACTGCACGACTTTTCACTTTTGCGGACAGAACTTTAAATATTTGTGCTCGATTATTATAAACGGGCACATATTTTAATCGGGCACATATAACTTTTGCTGACAGCAAAAAGTTTTGCTGTCAGTAAAAGTTATATATTTTCAAAATGAACCTGTCAATCAATCAATCAAGAATGTTCACGGGGGTTATATGACTAATGCTTTTTCTTTGTCACAGCAAGTTACATGCTCAGGGAATCTTCCTTCGTTTCTATAAAATTCATGGCGTCTCATCAAATGAAAGCAACGAGGTTTTGCAAGTTTTCAAGGATCCTTTAAGAGCCTTTCAAAGTATTTTATCGGAGGGAAGAGTCCTTGTTTGCAACCCAGTTAACTCAGAAAATACAGTAGCCGCTTTTGTGTGGAGATCCGATCATATTCATGGTACACGCAGTTTTTTTTATAAGCAACTTCGCTTGGCCCCAGTTAAAAAAGTTGCTTATTTTTTGACCTTTTATGGCCACCTTTTAGGGGGCCTATTATAGGTTTGCGGCTTCGCGGCTTCGACCCCTATTTTGCGTGCGGTTTACGGATTTAGCTATGATTTTGCTACGGTTTCCGGCCTCAGAAAAAGTTGCGGCTTGCGTCTTTCGCTGTGTTTTGACCTCGGTTTACGGCATTGTGAATGCGGCTGCGGCTTTTTATCGAATAAATGGCCAGCGGCTATATTCTGAATTTCACAACAGATGGACTGAAAAGGGCTCTGTGCCGCTAGAAAATGTAATGAGTGAGTACAGTATCCAGGGAAGTAACCAAGTAACCGGATTAATGTGGATTGACAAGCTAATGTTAATGAGGAGGAGTGGAAGTCTAAACAATAGCGGCCGCGGCTTGGCAATTAATTTCATTGCGGTTTCGCGGCTTCTGGACCCCCTATAATAGGCCCCCCTTTTAGAAGTAAAAGTTGCTTAGTAGTTGCTTAATCTTAACTGTATCTTTTTGACCTAAGAATAGTATAGAGGCAGCAAAATTTAACATTGCACATAAAATGACTGGAATCATTTCTCCTGCTGATATTGTTACCATTAGAGACTTTGTATTGAAAGTTAAATGGAAACCCCTCAATGAAATGCCTCACTTAACGAGAAACACTCCGTTGATATGCGATTTTTGACGACAAATGAATGGAAATATCTTCTATGTGGATCAATCCTCGATTGCTTGCAGTGATATATATTATCAAAAATTTAAAAAGTTGCTTAGGTTTTTTTCCTTTGGTGCTATACGTTGCTTAAACTTTTAGGCCGTTTGCATCTTGGTTGCTTATAAGCGGTTGCTTATAAAAAAACTGCGTGTATTCTAGACACCATTGTTTCTGATTACGATCTTCCTAGAGACATAGTCCAACCCTAAGGAAACAAGTCCTTCTATACCTGTGCAAAGTCGATTTGATACTTTGGTCGCCCTGGTCTTCCGGTGAAAACCCTCGTTGTTCCAAAATTGGTAGCTATGGTTGGACTATCCAATGCCTGCTGTCTGATAACCTTTTCCAAGTTGCTCTTAAGGATACCAAGAAGACTATCCACTTGCACACCTATGTCTCTAGGAAGATCGTAATCAGAAACAATGGTGTTTAGAATACCATCATCATCATCATCATCATAAACTCTACACGAATATGATCGGATCTCCACACAAAAGCGGCTACTGTATTTTCTGAGTTAACTGGGTTGCAAACAAGGACTCTTCCCTCCGATAAAATACTTTGAAAGGCTCTTAAAGGATCCTTGAAAACTTGCAAAACCTCGTTGCTTTCATTTGATGAGACGCCATGAATTTTATAGAAACGAAGGAAGATTCCCTGAGCATGTAACTTGCTGTGACAAAGAAAAAGCGTTAGTCATATAACCCCCGTGAACATTCTTGATTGATTGATTGGCAGGTTCATTTTGAAAATATATAACTTTTACTGACAGCAAAACTTTTTGCTGTCAGCAAAAGTTATATGTGCCCGATTAAAATATGTGCCCGTTTATAATAATCGAGCACAAATATTTAAAGTTCTGTCCGCAAAAGTGAAAAGTCGTGCAGTAAAAATATAAAGTCGTGCAACAAAAATATAAAGTCGTACAGTAAAAATATAAAATCGTGCAGAAAAATATAACAAATTACTGTCAGCAAAAGTTATATTTTTGGCCGGTTTGGCGCGCCATAATGAAGGATTACGTCCGCAGTCCCTGGTCAAGCTTTCATTAGTGGCTGCAGACTTTCTCTGATCTCAGATCTCCCCCTGATCTGCAGATTTGTGATTCTATTTGTGATTCTATGAACTATTCTTGTCAACTATTTATGACGGTACTAACCTTTTTTAATAGTGCGGCAATGTGAATCAACCATCAACAAAATTACCAAGATAGCAAACATCAGTATCTTCGCCATATTTTATCACTGATGCTACTCTCTTCCTTACTTTGCTGATATTATCTTCGGTCATGCGTTCTCAGCCACAAAGCATTAATACTGGTGAGCGCTGTGTTTAAACTTCCGTCAACATTGCCTTATTTGGTCTCAATTGTTTTCGCAAGCAAATGTATAGGTTGCTGACGCGGTATCATATTTCTAATTATTTATTCTTATTTTATATTTGTAAAATCAATAATGAAAGCTCTCCCCACTCGGTAATGAACTACTCTAGTCCTCTCCAACTGACAACGCTCGAGTCAACTATTTAATTAACTAAAAACTAACTATCTTACTAACTAGCTAACCAACTAAGTTACTTATTTACTAACTAACTAACTAACTAACTAACTAACTAACTAACTAACTAACTAACTAGCAAACTAACTAACTTGCTTATCAACTAACTGACTTAATTACTGACTGACTAACTAACTAACTAACTATCTTATTAACTAACTAACTAATTAACTAACTTAGCAGCTAACTAACTAACTAACTAACTAACTAACTAACTGAATGACTGACTGACTAACTAACGAATTACCAACTAAATAATTATTTATGACGAACATAAGACTGCAAACTAAATTAACCAACTGCTTAGCTATCAAACTAAACTAGCAAACTATTAGGCTAATTACAACAGCAATTGTCTTAATGTTGTTCCTGTTTCAACAGCAAGGGCCAGCAAAGGGCTTGATTTTCTGCTACAAGTGCTACACACAATAAATTGCTTCTTACGAACAATAAAGTAACAGTTTGGCATAATCTTCTATATACTTTTATTTAGTAATTGCATAGTTCTGTTTTTTGTTAACATGAGATGAAATTTCTAAAACATTTTCTTGTTTCTTATTTTTCATCTGAGGCTGGACATGTTCTTACGTTGTTTTTATTTTTTGCAAATCGCAAATCTTATAAAAAGAGCCTCGAGGCTGTTCTTATAAAGTGTGTTCTTATAAAATAGTATTTAATTATTATTGTATCATTATTATTATTATTATTATTATTTAATTATTATTGTAGGGTGTAAAATGTCGTCGAATGTGACCTGTTTTTCTTTGTTTCTTTGACAGCGCCTTTTCGTTGCCCCTCAAATGTTGTTTATGTCTGGCTGCATCTCTGGTGTGGGCTGTCCAGCACTCTGGTTGCGCCGTATTATACATCATAGTCACCACTTATCATGACAAGCCTTTGATATTTAGTTGGGCAACGTTTCGGGAGAGATCTGTCTCCCATCATCGGGCAATGAGAAATGTGGTTTCTTTCCTATTTATTGCAAAGGTCGGATCGGAAGGTGTGAAACTGACCGGACCTGCGAGGAAGCATGGGAGTTTTTGACGCTCGATTTCTAAGGTTTGTGGCGCCAAAATTGCGTTCAGTGCAACTTTTGATGTTATTCAACCAGACTTCTGGGATTGAGTAAGATACTTGATTGATACAAGGAGATGATAGAACTGAGTGAAAACTTTCTTTAACAAGTCTGTTTTTCAAGTTCTTATCCTCATCAATCACTGAAATGTTATCCCAATCCATCTGGATTTTTTCCGTCCAACAATGATTGGCAAGATCATTTTTGTCAATTCTACCATGGGTCACATTTGATTTATGTTCTTTGAGCCTAGTTCCTGTCTCTCTTTTCGATTGTCCTATATATGATTTAGGACAATCTCTACGTGGTATTTTGTATACCACGTTTGATTTTTTGAGATTGTCAACTTTGTCTTTTGGTATTTAAAGCGACTTTTTAAGTGTATTAAGGGAATAAAAAGTACACCTTATATTTTGTTTAGACAAAGATCAACGGATTTTTTCACTTGTCCCTCTGATGTATGGCAGGTTCATAGGCTCCTCTTTGTCAGCCTCAGTATTCTGCCTGGGCTTTGAGATTTTTCTCGCGACCTTGCGTATATCTTCTTGTTTATATTCATTGGCCTTTAGAACACTTGAGATCTTTTTGTACTCTTTATCTAGATCATCAAGATTGCTTGTGATTGATTTTGCTCTGTTGAAGAGAGAGGATATGACACTGTTTTTGACACTGTCTAAGTGATGCGAGTTCGCATTCAGGTATTGGCCAGTGTGAGTGGGCTTCCTGTACACTGATACGCTTAGACTTTTATTGGCATTCCGTTGAATCTCAGTGTCAAGGAAGGCTAGTTTTCCATGATTCTCTGCCTCTGTAGTGAACTTCTATTTCACATGTAGGGAATTGATGTGCTTATAGAATCTTCCATCTTCTCCACTCTGGTGGCGGTTTTCTTCTCTTAGTAGTTTGAGTCTCAGCATTGTGGAGGTTGAGGTTGATCATCTCCTGAGCAGCGTGGAGCTGCTGTGTAGAGGGAGCCTTGCACTGTCTCTAAGCATTTGGAGTACTGTAATGCAGTACCGTACCTTGGAGGCCGAATCCTGAAAAGCGCGGGGACTTTTCTGAACTCGGACGTTTCAGTACAGTTGAGGCTTATCTCTTAGAACTATTAGAAGTACTGTTCTGTAGTATAGAATCTCATAACTGAGAAGTGTTCTTTGACTAGCGTGGAGTTTTTGTTGTTAGTTTATTTTGAGTAGGCTGTTATTTCTAGCTTTTTCAGCTAATTTAGGCCTACTGTGCATGCTGCATCCATGCATGGGGCCCCCAATTTAACGTCCCTTCCGAAAGACGACAGAGTGAGTTTATTCATCCATCTGGAAAGTCACCTATCCAGATGCTGACCTCACACGACCAAGCTTAACTCCAGATGTCTAACGATAACTGACTGAGAAGCTTGGCCACTCGGCCCACAGGGGATGGATGTTCGATACCTCATCTTCGATTGGCGTGACGGTGTTCAGCAGCGTGTGGGCTTATCCCTGAGTGGTATAAGGACTGGTTTGTTTAGTAGTTTGATGACTAAACTTTGAGTAGCGTAGGGACTCACCTCTATGTCGCGTTGGGACTTTTCAGTAGCGTGGAGGCTGTGAAGGAGGCTGCGGAGAGGACGGACGTGTTTTTGCCGCTGCTCATTTTCATGATTTTTGTATCGTTTATGGCAAAGAAACCAAGTTTCTGTAAACCAGATGGCATTAGCATTACATTAAATGAAGCAGACTTATTTCATGGAGAAACGTTTGTTTACTCATCGTTGCATACATCAAACATTTTACGTGGTCTCCAACCAAGAAGAAAGAGTTTATTTTGTTTACTTTTGTTGATATGTGGAGATGTCGAACAGTGTCCTGGTCCTTACAATGGTTTGATCAAAAATGTCACACAATTTTGTAAAACCAAAGGGTTACATATTTTCTCTCTCAATATCCGAGGACTGCAGGGGAATTTTGATGAACTTAAAAACCTACTCATCACATCACAAATCGATATCTTTGCGTTAAACGAAATTTTTGTAAACACAGACGACAATGAAAACACCCAAAACGAGATTTTTTCCTCTTCTTACAAGACCGAAAACAATCAGTTCAAAATTCAGGGGTACGACTTTATTTACAAATCGCGTGATAAAGGCACTGGAGGAGGCGTTGGAACATATATCAAAGATAACTTAGATTATGAGATTAGAGAAGACCTTGAGAACACTGAAATTGAGAGTATTAGTATCGAAATCAAACCGAAAAAGAGTAAATCTTGGATATTTTGTGCGATGTACAAACCCCCGGACTCCTCGAAATACTTGCCAAGAAACTTTCAAAGTCATCTAGAAAGGGTTCTTGAGTCAATCAACCGCGAGAATAAAGAAACGATCCTTATGGGAGATCTGAATATCAATTATCTTTCAAAAAATGATCATAAAGAACTGAAAGAACTCTTTGTTGTTAATGGTTTTAATCAATTGATCCGTGAGGCAACAAGAACAACGGAAAACACTGCAACTCTTATTGATGTTATTCTCACCACCAATGCATCAAATATCAATCGCCCTGAAGTCATTAATTGTAGTATGAGTGATCATGATATCATTGCTTGTTGCCGAAAATTAAACCAAATCAAATATGAACCCGAGACAATAAAGTGTAGGGATTATTCTAAGTACAACGTTGATAACATAAATAATGAACTCCTGAACATTTCTTGGGATGCCTTATACAACACCACATGTCCTGTTTACGCACTTCAAAATATCCTAGTCATTCTTAAACAAACTCTAGACAATCATGCACCGTTCATTACCAAACGCGTGAAAGGTAAAACATCACCATGGATGACGGAAGACCTGAAGAAACATATGAACACTCGTGATCAGCTAAAACGACGTGCCAAAAAATCAGGAAATAACAATGATTGGCAAATGTACTGTAGGAAGAGGAATTTTGTCAAAAATGAAATCATACGAGCCAAACGAAACCATTTTAAAAACGAACTGAAAGAAAATGTAAATAGTCCTCATCGTTTTTGGAAGTTAATAAAAGAACTTTTTCCTGTCAACAGCAAATCGGATTTAATGGCCAAAAGTTTCAACCTCAGCGACGGAGAGAGTACGACTGACAAACTTCTGATATCTGACGGATTCTGCACGTTCTACTCTACAATCGCAAACAAGTTAAAGGAAAAATCGTTCTTACTGAGAAACTTCACATGGAGCAATCCTTCCATCGATAGCAGATATTCCACTTTTCCAAATTTTGAATTTACACCTGTAACTGATATTCAAGTACTTAAATACCTTAAGAACTTAAAACGAAAATGTGCTACCGGGTTAGACGATCTACCAGCTTGCTATCTTAAGGACATTGCGTTTACCATTGCAAGGCCATTAACGCACGCCATCAACCTCTCGCTTACTGCTGGGGTCGTACCAAATGACTTAAAATCTGCACGTGTTACACCAATCTTTAAATCGGGAAACACCCACAGCTTCGAAAACTACCGCCCTATCAGTATCCTGCCAGTCATCTCTAAGATCTTCGAAAAGTGTGTACACGCCCAGCTAATGAAGTACCTCGAATCCAACCACCTGTTGGCACCCAACCAATTTGGATATCGAAGTAAAAGGTCAACTGAATTAGCAACAGCCTATTTCTGCGACAACATACGACGTTCAATGGACCGAGGAGAACTTACTGGCGCCATCTTTGTAGATCTTAGCAAGGCGTTCGACACCATAGGTCACTCGACTATCATCAACAAGTTACCGAAATTTGGTATCAACGGTTTAGCAAAGGATTGGTTGTCTAGTTATCTCTTCGGACGACACCAACGAGTACGCTACAAAGGAAATTTGTCATCACCTAGTCCAATCTATTGTGGTGTGCCACAAGGCTCCATACTGGGACCACTTCTTTTCTTGCTGATCTTCAATGACTCAACGAAATCGGTTACAACTTGTCAAATGGTAATGTATGCAGATGATACTGTTCTTTTCTGCTCGCATAAAAGTATGGACCGAATTCGTGTGAACCTTCAACAAGATTTTGATCGTTTTGTCACTTGGCTAGAATTGAATGAACTCGTGATCAACACCAAAATTGGAAAAACTGAAACCATGATTTTCGGTACAGGAAAAAAGATAAGTATGGCAGAAAACACTTCCTTAGAGATCAACCACCAAGGAAGTATCATCAACCAGACCGATGGCTACAAATACCTCGGACTTGCTCTTAACAATACCCTCTGTATGACTCAGCATATCAAATCGTCAATCAAGAAAGCGTCGTCGAGACTGAACCTACTCAAGAAAATGAGAACTTTTATGGACTCAAAAACTGCGACTACCATTTATCAATCAATGATCTTACCGTTCCTAACTAATTGTACCTTTGCCACATATGGAGCCACTGCCAATTATTTAAAAGAAAGAACTGCTAGACTTGAGAAACGAGCTTCAAGAATAATTGGAAAGGAAGTCCCCGATACAAATCAAATCAGAATCAAGCGTATCTGCTCATTCGTTCAAAATGTCTGTATGACGAAGTCTGTGAGCCCTTCAATCCTACTTTAAACTGAAAGAACAAAACGTTCCACTCGCAATTACTCGGCGGTTGTTGTTCCACGTTTTAAGTTGGAATCAGCTCGGTATTCCTTTTATGTGCAAGGTGCCTTGGCTTTCAATAATTTACCAGAAGAATTTCAGAAAGAAAAAGATCTTTCAAAATTTAAAACACTTTTAAAAAACTTATAGTTTTACTTCATATAGTTTGATTTTGTAACCTATTTATTTACTTGTAATTACAGGACCCTTTTGAAAACAGTGTATATATGTAAATATCATACGACTGAAAGTGTAATCCTGTATAAATATTCGTTTTAATAATAATAATAATAATGAGAAGACTTGCCGTGATAGGAATCTGAAATTGCCTGTATGCGGGATAAATGTCAGTGTCCGTTATCTTGTGGTTTCCATTGGTGGGTTATTCCCCATGTGTGCCCAGTTCAAGATTGCTTTTTTCGAATGAACAGCGCTTAATCAGGCAGGAGACACTAAATTTGGGAGAAGATTGACACTTTTGTAATTTTTCAGTCGACAGCCCAGAGCAGCCAAGATTTCACAGCCCTGTATCAACAACTTACCCCTCATCTGGATGGGCGTCGATATTTTGCAAGTCGTCTAATCGAAGAGACTTGACTCTTTACCACGTGCATAACAATGGCCAGGCCCAACGAATGACAAAAAGATTCTTGGGATCAAGGCGAAATTATGAATCGAGAGGAGAGCTGATGCTTTATAGTCTGAGACCATGGCATTATGGATACTATTTGTGCAAGAATGGAAGAAACATGACGGCCGTTACAAGACTGGACTTCTCTGGTAAATATATTCTTTATATCATCTAGTAAAGTCCATTCGTGCGAAGTAAGAACAAGTGATATTGAATGGACACCCCGGGTAATGTCTGTTCAGTGCAGTTCAGGATGCTCGGTATTGTCGAGGGATATCATCAGACAGTGAAGAAGATAATCAGTAGTAGAGGGTACCATCAGTACGGTGGAGGATATTCAGTACCGTGGAGGGATATCATCACTACAGTGGAGGGATATCATCAGTACGGTGGAGGATTTTCAGTACTGACTGTACTGTACTGATGATATCCCTCCACTGTACTGAACATCCTCCACTGTACTGATGATATCCCTCCACTGCGCTGAACATCATCCACTGTACCGATAATATCCAAGATCAAAGATCAAAAGCTGATAAGAAATTCCCGTTCGAAAAACGTACAACTCCCGCATTCATTCTAGCAACAACAACAGCTTAATAAAAACATTTAGTTTCCAAGCCGTTAAAAAGTCCAATACAGGATGCCAGGCTTAGAATATGACCCCAGGGCAGGTTGGCTTTACTAATTTTCTTGCGGAACACCCTCGTATCTCTGAAAATGAAGTACACCCCCGGAATTTTATTGCTGTTTTGGAAGAAACCTGGCAAAATTACCCGATAAAACTGAAAGTTTGAGGGAGGCTCCATCCCCTAAAGTCCCCATTTTCTCCGCTTCTAATCTAACTCATTGAACTAACAAGAGGGGCGCTCATAGGGGGGCGCTTATTCCAACACGAGCGCTCAATCGAATAGGGTAGTCTTGGTTTCAGTACTGTACTGTACTCCATTACACTGCAAACAGAAATCTTGCTTTGCCTATAAGCTAACAGGACAGCAAGCACGTGTAATTATCTTTCATATCTTTGTTCAATTTTCTAGATTCATTCAAAAGATACCGAATCCCCCCTCTCAAGCTTGGCCGAACTGGAAAGATCGACATCGGTTTTGACTGGAAACTTGACAAAGTTGTAGGAGGGGGCAACTTTGTAAGATATAGTCTGGATGGCAAGCGTGTGGCAACAAGATTTGGGGATTTTCGAGCAACGTTTAATAAACGATTCAAACTAACCAAGAAAGGTGTTTTGATTATAAAGAACGTTAGAAAGGAAGATGCTGGATACTATTTTGTTGAGCATTTTAAATCATCTGGAAATACATCTGTATTTGTTACAGTTACAGTTAAAGAATAAGAAAAAGGAAGTTCCAGTATAAAAGTACTGTGCATCTTATATGTTTTTCTTCAGCTTTTTATTCAGACATTTATTAGAAATATTTTATATTTCTATATATACTCTATATATTAACATTACTAACTTGAACTCCAATCGTATTTCGATGATGTCAAGTTTCACGTCTTTTTAAAATTATGTATGAGAAAAGCGTTTCTTCTTTAAAAGATTGCCGTAAGATTTGCTAATATTGTAAAGATTTCATAGAGTGAAAGATATTTGTCATGTATTCTGAAATGATTCATTTTTTGTTCCAAATCTCAAAAACATCAGGGGCTCCTAAAACTCTTCTTAATCATCAAATACCACTTTCTAAGCTTTGTTGAGGCTTTACTTTGCATCTTCAGCCTACTGGATCAAAGAGGAAAAATCCTTAAAATCGACCTATTTTTGGCCAAAAAGGCAAGGCTATAATAAGGGATAATAGCTTAAAGTCGACCAAAGTGAGGGGTTCAAAAAATCCATCTAAATCATAACATATTATTTTCTAGGTTATTATAAGGCTATATAAAGGGCCATAAAGCATTTTCGGCCTACTGCATCAAAGAAAAAAATCCTAAAAATCGCCCTATTCTGGCCAAAAAAGGCAAGGCTATACAATGGCAAAATGGCCAAGAATTGATCAATCAGGGGTACAAAAATTCCTTTTAGATGATCAAATATCATTTTCTCGGCCATTATAAGGCTAAATAAAGCATCTTCAGCCTCTTGGATCAGCAAAAAAATCCTAAAAATGTACCGGCTTTTGGCCAAAAAGGCAAGGCTATACTAGGACAAAATGGCTAAAAATCGACAAAAATCAAGGGTTCAAAAATCCTTCTAAATCATCAAATATCATTTTCTAGGCTATTATAAGGCTATAAAACCAATTTAGCAAGGCTATAGACTTGCCTTTTTGGGGATTTTTCGAAGGTCATTCGTTCTCCCCAATTCGGCCTATTTTGGTAGAAAAATACCTTAGTTACCCCTTAGACGCTAGTCAGAGGGTTTTTTGGTGGATTTGATAATTATTTGTGAAGAAAAAGGGGAGTTTTCGAAACCCCTGATTTAGGCCGATTTTAGGCAATTTAGCAAGACTATAGACTTGCCTTTATGGCGATTTCTCGAGTGTTATTTTTTCTCCCCAATTGGGCTTATTCTCGTATAAAAATAACTTAGTTAACCCCTAGAGGCATTTCAGGGGGTTTTAGGGTTGATATAATAATTATTTATGAAGAAAAAAGGGAATTTTCAAAACCCCTGATTTTGGCCGATTTTTGGCAATTTAGCAAGGCTATAGACTTACCCTTTTGGCGATTTTTCGAGGCCCATTTTTTCTCCCTAATTCCGCCTATTTTGGTAGAAAAATACCTTAGTTACCCCTTATAGGCAATTCAGGGGGTTTTAGGGTGGATTTGATATTTATTTATGAAGAAAAAGGGGATTTTCAAAACCCCTGATTTTGGCCGATTTTTTGCAATTTTGCAAGGCTATAGACTTACCCTTTTGGCGATTTTTCGAGGGTCATTTTTTCTCCCCAATTCTGCTTATTTTGGTAGAAAAATACCTTACTTACCCCTTAGAGGCTATTCAGGGGGTTTTAGGGTGGATATGATGTTTATTTATGAAGAAAAAAGGGGATTTTCAAAACCCCTGATTTTGGCCGATTTCTGGCAATTTAGCAAGGCTATAGACCTACCTTCTTGGCGATTTTTCGAGAGTGATTTTTTCTCCCCAATTCCGCCTCTTTTGGTAGAAAAATATTTTAGTTACCCCTTAGAGGCTATTCACAGGGTTTTAGGGTCGATCTTAGAATTATTTTTGAAGAAAATGGGGAGTTTTCAAGACCCATGATATTGGCCGATCTTAGGCAATTTAGCAAGGCTATAGACTTAGCTTTTTGGCGATTCTTCGAGGGTCATTTCTTTTCCCAAATTCTGCCTATTTTGGTAGAAAAATACCTTACTTACCCCTTAAAGGCTATTCAGGGGGTTTTAGGGTGGATAAGATGTTTATTTATGAAGAAAAAAGGGGATTTTCAAAACCCCTGATTTTGGCCGATTTTTGGCAATTTAGCAAGGCTATAGACTTACCTTCTTGGCGATTTTTCGAGGGTCATTTTTTCTCCCCAATTCCGCCTATTTTGGCAGAAAAATACCTCAGTTACCCCTTAGAGGCTATTCAGGAGGCTTTAGGGTGGATTTGATAATTATTTTGAAGAAAATAGGGAGTTTTCAAAACCCCTGATTTTGGCAGATTTTTGGCAATTTGGCAAGGCTATAAACTTACCTTTTTCGCGATTTTTCGAGGGTCGTTTTTTCTTCCCCATTCCGCCTATTTTGTTATAAAAATTCCTAAGTTCCCCCTTAGAGGCTATTCAGGGGTTTTTAGGGTGGCTTTGATATTTATTTATGAAGAAAAAATGGAATTTTCAAAACCCCTTATTTTGGCCGATTTTTGGCAATTTTGCAAGGCTATAGACTTACCTTTTTGGCGATTTTTCGAGGGTCATTTTTCTCCCCAATTTGGCCTATTTTGGTAGAAAAATACCTCAGTTACCCCTTAGAGGCTATTCAGGAGGCTTTAGGGTGGATTTGATAATTATTTGTGAAGAAAATGGGGAGTTTTCAAAACCCCTCATTTGGCCGATTTTTGGCAATTTGGCAAGGCTATAAACTTACCTTTTTCGCGATTTTTCGAGGGTTGTTTTTTCTCCCAAATTCGCCCTATTTTGGTAGGAAAATTGATTAGTTACCCCTTAGAGGCTATTCAGGGGTTTTTAGGGTGGATTTGATACTTATTTATGAAGAAAAAAGGGAGTTTTCGAAACCCCTGATTAAGGCCGATTTTAGGCAATTTGGCAAGGCTATAGTCTTACCTTTTTGGCGATTCTTCGAGGGTCGTTTTTTCTTCCCAATTCCGCCTATTTTGTTATAAAAATTCCTAAGTTACCCCTTAGAGGCTATTCAGGGGTTTTTAGGTTGGCTTTTGATATTTATTTATGAAGAAAAAAGGGAATTTTCGAAACCCCTGATTTAGGCCGATTTTAGGCAATTTAGCAAGGCTATAGACTTAACTTTTTGGCGATTTTGCGAGGGTGATCTTTTCTCCCCAATTCCGCCTATTTTGGTAGAAAGTACCTAAGTTACCCCTTAGAGGCTATTCAGGGGGTTTTAGGGTGCATATGATACTTATTTATGAAGAAAAAAGGGAATTTTCAAAACCCCTGATTTAGGCCGATTTTAGGCAATTTAGCAAGGCTATAGACTTACCTTTTTGGCGATTTTTCGAGGGTCATTTTTTCTCCCCAATTTGGCCTATTTTGGTATAAAAATACCTTAGTTAACCCCTAGAAGCTATTCAGGGGGTTTTAGGGTGGATATGATACTTATTTACGAAGAAGAAAGGGAATTTTCAAAACCCCTTATTTTGGCCGATTTTTGGCAATTTTGCAAGGCTATAGACTTACCCTTTTGGCGATTTTTCGAGGCTCATTTTTTCTCCCCAATTCCGCCTATTTTGGTAGAAAATACCTTAGTTACCCCTTAGAGGCTATTCAGGGGGTTTCAGGGTGGATTTGATATTAATTATGAAGAAAAAGGAAGTTTTCAAGACCCTTGATTTTGGCCGATTTTTGGCAATTTAGCAAGGCTATAGACTTACCTTTTTGGCGATTTTTCGAGGGTCGTTTTTTCTCCCTAATTCCGCCTCTTTTGATAGAAAAATTCCTTAGTTACCCCTTAGAGGCTATTCAGGGGATTTTAGGATGGATTTGATATTTATTTGTGGAGAAAAAAGGGAGTTTTCAAAACCCCTGATTTTGGCCGATTTTTGGCAATTTAGCAAGGCTATAGACTTACCTTTTTGGCGATTTTTCGAGGGTCGTTTTTTCTCCCCAATTCCGCCTATTTTGGTAGAAAAGTACCTTGGTTACCCCTTAGAGGCTATTCTGGGGCTTTTAGGGTGGCTTTCATAGTTATTTATGAAGAAAAAAGGGAATTTTCGAAGCCCCTGATTTAGGCCGATTTTAGGCAATTTAGCAAGGCTATAGACTTGCCTTTTTGGCGATTTTTCGAGGGTCATTTTTTCTCCCCAATTTGGCCTATTTGGTGTAAAAATACCTTAGTTAGCCCCTAGAGGCAATTCAGGGGGTTTTAGGGTGGATGTGGTATTTATTTATGAAGAAAAAGGGAATTTTCAAAGCCCTGATTTTGGCCGATTTTTGGCAATTTAGCAAGGCTATAGACTTGCCTTTTGGCGATTTTTCGAGGGTCATTTATTCTCCCCAATTTCGCCTATTTTGGTAGAAAAATACCTTAGTTACCCCCCCAGAGGCTATTCAGGAGGTTTTAGGGTGGATTTGATATTTATTTATGAAGAAAAAGGGAATTTTCAAAACCCCTGATTTTGGCCTATTTTTGGCAATTTAGCAAGGCTATAGACTTACCTTTTTGGCGATTTTTCGAGGGTAATTTTTTCTCCCCAATTTGGCCTATTTTGGTATAAAAATACCTTAGTTAACCCCTAGAAGCTATTCAGGGGGTTTTAGGGTGGATATGAGATTTATTTACTAAGAAAAAAGGGAAGTTTCAAAACCCCTGATTTTGGCCGATTTTTTGCAATTTAGCAAGGCTATAGACTTACCTTTTGGCGATTTTTCGAGGGTAATTTTTTCTCCCCAATTCCGCCTATTTTGGTAGAAAGATAACTTAGTTACCCCTTAGAGGCTATTCAGGAGGTTTTAGGGTCGATTTCATAATTATTTGTAAAGAAAAAGGGGAATTTTCGAAACCCCTGATTTAGGCCGACTTTAGGCAATTTAGCAAGGCTATAGACTTACCTTTTTGGCGATTTTTCGAGGGTCATTTTTTCTCCCCAATTTCGCCTATTTTGGTAGAAAAATACCTTAGTTACCCCCAGAGGCTATTCAGGGGTTTTAGGGTGGATTTGATATTTATTTATGAAGAAAAGGAATTTTCAAAACCCTGATTTTGGCCTATTTTTGGCAATTTAGCAAGGCTATAGACTTACCTTTTGGCGATTTTTCGAGGGTCATTTTCTCCTCAATTTCGCCTATTTTGGTAGGAAAATACCTTAGTTACCCTTTAGAGGCAATTCAGGGGGTTTTAGGGTCGATTTCATAATTATTTGTAAAGAAAAAGGGGAATTTTCGAAACCCCTGATTTAGGCCGACTTTAGGCAATTTAGCAAGGCTATAGACTTACCTTTTTGGCGATTTTTCGAGGGTCATTTTTTCTCCCCAATTCCGCCTATTTTGGTAGAAAAATACCTTAGTTACCCCTCAGAGGCTATTCAGGCGGTTTTAGGGTCGATTTTATAATTATTTGTGAAGAGAATGGGGAGCTTTCAAGAACCCTGATTTTGGCCGATTTTTGGCAATTTAGCATATATGCATTTAATCTTGATTTAGCATTTGATAGTTCATTTGTAGAATTAGTGTAGTATAGATTTAATAACTGAGTTTAGGGTTTTGCAATTGATTAATCCTTTTTGAGACAATTTGAGCATATTACCTTTTGGCATTATTTGGGATTTTGGATCACTTTTGCATTTTGCGAGTTTAGTCATCTTATTTACCTGAATAATGATTTAGTTGTGATACATTTTGGATTTGAAGGATTTATAATTGGCTTTGAATGAGGCTTTTGAATTTACCTATTGGCCTTTTTGGAATTTCAGTTAGCTATTACTTTTTGCAGAATTGTTTCTGGAATTTTTCTCCTTTTAGCTAAGTTTTGAACTAGTGACTTAGGCATTAGGGATTTAAATGGAGTTTATAACTTTGATTTTGATATTTTGAGAAATTTTCAAGGTTGCCTTTTTGGAATTTGAGTTACTAGGGCATTTTCATTTGGGATTTGTTAATTTCAATTACCTAGGTTTGAGAATTACGGTTGTTTATTTATGGCATATTAGGGTATTTATGGTTGAATTGATTTTGGCTACAATGGCAGTTTTAAGCTGATTTGCCTGATTTTGCTTAGAAGGTTTCAGGTTTACCTTTTGGCATTTTGAGGTCATTTTAAATGCCTTTTTTAGAAATGCTTTGAGTATCTTAGCAATTGGATAGGGTTTTGAATACTTTGATTTTGAAGCAAATTGTTTGCAAACTTGTTTCAGTTTTGCATTTAAATCTAGGCATTCTTTGGCATTTTTAGGGCTTTTTCCAATTTTGCCTATTTGTTAGAAATTTAGTACTTTAAGATTTAGGGGTTTTAGGGTTGATTTGATTAAGGTTTTGAAAAGGATTTAGCCATTTTGGCCTAACTTTTGGATTTAAAGGCTTAGTACTTCCTGAGTTTGGCGTTTTTCGATATTTTATGAAATTCCTTTAGAAGAATAGGTTAGTACTTTGAATTTAGCTTAGGTATAGGATTTCTGTGAATTTCATTTTGCAATTATTTTGGCAATTAGTTCAGGAATTTCCTCTAGATTTTGGTTTTTCTAAAGCTCATTAGTTATTTTAGTAGTGAATTTAGATTGAGATAGGATTTTCATTTTTGGAATAGATTTATCTAACCTATTGGCCATTTTGCAATTAGCATCTTATTTGCCAATTTTGGCATTTTGAGGTCTACTTTTGCCAATTTTGGATTTTTCCTAATGCTATTCTTTCGAATTTAGGCCTTATTGGCATTCGGTTTTGGATTTATTAAAAATAGGGTTTCAAAACCGATTTAGGATATTTGCAGATTTAGCATGGCATTTGTACTTTGGCTTTTGATTTTCGAATGTCTTTTTTATACAAATTTCCTATTGGAATTTAGTTACTTTAGAGTTCAGGGGTTTAGATGGATTTGAATTATGTTTGAAAAAAGGAGTTTTAAAACCCTGATTTTGGCCATTTTTGGCACTTTAGAAGGCTATGAACCTTTTTGGCGATTTTTCGAGGTCATTTTTCCATAACGTCTATTCTTGGTAGAAATCTTAGTTACCCTTTAGAGGCAATTCAGGGTTTATGGTGGAGTAATTTATTTATGATGTAAGAAAGGATTTCAAAACCCCTGATTTGGACATTTTTGGTTTAGCTAAGGCTATAGACTCTTTGTTGCGAGGTCTTTTTGCAGATTTTCATTCAATTTCCCTATTTTGCATTTAGTAATCTTTCAGTGCATTTAGGTTTAGGGTTTTGATGAGTATTTTGTAAAAAAGGATTTATTTAAAACGATTTTGGCCATTTGGAATGCTAGGTTAGTCATTTTGTGGCGATTTTGGGTCATTTTCTCATTCAATTCCGTATTTGTTCAAATCCCTTTTCTACCAAGTTAGCTTAGGGATTTAGAGTGGTATATTAGTATTGAAAAGGAGTTTTAAACCTGATTAGCGTTTTTGGAATAGCAGTTTAGACTTCCTTTTCAGGTTTAAGGCTTTATATGCATATTTGCCATTTTTCGATATATTCACTTAAGTTTCGATTTAGGATACTGATTAATAATTTAGGGTTAAAGGGTGACTTTGAATTTTGGAAATATGGCAATTTGACAAAACTATTTGGCCGACTTTTTGGCAATTTTGCAAGTTTTTCCTTTTGGCTAGTTTTCTAGCAAATGGCTCCTTGTATCTAACCCATTTTACGTTTTGAGGTATTTAGTGATGTAGAGGTCAAATGTTTTATGAAAAGGATTTTCCAAATGATTAAGCAGTTTTACCCTTTAGGCTATTTATCAGAACCTTTAGCTTGAGCATTTTGGTTTAAGGTCGTTTTTTCTAATTATCCTATGTTAACTAGAAGCTTTAGTTTTGGCAATGGTTTGTGGATTGATTTTGAAAGTTTTAGAATCTTTACTTGCAATTTTGGCATTTGCAAGATATTTCCGTTTCATTTTCGGCATTTTTGGTCATAATTTTTTCGCAATTATTTGGATTAAACCTTAGCTATCTGAGGTATTGTAGAATGTATTATTATAAGTTATAAGGGTTTTCAAAACTATTTTGCCATTTTGAAGCTAGTTATTTTGCCATTGCTTTCAGGGTGTTTTGCAATTCTATTTTGCCTGAAAATCCTTAGTACTCTAGAGGATTTGTTTTAGGGATTAAACCTGATTATTCAATTGATTTAAGGCTTTAGCTTACTTGGCATTTCAAGTATTTCGTTCATTTTCCCAAATTTGCAATTTAGTACGTATTAAGATAGCGTTTAGGAATTAGGGTTGGTATTGATATTATTTATGAAGAAAAAGAGTTTTCAAAACCTGTTTTGCCATTTTGGCAATTTAAAGGTATACTTACTTCTTGCGAGTTATTTGAGGGTCATATTCTCAATTTCCTCCTACTTAGGTGCAAAAATCTACTAAGCTTCAGTATGTAGGTTGTAAGTTGATTGCATAATATAAGAAGAGAATTTTCAAAACTCTATTTTCGTTCAATTGTCACATAGCTTAAGCATTCGAATTCATCTTTCATTGCATTTAATCCTATGTGGCATAATACTAGATAAGGTTTCGAGATACAAGGTGAAATAAATGATCTATTCAAAAATTATTGCAAAGCGTTTCAATAAATTAGATCTATTTGAAGCTTGTATTATCAATTTCGCTATATCTGAAATATGCCAGCTAATAGTAGTTAATTTTTATAGTAAAAAAGTCTATAATAGATTTGGAATATTAGCAATACATAAGGCTTATTTAGTCAATATTGTCGAACTATGGAGAATTTTACTAAGCTTTCAGAAATTTAGATTCGATTAGTTAATTTAGATTCAGGTTGTAATTGTAATCATGTATCAATAACAGTTTTGACTAAAATCTAATTCTGATATTTTAAGTCACATTACATTAGAGTAAGTGCATTATAAGACCCATATTCTATCTTGATTTTAGAAATCTAGTAGTGCTTGAGTTTAAGTTGTACATTAGGTATGTTAGGATAATATTTATAAGTTATAACGTCATTTAGTAGTATCTATGCAATAGTTATCCTGCTTCATCTACTATTATTAAAATGGATGATACATTTAGACTTTATTCGATCTAAATGCAATTTATGATAGTTAGTTATTTATTTGAATTTAAGATCTGAGAATTGAATAATGTAAATAGTATTGTAAAATAATAATGGAATTATGAGTCTTGAATAAACTTATAATATTCAAATAGATTTCTAATGTACTTTTAGACTGAATCTTATTTTAATATCAATGTGCTATTAATATACTATTGTATCAATTTAAACTCTCAAGTTTTAATAGTATTATTGTGCTTGAAATCTTTGAATCATGAATCAAGTCTTATTATCCGTAGCTTGTACCAATGTGTTATTCTATTAAACTGACATGAATTGTTAAGCTGCTATATCCATCTGTTAGACGTAATGAGCACATCCATTGTCAATTCTGATTGAATTGATAGTAGCAATGCATAATCCAGTAATTAGAATCGTTACTATAGTTAACAAATTTCATTAGTACTTGAATAATCATTGTACTGAGCAATCATCTCCTACACTCAGCAATTTAAATCTTTATAGGCACTTTTAGCCAATTGATCGGTTTTAACTGTATGCATTAATCGTAAATTTCAAGCTAAAATGTGCATTTACTATTCAAGCTCATTGAATTTTTAATCCATTATTAATCTGATTTGACTTCAAAACTCTTAGCCATATAAATTTAGAAGTTTTTGACTGTATGTACTTGAGAAGAGTATTATTCTAGTCCGACTGCACTAGGAACTGCTATTAGACACCAATTAGGTCTTAGAATTCATGACTGAATTAAGTCATTCTGCACAGTTAATATTAACATGTTACAGATCACTGTAAGGATAGTTAATACTTTAACGAAATTTGCTAATGCTAAATATCTCTAAATTCTACAACTTCAAGACTTACCATGCGATGAATTCTTACTATATTTGTACTAGATAACTGATTTGAGAATGAAGACTTATTTGGACAATGATACGTAAGCAGTTACGTTTTAGAATCACTTTCTATGAAAGGCTAATTACATAAATTGAAAATCAAGAAAGAATACAGTTTACTAAGGTATTATCTTCAAAATAGATTTGGGACAAGAATTAAATTTGCATGACAATTTGACTTAATTCTAAAGATCTTAAGATCTACATTTGCTAACGCAATTTTAATAGTTACAAATCATGAAAAGATTTCTTACAGTACTAGTCATTTATCAGTTCAAATGTCTAAAAAAATATGTTCCTGAAGATTATGAATCTTGACAAGTTCTGAATTGCAATGATATCCAACTTCAGTACAAAAGTTTTTAGCATATTGCAGTATTAACATTTTATACACGATTTTATACAAGTTACAATAGACCATGTATTTTCTATAAATCACAATGTCTTCTAAGTCTTTTTGCTACGATACAATAGTTCAATTTCAATAATTCATCTAATGCATTTACATTAGCCGTATGCCATTAACTGATTCATACGTAAATTCTAATTACTATTTCATTGTCGATACTGAATCAAAGTCTATAAGTAATAACTAATGCAAATGCATGAATATACATAAATAATCAAGTATAAGAACTTAATACAATCTATATAGAAGAACAAATGACATTATTGAAAAACAAGCAAGAATGAATTAAATCAATGAATAATGTCATGAATCGATAAGTGAATCAATAATTAATCGAAAATCATCGTTGATTGCTATCAATACATCATTGTACTTATAAATATTCGTTCAACTCTACTTTAAAAGTTATCATAACAAATTCACAAAAGACATACAACTTATATGTATCTATCAGTGATTAATAAAACATATTCAATAAAATGACATAATGAATGAATGATATTGACTATTATAATGACTCAGACGAATATATTATCAAGGTTTAATTATGTAATATTTAGTTACTTCTCTTATAAAACAACTTATTGATCAAACAGTTACTATTTTTTTCATGTAAGAAAAAGGAATTTTCAAAACCCTGATTTTGGCCTATTTTTGGCAATTTAGCAAGGCTATAGACTTACCTTTTGGCGATTTTTCGAGGGTCATTTTTCTCCTCAATTTCGCCTATTTTGGTAGAAAAATACCTTAGTTACCCCCAGAGGCAATTCAGGGGTTTTAGGGTGGATTTGATATTTATTTATGAAGAAAAAGGAATTTTCAAAACCCTGATTTTGGCCTATTTTTGGCAATTTAGCAAGGCTATAGACTTACCTTTTGGCGATTTTTCGAGGGTCATTTTTCTCCTCAATTTCGCCTATTTTGGTAGAAAAATACCTTAGTTACCCCCAGAGGCAATTCAGGGGTTTTAGGGTGGATTTGATAATTATTTGTGAAGAAAAAGGAACTTTTCAAAACCCCTGATTTTGGCCGATTTTTGGCAATTTAGCAAGGCTATAGACTTACCTTTTGGCGATTTTTCGAGGGTCATTTTTCTCCTCAATTTCGCCTATTTTGGTAGAAAAATACCTTAGTTACCCCTTAGAGGCAATTCAGGGGTTTTAGGGTGGATTTGATATTTATTTATGAAGAAAAAGGAATTTTCAAAACCCTGATTTTGGCCGATTTTTGGCAATTTAGCAAGGCTATAGACTTACCTTTTGGCGATTTTTCGAGGGTCATTTTTCTCCTCAATTTCGCCTATTTTGGTAGAAAAATACCTTAGTTACCCCTTAGAGGCAATTCAGGGGTTTTAGGGTGGATTTGATAATTATTTGTGAAGAAAAAGGAATTTTCAAAACCCTGATTTTGGCCGATTTTTGGCAATTTAGCAAGGCTATAGACTTACCTTTTGGCGATTTTTCGAGGGTCATTTTTCTCCTCAATTTCGCCTATTTTGGTAGAAAATACCTTAGTTACCCTTTAGAGGCAATTCAGGGGTTTTAGGGTGGATTTGATATTTATTTATGAAGAAAAAGGAATTTTCAAAACCCTGATTTTGGCCGATTTTTGGCAATTTAGCAAGGCTATAGACTTACCTTTTGGCGATTTTTCGAGGGTCATTTTTCTCCTCAATTTCGCCTATTTTGGTAGAAAAATACCTTAGTTACCCCCAGAGGCAATTCAGGGGTTTCAGGGTGGATTTGATATTTATTTATGAAGAAAAAGGAATTTTCAAAACCCTGATTTTGGCCTATTTTTGGCAATTTAGCAAGGCTATAGACTTACCTTTTGGCGATTTTTCGAGGGTCATTTTTCTCCTCAATTTCGCCTATTTTGGTAGAAAAATACCTTAGTTACCCCCAGAGGCAATTCAGGGGTTTTAGGGTGGATTTGATATTTATTTATGAAGAAAAAGGAATTTTCAAAACCCTGATTTTGGCCTATTTTTGGCAATTTAGCAAGGCTATAGACTTACCTTTTGGCGATTTTTCGAGGGTCATTTTTCTCCTCAATTTCGCCTATTTTGGTAGAAAAATACCTTAGTTACCCCCAGAGGCAATTCAGGGGTTTTAGGGTGGATTTGATATTTATTTATGAAGAAAAAGGAACTTTCAAAACCCTGATTTTGGCCTATTTTTGGCAATTTAGCAAGGCTATAGACTTACCTTTTGGCGATTTTTCGAGGGTCATTTTTTCTCCTCAATTTCGCCTATTTTGGTAGAAAAATACCTTAGTTACCCCCCAGAGGCAATTCAGGGGGTTTTAGGGTGGATTTGATATTTATTTATGAAGAAAAAGGAATTTTCAAAACCCCTGATTTTGGCCTATTTTTGGCAATTTAGCAAGGCTATAGACTTACCTTTTTGGCGATTTTTCGAGGGTCATTTTTCTCCTCAATTTCGCCTATTTTGGTAGAAAATACCTTAGTTACCCCTTAGAGGCAATTCAGGGGTTTTAGGGTGGATTTGATATTTATTTATGAAGAAAAAGGAATTTTCAAAACCCTGATTTTGGCCGATTTTTGGCAATTTAGCAAGGCTATAGACTTACCTTTTGGCGATTTTTCGAGGGTCATTTTTCTCCTCAATTTCGCCTATTTTGTAGAAAAATACCTTAGTTACCCCCTAGAGGCAATTCAGGGGTTTTAGGGTGGATTTGATAATTATTTGTGAAAAAAAAGGAACTTTCAAAACCCCTGATTTAGGCCGATTTTTGGCAATTTAGCAAGGCTATAGACTTACCTTTTTGGCGATTTTTCGAGGGTCATTTTTTCTCCTCAATTTCGCCTATTTTGGTAGAAAAATACCTTAGTTACCCCTTTTTGAGGCAATTCAGGGGTTTTAGGGTGGATTTGATATTTATTTATGAAGAAAAAGGAATTTTCAAAACCCTGATTTTGGCCGATTTTTGGCAATTTAGCAAGGCTATAGACTTACCTTTTGGCGATTTTTCGAGGGTCATTTTTCTCCTCAATTTCGCCTATTTTGGTAGAAAAATACCTTAGTTACCCCTTAGAGGCAATTCAGGGGTTTTAGGGTGGATTTGATATTTATTTATGAAGAAAAAGGAATTTTCAAAACCCTGATTTTGGCCTATTTTTGGCAATTTAGCAAGGCTATAGACTTACCTTTTGGCGATTTTTCGAGGGTCATTTTTCTCCTCAATTTCGCCTATTTTGGATAGAAAAATACCTTAGTTACCCCTTAGAGGCAATTCAGGGGTTTTAGGGTGGATTTGATATTTATTTATGAAGAAAAAGGAACTTTCAAAACCCTGATTTTGGCCGATTTTTGGCAATTTAGCAAGGCTATAGACTTACCTTTTGGCGATTTTTCGAGGGTCATTTTTCTCCTCAATTTCGCCTATTTTGGTAGAAAAATACCTTAGTTACCCTTAGAGGCAATTCAGGGGTTTTAGGGTGGATTTGATATTTATTTATGAAGAAAAAGGAATTTTCAAAACCCTGATTTTGGCCTATTTTTGGCAATTTAGCAAGGCTATAGACTTACCTTTTGGCGATTTTTCGAGGGTCATTTTTCTCCTCAATTTCGCCTATTTTGGTAGAAAAATACCTTAGTTACCCCTTAGAGGCAATTCAGGGGTTTTAGGGTGGATTTGATATTTATTTATGAAGAAAAAGGAGTTTTCAAAACCCTGATTTTGGCCTATTTTTGGCAATTTAGCAAGGCTATAGACTTACCTTTTGGCGATTTTTCGAGGGTCATTTTTCTCCTCAATTTCGCCTATTTTGGTAGAAAAATACCTTAGTTACCCCTTAGAGGCAATTCAGGGGTTTTAGGGTGGATTTGATAATTATTTGTGAAGAAAAAGGAATTTTCAAAACCCTGATTTTGGCCTATTTTGGCAATTTAGCAAGGCTATAGACTTACCTTTTGGCGATTTTTCGAGGGTCATTTTTCTCCTCAATTTCGCCTATTTTGGTAGAAAATACCTTAGTTACCCTTTAGAGGCAATTCAGGGGTTTTAGGGTGGATTTGATATTTATTTATGAAGAAAAAGGAATTTTCAAAACCCTGATTTAGGCCGATTTTTGGCAATTTAGCAAGGCTATAGACTTACCTTTTGGCGATTTTTCGAGGGTCATTTTTCTCCCCAATTTCGCCTATTTTGATAGAAAAATACCTTAGTTACCCCTAGAGGCAATTCAGGGGTTTTAGGGTGGATTTGATAATTTATTTGTGAAGAAAAAGGAACTTTCAAAACCCTGATTTAGGCCGATTTTTGGCAATTTAGCAAGGCTATAGACTTACCTTTTGGCGATTTTTCGAGGGTCATTTTTCTCCTCAATTTCGCCTATTTTGGTAGAAAAATACCTTAGTTACCCCTTAGAGGCAATTCAGGGGTTTTAGGGTGGATTTGATATTTATTTATGAAGAAAAAGGAATTTTCAAAACCCTGATTTTGGCCGATTTTTGGCAATTTAGCAAGGCTATAGACTTACCTTTTGGCGATTTTTCGAGGGTCATTTTTCTCCTCAATTTCGCCTATTTTGGTAGAAAAATACCTTAGTTACCCCTTAGAGGCAATTCAGGGGTTTTAGGGTGGATTTGATAATTATTTGTGAAGAAAAAGGGAACTTTCAAAACCCTGATTTTGGCCGATTTTTGGCAATTTAGCAAGGCTATAGACTTACCTTTTGGCGATTTTTCGAGGGTCATTTTTCTCCTCAATTTCGCCTATTTTGGTAGAAAAATACCTTAGTTACCCCTTAGAGGCAATTCAGGGGTTTTAGGGTGGATTTGATATTTATTTATGAAGAAAAAGGAATTTTCAAAACCCTGATTTTGGCCGATTTTTGGCAAATTGGCAAGGCTATAGACTTACCTTTTTGGCGATTTTTCGAGGGTCATTTTTTCTCCTCAATTTCGCCTATTTTGGTAGAAAAATACCTTAGTTACCCCTTAGAGGCAATTCAGGGGTTTTAGGGTGGATTTGATATTTATTTATGAAGAAAAAGGAATTTTCAAAACCCTGATTTTGGCCTATTTTTGGCAATTTAGCAAGGCTATAGACTTACCTTTTGGCGATTTTTCGAGGGTCATTTTTCTCCCCAATTTCGCCTATTTTGGTAGAAAAATACCTTAGTTACCCCTTAGAGGCAATTCAGGGGGTTTTAGGGTGGATTTGATATTTATTTATGAAGAAAAAAGGGAGTTTTCAAAACCCCTGATTTTGGCCTATTTTTGGCAATTTAGCAAGGCTATAGACTTACCTTTTTGGCGATTTTTCGAGGGTCATTTTTCTCCTCAATTTCGCCTATTTTGTAGAAAAATACCTTAGTTACCCTTTAGAGGCAATTCAGGGGTTTTAGGGTGGATTTGATAATTATTTGTGAAGAAAAAGGAAGTTTTCAAAACCCTGATTTTGGCCGATTTTTGGCAATTTAGCAAGGCTATAGACTTACCTTTTGGCGATTTTTCGAGAGTCATTTTTCTCCTCAATTTCGCCTATTTTGGTAGAAAATACCTTAGTTACCCTTTAGAGGCAATTCAGGGGTTTTAGGGTGGATTTGATATTTATTTATGAAGAAAAAGGAATTTTCAAAACCCTGATTTTGGCCTATTTTTGGCAATTTAGCAAGGCTATAGACTTACCTTTTGGCGATTTTTCGAGGGTCATTTTTCTCCTCAATTTCGCCTATTTTGGTAGAAAAATACCTTAGTTACTCCTTAGAGGCAATTCAGGGGTTTTAGGGTGGATTTGATATTTATTTATGAAGAAAAAGGAAGTTTTCAAAACCCTGATTTTGGCCTATTTTTGGCAATTTAGCAAGGCTATAGACTTACCTTTTGGCGATTTTTCGAGGGTCATTTTTCTCCTCAATTTCGCCTATTTTGGTAGAAAAATACCTTAGTTACCCTTAGAGGCAATTCAGGGGTTTTAGGGTGGATTTGATATTTATTTATGAAGAAAAAGGAACTTTCAAAACCCTGATTTTGGCCGATTTTTGGCAATTTAGCAAGGCTATAGACTTACCTTTTGGCGATTTTTCGAGGGTCATTTTTCTCCTCAATTTCGCCTATTTTGGTAGAAAAATACCTTAGTTACCCCCCCTTAGAGGCAATTCAGGGGTTTTAGGGTGGATTTGATATTTATTTATGAAGAAAAAGGAATTTTCAAAACCCCTGATTTTGGCCAATTTTTGGCAATTTAGCAAGGCTATAGACTTACCTTTTGGCGATTTTTCGAGGGTCATTTTTCTCCTCAATTTCGCCTATTTTGGTAGAAAAATACCTTAGTTACCCCCAGAGGCAATTCAGGGGTTTTAGGGTGGATTTGATATTTATTTATGAAGAAAAAGGAGTTTTCAAAACCCTGATTTTGGCCAATTTTGGCAATTTAGCAAGGCTATAGACTTACCTTTTGGCGATTTTTCGAGGGTCATTTTTCTCCTCAATTTCGCCTATTTTGGTAGAAAAATACCTTAGTTACCCCTTAGAGGCAATTCAGGGGTTTTAGGGTGGATTTGATAATTTATTTGTGAAGAAAAAGGAATTTTCAAAACCCCTGATTTTGGCCAATTTTTGGCAATTTAGCAAGGCTATAGACTTACCTTTTGGCGATTTTTCGAGGGTCATTTTTCTCCTCAATTTCGCCTATTTTGGTAGAAAATACCTTAGTTACCCTTTAGAGGCAATTCAGGGGTTTTAGGGTGGATTTGATATTTATTTATGAAGAAAAAGGAGTTTTCAAAACCCTGATTTTGGCCGATTTTTGGCAATTTAGCAAGGCTATAGACTTACCTTTTTGGCGATTTTTCGAGGGTCATTTTTTCTCCTCAATTTCGCCTATTTTGGTAGAAAAATACCTTAGTTACCCCTCAGAGGCAATTCAGGGGGTTTTAGGGTGGATTTGATAATTATTTGTGAAGAAAAAGGAATTTTCAAAACCCCTGATTTTGGCCGATTTTTGGCAATTTAGCAAGGCTATAGACTTACCTTTTGGCGATTTTTCGAGGGTCATTTTTCTCCTCAATTTCGCCTATTTTGGTAGAAAAATACCTTAGTTACCCTTTAGAGGCAATTCAGGGGTTTTAGGGTGGATTTGATATTTATTTATGAAGAAAAAGGAGTTTTCAAAACCCTGATTTTGGCCGTTTTTGGCAATTTAGCAAGGCTATAGACTTACCTTTTGGCGATTTTTCGAGGGTCATTTTTCTCCTCAATTTCGCCTATTTTGGTAGAAAAATACCTTAGTTACCCCTAGAGGCAATTCAGGGGTTTTAGGGTGGATTTGATAATTATTTATGAAGAAAAAGGAATTTTCAAAACCCTGATTTTGGCCTATTTTTGGCAATTTAGCAAGGCTATAGACTTACCTTTTGGCGATTTTTCGAGGGTCATTTTTCTCCTCAATTTCGCCTATTTTGGTAGAAAAATACCTTAGTTACCCCTTAGAGGCAATTCAGGGGTTTTAGGGTGGATTTGATATTTATTTATGAAGAAAAAGGGAGTTTTCAAAACCCTGATTTTGGCCGATTTTTGGCAATTTAGCAAGGCTATAGACTTACCTTTTGGCGATTTTTCGAGGGTCATTTTTCTCCTCAATTTCGCCTATTTTGGTAGAAAAATACCTTAGTTACCCCTAGAGGCAATTCAGGGGTTTTAGGGTGGATTTGATATTTATTTATGAAGAAAAAGGAGTTTTCAAAACCCTGATTTTGGCCAATTTTGGCAATTTAGCAAGGCTATAGACTTACCTTTTGGCGATTTTTCGAGGGTCATTTTTCTCCTCAATTTCGCCTATTTTGGTAGAAAAATACCTTAGTTACCCCTTAGAGGCAATTCAGGGGTTTTAGGGTGGATTTGATATTTATTTATGAAGAAAAAGGGAGTTTTCAAAACCCTGATTTTGGCCGATTTTTGGCAATTTAGCAAGGCTATAGACTTACCTTTTGGCGATTTTTCGAGGGTCATTTTTCTCCTCAATTTCGCCTATTTTGGTAGAAAAATACCTTAGTTACCCTTAGAGGCAATTCAGGGGTTTTAGGGTGGATTTGATATTTATTTATGAAGAAAAAGGAGTTTTCAAAACCCTGATTTTGGCCAATTTTTGGCAATTTAGCAAGGCTATAGACTTACCTTTTGGCGATTTTTCGAGGGTCATTTTTCTCCTCAATTTCGCCTATTTTGGTAGAAAAATACCTTAGTTACCCCCAGAGGCAATTCAGGGGTTTTAGGGTGGATTTGATAATTATTTGTGAAGAAAAAGGAGTTTTCAAAACCCCTGATTTTGGCCAATTTTTGGCAATTTAGCAAGGCTATAGACTTACCTTTTGGCGATTTTTCGAGGGTCATTTTTCTCCCCAATTTCGCCTATTTTGGTAGAAAATACCTTAGTTACCCTTTAGAGGCAATTCAGGGGTTTTAGGGTGGATTTGATATTTATTTATGAAGAAAAAGGAGTTTTCAAAACCCTGATTTTGGCCGTTTTTGGCAATTTAGCAAGGCTATAGACTTACCTTTTGGCGATTTTTCGAGGGTCATTTTTCTCCTCAATTTCGCCTATTTTGGTAGAAAAATACCTTAGTTACCCCTAGAGGCAATTCAGGGGTTTTAGGGTGGATTTGATAATTATTTGTGAAGAAAAAGGAGTTTTCAAAACCCTGATTTTGGCCGATTTTTGGCAATTTAGCAAGGCTATAGACTTACCTTTTGGCGATTTTTCGAGGGTCATTTTTCTCCTCAATTTCGCCTATTTTGGTAGAAAAATACCTTAGTTACCCTTTAGAGGCAATTCAGGGGTTTTAGGGTGGATTTGATATTTATTTATGAAGAAAAAGGAGTTTTCAAAACCCTGATTTTGGCCGTTTTTGGCAATTTAGCAAGGCTATAGACTTACCTTTTGGCGATTTTTCGAGGGTCATTTTTCTCCTCAATTTCGCCTATTTTGGTAGAAAAATACCTTAGTTACCCCTTAGAGGCAATTCAGGGGTTTTAGGTGGATTTGATAATTATTTGTGAAGAAAAAGGATTTTCAAAACCCTGATTTTGGCCTATTTTTGGCAGTTTAGCAAGGCTATAGACTTACCTTTTTGGCGATTTTTCGAGGCTCATTTTTTCTCCTCAATTTCGCCTATTTTGGTAGAAAAATACCTTAGTTACCCCTTAGAGGCAATTCAGGGGTTTTAGGGTGGATTTGATATTTATTTATGAAGAAAAAAGGGAGTTTTCAAAACCCCTGATTTTGGCCGATTTTTGGCAATTTAGCAAGGCTATAGACTTACCTTTTTGGCGATTTTTCGAGGGTCATTTTTTCTCCTCAATTTCGCCTATTTTGGTAGAAAAATACCTTAGTTACCCCTTAGAGGCAATTCAGGGGGTTTTAGGGTGGATTTGATATTTATTTATGAAGAAAAAGGAGTTTTCAAAACCCTGATTTTGGCCAATTTTGGCAATTTAGCAAGGCTATAGACTTACCTTTTGGCGATTTTTCGAGGGTCATTTTTCTCCTCAATTTCGCCTATTTTGGTAGAAAAATACCTTAGTTACCCCTTAGAGGCAATTCAGGGGTTTTAGGGTGGATTTGATATTTATTTATGAAGAAAAAGGAGTTTTCAAACCCCTGATTTTGGCCTAATTTTGGCAATTTAGCAAGGCTATAGACTTACCTTTTGGCGATTTTTCGAGGGTCATTTTTCTCCTCAATTTCGCCTATTTTGGTAGAAAATACCTTAGTTAACCCCTTAGAGGCAATTCAGGGGTTTTAGGGTGGATTTGATATTTATTTATGAAGAAAAAGGAGTTTTCAAAACCCTGATTTTGGCCAATTTTGGCAATTTAGCAAGGCTATAGACTTACCTTTTGGCGATTTTTCGAGGGTCATTTTTCTCCTCAATTTCGCCTATTTTGGTAGAAAAATACCTTAGTTACCCCTTAGAGGCAATTCAGGGGTTTTAGGGTGGATTTGATAATTATTTGTGAAGAAAAAGGAGTTTTCAAAACCCCTGATTTTGGCCAATTTTTGGCAATTTAGCAAGGCTATAGACTTACCTTTTGGCGATTTTTCGAGGGTCATTTTTCTCCCCAATTTCGCCTATTTTGGTAGAAAAATACCTTAGTTACCCTTTAGAGGCAATTCAGGGGTTTTAGGGTGGATTTGATATTTATTTATGAAGAAAAAGGAGTTTTCAAAACCCTGATTTAGGCCGATTTTGGGCAATTTAGCAAGGCTATAGACTTACCTTTTGGCGATTTTTCGAGGGTCATTTTTCTCCTCAATTTCGCCTATTTTGGTAGAAAAATACCTTAGTTACCCCTTAGAGGCAATTCAGGGGTTTTAGGGTGGATTTGATAATTATTTGTGAAGAAAAAGGAGTTTTCAAAACCCTGATTTTGGCCGATTTTTGGCAATTTAGCAAGGCTATAGACTTACCTTTTGGCGATTTTTCGAGGGTCATTTTTCTCCTCAATTTCGCCTATTTTGGTAGAAAATACCTTAGTTACCCTTAGAGGCAATTCAGGGGCTTTAGGGTGGATTTGATATTTATTTATGAAGAAAAAGGAGTTTTCAAAACCCCTGATTTTGGCCGATTTTTGGCAAATTGGCAAGGCTATAGACTTACCTTTTTGGCGATTTTTCGAGGGTCATTTTTTCTCCTCAATTTCGCCTATTTTGGTAGAAAAATACCTTAGTTACCCCTTAGAGGCAATTCAGGGGTTTTAGGGTGGATTTGATATTTATTTGTGAAGAAAAAAGGGAGTTTTCAAAACCCTGATTTTGGCCTATTTTTGGCAATTTAGCAAGGCTATAGACTTACCTTTTGGCGATTTTTCGAGGGTCATTTTTCTCCTCAATTTCGCCTATTTTGGTAGAAAATACCTTAGTTACCCCTTAGAGGCAATTCAGGGGTTTTAGGGTGGATTTGATATTTATTTATGAAGAAAAAGGGAGTTTTCAAAACCCTGATTTTGGCCGATTTTTGGCAATTTAGCAAGGCTATAGACTTACCTTTTGGCGATTTTTCGAGGGTCATTTTTCTCCTCAATTTCGCCTATTTTGGTAGAAAATACCTTAGTTACCCCTTAGAGGCAATTCAGGGGTTTTAGGGTGGATTTGATATTTATTTATGAAGAAAAAGGAGTTTTCAAAACCCTGATTTTGGCCAATTTTTGGCAATTTAGCAAGGCTATAGACTTACCTTTTGGCGATTTTTCGAGGGTCATTTTTCTCCTCAATTTCGCCTATTTTGGTAGAAAAATACCTTAGTTACCCCTTAGAGGCAATTCAGGGGTTTTAGGGTGGATTTGATATTTATTTATGAAGAAAAAGGAGTTTTCAAAACCCTGATTTTGGCCTAATTTTGGCAATTTAGCAAGGCTATAGACTTACCTTTTGGCGATTTTTCGAGGGTCATTTTTCTCCTCAATTTGGCCTATTTTGGTAGAAAAATACCTTAGTTAACCCTTAGAGGCAATTCAGGGGTTTTAGGGTGGATTTGATATTTATTTATGAAGAAAAAGGAGTTTTCAAAACCCTGATTTTGGCCAATTTTTGGCAATTTAGCAAGGCTATAGACTTACCTTTTGGCGATTTTTCGAGGGTCATTTTTTCTCCTCAATTTCGCCTATTTTGGTAGAAAAATACCTTAGTTACCCCTTAGAGGCAATTCAGGGGTTTTAGGGTGGATTTGATATTTGTTTGCGAAGAAAAAAGGGAGTTTTCAAAACCCCTGACTCTGGCCAATTTTTGGCAATTTAGCAAGGCTATAGACTTACCTTTTTGGCGATTTTTCGATGGTCGTTTTTTCTCCCCAATTTCGCCTATTTTGGTAGGAAAATACCTTAGTTACCCTTTAGAGGCAATTCAGGGGGCTTTAGGGTGGATTTGATATTTATTTATGAAGAAAAAAGGGAGTTTTCAAAACCCCTGATTTAGGCCGTTTTTGGGCAATTTAGCAAGGCTATAGACTTACCTTTTTGGCGATTTTTCGAGGGTCATTTTTTCTCCCCAATTCCGCCTATTTTGATAGAAAAATACCTTAGTTACCTCCTAGAGGCAATTCAGGTTTTTAGGGTGGATTTGATAATTTTCTCCTCATTTGTGAAGAAAAAGGAGTTTTCAAAACCCTGATTTTGGCCGATTTTTGGCAATTTAGCAAGGCTATAGACTTACCTTTTGGCGATTTTTCGAGGGTCATTTTTCTCCTCAATTTCGCCTATTTTGGTAGAAAATACCTTAGTTACCCCTTAGAGGCAATTCAGGGGGTTTTAGGGTGGATTTGATATTTATTTATGAAGAAAAAAGGGAGTTTTCAAAACCCCTGATTTTGGCCTATTTTTGGCAATTTAGCAAGGCTATAGACTTACCTTTTTGGCGATTTTTCGAGGGTCATTTTTTCTCCCCAATTCCGCCTATTTTGGTAGAAAAATACCTTAGTTACCTCCTAGAGGCAATTCAGGGGTTTTAGGGTGGATTTGATATTTATTTGTGAAGAAAAATGGGAGTTTTCAAAACCCCTGATTTTGGCCTATTTTTGGCAATTTAGCAAGGCTATAGACTTACCTTTTTGGCGATTTTTCGAGGGTCATTTTTTCTCCTCAATTTCGCCTATTTTGGTAGAAAAATACCTTAGTTACCCCTTAGAGGCAATTCAGGGGGTTTTAGGGTGGATTTGATATTTATTTATGAAGAAAAAGGGAGTTTTCAAAACCCCTGATTTTGGCCAATTTTTGGCAATTTAGCAAGGCTATAGACTTACCTTTTTGGCGATTTTTCGAGGGTCATTTTTCTCCCCAATTTGGCCTATTTTGGTATAAAAATGCCTTAGTTAACCCCTAGAGGCTATTCAGGGGGTTTTAGGGTGGATATGATATTTATTTATGAAGAAAAAAGGGAGTTTTCAAAACCCCTGATTTTGGCCAATTTTTGGCACTTTAGCAAGGCTATAGACTTACCTTTTTGGCGATTTTTCGAGGGTAATTTTTTCTCCTGAATTCGGCCTATTTTGCTAGAAAAATACCATAGTTAACCGTTAGAGGCTTTTCCGGGGGTTTTGGGGTGGATTTGATAATGATTTGTGAAGAAAAAAGGGAGTTTTCACAACCCCTGACTCTGGCCAATTTTTGGCAATTTAGCAAGGCTATAGACTTACCTTTTTGGCGATTTTTCGAGGGTCATTTTTTCTCCTCAATTTCGCCAATTTTGGTAGAAAAATACCTTAGTTACCCCTTAGAGGCAATTCAGGGGGTTTTAGGGTGGATATGATATTTATTTATGAAGAAAAAAGGGAGTTTTCAAAACCCCTGATTTTGGCCAATTTTTGGCACTTTAGCAAGGCTATAGACTTACCTTTTTGGCGATTTTTCGAGGGTCATTTTTTCTCCTCAATTTCGCCAATTTTGGTAGAAAAATACCTTAGTTACCCCTTATAGGCAATTCAGGGGGTTTTAGGGTGGATTTGATATTTATTTATGAAGAAAAAAGGGAGTTTTCAAACCCCTGATTTTGGCCTAATTTTGGCAATTTAGCAAGGCTATAGACTTACCCTCTGGCGATTTTTGAGGGTCATTTTTTCTTCCCAATTCCCCCTACTTTGGTGGAAAAATACCTTAGTTTCCCGTTAGAGGGTATTCAGGAGGTTGTAAGGTGGATATGATAATTAATTGTGAAGAAAAAGGGAGTTTTCAAAACCCCTTATTTTGGCCGATTTTTGCCTATTTAGCAGAGCTATAAACTTTCCTCCCTATCTCGACTTTTTCTGAGGTTATTATAACGCTATACTAATGATCTTCAGCCTACTGGATGAAAGAAAAAATCCCAAAAATCGAGTTATTTTTGGCCAAAAAGACAAGGCAATACTAAGGTAAAGTGGCTAAAAATCGTCCAAAATCAAGCGTCCCAAAAACCTTCTAAATGGTCAAATGTCACTCTCTAGGCTATTATAAGGCAAAAAATTCCTGAGAATCGACCCATTTTTGGCCAAAAAGGCCAGGGTATACTAAGTCAAAATGGCTAAATATCGACCAAAACAAGGTGTTCCAAAAATTCTTCCAAATCATCCACTATTACTTGTAAGGCTTTGTAATCAAATACAGGAACTGGAAATGGACCCATTTTCCACCAAAATCGTGAGCTTACAGTATAGTAAGTCAGAAAAGGGAATTTGAAAAATTTTGGCCAAGTCGAAGGCCAAGGCTAAGTATAAGGTTTTTTTTATCTTTTTATTCAACTATAAAATAGCGCTTAGTAATACTAAATTAGCGTTTAGTAATAGGACCTCTCTGCTATAGTATATTATGAATCGATGGGAGAGAATTTATAACTTTGGATGTTAGAAATAATATCTTTTCTATATTGTATTCCGGGGGGTACTTAGTATAATTTTGTTTCAAGTATGTGACCCATACTGGTGGGTTTTGGGCCCTGAACTTTTCTAAGAATGTGTGTGAAGGGTATAAAATGTACCCCCCCCCCCATTTTAGAGGTTGCCAAATTAAATAAAACTCCAAAAACTCACCTTTTAAAGATAAAAATAGCGTTAGAATTGCGTTGAGGATTTGCTTAGTGCAATTTCAAGTAATAGTAGGTGCTATAGAGTCTCATTACTGTCAACAACGTATGCTTTTTGTTACTCATACTAAAGGGTTCTGCCTACATTATTAGTTTGGTTTGGTTTGTAAAATCTGGGCGGCCTATCCCCATCCGTCCATTAGTAATGTACCCCCCTCTCGGGCATTGTATCCGATTGGGATTATCCAATCACAGTACATAAACAGGAAAAACGAAAACATGTCATAACCTTTATTTCTAAGTAGCTAAATTAGATGATTTTTTTTTACTTTTTCTGAACAAATCTTTAATAGATAGGATTCGCAAGTCATAGTAGAAAATAGCTAGCTTGGTTAAAAGTAATGTTTTTAAAGATAAATGCAGTCTCTGATAATATAAAAAATTATAATAGTTCTGCAATAGTTCTTTAGTTTATTCCACCTTAACAGGGAAAGTGCTTGTCTCATATCCATCACTGATCAGCACGACATTATAGTACCCAGCATCCTTTTCGGTGACATCTTTGATTATGAGGCCGCCACCAGTTTTGGTCCATTGATACCTTTTATCCTTGGTAGCGCTGAGAGGTCCGAATTTGCTAGCCAACCTTTCCAACTTTCGGCTACCACTGCTAGATGTTGTTACTTTATACCAGCGTAAAATTGCGCCAGAGCCGACTTTCCTTGCATTTTCAATTGGAATTGATAAAGTGAGAATGCCATCTTCGCCTTTCTTCAACACAACATTTGACACAAAATAGTTTTGAGGAATCGTTACTAAAAGAGAATGATTTTCGGTCAAGCGACAGGAAAAAACTTTTAGATATCGCGCACTCTTAGGTGCCAAATTGCCGTAACTTCATTGATTATTTTTTCAAGTCTGCCCGTTTTAAGTCTTTCTTTCTTGCTTCAAAAACCCTTTTTAGAGCCCCATATAAATTCTGAAGACCACGTTATTTTGACTTTTGACTACCGGTGGTGACAATATCTTCTATGAAATTCCAACCCCCGTGCACTGCTATGAGGTACCACCAATAGTGAGGGTCGTTTAGGGGTTCCGGGGAACATGGGAACATACAAAATGTATTCAGGGAGCACAGGAAAAGAGCTGAAATTAAAAGGAACGAAGGAACATCGGGAAACAGGGATCAGGTAAAATCCTCTCTATCAATCCGTTTGACTATCAATCTGAAAGATAATCCTACAAAACTCCAAGGAAAAAGGGATTTTCTGAAAAGAATGGGGGAACATGTAATCCCCTTAAACTACACTCTTTTTTTATAAGAAACTAAGATTTTTGGTCAGTACTCGAAGTTTCTTAGTTTTGGGACAAATTTGATACTGAAAGTTTCTTAGCAGTTTCTTAGAATCAAAACTTTTAAGTGCGAAAACGGGCAATTGACACTTAAATTCTACAAATAGAAGAAACAATACAATTCACGTTTACATCAGCTGTTTTTTTCTGTCAAAATAGACACTTATGGTGCAACAAAAGTTTGTTTTCTCGATGCTTTATTTCTAATTCTAAAGATTCTTGAGACCTGCGAGTTTCTTACCATTTTTGGTCGAGTACTGAAAGTTTCTTAACCAATATTGTTCTCAGTACTGAGTTGCAATGGGATTCTTATAAATGGGTTTCTTATAAAAAAGCCGCTTGTGCTTTTCTATAAATGAGTGTACTGCTTTACAAGGTTGCCATTTGAAGAATCAACTCTGTAAATTGCAGTGTCTTTTCCTTTGCATCTTAAAAGTACAACTCCATCTTTACGCCCATTAACTACAGTATCGTCAAAAGACACCAACTTTCCATCTTGTATAGAAGGATAGAATATAAATAAACAAAATTGCACAAACAAGAATGAATGAATGAATGAATGAATGAATGAATCAATGAATGAATGAATGAATCAATGAATGAATGAATGAATCAACGACAAAACATCAAATACATGAATTGGTTTTTATCTTCATTCTTCAAAGAAAAACGTAGAATATCAAAACTTTTATCACCAAAACAAGAATTGATGCATAAAATCATTTGTTTTCTCTTCGTTGTTATATAAAAACATATACATATAGCCGATCCAAAACTTTCTATCTAGCAGGGATGTTTAGTACAGATATTTCTGATAAACGCCCCTCCCAGGGGGGGCATTATAAACTTGGGTCTTTATTTTTTGAAAATTGGTATAAATATGGGTATTGACTTCTCTATAATCAGTACAAACTTTATCAAAAACGGTCTTATTTTCGTTTACTTTCACTTCTCTTGGTGCAGCTTGATTCGAAATGACATATTATAGCACATTTAAGCATATATAGCAGTGTAGGAGTTAATATTTTGCCATAATTTTGGTTATACATTTTCAGGAATTTGGTATAGATATGGGCAGGCATTTTATGATTCTTGGACGGCACGTGCCTATCCGAAACTAAGTCAGGTGACCCCCCCCGCCCCCCAGGGAAAGGTTGCATTAAAGTTTAACAGAGAATCAGAGAAATCGCAGATGAAGACTTGTAGAAAAATAAGGTTCAACAAACCATTATAATGAGCAACAATCTTGGTTGATGTCACATAATTACCAGACCTGCAATAGTACTTCCCCATTCTTCCAGCTTTTTTAATAACTAAGCGATTAATCCAGCCAAATAAGTCTTTACCGTCATTATAAACACGGTAGGAACTTGGTGCTCTGCTTACTGAATTGAGCTCATTTCCACCTTTACGCTGGTAGTAAAATCCATCGAAAGGTCCCTTTGTAACACAGTATAAGGTGAGTTGCTTCCCATATTCCACATGATATGTTTCAGCCAAGAAACTAGCGGTAGGGGAATCCGGAGCTTTTCCTGAAAAGATTAAATGTTATTATCACCAAAATTTAATACAGTTGACATCCGCTATCTCGAACTCTCAAGGGAAACTGGAATTTGTTCGAGATAGCGAATGTTCGAAATAACGGATGCCCCATATAAATATAAAAAATTATAGTTTTTAAGTCAGAAAAGGAACACCTATTACCATGCAGGGTTACTGATCCCAAATTTCATCAAACAAGTCTGGTATTTTTTACATAGGAGTCAAAGCTCATCTGCTTTCATCCCTACTGTTGGTGAAATTGAGATAATGGTGATGCAGCACATCTCGAAAGAGAACAGCTTCATCTATTGTATACATGGGCAGCATATCACTTAGCTGCTGCCATTCCCGCTCCGCTAGGCGAACTTATACATATTTTCAGCCTGTCTCTTTATCCAGTTCAGCAGAAAATTTGGCAAAGTTCGAGATAAACAGCAGGTTTTCCTCCAAGGGAAATGGAAAATGGTTCGAGATAGCGAATGTTCGAGATAACGGGGTTTGAGATAGCGGATGACTTTTCTATACAAACCATTATACCAAAACGAGGGGAAATGGAAAATCGTTCGAGATAGCAAATGTTCGAGATAGCGGGCAGTCGAGATAGCGGATGTCAACTGTATTCGAAATGATGATGCATACCTTTGGGTGAAATATGAGTAACGACAACGTCTTCACCTCTTTTGCATTTTTAATTTCCAACGTCTGCCTTTGCAAAAGAGCTAATAATCAAAAAGATGTGAGAACCTCTGCTTCTGGAAATAATTTTGTATTTTGATCCGTTATCGACGATTTTAATGTCTTTTCCTGAAGCGTCTGACTTGTAAAATCCGTCCAATTTCCCTTCCTGCTGAAACTAAATCAGCCCAAAATATAAAACAGTTTAAAAGTTTTACGAAAAATTGGTTTCTAAACAATAAATGCGCTTGCTCATATTGCAATAAGTCATAGCCAATGCAATCTCTGAGGTTGCTCAATGTTAGTATGAATTAGTGAAGTATCACTATCGTAGCACTAACAGTAAATAATTATTATACTATACTATACTATACTACACCACTTCCTCTGGCTCTACATCTAATCACGACATTTTCACCATAGTAAAGAGTTTTTGGGGGATACAATCTAACATCTGAAATAAATCAGCAGGAAACATGAATAGGAAATACACACTCAGTTACTCAGTTTCTATTTAACAAACTATGTTTTAAGAGACAAATACTTGCCATCAGAAATTGGAACCATTTAAATATACAGGTTTTTTTTTATAAGAAACCTAGCTCGGGGCCTAGTTCTAAAAGTTTCTTAATTTTTGGTGCAATTTTAGTTCTAAAAGTTTCTTAACAGTTTCTAAATGAATTGAAATAAATTGCAGTAAAAACGACAAAAAACCTTCTGCGAGATAAAGGAATAAAGGGACACCAATATTGCTTACAGATGCGAGAAATCGCACAGAATTAGCCACTCTGGTGCGGGAAGTCGCACGGAAATGCTTGAAAAATAATTACTACCTCCACAAATGTGAGTCAGTATGTTGGAAAACGGACGCAAAAATTTCTACAGCTTCTTAACTTCTTCCTCCTAGTTCTAAAAGTTTCTTAACTTTTTGGGTGTTTAGTTCTAGGTTTCTTATAAACCAGTTTCTTATAAAAAAAAAACGTGTACACGCATTTTTTTATAAGGATGTTCGGCTCAGGCTCAGTACTGGAAACTCCTTAAATGACATCCAAATTTGAGTACTGAAAATTCCTTGGCAATTCCTTAACTTTTATACTTGTTTCTTTAAAATAAACCTTGGGACAAGGGAATATAGCGACATGCACATGAAGGTGTTAGAAGACGAATAGAAATGAAACTAATTAAACCATTGACAATAAGAGTATTGCTTGCTCGTTTTATACATGTAAATGATCAGCTTCAAAAGACTTCATCATTTTAATAGTATCAGATTCCTTAAGAGTCTCCGATCCAGTACTGGAGTTCCTTAAGTTTTTGCCTATCCGAGTACTGCCTATCTTATAAATAAAGCCATCGTTCTCTTAGCTCTCACTTGCACTTTCTTCTTATCAATTAGTCGATGATATGATAAGGATATTTTGTTTATGCATAATTTTAGCCAGTCTTATAAAATCGTTCGGAATAGAACTATCGATGCATTGAAATACGCCTATTACTGGGGATTACTATGAGTTCTTGTCTTGCCTCATTTAAACACAACATGTTACAGCAACATCAAAGAAGCTTTGTGCTCCGTAGATAATTATTTACAGGTGTACACACTTTTTTTTTTATAAGAATACCTTATTTTTTGCTGAGCCTCGATTATTCTTAAGCTTATTCGATTTTGAGCCTGAAAATATTCTTAAATTATTCTTAATCATCAATGTTGTAAATTGGCCTGAAGATCAAGAGAAATAAGTCAAATCTTTGTCATTTGTTATTTTATTAATAAAAAGAGTTACTGTATCAAAGAGTCAGACAGAATGTATGCATTTCAAAACAAATACAGTTGCCTGACAATCACACTTATTGTGCAGTGTAAAAAACGCAGAGAAATAAAAATGATCCTCGTCAAGCTTGAGCCTCAGATTATTCTTAAATAATTCTTAAATTTCAGCAATTTTGAGCCTGAATATTCTTATAGACTGTATTCTCATAAAAAAAAGTGTGTATGTAGAAAATAGTCTTTCATAAAAACAGATTAAGGTTACTGTATTCAGTTTTTGAATCTCTAAAGCAAGGAGCCTTATCGACTATATATGAATGGTTGTATCGTTTGAATCAGATAGTAGTTTTTCCGAGTTTTTCATATCTAGAGGTTTAGTCAGAGCAGGCGACTCGAAGTGCCCTCTCATTTATCTTTTCTAGTCTTCCTTGGGTTCCTTTGCTATACAGAATCCAAATAAGTGGATAGTAATTGAAGAGACATAAGATAAAAGAGTTGATTACAATTGTCCATCTTTATTTTCCATGAACCTACCTAAGCGTTTGACAGAATTACACTCTTTTTTATAAGAACAATTTTATAAGAACACGAGCCTGGATTTTGCCCAGATTTAAAGAACAAGCTGAGGCTGGCATTTTCAAAAGCCCTAAGAATAAAAGCTAAATATGTAAGCAAAACAGTCAGACTGAACATAAAAAGCAAGCAAAGAAAGAAATAGACAAGAATGCTGCATTTTCACACAAACCTAGTACCACCCTAGAAATTAATTGAAAATATAGATATCTATAAGGAATTAAGAACAGATTAAGAACATTTCAGGCTCAAAACGGCAAAAATTTAAGAACAGCCAGCCTAAATCGAAATTTCCTGTTTCTTATAAAAAAAGGAGTGTAAGTTGTTGTGCTGCTTTTCTGCATATTTAATCAATATTGGAATCAAATTTCAAATGTTCATCTATTTCTATACCTATAGTAGAATTATATTAGTGTCAGTCAGATAGTTTGAATTAAAATTTGAGCCTGGTGCCTTAACCACATTGAAAGAAAATTGGGAGGAGCAACTTGCGGCTGCTGTTAGCGGTGCAGAGCAAGTCCACAAGTTACTCCTCATCTTCGTCACACAACCGAAACCGCAGAAGTTATAGTTAACTCAGTCATTTTGGTTTCCTTGGTTTCCTGCCCCCAACAACATTCAAAGACCCAATTCCACCACTACTGTTTTAAAAATTGTTGAAGATCTCCACTATTGCTTTGATATAGAAAGACTCAAATTGCTACCAATCATCGTTGATAAAAACCCCTGGGGGCTATTCGTAAACAATAGCTTTAGGGGGGCACTGTACCGCACATCCCACACCGTACTGCGGGTTGATTGACCATAAAATGATACGACATTATACTGATACACTTCTTTTTTAATAAGCAACCGCTCAATAAGCAACTAGGGCTGAACTGACCTCAACATTAAGCAACTTGAGGGCTCAATTGAATTACTGTAAGCAACTAAGAAGTCAAACAACCAAGCTTATTCTCTTTCTTGTGTTAGGAAATTGTTATTAAGCAACAATTGAGGGCTGAAATGTCTAAAATTTTAAGCAACTTTGAGGGCTGGACGAAAGTCAAGTTGCTTATCAAAAAAAGAGTGTAGATACTTAGGTCTTGGGAGGTTCTCGAGGAGATACAGTAGATGGTACGAAAATGAATGAAAATTTGATAGACAGGCAGGTGCCTTGAAAATTGAAAAAGACTTAACTTTTTCTTTTAGCATCAGAAAAAGCCAGGATTCCGAAGAAGAGAAGAAACAAAACAAACTGGGTCTTCATCGTCGATCAAACTTTGAGAAACAGCAGCCTGATTTCCAACTTGGCTTGACTCAGAGGTTGAGGTGACGCCCAAATGATAAAGTGAAAGAACTGAACTTTTAAAGGTGATAGGAAACAATAGAGGAGAACTTTGAACCTATTGTAACAATTGAAAAGGTAGCGGTGCTTTGCTTTTTTTAGTCTCTTTTTTAGCCTCTAATCTTGTGGTTTCTCAGCGCAACACGTCGACTGATTAATATGTTTACAGTTAAGGTGTTTTTTTGTGCTTGTGCGTCACCTCCAGTAAGGTTCTTTCTTCCTTCCGCATCCGACTTTTGTTGTCAGAGGGGAGCACAGAATAGATTAAAATCGTTGGGTAGGGCATCTCCATTACTGAGGTGCCCACAGGGTTTATTGTGACGGTAACTTTCAAAGGTGATAGAAAACAAAGAGGAGAACTTTGTCGACCAGTGGCGTAGCCGATGGTGGTTACCTTTAGGGCATACAAATAAGGGCACCTGCTGATTAGAAGTTCCAAGGGGCCCCCAACCTTAAAATTATGTAATTATGAAATGATCTTTTTTGGTGAAATACGCGTGTTTTCTTATATCACAAACTGCTTAAAGTAAGTAAGCCATTCATATTGCAAAGTCGATGCTTCATCATTCCTCTGTATAATGATCGCAATAGTTGTTGCTATCGCCGAAAAACTTTTTCCAAACTGAATGCTAAAACATACTGTACAGTACTTGAGATGAGCAATCAGCCAAGAAAGGCATGGCAATCTTGCAGTACTTTTATTGAGACACGGAGACAAAGAAGATTGACATTCGACAAACCTGATTCTGACGTGTTGGTACTAAATGCAACAGAAAAACGATCATCCAAAACGTTTTACGATATGTACTTGCAGTTTCCTAGTCCCTATTTCGTAGTGTCCCTATATTTTGGTCCCTGTTCCCTATTTCTTACTCCCTTGTTCCTAATTAGACATTGGTACAAGGGGCCCCAGTCCCACTACACGTTTTTTTTATAAGGAACCTTTGGTCTGAGTTGAGGCTGGAGTTCCTTAATTTTTCAACAAAATGAGGCTGAAAGTTCCTTAAGCTGTTCCTTGTCGTGGGATATGTATAAATGCTAGTTTTTACAGCAAATTCATAGAAACTATTCTTCATTTCTAACTTTAAGTATACATGGAGCCTTTTGGGGAAGAAATATATTGTACTTCTGTTCCTTTTTGGTACAAACCGTCTTGTTCTTTAAAAAAGAGTTTCTTAGTTTTTCATCCGAGCCTCGACAGTTCCTTAAAGTTCCTTAATTTTTTGGGAATTTTCAGCCTCGAGTTCCTTATAAAGGTGTTCCTTATAAAAAAAAGCGTGTACGTCATTAAAGGGCCACACAGATCTCAGCTACGCCACTGACGTCGACTGATTAATATGTTTACAGTTGTGGTTATTTTTGTTTTCATTTGCCAAGCCCTTTCTTTACTTGTGTTGTGCGTCAGTGAGGTTCTTCCTTCCTTCCGCATCCGTTCTTTGTTGTCAGACGGGAGCAAAGAATAGATTAGAATCGTTGGGCAGTGCATCTCCATTATGGGGTAAAGGCACCGTGATACTATAGTTGGATCTGACTCGGACCCCACTCGGACGCGCCTGAGTGCAGCGGATGAGTTAATGTGGAGTAAAGAAGCCAGCTGAGGAAAATTTTTGACGCTTGAGAGTTATATGTCTCAAGTCATACAGATTCCCTCTTCTACTAGAAGAAAATGATGAGCAAAAAAGTATACCACTTTCATATAACTAAATCCGGAGCCCTTGATCCTCATCCCACGCGGTTCTTAGGAGGTCTTGAACTCTTTTAGCGCCCTTTGCGGCATAATTTTGCTTGCAAAATAAAAGTAAACTTTATATTTTTTGGCATCTAATCTCACGTGTCACCGTGACCTGTTCACCGTGAGCTTGACCATCAGTGTGAAACAAACTGTATCATTATTTCCACATGATGTCTCTGAACACTAGGTCCAGTTCCGAATAATAAAGTTTGTTGGTTGAGTTCTGTATACTTTTCCCAGTTGATTTAAGATAACATGCTGGAAAGCATAATATGCGGTCACCACTTTGCCTGGTCAAAGCACAGTTTAAAGGATTTTTCAGGATTAGGTGTTCTCAGATTTGTATAAGATGTACAGAGAAGGCCAGATGACATATAAGCAAGTGAGTTACTTACTATTTACCGGGTTAGTTTGCTACCATAGTTGGTAAGATAGTTACGTAGTTAGTTGGTTGGCTTGTTACATAGGTGCGTTACTTTGTTTATTAGTAAATAAATTATTATTTAGCTAGTTAGTGCGCTAGTTAGTTAATTAGTCAGTTACTTACTTAGTTAGTTAGTTAGTTAGTTAGATAGTTAGTTAGTTAGTTAGTTGGTTAGTTAGTTAGTTAGAGTTAGTTAGTTAGTTGGTTAGCTAGTTAGCAAAAAACTTAGTTAGTTAGTTAACTTATAAGTTACATTCTTGTTTTTATAAGAATACAGTCTATAAGAATATTCAGGCTCAAAATTGCCAAAGAACAATGGAAATTTAAGAATAACAATGGAAAAGCTTGAGCCTCGGCAAAAATTAGAATATTCTTGTAGTTTGTTGGTTAGTTGACTAATAAGCAAAGAAACAGGTGTATCATGACCCTATCGTATCTACATAGGTTAATCAGGAACCTCATTGTCGAGGGCTCCGCTGATTCAAGATAAAAGGGCCCTTGTCTCTCTGCAAAAATTTCAAAAACAAATAGAGACACAGACTTCAGTCTGAAATATTCTACGAAGCCATTCACAGGTTTTGCATACAATATTATGGTACTATCTAAAATTACAAGACCTATATAAGAATGTACTTAATCTTTTCGGAATAATATCCTATTAAAATCCTAAATTGTTTAAGTTTTAACAGCAAAATAGAGGGATTTTAAAAACATCTCTAAAAATTGACTTTCTAGCACACAGATAAACTACCTAACTAAGATCAGCAGATGCTTTTAATAGTTCTGAGTCTGGTTTGCAGAAATAGACATTAATTTTGTATCCACCACCATTAGCCGGCTGAGACTTTACGACCGTGTCGATCATATCAAAAATGAAGATCTCTTGCTTAGGCCCTTCTATTTCAGGCTCCTCGCCAGTTGTCTTTGCCTTCGCAGAAACTAGCTCTTTCCTGCCCTGCTGTTGTTTTTTGAAGCGTCGCCGTCTCCCTGTACTTCTTTATCTGTTTCGCATTTCCATGTCAACAGCATCATATCTCTGTCATCTCTGGTGAGCTTCCACTGGAGCAGCGGCAGAGAATTACAATAGACTCGCTTTACAAGGCCGAACCGCAGCAGCAGAACATCAATAGCGCTATCCAACATACCAATTACGACAGCTTTTTCATGCAGCTCACCACACTGGCGAATGTAAGCATTGAGGAATAGCTCACTGCTGAGCTCTTGGACTTTTTTTGCTGCAGCTTTCTTATCGTTGCAGATTTCTGCTTGTTGCTGAAACTCAGTAACACCCTTCGTAACCTCGATGCTTTCATCCAAAGCCGCTGAAAGCAAGCGGTGTACAATGATGTCTGCATAGCGGCGAATGGGTGACGTGAAATGAGTGTACAGTGGAACATTCAATGCGAAATGATGATACTGTGTTTCATCTTCGATAGATCCAGCGCAAAAGTACTTTGCAAGCTTCATTGGTTTAGAACACAGTGAAACAACGGCGCAGTAGATAGCATCTTTATCTTCATCATTGGCTTTCAGCGCTTGGATTGATGTATGCAGGGACTTTGAGCTAGCTATATCAAGCGCGATTTTGCTTCTTTCGCATAACTCAGACAGATCTTCTAGAAGTTTTGGATTTGGCACCGGATGTCTTCGAAGTAGCGCCAGATCCGGATGAGATCGCACCAAACGATGAGCTACTGCCATATTTGCCAGCAACATGAATTCTTCAACAAGCCGATTGCTTTCTTTGGAGATGTAGGTTCCACATCCATTTGGCAAACCTGTGTCACCGTCCAAAGTGAAGGCTAATTTCGGCTGATTCAACAACAAGGCTCCTGAGTCGAATCGTTTCTTTCTCAGCAGGACTGAAAGGTTAAAGAGATGTTTGACTATTGAGTGGATGTCAACCAGAGAATGCTCACCATCAATTGAGGGAAACTGCTCAGGATTCAACGCATCACTGTCGTCAGTTTCAATCATTTCTTGCGCATGGTCATACGTCAATTTACAACACGATCTGATGACTGATCTTCCGAACCATTCACTCAAGATTTTCCCTGCTGGTGTTATAGTCCATATAACAGAATACGACAATCTGTCTTCTCCTGGGTTCAAACTGCAGAGTTTTTCACACAGCAGCCTTGGAAGCATCGGAATGACTTTCTGCACCAAATACACACTGGTTGCTCTGCCTGCTGCTACTTTATCTAGCTCACTCCTTCTTCAACAAAATAGCTCACATCTGCAATGTGAACTCCAATTTCAAGATTTCCATCTTCCTTTACTACACAGGACAGAGCATCATCAAGATCTCTAGCAGTGGTTGGATCAATGGTAAAGATACACTGTTTCCTAAGATCTCGTCTGGAATTGTATTCTTCAGCAGGAATCTTCCATGGAAGATCTGAAGGCAAACATGCAATTGCTTCATCTGGGAATGGACTGAAATCAACATTATTTTCTACCAAGAATCCTTCTGTTTCAGGCTCAATTTCACCAGAATTACCAACACTTTTACAATTTTCCCAGAGGCATATCCACATGTCCGTTTCCAGTTCATTATCTGACCAATAAACAGGATATTTTGAAAGTCTTGAGGCCTAGTCTGAAAGTTCTCAGGGCATTCAGTTATTGGTATCATAACTCTGGGAACACGGCTGTCCATGGGAGACAACAGAGCTATACCATATGCTCCATTTTTAAACTGCTTTAGAAATCCTGCAAAATATCTTGGATGTTTTCTCTCCTTCAAATACACAACCCTGCCACGTACCTGGTCAGCCTCTTTGGCATTTTTCTCTGCAACATGCAAGTTTCCAAATTCATCAGCCAATTTTCGTACAATCTCTTGTATCTCCTTCTTTATAGAATCATTGCTTTCAAGAATCTCAACCACTACAATGTCTCCATGAAGGGCCCTATTACGGTGATTGACACCTTCAATTAGTATATCTTCAGTGCTATTTGGTGGTGTAACATAAGCATTGTTATAGTTTTTCTGGTTAATTCTGAATACACCTTCAACAAGTTTATCGCCTTTCAAACCTTCATCAACACGACTTTTTGACCAGTACTCATTACAGTTCATCTTAGGCAGCCCATCTTTACCTGGAGTTGCTTCCTTGTTTGATTTCTTGACCTGTGAAACCTTTTTTGCACTATTTTTCTTTTCAGCACTATTTTTCTTTTCAGACATGATTCTGTGATTGATACTGATAAATCTTCTATTGTGATATTCAACAGCAAAAATTGCTATTTGTGATTTTAATATGCAATTTATGTTAGAAGGAGAAATATAAAGTCTTACTAACTTAACACTGTTGAAAAGCCTTTGTTTCCTCGTCTCTGTTTTCAAACTTTGTGTAATCCCAGTAAACCAGGGAAATAGCTTTTGAAGCATAGAATTGATATAATCATGCAAAAGGTTATCACCTGAAATAGACAGAAACAAAAAATTGATTAATAAAATAAATGGCTCAGGCTAGAGTGCAACTCAGGGAGTCAAGCACAGTGGGAAATATACTTTGAATTAAAATAATAGTCCAAGAGTACAGTTGAGGAAATATCAGGTAGCTACGCTGAGAGGGCATAGCAAGTGGTTATGACAATCAGCTTAGGGTTGAAAGATAGCCAGTCTGAATTTTGTGCCACACTGGGATCAATTTTCATGGGTCAAGTTCATCTTGAAAATGTTAGTGAAACAAGGTCAAGTGCATTTCCTTGATGGATTTTGTCATAAATGATACGTGTCTAGCTGCTTTTCACCATTTTCACTAATATACAATTCAAACTGACAGCATTTCAATGAAGTTCCCTTTTCATTTTTGAGGATACTTACCGGACTTGAGAGATGAGCAAGTTGTGATGGCCTGAGAAAATGATTTTTGCTTTGGGCACAGTAAGTGAAAAAAGAGATGTCACACAAGTCTGCCTAAACAAGTAAGTCCTATATTGTTCTCCTGTAATGTTTCAATAATGTTTCTATTGTCCTAATGTTTCTTTCAACCAAAGATCAGAGACAGTATCTTGGAGACAGGGGAAAACTTAAATTGCGACTCGAATACCATTATAATCAATCCTCTTGTTCTATCTCCATTAGAACTCTCTATCGTCCATCGATTCAATAAAATAATGCTCGCTTGACTGATCTCATGCATTGATGATGGATTGGATGGCCGGGCCTAAAAAAGTGGGCACCTTGCACCTATACTGCCGCCAAGAACCAACGCATTAAGCAGACTTTGAGGAACAAAATGGGGTGATGGCTAATTCTACCAACCTTTAACACAAAAAATTATTCTTGAGACGTTCTATATGGCTTGATATTACGTGATCGGAATCCGAGTTGGGCTTGTAGCAATGCTTCTTCACCTTCACCTGTTTTATAAAATTTTGCTTCTAAGAAATTTTAAGTAGAAGCCTCCGCACCAAACCGAGATTATTCGAAGATGTCGTCAATGGAATCCGATGGAATCACGGAATCGAACAACGAATCAGTGGAACGTTGAACAAGGAACGCCGGAGTGTGGCGTGAGGTGTGAACGTAGAACAGATATGTAGAGATTGGAAAATCAAGGGTGACAGGATAAATCTGGAAACTAGATAGTTTCATAACATAACATAATACGTTCTTTTTTTTTATAAGAATACTATAAATTTTTCCCAGCCTCAATATTCTTAAGAAATTTTCGTTTTGAGCCTGAATATATTCTTAAAGTATTCTTATGTTTTCAAACCTGATATGGTTTCAGGGGAACATAGTTAAAAGAAAAATTATCTCATTAAGAGGAAAGGTGGAGCGAAAGAAAAATTCAGCTATTATAGCAATAAGAATGTTGTTTAACAATCATGAAGTTTCGTTTTAACATTGCAAAACAGGGCAACTGCTAAAAAATGAGACACAAATATGCGAGCTGAGGCTGAGCATATTCTTACAATATTCTTAAAAATTGGATGATTCTGAGCCTGAATATTCTTATAAACAATATTCTTATAAAAAAAGAGTGTAACAGACAAAGAATCATTTCAAAGCCTCGGGACAACACAGGGAAAACAGAACCTCTTCAGCTGGGTCTCTGCGTGCAGCCTCTCGGAATCTGCTCCTAGAAAGAGTAGACTCTACTGCACCCTAGAATACCACCACACAACTGGGCCAGTTGTATGCATAGTCAATAGAAATGAAGACTTTTTCTATTGACTATGATGTATGAAATACACACTTTTTTATAAGAATACCTAAATTTTTGCCGAACCTCGATTATTCTTAAGCTTTTCGATTTAGAGCCTAAAAATATTCTTCAATTATTCTTAATTTACAATGTTACCAATAAGTAAAATCTTTGTATTTTGCCATTTTATGATAGAAAAACCTAATTTATAGTTAGAAGTCTCTTAGAAGTACTACTTGCAGAACAATGTTCGCGAGAAATTTTTAACAGAGTAATGCAAAAAATGGTGTACCCCAGTGGTTTACTGCTTAAAATGGGTTCTATGTATTTATTTTGAGCTCTAGATGAAAAAGAAAGTCAAAGGCATTGTCCACAGCCATGTAGTGCCTGAGAAATGAAAAAATTTTGACTGAACAAAGTCACCCGTCTCTTAGAAGTACTATTTCAACTATGTCAATCTCACTAAACCAATGTAGCCCAATGTTTATTGTAAAACAAACATATAGGTAGTCTACAACGCCACAATTTGTGCCTTGTGAAAAACGCAGAAAAATAAAAAATAAAAGTCTTGATGAAGCTTGAGCCTGGCATAATTCTTAAATAATTCTAAAATTTCAGTGATTTTGAGCCTAGATAATCTTATAGACTGTATTCTTATAAAAAAGTGTGTATTTGGAAAAAACGATTCACACTGCATCGTCATACGTAGAGAGTACACAGCGCAGTGCGCGCACAGCGTCTTGTTGTCTTGTTAACCCGAAAGCAGCCATCATGCTGAAGACCAAGAAAGAAACTTGATTCAAGTAAAAGTTCACTAATTTTCTTTATAAACACTTCATAGCATAAATCAATCTTATATACAAACCCGGGGGGGGTACTTCCATTGTGCAATATACTAGACGTGCCGCCCAAATGGGTAACTTTTTTAGCGCCAATTTCCCTACATATGGGTTGGTTTTTCGTAAAGAATCTCTACACATGGGTAGCAAAATATATAAAAACTTTTAGACGTGCATTGCTTTGAAAGCCTGATAAAGAGTGCGTTTTATTTTTCAGCGCAAAGGCCTTTTCGCCTCGTTTAGAGTTGCCTAAGGCGTTAAATTGGGTTGAAACATTTGAGATATTGGTACAAATGGGTAAAAAATTTCGTTGTTTTTTCTATAAATGGGTACCACGGGTGACAGAATTTATCGGTAGACATGGGTGGGTTTGGAAATACTGGGCGGCACGTCTAGTCTCTTGAACAATGAAGTACCCCCCCCCCCGGGTATACAAAGTTCACAAATAAGCTGGAAAGTACTAAAAGTTTGAAAGAAGAAACCTTGCCCTGCTTGTCACAAGTAACATAGACAGTTTTCTTACAAACATATAAGCACCAGTTAATTTTGGTGCAATAACTGGGCGGGATTTCTACTACACACTGTATTTAGAAGGACCAAAAAATTTAAATAACCTTGCTGTTCTTAAATTTTCGCCAATTTTCAGGCTCAAGTACACTTTTTTTTAAATAAGCAACCGCTCAATAAGCAACTAGGGCTGAACTGACCTTAACATTAAGCAACTTGAGGGCTCAATTGAATTACTGTAAGCAACTTAGAAGTCAAACAACCAAGCTTATTCTCTTTCTTGTGTTAGGAAATTGTTGTTCGTTCTTATGTTTTGCATGTTGAAGTTCGTTAGCTAACGTTTTTCCACTTACTGTCTCCCAAAAGTCATGTTGTAGGCCTAACAGATGAAGATTTTGACCCGCAAAGTCAGGGGTGGTTAGTAGGTACAAAAAATGTTAAGCAACGTTTACGCAACTTTGAGGGCTGGAATTTCTAAAATTTTAAGCAACTTTGAGGGCTGGACGAAAGTCAAGTTGCTTATTAAAAAAAGTGTATTCTAAAACTGTTCCTATTTCTTATGTTCCTAAGACGGTAAAGTTTTGTTTGGAAACTTAACTCGCTTGCTTATTGTTATTTGCTTTTTCATTAGATTTGATGGTCTGTCTCGGTATCATATATTCAGCCAAATTTCTCTTTAGGCTAGTGCTAAGGCTAGCCTTAGATTGTTCTTAAATAGTTGTCAAAACTCCTGATTACTCTTCTTAACAGAAAACTGTGTATGTGTATGCATATCGTTATAAGAGTTTTTTTAAATTTCAAGGATAGATAGCGCATCAAGTGTTTATGGTTGTAAAGGCGTTACATTAATAGTTTATATTTACAAATCTTAATCTGACGCCATGTCGAGGTTAAGAAACTCCACATCGCTTTCAATGACTCCTTGCATGTGTCTTGGTTTCCTGGCAGTCGTTTTACGAGCTGGTTTTCTGATCAAACTGTCATGCATAATTTCATCCTTTTTCAGTGAAGTCATTATTTGCTGGGAGCTGATTGTCTTATGTTTAATCCAAGCTGGTGGGCCAAATGGGGTTGTTTCACAATGTTTTAACAATAAAGCGAATCTCTCCTTGCCTTGTTGTTTGTCCAAGTCTGTAATGTGCTTTTCGCAATCTTTCACAAAGTCATCTACAATTTTCATCAGTTCATCACATCTTTCGTTGTAGTTATCTGCATGAAAAATCAACAATTTATCTACATTGCTACTTATAAATTAAAAGTGTTAGTTATTGTCAAGTTTAGCCGATGATATTGCCCATGGTATCTTGATACATTGGTACAGTGAAACCTTGGAACAGCGGTAACTTGGCACAGTGGTACCTAACTTGATACAGAAGTCTCTGGTACAATGGTATGTTGGTACAGTAGTACCTTTATACAGTGGTCCATTTGTACTGCATTAACTTTGTACAGTTGTTCCTTGATTCAGTGATACTTGCGAACAGCAGTTTCTCAGTACAGTGGTACCTAGCTTAGTACAGTAGTCTCTTGTATAGCGTTACCTTGTTACAGTGGTACCTTGGTACCGTGCTACTTTGGTACAGTGGTATTTTGATACAGTGATCCATTTGTACTGCATTAACTTTGAACAGTGGATCCTTGATATAGTGACATATACGAACAGCGGTTCCAGGTACAGTGGTACCTAGCTTGGCACAGTAGTGTCTGATGTAGCGTTACCTTGGTACAGTTGTATCATGGTACATTTTTACCTTGGTAAAGTGGTATTTTGATACAATGGTCCCTTTGTACAGCATTACCTTTGTACAGTGGTTTCTGTATATGGTGATACATACGAACAGCGGTACCTCAGTACTGTGGTTCCTACCTTGGTACAATGGTCCCTTGGCACAGTGGTCACTTGGTTCAGCGCTACCTTGGAACAGTGGTACCTTGGTACATTGGTACCTGCCTGGGTACAGTGGTACCTTGATACAGCATTGCTTTTATACAGTGGTGCAATGGAACAGTGGTACTTTGGTACAGTGGTACTTTGGTACAGTGGCTCCATGATGTCAGCGACAAACATTGGCCACAAATTTTTTAGACAACCCCCCAGAGGAGTCATGCACAAAAGTAAGGGAGTAGGGGTACAGCAGGTGAAAGGAAAGACTTGCTTACCTATTACACGTTGTTCCTGAGTTGTCACTGCTGGATGTATCTTTCTGTTTAAAGCTTTGACTAATTTTCCACCGAAACTACAACTGCATCCCAAGAAAACCATCACGCCTAGCGTAATCAGCAGATAAAACAACGCCAGTCTAAATTCACTTGAATTCTTGTCGAAAAACCCAGTAGGTTGATCTGTGTCAATCGACGGTAGATAGGGTTCCTGTAAGTAAACGCAAAAATGCTGTTCAATCATTGTTGAGTTTTCACCAGTAAAGAAGCAAGGATTCAGTTTTAAGACAGACAGATTTAGGCTTCTATAGTAAAGATGTTCAATTCACAAGGGTGAACTGTACTTGGAGCGTGCCATATTTGCAAATTCCTAGCTTTAAAAAACGATAGAATTTATAGAAACGATAGAACATCCGCTCAGGACCCCTTTAAAGAGACCTTCACTGGACGTACATTCTGTTGTTGTTTCAAGAAAAGGGACCAAAGGGTAGGGTATTGTTTGTAACAATATAGAAGAAGGATGACTGGTCAAATAGCCCCATACGTAGCATGTTAAAACAGGCTATAGGTTTGTTTCGCGATTCAAAAACGATAGATTTAGCAGTTCTGAGTTGTTTTAGAGTTCGACTTTAGAATGTCTGCGAAGTCTACAAGTAGTTGGAAATAATACGATTCCCTACAAGTCTACAAAGAATGGAATTTGCCCCAATCAAATACGTAAGCACTTAAGCAGTTAATATGGAATTGTGGTCTTGCTGACAGAATGACTTATAGCTGTTTACTTCGGGGCTAAGTAATACTGTGTGGAAATTTCGGTATAGTCGGCTGCCGCTTATTTTTGCAAGTATCAGATTATCTATACAAGGACCATTACGATGTCAACCGAGTCAACTGCATCTTCTTCTTTCTAGTGGTGGCGTGTCATTATCTGAAATGTTCCGGAGAACACACAAAAATTCATCCTTTCAGTACTTTGTTCAGGCGATCACAGCCATAGGAGTGCTAGAATTAAAGGACAGTAGGCAGACAATTGACTTCGAACGGGTTTACCAAGTTTTATAGGACCACTGCCAATCTGCCAATTGCCTACCATTATCTCTTTCAGGTGCATTTATCAATACCTCTAGCCTAGCTTTGCAATGATATTAAAGAAGTGATCCATAATTTGTGGCGAAATACTACCGACCTTCGCCTTCTCTACCTTCGTCCCAGAGGCTGTCCCTTTAGCAACTATTTTCTCGATGAAATCAGAATTATCTTTGACAAAAGCTCGAATTTGAGTATGCAGGCCAACCATTTCACCAGATAGAACTATACCGAGTCCACGTGAAGACAGGATTTCCTGAGCAACACGCAAACTGTTGTCTGAGAAATATTTGCTGAGAGTTGCTGCCTCATTGCTTTCTAACAATACTCCAGTTACTTTTCGAGATACAAGAGCCTGCAGAACTTCGCTTGTCGTTGAGTACGTCGTTCCTACAAAGGTGAGCATAGAATGACAATTAAGACCTTGATTAGAGCCACTACCACCATCACTAACACTGGCACTATCATTATCACTGCCATCACTATCACTATTACACCACTATCATTATCATTAGAACTATTCATCGTCACTATCACTATCACTATCATAACTGTAACTATATCACTATCATCACTACCACTATCATTATCATTAGTAAAAATTAATCATCACTATCACTATCACTGTTACTATCATTATAACTCTAACTATCACTATCGTCACCACCACTATCACCATTACAATGACTATCATTGTAGTCACTATCACACCACTATCACTATCATAAGTAGCTACTGAGATAGTATAACTACCACCGTCACTGTCGCTATTATTATCATCATTATCACTATCACGATCACTGCCACTATCACTGTCACTATCACTATCACTATACAGTATTATCCTTATCGCTATCATAATAATTAATAACTGTAATATCAAAGGTATCATTACTGTCATTATCATAAACATCATTTCCAGTACTACTATTCATCATAATCATTATCATTACTATCACTCTCATTTAGAATATTGGTTAATTTTCCATACCTGTAGAATTCATCATAGCCCATCTTCGAACCCCAAGCCAATATTCAGACGAATTGTGAACTGCAGCGACCTTTAAAAGAATATTTGAATTTTTTTACACAGCACGGCTCCGCAATGTTCAGAAAATTGGCCTCGGGGCAAAATATCTTACAAGACAAGAATGGAGCTTAGAATATGGAAAAAATATCCCACTGGTTTTTTCTGGGATTGATGAGAAATAAAACATTAAGACAATCACGCTACTTTCTATTTCAACGATATTTACTGCAACAGTATTTCACGACAACATATCGAGTGAAAAGTATGCCTACGTTAGTCGGCTTTCCATAGTTAGAGGTGCTCAGAAGGCATTGTCTGCCCACCACAAATTACTGCTGTCCACGGCAGAGGTTGGCACGTCTTTTCTCCTTTGTCCAAATACTACTACCTTTATTTTTAATACCAATACCAAGGGTTAAGCAGATAGCCAATGAGTGCTACTCAGTTGTGGCTTGACTCAGTTATGGCTTAAGCTCAAGACCTTGTCACCTACGGTGAGCAGTCTAACATTAGACAACCCAATAGCTAAATTTTACACTGCGAATTATATAGATTTGCTCAAGCTGTACCCTCATATTAAAGAAGATATCAAAATGATACTATTAAGATTGCGATTCGTACTTTTGTCCCATATAATCTAACATCTTCATTCAAAGTCACTGCAGTGATTGCCGTGGACAGCGTGCTGATGAAGACCCCAGTCATAACGATTCCAACAATAGTCCATGCAACTGTTATTATTCTGCCAAAGAATCCCCTCGGTGCGATGTCTCCATATCTAGAATGTAGTGGATAGGTCTTTGTTAGATACTAATGTAAATCAGCGTTTATAGGGAAAGGACTATAGAGTATTACCCCGCTACTGAGAAACTTATTATTGTAAAACCAGGCTGCTGGGTTTCTTATAAATATTTTTAAAGATATATCAAATGGACATATATTGTGCCATCTGACAGGCTGCAGTTTCTTATAAATCAGTTTCTTGTTGGCGGGGTAATACTGTAAGGTATGTAGGGGTATGCGGAATGAGAAAATGCACTTGAGAAGGGGCATTGAGCTGAATTCCCAGGACGATGCTTTTTAAGTTGCCATCTTATGCATGTTTAATGCCTCAAATCATTCAGTCAGTTAAAAACAAACGCTATAGACTAACTTCAAAATAAATGCATTTGTCATGAATGGCGAACACAAGGATAGATGTTTCCACAAGTGGCATACCACAATAAGTGGGACTCGAACTTATTGTCCCACTTATTGTGGTATGCCACTTTTTCAAAATAAATGCATTATGACACTCACCCAACCGTTGTCATGGTGATAAAAGCCCACCAAGCTCCATTGCTGACCCCACGGATGAAGTTTCCTCTTCTCAGTTCGTCAGGATTCTTACACTGATCCTAAAAGATAAAAGTTCGGGTGAAAAGCTTTTCGGCAACAGTATCAAATCAAATTTTCAATGTCACAATCACATTTTCAGGTTTTTTCAATAGGCAACACTTGGGCGTCCCAAGCCTTTTGACAGGCATTGTAGTACTGAGGTGTTCAAGACTTAAAACAAATTACTGTATTGGGCTTCGATGGAGCTTTTACTTGAGGTTTAAGTATTTAGAGCTTGTTTACCTCTGTTGAATGTAACATGTGCCATACAGCTGCTTGTAATTCGATTTTACTACTAACTCGCCTTGAGACACTGCTCAGAGAATTTCAATATTGAGATTCTGGAAAAACTAAGAAACTTTCAGTCTAAGAAGAAGCCCTTTTCGTCGACTTGAAGAGAAAATGAGACGCCATGTTCCACTGACCCCAGAGTTTATAAGTCAGTGCTGGGTTATTTGCTGTCCTTTATGCATGGTTGCTGTCTTTGGAAAGGGACGATGGCCCGTCCATAAGGGATGGCGGCTTGCATGACTGGGATGGTTGCTTGCCACGTGTGCCAGCCACGTCTCATCAAACTGGTTTTGGCACATATGCTCAATATATTGGTGCAATGGAATCCTGTCTACTTCTCAGAATTGGTATAATTCATAAAAAGTCAATTTCTGTCTCTAAGACTAAGTAATTAAGGAAGTAAGAGTCGTTACAGTCTTCTGGTACTTTCTCGACGACCCTAACGACTTAAATTGTAATAATTACAACAGCAAAAAATTGAAACTGACAAGCCTAGGTCGGGCGCGACATTTTTCTGGAAAATTGTAGACTTTTTAGTAAGGGAATCCTCTCCACGTGCAACAACTTGAATTTCTGCACATATTTTCAACATTTATTGTTGCAGATTCTATTACTCTCTTTTCTTCCATTAATTGTGGGTTTGGACTAAAATTTGCTGAACTATCTCTCCTAAAACGACCGTAATTCCAGTTGTTGTACACGGAGAGGGTTCCCTTACTGGAAATGTCTACCATTTTCCAGAAAAATGTCCTGCCCGATCCAGGCCTCTTTAAAAAGGTCTATTGAAGAAAAGAGTAAGTAGACATTGCTTACCACAAACCAAATGACGATTCCAGAAAGGATAACAAGAACAACTATGGCAATAAAAATGGGAAATGACTGGTATACAGCTTTCAACAAAAGTGCTGTTTTTGACGCTTTTCTTTTGTCAATAACGACAAACACAGAACTAACATGATCAATGATATTCACGTATTGATAATCGGCTTCATATAAAATTTGCTCCTTTCCACCACTAACAGGAAAATGGAACTGCAAATCGTGTGATAACTATAAAGAAAAAGAAAGCAAGTTTCAAATACCAGTATGTGTATAAATATATGGTTTTGTAAAAACAATGGGTTCATAAGCAACCAGCAGAGGAAAAGCAAAGCAATTACAATATGGGTACTATATTGTGTTGTATATACCACACTCTATCAAGCATCTAATGCTCTTCTATAGCATGGCTATGTCTATAGTGATCTGTAATACAAAGATGAAGGAGTACACGCTTTTTTATAAGGAGCCTACATGTAGACGATGGAAAAATTTAAAGAACTTATACTACGAAAGATAAAATCACCAAGGCACTTTTAAATTTTGATTATATTGATCACTGCAAACAATCAAGAATTAGGAAGCCGGTTCCATTCATTTACAGTCGAAACTCACAAAAAATTTATGTCACTCATGTATCAAATGATTCCTTTTCAGCCAAAATTGAGGAACTATTAGGTAACTTTTGGTGCTACAGTTTAATCACAAGAGGTTCAGAAAGGGAAATTTAGAAACTGGACCTTGAGGAAGGTTTTTTACAAAATAAAAACCGTGCTCCTTATACTGTAATACGATTTTTCCGTATGAAAGATAAAGAATAGAAATTCCATATTAATTCGATGGGCGCTTACTAAATTTTCAAACTTTATGTATATTTAAAGGGAGCAATTAAAAGAGGGGAGAGTTTATTGTCAAATCAATGTTCTGTAACAGAAAGGTAAATTCGAGTTGCATGATGTTTTATGTGGAAAGAAAAGAATCGCCAAAACAGAGTTGAGGGGCGTTTGTAAGAAGAAGGCGTTTATTTTCAAATCAATATTTTGTATCAAGACTATGAATTTCGACAGGTCCTAAATTCGGATTTGATGATGCTCTTTTGCAGAAAGAAAAGAAACACCCAAACCGAGTTGAGGTGCGTTTACTAAAAGGAGGCGCTTACTATATAGTTGAAGTTTACTAAGAAGGGGCGTTTAATCAAGGGAAGGCTTCTTATCGAAGTTATTAATATTGTATTCCGAACCTTTGCCGTCAGATCATCTCTTGACGTTCTTCGTGGGTCCTGTCCACTGGGTGTTTGATTAAAATGCAAAACAGTTTTACCATGTGATGCACATGTACCACAAACCGAAGAGATCATTTCTTGAAGAATGGAGGGAAATATTCCAATAACTTGTGAACTGGCATTTCGGAAAACGTAAGGACTCTTGTCGTACCAAGCAGAGTAGATATGCTTACTGCAAAGGCAGGTTTCTAGAAACAAACAAAGTGAAATCAGTCCTTTGTAAAAACAAATATTAAAGATCCTGCTCGGTGGACTTTGCGACACAAAATCGTGTTTAGGCCCTGGCCAAACGACCCAATACTGATTGTCAAACATTTGAAATTTGCTTGTAATGCAAAGTTGGAACGTTTGAACACATCAAATCGTGAAATATTGGTTGGCAAGATAAAGTTAACAGAATCTTTTGCTTGATGTTTTTTAAAAAGTTCAAAAACATTTTTGCTTGACCCAAAGAATATTCGATGAGCATTGCTTTGCGACATGGACAAACGCTAAAAAATTTTGCTCGATAAGCTTATTTTTAAAGATTTGACAAAAAATGTTTGATTGTTTAGCCAAGCCATGACTGCCAGGGTCTTACACAGCTCAAAGCAAGACTTCTTTCAAGTATTGATGAAAAATGAACACGTCTCAGAATATCAGAAAGAAGTGATAAGATACAGTTACTTCGGTTCACTTGACCCCAAGTTCAAATAAAAAAACTATAGGCTTCAAATTAGTTATCCTAGATGCGAATCAGCTTGTCGTACCTACGATCAAGCCTACTGTACGTAAGCCCTTTTCCGCATCAGGTTACTCAGTCACAAGATTCACCGAATTTAATTTTAGCGAGTATCCGAGACCCTGACTCCTGAATGTAAATGTTTGAAAAACATAATCAGCCATTGTACCCACCCCTCCCCCATCTATGAATCTATGTACGTTTTTATATGTACGAAAGTCGACGACAAATCTCCCGAATTCGGAAAGCCTCTGAATGTTCTTCAGCATCAAGTTATCTTTTTAGATTGGGCTGCATTTTTTTAGAATATTGAAGTGATAAAATTGAAAAAATAAAATTCACCAGTTTTCTTACCTACAGTTGTTACCTCACTAGAAACTCCCTCGCCAGCATTGGTAGATCCAGTAATACTAAAAACGATGGCCCAGTTTGCCTGCAGTCCCGTTATCCTATGGTTTTGTCTGTCAGTGTCAAGCATTATCTTCTTTGTCTTTTCGCTATCAACACTGTAACGGCCTCTTCTCAGAAAGACATACGACAATACGATTGCCACAGGTTGTCCATTCCAGTTTTCTTTTGGGATGGAATTCCATGAAATATCGATGTAGTTTTCGAGATGTAGCTATGTGCTGTAATGTTCGAGGGTGATGAAGAAGGAACTAAAATTATACAAAATTCAAATTTCAAGAAAAAGACTAATTTAGAGCAAAAATAAATGTAAAATTTGAAGTAGAACTAAATATAAAAATTTAACAAAAGTAAAAGCAAAAGTAATAGGAAAAGTAAATGTAAAAGTAAAAGAAGTAAAAGTAAAGTAAAGGTAAAAGTAAAAGCAGAAGTAAAAGTAATAGGAAAAGTAAATGTAAAAGTAAAAGAAGTAAAAGTAAAGTAAAGGTAAAAGTAAAAGCAAAAGTAAAAGAAAAAGTTAACCTAAACGTAAAAGAAATAAAAAGTAAAAGTAAAAGTAAAAGTAAAATAAACGTAAAAGCAAAAGTAAAAGCAAAAGTAATAGGAAAAGTAAATGTAAAAGTAAAAGAAGTAAAAGTAAAGTAAAGGTAAAAGTAAAAGTAAAAGTAAAAGTAAAAGTAAAAGAAAAAGTTAACCTAAAAGTAAAAGAAATAAAAAGTAAAAGTAAAAGTAAAAGTAAAAGTAAAAGTAAAAGCAAAAAAGTAAAAGTAAAAGCAAAAGTAATAGGAAAAGTAAAAGTAAAAGTAAAAGAAGTAAAAGTAAAGTAAAGGTAAAAGTAAAAGTAGAAGTAAAAGTAAAAGAAATAGTAAACCTAAACGTAAAAGAAATAAAAAGTAAAAGTAAAAGTAAAAGTAAAATAAACGTAAAAGTAAAAGTAAAAGCAAAAGTAAAGGAAAAGTAAAAGTAAAAGTAAAAGTAAAAGTAAAAGTAAAAATTAAGATAAAATAAAAGGAAAAACAAAGGAAAAGTAAAAGTAAAAGTAAAAGTAAAAGTAAAAGTAAAAGTAAAAGTAAAAGTAAAAGTAAAAGTAAAAGTAAAAGTAAAAGTAAAAGTAAAAGTAAAAGTAAAAGTAAAAGTAAAAGTAAAAGTAAAAGTAAAAGTAAAAGTAAAAGTAAAAGTAAAAGTAAAATTAAAAGTAAAAGTAAAAGTAAAAGTAAAAGTAAAAGTAAAAGTAAAAGTAAAAGTAAAAGTAAAAGTAAAAGTAAAAGTAAAAGTAAAAGTAAAAGTAAAAGCAAAAGAGAAAGCAAAAGTAAATTTGTAAAATGTAACAGCAACAGTGAAGAACGATTTAAATCTATCGTTTACCATCTTCGTCTGTTCTCACTTGGAACCATTCTCCCAATCCTGGTCCTTCATTTGTTACACCATGGATTTCTAGCTCATATCTTGTAAATGGCTTCAGTCCTTGTATAACTGCAGACCTGTGAGTTCCATCTACAGAAACAAGACTCCATGTGCGATGATCACTCTTCGGTGTTGTTCTCAAGTCATAAACGCGATAATGAAGGTTGTAGCTTATTAATTCGCCATTTACAGACTGATAAGGGATGTCACTCCATTCACAAAATATTTCAGATGAGGATAATGCTTGACAAGTGAAGTTTTTTGGCGGTTTTGTAGGCACTGGAAAACAAAAAAAATATTCAATGCAGGTTAGAGTCACTAAATACCTGTCGATTCCATGTAGCATGTAGGAAGCTTTAAGATGGGTCAAATGCATGGGTCACATGATGTTGTTATGGTGGCGAAACTCCAAGACAAAATTATAGAGGTAGTTTCATAGCAAGCAAGTATATTTATTTGTCAACGCATGTGCGGGGTTATTGGCAGGATTACGCTGATGTGGACCTGTGGCTTGTGCCCTCAGACTGATTTTCTAGAACGAATATCTTGGGTAATCATATACCAACCTCTGAAGGGTGGACAGCTGAGTTGACTTTAGGCTTGTGGAATGTGGTCAAACCCACTTGGTCGTCGAACCCATGACCTTGCAGTCATGCGACCAGTGCCTTGCCCACTCGGCCAAACCACCTCTTAAGCACCTCTTTCAATGAGTCAACCGGGGTAGATTGGTTTGCTAATCCTGCTTTTTCATTACTTGTTAGGCTAGAAAATTCTTTGTCCTTTTCCTTACAAATGATATTGATTAATAAGTGAAGAACACGTAAGACAGGCTGGTTCTATTGCCGCTAATAAAGGAGTTCTGCCACTGCTAAACGAAGAAGAAGTAATGATGTCGCCGTCCCTATAGGTTTAATGTAATGACTATGGCAAGCGAATGTATGGCCTATGGTAAAGGTTACTACTAGTGTAGGTGCGAGGTGAGGCATGAAGAGTTGGTAAGGGGCTGGTAGCCTCTAGTTAGCAGTAGTGACATGGTGAAGGTGAAGGTGATATGGTGTTTTAGCGCCAGTTGCTAGGATCTCAGTAGTAGGTTAACTAATCGAGACCTCGACCCTGGCTGTGACGCTACCGTGGCTGGGCTCGAGCCCTGACCACACTGAGCTTCTGACACCACGAGTCAGCTGGATTACACCACGACGCCACAGCACCTTCACGACGCCACAGCACCTGACATGAGGATTAATGACTGATGTAATCGAAGTGGGTACACAATTTAGTTATACTGACAACAGTTACGATCTACGATGGCGCTCTTGGTTAACGCGAGTGCTTTTAAAGAGAAGACGAATATTATACCTCCTTGATTGGTGCATACATCGATGAACTGGCTAGGAAGGCCAAGGCTGTCATGAACCATAGCAGTAACCCTGACAGTGTATAAAACGTAAGGTTCTAAATTTGTGATGTTGATACTCGTTTGATTGGGCGATGTGGCGATTCTAACCCAATCTGTCTCATTGAAATCAACAGTCTTTCGATACATGATCAAAAATCCGGTTATATTATAGACATTCATTAAACTTGAGAAACTTTCCAATGTAGTTCGAAACTGGTAGAGCTTTCTCTTTCCGCAGAGATATGACTTGGAGAAGGAGGAACTGCAAGGAAAAATATACAAATCAAAAATATGGCAAGTTTTAAATAAACGACAGCTTGGTGAGCAGTTAGAAGAATAACAACGGAGCTGTGGAATACATAGTTGACGTTTATTTATGGAAGATTTCATTGTCTTTCAGCGTTTCGTAAACACTAATCTACGCTACAGAATACACCATTGCCGAGGAGTAGAGTATTGAAGAATAAAACAAGACACTAAGGCAGTGACAAGGAAAGAGAGGAAGGAAGGTGGAATATGTTGGAAACATAAAAGTAGAAGAATAGTGGAAGGCAGCACAAAAAAGGATGAGGTGAAATATTAGATTAAGAGAGTTAGAAGGAAGAGAACATGAAACATGAAGACAGTGGTGAGAAAGACAGCATCAATTACATGATAGCAAGAACAGAGAATATGCAGTAGGAGAAGAACTATGGAAGAGAAAGGAAGAAAAAAGGTAACATTATGAGGGGGATAACCAAAGAAAAACAAATAGATGAACAACAGAAGAAAGAAGACAAACAAAAGATACAGAGAATACAAGGAAATGGAAGTTAGAAAGAATTCGAGAATGAAAAATCAATAGAAGAGATGGTTCAATGATTAGAATTTTAGTGGTAGAGCAGAGGAGGGGAATAAGATAGAACAAGAATCCAGCAGAAATATAATATTGAAAAGTGGACGAATTTGAAGGAAAAAAGAGGTACACAGAGAGAAAGAATCTAGGGGAGATGCAAAGCATACCCTCGTTTGTTTCGATATTATAATCTTCTAATGGCATTTTCCATAACAGCTTCTTCTCATCAACATAAGATGATAAGATGACCACTTCAGTTGAACTGATTTCTTTAAATTTGACGGTGAAACTTGATTTCACACTCCCAGGTCTATAGATGAAGATAAATCTTAGTTAAACTTCGATTATATGAAATTACGTATATGAATTTAAGTGTAGAGCGTTGACTATCGTTAGTGACTTGGGAGTATGTGCTGAGCTGGACTATCGAGTCGTAACAGAGATCAGCACGACAAGTTTACCCTGCGGATTTTGAGAGACTGCCTAGATGAGCTCCGGAGGCCGCACTCCAAAGGAACGGAAAAGCGAACCATAGGAAGATCAAAGATCAAGTGGAAGGATACCATGCAGAAATAATTGCCTGAATGAAAAACGACTTGGTCTGGTAAACACAAAAGAAACTCCAAGGATATGACATATATTCTATACCCAGTCCTGAATCCCACTATCGCACCCTAATGGCAGATAGATTACATTCGTCGTAGCTTCTGCGCATCTACACCCCATCACCCCGCTCAAACTCTTATGAAACAGCAGCTATAGATTGTAATGGTTGTTAGAGGGTTTCAAAAACTGCTTCAGGGTAAATCTGAATGCAAGCATCACCCACGAGTTCCGACAAAATGGAGAGCAATAGTTGATCGGTTGATCGTTGATCGGTTGATCGCTGTTTTACACATGAAGATAAATCCTTTGCTGATTGATTCTCTGATTACTTTAGGGCATTACTGCTGGTATCCTCTATAGAAGAATAAACTGAAATATGGTGCAGTTTGTTTCAAAAAAAGAAGTATTTAATCTATTACAGAGGCACAAACAAAGCCAGGATTCTTACCGGAAATACATAATGTCAAGTTTAATCACGTGGTTTTTGCTTCCATATAAGGCAGTAATCTGCAATGAAAATACATAAAAAAGTTCAAAATTTGATAATTAAAAACGAGGTCCTTGGTTCAGTCTATTCGAAATAAGCGGAGGTTTGTTACACCACATACCCCTTTTTCCATAAGGTATGCCTCTGCTTAAACCTTGAGATTTCTTGAGAGAGTTGTTGCATCTTTGGTACATCAACATCACAGTGATTTAACAGGAAGACAAAATCAGTAAAAATTAACAATGATGTATTGCTTACATTATCGAGTATTCTTTTTCTGAGGCTGTTGAATGCACTACTGTTTCTGTCAAGCAGGTCGTTGGAAAAAACTTCCTCAGTGAATCTCACAGTTACATTCAGAGACACAGCTAAATCAAAAAAGTTATATTTTAGCAAAATGATACCTCAATTTATATAGACCTTATTTCAGTTCATAGAAACGAAAATCGCTTAGCAAGCGGTCAATGGCTGGCAACATACATGTCAAGCAACTTCAGGGCTCAGCAAGAGCGAAGAACCTCTAAGAAACTACACAAAGTAATATTTACTATTTTTATGTTTGAAGAATGAAAACATTATGCAGAGGTTTTCGGCAAACCGGAAAAAATAGACCTAGATACCTAGGAATCAGGAATGTTGTAACAAAAGATAGGAATGTCTATTCTGTATGCATACAATCGAAACAACCAATGAGTTGAATGCCTTGCCAAGATAAGCAATTACAGACCGAACAGAATAAATGGAATAATAATCGAATTTTGCCAATACTTACATCTGCACTGATGTTTATTGCAGCTCATTGCAATCTCATTATCTCCAATACAATCCTTTCCATTATATTGTGGAACAGGGGAATCGCAGAATCTTTTGCGTTTCCTTACACCATTATTACATGGTTTATCGCACAAGGACCATTTACTCCAATGACTCCACTTTCCATCAACTGTGTAAAATGAAAAAGATCCGCAGGTGACTCACTAAATGTAAATGAAATTCAGGTACAGTGAAAGCTCATGAAAAAAGATAAAGAGAAAGCTTACGAAAAAGAAAAAACGTAGGAATATGACATAAAATAAGTAAGAAAGGGGTAAGAAAAAGTTGAGGGAAAAGTCTGGGGAAAACCCCCTTCTCTCATCCTCCTCTACGTCCTTTGATGCAGCCTTATAGCTGATGTGGATCTGTGTGATCTTCCCTAATCCAGCACTGCATCTGCTTAAATTAGTCTCTGCGGCGAAGAGGCCGAAGCATTTGAAAATTCATTGAAAGCTTATCATTGTTTAAACGTGTTTCTGTCGCTAAATATTGACATGAAATTATGTATAGAGTCTGAGGCAGAATATCAAAATATTACAGAAACAACAAAATATTAGAGTCGACGGTAGTGAAGTAGAAAAGCGAGAGGAGGGAGGAGCGCGGGACAGACAGCAATAGTAAAAACTTGCCCAACTACACGGTTGGGAAGAGAAATCTAAGTGATTAGGCCTAGATTAGAGTATTATTTCATAACTTGGCTTACCAGGGCATATTTGAAGATTACACTCTTCTTGTCTCACTGCATTACCATCGCATACTGATGGGTTATGACCAGGCTCAGCATTAAGACAACTTCGATAAGAATATTTGAAGCCTCCACCACACGAACGGTCACAAGATGTCCATACTGACCAGTTAGACCATCCAACATGGACTAGAAGCAAGAAAATTAGGTCAGTAGACATACGGATCTGCCTTAGTACTGGCAATTGACATTTTTATGACAAGAAATGTTTGAAACTTCAGAAGACATTTTGGGCTGGTATCAAGCATGGAATGCTTGGCAAGGTCTTTTTTGTGGCGTGGATCTAACTTATCCAGGCAGGCTTAGACTTCGGGGCCTTAGATTCATTCAGCCGAACTTAAGCTTAAGCTTATGGTTTCAATGGATCAATCAATCAAACTTTCAATGCATGCAAGAATCAAACAACATCTCTTGAAGTCGACGCATTAGAAAAGGCCTCAGGCATCTGTACCTGCGTCTGCCACAAGCTGATTACGGCTATGTAGCAACTAGCCTCAAAGAGTAGTGGGCTACCAATAGTCAAAGATGATAAGGGTACACTCGCAGGAGAACAAAATGAACAAACAGAATCAATCAGCGTATGCAAATGCATTGACGGTCGAGCAGAAATTTGCACAGGAGGCTGCTGCGAACTACGATTATACAATGGTAAATAAAAAGCTATAGTAGAGAGGAATTCAAAAGACAATTTAATCCTGACACTAAAATGGGATGGTATCTTTGATTTACCCGGACATGGTGAATTGACGCAAACAGACGACATTTTCATTGTTCCATTGCAGGATAATGAATTCAGACACTCTCTGAAACGAGTTTTTGTACCATTTCCACATGTCTTCGAGCACACTGTCCATGAAGACCAGTCTGAGAACTCTGCGAAGATTGTAAAAAAAGACAAAGATTAACGACATTTTACTTACATTCAATTTTAATTCAACCTAAGAGTCTTAATATTCAAAAGTTAAAAACGACAAGCACCCTATCACTCGCATAGTTGGTTTCCGTACAGGTTTAAATCTATGAATCTCATAGTTCACTGGAATTTTAAGAGAACACGATCACATTATAACAAACTATTAACGAACCCAATTCATTTCTAACAACAAATACGTGTTTCTCTCTAAGCAAGATTCGATTGAAGCAACAGTGATAATCTTATGCATTTTAATCTAGAAATCTTACATTGTTTACCTGGGCAAGGCGGATTGATGCAGACAGATGACATATTCGTCGTTCCATTACACGAGGAAGGACTCAGGCATTCTCTGAAACGTGTTTTTGTGCCATCCCCGCACGACTTCGAGCACACTGTCCATTCAGACCAGTCTGAGAACTCTGTTTAGAATAAAATTGAAGAAAAAGATTAAATAATCTTCAGTTATATTTGCTGCCTGTATTAACGTTTTTTTGGAAGAAAATTTTCATGATTTAGGCTTATCAACGTACATGTATATCATTGTATAGGAAACTACAAAGCAAGTTTCTTAAAATTTTCATTTTTGAGTACTGATATATCAGTAAGAGATTCTTAGACTGCTGGGATCATATTTCTATACCTAAATGATGCTTCATGAAGCCCTAACAAATGCTCGAATTTTAATGCCAGTGGCTTTTGATGTTGCTTCAGTGTTTAGCGTTGAATATAACTTTTGATTACAAACCAAACATTAGGATTGATGCAAAGTATTCCAAAGACTGAAATAAAACGTTTTAGGTAAGATTTTGATTTCGATACTGAACTTATTTCTTGGCGAACTGACGGTTTGAGATTCACATCAATTTTTTTGTATAAGACAAAATATGTGTATGGCATGACTAAAACCTTTGATATCATCAAATTCAATGACATACACTTCTGGTGGCATGGCAATTAAATCTTTCTTCACTAAGGAATAGTACTGTAGTTGAATACAACGACTTCAAGCAAGCAATAGATGACGAGGCATTCTACAAGTAGGCATTACAAGTAGGCATTACATAAGTAGGCATTATAATTACCTTGGCATGGTGGATTGATGCAAACAGAGGACATATTCGTTGTCCCATTACAGGATAATGAATTTAGACACTCTCTGAAACGTGTTTTTGTACCATTTCCACACGTTTTAGAGCACACTGTCCATGCAGACCAGTCTGAGAAATCTGATAACATTATTAGAAAATAAAAAAATAAACAATCATATAGAACATAGAATAGCCAGAAAAATAGGTCAATAAGTAAATTATGTCTAAGGCATGTTGATACAATGGTTAGAAAAGTTACAAGATAGGAATCGAAAATGAAAATTTAATCCTGACATGATAAAAATAAGACGGTCTCTTTGACTTACCCTGACATGGTGGATTGACGCAAACAGACGACATGTTCATAGTGCCATTGCAAGATAATGAGTTCAGACATTCTCTGAAACGAGTTTTTATGCCATTTCCACATGACTTCGAGCACACACTCCACACAGACCACTTTGAGAACTCCACTAAGATTTTCAGAAAAGAAAAAGATGGTTAGTAAGTAGCTTTTGAAGGGGCAGTGTTTTTTAAAGCTGGATAATCTTAAGACTTGATCAATAAAATTGCGATAAACAGCGGAAAAATGTTCGGGCATACTTAAAGCTTTTTTCGTCTGACACTCCTCAGGGTATAAACGTCAGAAATAGACCGAAATAATAAACTAAGGCGGAACTATACCCAGATGCGGCTCGAAATGCACCAATCAGATACAGAAGACGAATTGGCATTGTGTTTCAAACACCAACCAGCTTGCGGGATTAAACGGGAAGACCAATTAATCGAAGAGTCCAACTGGCCTGCTTAAGAGTCGTGCTTAAGAGTTGGTTGTTGCCTTGAGTTGCTGGGTGGTTGCTCCCTTTGCCGAAAGTTATGATTGCGAATATAAGTTGGGTCAAACGTATTCCTACTAATATTCGCAATCACAACTTTCTGTACTACTCAGAAATTATTAACGTGATCCATTATTATTGATGAATATTTAGAATCATGTGGATGAACGAGCAAAACGCTTACTATAAGCTTTATTTCTGATCAAATAAAAAAAGACTTTAACGGTCCTTGTACCATTATAAATTAATTATCGTTTATTTGAAAAGCCTACCTGATGCAGAGCAGTTAGCACAACTCTGTGTCTCATTACTTGGACCTTTACAATGCGTCCCAAAATACAGAGGCGTAGGATTGTTGCACTCGCGATAACGATGTCTCACTTGCTGATCACAACTTGTAGTGTTGGCACATTGAGACCACTGAGACCAGGCTGTCCAGTTTCCATTTATTGGCAGTGAAACATAACAAAGAGAAGTCCAACAATTATTGTCTGCAGGAGCTAAGAGAATTACACTTTTTCCAGTAATCAACAGCTCAGTGAGCAAGGATGGACCAACCTATATCATATCATATCGTATCAATTGTTATTTAGACACGAAAAACCCTTCAGCTTAAATTATTACAATCACAAAACAAAATCTAGAAAGTTGAAAAATCTTTTAAGTTAATAATCATTATATTTATACTGCTAGCCTATTGCGCTGATCTTCCAGGGTATTGTGTTTGGGAGCTCTTCAGGTAGGCTTTAGGTGTTTTTCTTAAAGCAATCTAATGATGTCATTCAGACCTGAGCATTAGGAGGCTTGAGGGCTCAGTTGAATTACTACAAGCAATTAAGAACCTTAACCGAAATTCTTTAGGCAATTTTACTAATCTATTGCACAATCATACTTACAGCAGATACCGACTTCGTAGCTTGAACCGACAGAACACTGATATCCTGAATATCCCAAAACTTGTATAAAAATGCAGTTGCCAATGCAGCATCTGTAGTTGCCATTTGCGTCCATTGCATGAGTGCAATTAATAGAAGCTGAATGAAAAGAGAAATACATAATATGACTTTCTTTCAATTCTATTGTTCTTCCCGCTGTATTCCGCAAGCTGATTGGTGTTAGAAAATTAGTATTAATTAAAACAGCATTGCGTTTTTGATTGGTGCATTTTGACCGGTCTGTGTATAAAATCCACCTTAGTCAGTTGCTTTTTCTTGGTCTATTTCTGACGGAACGAAAAAAGCTTTGTAGACCAAATTTACACGAGAGAAAAGTATGAGGATCCATACCTTTCGTCTATGATATGACAGCTATGATTTCATTGCTTTTACCCGGGAATGGATGGGGAACGGATTCAAATGGATCAACGTTTCCAGCATACACAAAGAGATACGATCCTGCTCCCAAAATGGAACGGATCAATGCGTATCTGTGTAAAGAAAAAGCCTATCGTGATCTGTTTGGGAACAGATCCACAGGTCCACTCGCACCCGTTCTCGTTTGATCGGGATCTAAGCATGTCCAAACATTTTTCTACTCTATATCACAGATTCAAAGTTTGACCCTTCAAAAACTTACTTAAGCATGTAGAATTACTGCAAGTAGCTTCATCAGTATTCGTTCCATAGCATGGATTTCCACCATATTTCGGAGTTGGATTGTTACACACTCTGGTCCTTGTCTTGACACAGTTTTGACTGCAATTTGACCAATGTGACCATTCAGAGTACTTGCCATGAATTTTAGCTGCAAAAAGCAAATTAACATTGGAGAAAATGAAACATTAGAGAAAATTAACGCAAGAGTTTCTCTGAAAAGGCGAAAAATAATGACGCGTGGAGTTTCAAATAGGGCTCTGAAATACGGGTATTCTTAGGTGAAATCAGAGAGCGTTGAGTATATTTTATAGACTTACCACACATCCCAAAGGTAAAGTTGAATCTATCCATAGGGCATCCATAGACATTTTCTGACACAGATACACAGTCTGTATATACGTATTGACTGTATAACGGCATATTCAGCATACAACACCCAAGTCCCGATCCAGAACCGTAAGCTAAAGTGCAGTTGGAAGGATCTGAAATTACAGTTTAAGAAATTCACATTATTGCAAAAACTTTCCACTGAGAAACCTATATTTAAATATATCTTTAATAAACTCTAATAGGAATTCTTTGGCTTGCTAAATTGGTATTTAATTGGAATAAATTCGGTTTGAGAGGTTTGGTAGTCTTAGAATTTGCATTTTGTTTCAGCTGGAATTCGACAAAGGGTACTTTAGGCTCAGAGGCAGGTTCAAAAGGTTTGGAAGGCCTTCTGAAACTTTTACTCACACTCTAACTGTCAGAAGATTTGTTGGACTGGCAGATATTTTTATATTTTTATTATTCGCGAATGTGAATGCGAAACGATATCGAACCTGCTGAACCCACATCCAATTGGGATATATCTTATCTATGATATGTCTGCAAAGTCTGCCCATAAGGTGCCTTATTACCTTCCCTCCCCACTAAATAGTTTTTCACAAGCCTTGCTCCATAGATTTTCCGCGAGAGTGTACGATTTCGACTCTTAAATGTGTACGAAAAATTAGCTAGAAATACGTAAAAAGTCATTAAATTCAGTCCTTTAATACACAACTACCTATAGATGCTTTAACGATAGTTCCTTACCTATTCTAGAACTCAAGAGCAAATATTTTAGCAAAGAGTTTCGTTGACTGAATTTCCAACCCCTTACTTAGGGGGGGGGGGGTGACAGCTATTATCAATGTACCGGTGTACCGGCTTTTTACAAGGGTACCGGTAAGTATGCGTGAAATTGTACCTGTTTACAAGTTTTCACGTATGCAAATATTATGGCTAAAATTCCGTACCATGTACAAGATTGCGTTTGTAACGTACCGGTTCAATTTTTAGCCTGTTGTACCGTGTGCCAGGTGGTCTGTACCGGCGTACCGGGAAGCTGTCACCATCTACTACTTATTCCAATGACCATTATATCTTATTTCATTTTCCTACTTCCCCATGCTTATTCCAATATTCCGACAATGAGGCAGCTAAGAGTAACGTTTTCAGAATTTGAAAGTTCCCAACTAGTTCTCAATTAAATACGCTCCGCATGAAAAACAAATTTCCAATCATACCATAGCATGAATGAGTATTGCAAAGCTTCTGCTCAACGTCACTTCCGTTGCACGGCATACCACCATACTTAGGCGATGGGCTGTCACATGTTCTGTTTCTATGGCTTTGACCAGTAAAACAATCATGAGTGCAATTAGACCAGGAAGACCAAGAAGAGAAATTTCCGTCAATTTTAACTAAAATATAAGAAAAGAATGACTATGAACATTGATTTAACATCACAATAAATTCAGAAAATACCAGCTAACATTCTGGGCAAGCACAAATTTAGAAAGAATACCGCCGATCGTCTGGATAAAGAATCAGTATTGGACATGGTAGGCATCGTTAATTAGGACATGCTTTTTATATTTATCGGGGCCATTATCAAAAGCAAGTTAACCCTGTTTAAAGATTGCTCTGCCTATCTGCTGTGTACATTGAACGACTGACTGTGTACACTGTCTGCTGTCTGTTTATGAAAAGCTCAATGGCTGTCTGTGGATAAAGCATTAAGGGCAACGAGATTTGTCCGGAGTAGAACGTTGTTGGAATAAAGTGGATTTTACAATAGCCCTTACATGAAGAGGAGATCCTCCTTTTAGGTACGGAGTCTCAGTAGTACGGAGTCTTATTACGTACGGAGAATTTTAAATGTGATTTTTCGCATAATATGAGAATAGATTACGGTGCTTATAATGACAAGCCTTTGATATAAATCAGGGCAACGCCTCGGGAGAGATCCTTCTCCAATCTTATCCTACCAGAAAATAATTAAAATTCAAATCCCAAGCAAGTTTTCCAGCAGGACTCCATTGAAAATTAAAGTTGTCTGAGGTTTACAAAATTATCACAACTTGAAGACATTGAAACTTACCACATTCTCCAAAAGAAAGCCCAAATCGATCCAGAGGACAAATAAATGACTGGTTTTCTGTTGAGATGCAGTCAGCATAGATAGTGCCGTTTTCAAGAGGCATTCCTAGCATGCAACAAGATATCGAGCCATTGGAACTTCTTGCTTTAGTGCATGTAGAGGTATCTGTTCAGAAAAGATAATAATATCAAATGAATGAATGAAAATATGCTGAGCTTTAGATAAATCTGAGAATAGCAGCCTACTCTACGAAATTCTATTGCATCATAAACATTTTTAATATTAATCTATTATACATATGTAATTAGTTTGCACTACTCTGCCTTTTGCTGTTTGTCATTTTGCTTAAATGCCTTTTGCTGTTTGTCGTTCTCCTTTCAGTTGTCAGAGCACCACTTGGCTTTGGCTGATTCACATAGGATTTCCATATTTAAATATCATTTGCATACAACAGTAGAATGGTTACCATGTGTTGTTTTCATAGAAAAGTGTGCTTGCATGCCACCTAGCTAGTTTTATATACTAAAGTGTGTTAAACGTTACCTAGCTAGTCTTATATACTAAATTTGCTAGCCCTAGCTAGTCTTAAATAATAAATTGTGCTTGTATAATTTGTGCATGTAGCTAGTCTTATATACTAAATTATCCTAGCACACCACACACCACCTAGCTAGTCTGATATACTAAATTGTCCTAGCACACCACACACCACCTAGCTAGTCTCGTATATTAAATTGTGCTATCACACCAAGCACCACCTAGCTAGTCTTATATACTAAATTGTGCTAGTGCGACCTATCTAGTCTTATATACTAATGTGTGCATGTAGCTTGTCTTGTATACTAAATTGTCCTAGCGCATCACACACCACCTAGCTGACTCATATACTAAAGCGTGCACGTAGCTAGTCTTATATACAAAAGTGTGCCTGTATGCCACCTAGCTAGTGTTACAGTATATACTATTATTTATGCAAATATGCTTTAAATTTAAGAAGCATTACCGTTACATCCATGTGTGTTGCACATTGTTTTCTCTTCAGCAACTCCACTGCAAGGCAGACCACCATATTTGGGCGATGGATTGTCACATGTTCTGTTTCTATAGCTGTAGCCAGTAAAGCATTCATGACTGCAATTTGACCATGAAGACCAATTTGAGAAACTACCATTAATTGCGACTAAAATAAATGAACAAATATGTAAATAAGTATAAACAAATATGTATGATCAGCACAGTGTAGACATCAAAGATTTAACCTTTAAGGTTTTCATAAATTTACAGTCACTTTTTCATCTGTTGTTAGCTACTTATTTCTTTAATACGTGAAAGTCAACTCATCGATCAAAATGTATTAAAACATAATTAAAGAAGACTAAATACTTATACAAAAATAAGCTTCTTTTAGTCTACATTTTGGATGTACAGTCTGCATAACCCGCAAGCACAAACAATACGCTTTGGCCAAGACATTGTTTGTTAAACAATTAAGACTTGCTTTACAAAAATAACGTTTGAACCGTTTGGCCACATCATAAAATATTGCTCCTAAACATTTTTGCTTGAAACAAGTACAAAATGTTTTTAACGTATCACAGAACATTGGTGAGCTGATTCTGCTTGTTAAGCAATGTTTAGTGACGTTGCCAAATGCTGAAACATTGCTTGTGATGCAAATTTCAAATGTTTGACCAACAATGTTCCATTCTTTGCAAGGGCCTAAAGGTTTTCATCCCAGTTTTGAAAGCATCTACTGTAAGAGATCCTTTATTTCACCAGGAATTAAATCCCAAATTTGGTTCCACGGACTGTTGATAAGTTTATAGATAATGCACGTCCAAGTAAACGAAAATTCTCGCCTTTTATCTAATATGACAATGATTTTTTATGTTGTTAGCATTTTAAAACTTATCCATTCTACTAACTGCTGTCTTAAATGGAATCGACAGATATAAAAGTGGCTAAGCCATCTATCAATCAAAATTGAATAAGAGAAGAATAGCTAAATTGCCTCTTGTGCAGGAATTCAAAAGAGCTGCTTTGTCTTCACGCAACTCAACTGACCTTCTCTTATGCACGTCTATTGTCTGTAAAACTGAAAAAGTACAATCAGATACGTACCACATTCTCCAAACGAGAGAACAAACCGATCCAGAGGACAGACATACTCTTGAGTTGCGGTCAAAACACAGTCGTCATAGATTGTTCCATTTTCAAGTGGCAATCCCAGCATGCAACAAGTTACGGTGCCATTATTTTTAGCTTTAGTACAATTTGAAGCATCTACAAGATCGAAAGAAATATCATGCATAAGAAGGTTTATGAATTAAACCAAATATGCCAATGCATAGATGTTAAATGACTGCACTTCAATAGTACACACACACAAAGACCCACAGGGACTACAGCAAAAGATGGTGGTCACTTCTGCCAATACTTTGTTTTATTAAGGATTTAAAGGGACCTGTGACCAGTGCAGAGCTCAAAAAAGCAAATGTAAAGCAGAAAAGTACAAGCAAATGTAAACACGGGCCAAAGTAACAAAAGCAATAACAAGAAACTATAAAGTAGTTGTAAAAAAGCGAAAACATCTTGATTGAACCGAAAACTACAAAATGATTGTCATACCATAACAGGAATGGGTATTACAGGTCTTCTCCTCAATATCACTTCCAATACAAGCCAGGCCACCGTATTTAGGTGGTGGGTTGTCACATGTCCTGTTTCTATAGCTGTAACCAGTAAAGCAGTCATGGGTGCAGTTTGACCACGAAGACCAATTAGAGAAGTCGCCGTTGATTGAAACTGTAAATTACAAACAAACAGTGGATCAGAGAAATAATGTGAAAAACAGTTAGAATGGCAACACTAAAGGCATTAACGTTACTGAAGAAATACTTCTTAAAAACTTGTGCAGATCTACCTGTCTGTTTTATTACGGATAGCAATTGGTCTGAAAACTCGTTAACACTAATGCAAACAGTTGACAAAGTTTCAACAAGCTATTTTCTCTGACCATTTCAGTGGTTCAAGCGTCAGCAAAGGAAAGAACTTTCAGCTACATCATATCTAATATCTACTTCTACTGTACCCCAATGCCCCCGCAAAATGGGGCCTCGTTTAATACAGCATCTGGTCATTGGAAAAAAGGTGACTGAAAATTAGACACACTTTACTGGTAATCAGAGAAAGGCAGTGCTTATGAGGACAAAGGACTAGCATGGTAAGTGGGTAGGGGTGCATTTGCCTTCCTGTCGTCTTAATGGGGGAGGAGTGATTCGCCTACGGAGCCTCTGTAATTAAAAAGACTGGTGGAATGCCATCTGCATCAAAATCAAGTTTCCAGTTAATATCGCATTTATTAGTATTCTGCATCAAAATATAAAGTGATAGCTAGATTTAGACATACCGCAATCGCCATTGGAGAGACCAAATCGATCCAGCGGGCAGATGTATCTATGATTTCCCGCCAAAACACAAACATCATGGACTGTTCCATTTGCAAGAGGCATTCCCAACATACAACAAGATATGGAGCCATTGGAGTTCCTGGCTTTGGTGCAATTTGAAACATCTTCAAGATAAAAATGGCGAGAATCGACAACTAAGTGGGTTTTTAGTTTCGGCGCAGAATAGGAGACTATTAGAAATCTAATGGGTGATTGATATTGTTAACGATAACAGATCTCCTGTAAGTTGTGATGCTATTGCAGGGAGTGAGATGTGAATGGATCGGAGTTAAAACAAGAGTCGGGTGGATTGGCACCCGGAGTGTAAATTACTCAGAGATCGGAAAAATAACGACCATTCCACTGTGCAAGAGGGCCTTAAAAAATGTCAGGTAACTCTCCAAGTCAAACAGCCCAAGGTTCTCCTCGTGCCATACGTGTTTACGCATATTGTTCTTGAAAGGCAAACACTAGGACAGATTCTTCCACGAATTGCATACCACAACTGATGGGATTCAAACTTAAACAATTCCACTGAGCGAAAAAGCCCTATGAAATTGTCTAGTTACTCTCAAAGCCACATGTCCAAGGCACTCGTCCCATTTCCTTTATTTAGTTACACACATATTTATGTATATTTTCTTTAATTTTATAAAATTTGTATTGAACTATACAATACCATAGCAAGAATGTGTATTGCATGTCCTTTGTTCTACGTCACTTCCATTACAAGGCAGACCACCATATTTGGGCGATGGATTGTCACACGTTCTGTTTCTATAGCTGTAACCAGTGAAGCAGTCATGAGTGCAGTTTGACCAGGGTGACCAATCAGAAAAATTACCATTGACTGCAACTGTATACGAGAAAACAAAAAAGAAACGATAAGAAAGTGAAGTCATGTAAGAAGCTTATACGAAAAAAGTAGGCGGTATAAGAGTAGATCTGCGAGTGAAAAGACACTCAAAGATGTCTGATAATCTTATTGCGCTGTTCAAGAAATTTCTTTGAGGGCTGAATTAGGCTTTTTCGTTGTAACACGAAGGCATTAGGGTGGTTACCCACATTTTAATAAATTAATAGGTGAAGCTGAAATTGGGGTTCTTAGCACCAGCAGCGAGGCACTCAGAAGTAGATGAACTAACGAGACCTCGACCCTCGCCGTGATGCTACAGTGATTGGGGGTCAAAGCCCTATCTCATCAAGCTCCTGACGCCACGACTTAGCTGGATAAGAACATGATGTTATAGCACCTTCAAATAAATATGAACTCGTTCTTTTAGCTTCTAGCTTTCAAAGTGTCTGAGAATTAAAGAATTCAGGAGATCTTGAAATCCAAAGCATGTGCCCTACTGCTCCGTCCAGTATTTAGAGGCTCTTTACATGAGAAATTTCAGCCCGTGCTGAGTTCAACACGGGCTGAAATTCAACTCGGCTGACAGTGTGATCCTTCAGAGTGTTTATACGAAAGAACCCGAGTTGAACCTCAGCCCAGGCTGAACTCAGCTCGGCAGCTCAGCCCGTGTTGAAATTACAGGGAAAAATCAGGAAAATCTTCCACGTAAAAGAACAAAATTTCAGCCCGAGATCACGAAAATTCTTGTTATGCAGACATGAGTTTATCTCGGCCTGTGCTGAGATTTTATGTAAACGCAAAGCAAATTAAGCGATGCTCTTAAATCTCAGCTACTGCTCAGCACGGGTTTGAAAATTCTCAAGTAAAGGGCCTTTTAGTGAAATTAAAAAATATAAGTTACAACGTACCACACTCTCCGTATGACAGACCAAATCGATCCAGAGGACAGATGTATTTTGATTGCCCGCCAAAATGCAATCATTATAGATAGTTTTGCAAGAGGCATTCCCAGCATGCAGCAAGATACAGAGCCATTAGAGTTCTTAGCTTTGGTGCAAGTGGAATCATCTGCAAATTGAAGGAATGACAAGAAGAGTTCATTGTTAGAGGAAAACTAGATAGAGGTGGTGTGGCCGAGTGGTCAAGGTGTTCGGCTCATTATTGGCAGGTCGTTCGTTCGAATATCATCGGGACCACTTTCCACAAGATAACAGTGAACTCAGCTAGGTCCATTCTAATGAGCTGCAGATCCACATTGGCTGAATAGCTGCTTTATCTGCTAACCCCTGACCTGCGTTAACAAATAAAGATTGCTTGTTTGCTTACCCACTTAAATGGGTCAAATCGAAGTATCAATACAATGTAGAGATGGTAATTCAATCCTACTCAATAAATAAAAGAGCAAAAGTGATCATAAGAGTACTAACGTCTTATTGGGATACTATCACTGAGCTAGGGAGATATTACTTGGCTAAGATGAAACGCTTCCAAGCTTTCGATAAAAATTTTGAATGAAAGAAAAAATAAGTTGAAGGAACAGAAAATAAAGAAAAAATGAGATTTTTGAAATTACAGTACCGTAGCAAGAATGTGTATTGCATGTCCTCTGTTCCACGTCACTTCCATTACAAGGCATACCACCATATTTGGGCGATGGATTGTCACACGTTCTGTTTCTGTAGCTATAGCCTGTGAAGCAGTCATGGGTGCAGTTGGACCAGCTCGACCATTCGGAGTAGTTTCCATTTATTGGAACTGAAAAAGGAAAATTAGGTATAAATTATACTGTGGGTTTTAGGGGAATAAATTCTCACAGTACTTTGCTGCTTAAAAAGGCAGGAAAACATAGTTCGAATCTATTTCCAATGGTGGGGTTTATTTCAGTAGGCGATGGTTCATAGAATTGTCACCCATGAAAGTTCTTAGAAGAATAGCAAGTTTTGGAGAAAGTCAGATAACTACAGCTAAATATATACATGCAAAGAGCTGTGGAAGAGGTCATCAAATCTTTTCTCTTGACACCCTTTTGAATGTATATAAATATACGGTATAATTCCGATAATTCGAAACCCTGATGATTCGAACTTTCATTAACTCGAGCTATTTTTTCTTTCCCGACCAGTTGGTAGAAAGCTTTCTTCTTCCGCAGAGCTAAATTATCCAAGTATTGATCCAAGTAATATTAAAAATGATATCGATTCAAGCAAAAGAGTTTACTTACGCTTCTCGTATACAATTTTCAATTTCGGTGCTTTCAAAGGATCTCCATCGTAAGAATACGTAGATCTATACCAGCTACTCGACATATCTGTCAAAGCGATTATAATTGATCCACTGACATTCCAGTTAGGACTAGTGATGACTTCTTGAACGACTGAAGTGAGGTCTTCGATACGTTCCTCAGTGCCTTGTTCTTCTGCTAACCAATCACCCGGCGTATATGATTGATAGGCGTTAGTGAAGACAAAATTAGAGAAGTTGCATGTTTCAAAATAACTTTGAGAGGCAGCTTCATGATTTATCACTGCTCTGACCTTTGCTTGAAGCGTTACCGTGCTTGCAGATTTTGCTGTGAATTGCACCGAAGCATCCTTAATGATGACGTCATTTGGGATCGAGATATTTGAGAAGTGCAGCATTGAATATTGCAGTGTATGGCCGAGTCGAAATGACGAGCTATACGTAAGGCAGGTCACCCCCTTTGTTACATCTTCCCATCCAACTGATATTTTTCTCTCTATTGTGACTGATAAAGAAAGGAATTCTCATCATTAATAATCTCTCCTTTAGCAGAGACTCACAAATTGATTGTGTTACGCGTTACGAGAACCCATTTCCTTAGCATTCTTAAGCTCCATACGTATCTTAAGCATACACTTTCTAGAATTGTAAAAATTAAGATAGCTTAATCTACAAGGGGCATAACATAATTTAAAGGACGTGAACTGGACAGCATGACAAGAGAGCTAAAGACATTTCCAATAAGCAAAAAAGAGCCCTTTTGGCTTTTGTGTTGCGACTATATTTAGCCGCCATCATTGTTGTACATATTCTTGTGAGTCATAAACTACACTTTTTTTTAATAAGCAACTGGTCAATAAGAAACTAAGGGCTGAGATTTGCTCAAATTTTTGGTTGAAATCCATATTTTTATACAATACATCATTGCAAACTTGTCAATTACATTGAACAGCATGAAAGGAGCCAGAAAGAGTTTTTAGGGGGTACTCAGTCATTCTGTGAGGGCTGAAAGACCAGATACGTTAAGCAACTTCGAGGGCTGGTCCGGTAGTCAAGTTGCTTATTAAAAAAAAGTGTATACGTTGAATAAGAAAACATGCGTGATTGCATTGCATTTATCTAATAGCGTCTTATTGCAGCTGCAGAAGATTTGTCTTCAAATCGCAGTATTTTCATAGTTGCAATTACGTATCCCTTGACTCTATCAGTAACCTCCTAACTTGAAGTTTTTGTTATCAAAGCTATGTATTCGGACTATAACACGACGTTCATCTCTAGTTATTCCTTTTGTCATCATCTTTTTGCATAAGAAATTTTAGATTTTAGATCAATAAGTTGCATCACAATCTCCGTTTCAACACAACCACTGTGACTAAAATTTACAATGACTTACCCAAGCACGAAATATTACACAGCTGAGTTTCCTGGCTTGCTCCAGTGCATCCAGTGCTAATAAGAGGCAATGGATTGTGGCAAATGCGCTGCCTTGAACGGCTTCCAGACGGACACTCGCCTATGCATTGAGCCCAGTTGGTCCACTGTGTCCAGAACGCAGGAACGGGAACTAAAAAACATAAATCGATGGAAACATTAAACAAATCTTTGCTAGAGAATTAAATAGTATAATCCGGTTAAAACATACTCCATTATAACGTACTATTAGATATAGAATACCAGTAAAATTGTCTTTAGTGTAGAGCGCAAACGAAAATACCCTGTTTATAATGTACTTTGCTTCTAATCTACCAAATACTAAAATTAAATACTACGGTTCCTTTTATGTACGTTATAACAGGATTATACTATACTCTACCTCTTTTCTTGTAACTGTTATGTGCAAGGAAGGTAGGGAACCCGCAAATGAATTGCGATGTCTTGGATTGGCTGAATCGTACCAAAGACTTCAAAGTGGCACTCAGCTCACTGCCTCTCTGCTTAGCACCCAACATGAAAGAGCAGGAATAATAGTATCGGGATCAGGGATATCAGTCGCAACCACCCATATCTTTGGGTAGCAGCAATTAAAAGGCCTGGGTCTTCTCGAACTACGATCCAACTACTTAGTTAACAAACGCTAAGGCTGCAGCTAAAATGCAAGTACAGGTCAAAGTACTGTTTTAATTAGAAAAACATGTGGTGACAATCTGAGACCAGTGTGTAGTGAATGAAATGTTGATGTTGACAAGTCTCTCTCTTCATGATGGAAAACTACTTATGAATTGGATTCCCGTAAATTTGGTCGATTTTGCTGAACGCGCAAGTTTGTCAAAGTTGCCGCAAACTTTCCATCCTTTCTCATTCGCGAAAATTAATACCAAAATTTCGCTTTTTCTTCGAGTAACGGAGTTTCTTCCTGCGAAATTTTCTCCCCTCAAAGTATAAGCTAGGCAGTCTATTGTGTTTAATTGCTACCCAGGGGTTACATCCTTGGTTTACTTTTCCGTCCTTCGGAAGGGACGTTAAACTAGGGGTCCCATGCCTGGATGCGGCATGCATAATTGGCCTAAATTAGCTGAAAAAGCTAGAAATAACAGCCTACTCAAAATAAAGTAACAACAACAACAACAACAACAACAACAACAACAACAACAATGGACTTATGGGGTTACATATTTTTTTGAAGGTTCAATAATAATTATACTCACGACATGCCCTGTTTCAGACAAGCTTCCATTCAGAATGCACTCATAGCTACTATTAGTTGCAAGAATACAAGAGAGCATTATATCTTCCACTGATAATGCTCCAGTTATGTTAGGAGCATTGCAACATCTCAACTTTTCATTTACATCCAATGCCTTTATACACGACGCTTGAAGAAAAGAGAACACAATCAAATATCTTAATCAGGGTTGGAGGATTTAACAATATTTACTATGACTAACTACCTTAATGTTTGCAAAGGGTACAAATATGGGGAGGGTTACATTCTGTAACCCTCATTTCTCTTTGCTTGATGATGGAAGAGGGATCTCTCCCAAAACATTGCCCCGAGAAATACCAAAGGCCTGTAATGACAAACGGTTATTATAATGTATAATACGGTGTCAGAAACAGCCTTGAGAAGAGTAAATGTATTTACTCTATTCTAAAAGCCAGACAATACTTATAATGCTTGTGAAAATTCTCAAGAAGCCACGATAAAAAACGTAAACTGTGGTATTTAGAACTGTGCACGAAGAAAAACACATTTTTCTTATTCTAAGATAGCCTCCCTCATTACAAACACCCACCAACTCGGCATTCTGCGTTTTTTGATTTAGCAAATTCTTAAGGAGCAGGTAAACAAAGATCATCATCATCACCATCATCACCATCATCATCATCATCATCATCATCATCATCATCATAATCGTCATCATCATCATCATCATCATTGTCATCATCGTCATCATAATCATCATCATCATAATCATCATCATAATCATCATCATCTTTATCATCATCATTACAAGCTCGGGCTGTTTGCCCGGACCATAGCCAACCTATATGTACAGATACTCCTGTCCTGAAACTCTGGGTGTCTATAGAGCGTACCCAGAACAGGAGATTACTGATCAGCTTCATTGTCCGGGCATTATTAGTTGCTCCATTAGTGGACCCTAGCGTTTGTCTTGTTCGGTAAATATGAAACAATATCAACAAAAGAAACTTAATGCAATATCACTAAACTTCATAGAATAGAATAAATTCTTATATCTACCTGTGCAATTTTGCTCGTTGCAGGTTTGAATCTCTTGACTGTCACCAATACAGTTCTTCCCACCATACATCGGTGCAGGATGGTGACAATATCGTTCTCTATATCGATGACCCCTAAGCAATCAGCATCACAGCTTGTCCACTGAGACCATGTTGTCCAGTTTCCATCTTTTAATTCTAGAAAATCAATCAGGTTGATGAGGGGCATATTTTGCACCAGTTCAGTCATGGATGCCTGGTATTATTGACATTAGCTATCTTTAACAATAAGAGCAAAAGAAAATGTAAATAAAAAAGCAAAAATCAAGATAGTGGGCAAACTAACATATAATATAACTAACATATAAATTTCTAAAGAGGTTCAGAAACTCGTGTGAGGAAGCAAATATTAGGGCAGTCTGCATCTGAGTTCGCTGTCAACTGCAAAAGGTTCCGTGGGTTTAATGATACTTTGGAACCAATTTTCTTGAATTGACTAGCTGTAATGACTAATGCATTGGACAGACGAGTTTATTAGCTGCAGGCCAAATGTCTCAAGCTCGATCCTACCAGCCTCATCAAATACAAAGAAAATGGGGACAAGAAGACATAAGTATATAACGCAGTAGTAAAACTTTGCTTTTCGATCTAGACAAACGATCAGACATTATTTGTCAGACATTTGAAATTTGCTTGTCAAGTAAAATTTTCTCCCGTTTGGCAACGTCACAAAACAATGCTTGTCGAACATTTCTTGTTTGAAATTTTTTCGAAATATCGCGCAACGAATTCTACTTGTAAAACAATGTTTGCAACGTGGCCAAACGCTCAACATTGACTGATAAACAAATTTCAAATGCTTGAGAAAATGTTTTATCGTTTGGCAAGGGCCTAGGACTTACCAAAATAAGCCAAGTTGCCTTTACTATCAATGCCATAAGCATTATCCTTTCCAGCTGCAACATCTCTCAACCGAAGGCCAGGCAAATTGGTCCACATCAGGCCTTCAAGTGAACTCTCATTAGCACCGAATCGGAAATAAACATCATCTGTGTCTTTCTCAACACCCCAGGTATATCCAGTTTTGTCAGTGTCAATATGATCGAAAATGATACCATCTCCCAAAAGCGTAACTGCATTAGTAGCAGGATACGGATCAGGGCAATAATCAGTATATTTGAGCTTGATTAATGCTGCAGTACCATTCCTGTTGATTCCCCAGCATTGCAACATGCCACAGGATATAGAGACAAAAGAGCTTAATGTTGTATTGATTGTGATATTTCCAACACCAGTGGAGGATGGTCGTTGGCACTGAATCATTCCTTCGATAGTATCGTTGTTTACAGTGTAGAATACGCCATCGGCACCTATACCTGGAAAAAGAAAGCCTTACTCATGGACTAATGTGTGGCTACTTTGATAGACTCATTAATTGCTGGATGAATGAATGGACTAATGCATCGATTGACAATGGACAATCCCTTGATCAAGAAAGGGCTTTGCAAAGTCAGTTGGAGATGGGGGCACTGACTACATGACAATACAGATTAATTGATACTCTATTGTCTCCAATATTTTTCCTCCTTTCGCTACTGAATTTTTAGGAAAATTTGCTATCCAGGATATATTCTTATTCTAACCCCATGAAAGCATGCATATCAACGTATGCTTGCAAGAGTGCTTGTTCCACCCTTCTTGAAGGATATTGAGAAATAGCCTGATATATAGGGATATTGAGAAATAGACTGATATTGACGGATATTGACAAAAAGTCTGATATCGATGGATATAGAGAAATATAATGACATTGACGGATATGGAAAAATAGACTGATATTGACGGATATTGACAAAAAGTCTGATGTCGATTGAGATAGAGAAATAGACTGACATTGACGGATATGGAAAAATAGACTTATAGGAGAAAAAACATCTTACCAATCGAGGTTGCTTCCAGAACATCTTTCTTTTCCAGTATTGTGCCAACAATTTTATAGACACCGTGCTTCAATCCTCGTAAAAGAACATAGGTTCCACTGTCACCAATAGCAATGCCTTTCAAATTTGTTGCTTGCAAACCACCAAAGTATTTCCATTCAACGTTATTTTTGTCCTCAAGCCACATGGCATAGCCATAACTTGTTGGCTCGACATCGGGGATTGTGCTTTGTATTGACTTGCCATTCTCCCACAAAGCCACAACACTTTCTTCATCGTAGGTGTCAACCTCGAAGAAATTGTACCAGTGTTTTGAATTTGGTGAATCAAAACCTAGGAAAATTGAACTGAATAAGTAATAGATTAATGGCAAGAGTCGCAGTTATGGAAAATGGATTTTCTCTCTCAGTTAATATAGGCAACAATTAGATATAGATATAAGTGAGATAGATATGATTGGCCTAAAGTTCTGGCCAAACGACCAAACATTGTTGGTGAAAAATTTGCAATAGGGCATTGCTTTTTGCTTTACAAACAATTTTTGTCCGTTTGGGCGCATGACAAAACATTGCTTAACAAGCATAATTCGCACAGCAATATTTTTGAAAAACTTCAAAAAAATTTTCTGCTCGTATCAAAATTTTTGATTTGGTCAAACCGTCAAGCATTTTCTTGATAAGCAAATTGCAAATGTTTGACCAACAATGTTTGATCGTTTGGCCACGGCCTTACTACTACACACTATTAAAAGTGTGTCGGTTAATGACATTACCAGGGGGATAGCAAAATCTGGACAGGGAGCTCCATTTACTTATTTGTGTGTGAAATTTGGCTAAAATTTCCTTTTTTGGTGGAGATAAACTTGGTGTACTCTATTTACCTTTTGGGTCTGAAATTTGGATTGAAAAGAGATTAATTTTTGGGATAAAGTATTTTTTGACATTTACGTTCCACGAATTTACTCATTTGGGCTGGAGCATCAAGAGGTTTGTCGATGCAACCCTACCACCCTACCTTGAAATTTGGCAATGAGTCCTCCTTGCATCACAACATAGATACCAATTACCCCAACAGACACTGAGGTAACCGGAAGCGGCAAATGAATGGGCAAAATCATCCATCTTATACCAGAAGGATTCTTCAGCGTTACACCAAGTCTTCTCCACGCTCTGCGTCCATCTGTTGTTATAAGCCAAACTTCGTTTTCATAAACGGAAATAGATGAAAAACTTTCCTCAGTAAAATTAAAGGATTTCTGCTCAGTGATATTTTGCAGTGAAACATTCCATTTGAAATACTTCACAGTATTATTGCTTTCCAGATACCAACATGTGTAACTCCATAAAGTGCAACTGGCATCGATTCCATCCAGTTCATATTTCTTTATAAGCGAATACGACACATTGACACCGGCTCCTTTCTTTACTATTAGCATTTCGGGTACCATTACAGGTCCGGCCTTGTAACTGTTAAAAACCGCGATGAAAATCGAATTCTGAATAGCCTTAGCAACAGTCATAAATACATTAGTAATAGGGTCCATCAGGTAAGCGTTTCCTGATTCGGATATCAGCACGGTTATATTCAAGTCGGAATTTTCCAGTTTCAATGACTCATTGATCCCAGCATTAGACACATTACTATTGTTCCAGTATGTACCGTTGTATGTGAATTGTTCTCCGGTCGTAGTAATAGCGTTCAGTTTGTTTTCGAAGTGGGATGCGTAGATACTCTTGTAGCGATAATTGCTGTCCAGAATAAACCAAGCATAGTGGGAGCCTGTAGAGAAAAAAAATCCAGTATTAGGCTTTGTAAGGCAGGATGAATTAGGCTGTTTTGGGTCGGGAGTTTTAAGTATAGACTGGACTTTAAGTAAAGCAGGGGAGTAGACCGGAGTGATAAGTATCAACAATACTGTTCAACTTTGAGAGGGGTTCAAGTGAGGGTATCTCCATTTCAGCGTCATGTTGTCACCAACATTTTACTCATAGATGATCCTTGTACAATCACCAGCCTTGCAAAGTTATAAAACTTATTATTGCAAACTTAATGTTTCACTGTATGCTGGCGATGTGGTAATTTTTTCCATACACGGATGAAAGGATCTTTGATAGCAGGCAGCATCAGTTTTAACGCAAAGACTTATTTGTTATCCATGTTTGTTATTACTTCTTAATTCTTCTTAAGGTACTATGGTTATACATCTCAATCTTATAGATCTGAATTCGCCATATTAAGCATCTCTCGCATGGACATGCCTTATACTTCTTTGATACTGTTGTAACTGCTAACTTATGTCGACTTGTCAACAACAAGTCCGTCAAAAAGGAACTAGTTGCCCAATAACTGCTTGAACGCTTATGTCGACAGGTCAGTTGCGATAAAATAGTTCTAAAAAATCGCCGGTTAGCAGTCGCTCTGACGCCCTGACTGTGCGCAATGTCTACATAAGCCTAGCTTCAGACACCATTTTCAAAAAGGATGGTACACGTTTTTTTTATAAGAACACTGAAATTGAAGAAAGCCATGCAATGTTCTTAATTTTTCGGATTTGAAGGCTCAAAATGTTCTTAACATGTTCTTAATTTTCTTGCTTTTTAAAAGCTGTTGTTTTTCAAATTAGGTGATAATTGCTACGAAAAGGGATGCACATGTAAAAATGTCACATATAGTCACAATGATTGATAGTTCACCTGTTTTCTAGAGTTGAGAACAGGACAGCGCCATTTAAGAAAGTAAATTTTAATTTGTTTCTAGCTTCACAAAGCCTTGTAATGTTCTAAGAATGTTCTTAACTTTTCAGCCTCTGAAGCCTTATGTTCTTATATACTTTGTTCTTATAAAAAAAACGTGTAGTACAAACAGACATGCCTTGGCTAATAAGACGACTGAGTTAATATCAAAATTAATACAGCACTCGAATTAATTAATTAGTATTGATATTGAGAAATTCATATTTTGAGCTCTATAGGTTATTATTCAAGAATTGTTCGTATATGCGGGATTTTACCGTATTAAACAATGTTAAAAGCAAGGCATTTCATTCAACAGAAATTGTTTTTATACGTAGTACAACTCACGAGATATGTTGTTGTCTGGCACAATTATGTTTCCTTCTGCCGAAGAGGAAACAGACATTTCCACAGAAAAGAAGAGAAGAAACAGGAATACCTACAAAATACAAAAATGTATTCAAAGTTTGCTACAATAATACGAAGACAGTGAAAAAGTCAGACCTGTTCAACAAGCAATGCTGACACCGTATTAGACATGATAGATAATACGGTGTCAGGAATAGACTTGATAAATTCAAATACATTTACTCAAGCGATTCTGATTTCGCAAAGAATCATAACGTAGCTGAAAAAGGATCATACAGTTACGACAATCAACATTTCAATTAAAACGCTCAAGGAAAGTCTATATCGTAACGAAGAAAGAAATAGATTGGTTTTAGAATTCTGCAGGCTTCAATTCAAAATTAAATGCGCCCTTGGAGCACTAGGGGCCGCTTTTTAGGGACCTCCTTCTACGTCTATTTTGGACATTCCTGGCAGATCGAAAGCCCGTTCCTTTGGAAAACTCTCTGTAAAATCAGGTACTTTAGAGGCTCCAAACTCTCCTTACTCCAGAGCTGGGAGATTTCGCAGACTTCACAGAGAAATTGCTTCCAAATCAACTTCTCTGAAGTCTTCCGTCTTTCAAGAAAGTACGTTTTTTGCGGCTGGAATAGGAAACCTCCGAAACGACTTATTACCTTCCTCCCACTCTTTCGGAAACAGCTTCTAACAACTACAACAGCATACAGCTGTTTCCTCAGAGTAGTTGGAGCGGGTTGGTGGAGTGTGGAGGAGCGTAGACTACGACGAATGTAATAAGTCTATCCGAAGTCTACTTTTTTCAGTTTTCAGAAGAGATAAAAGTCCCAAAAGAGCGCTCCCCTAGAGTGGAAGGTTTAGAGAACTACCTGAAACAAATACGAATCCCAAGTCTTAAAAGTCTACAAAATATGAAACATATCCCAATGAAATACACCTTCATAAGGAACTTAAGACTGAAATTTGTCTAGTCAGGTTGGCGAATTTATACGCACTACTGTGGTGTATACGCACTACCGTGGAGGCATTTTTGCATACTGTGGTGGATACGTACTACTGTGATGGGTTATTATGCTTGATTTGCTGAGTTAATATGCCTGATGTGGTTGTATTTTTGCTTAATATTGTGGTATTTTTTGCTTGATGTGATGGTATTTCTACGTACTGCGGTGGTATTTTTATGCAACAAATCCACCACAGTACGCAAAAAATACAGCCACATTAAGCATACCCATCACATCAAGCATAATAATCAACCACAGTAGTGCGTATCCATCACAGTATGCAAAAAATACCACCACAGCAGTGCTTATAGATTCGCTAGCATGTAAGTGCAAACAATCAAATAAGGGAAACACTGTACGTAAGTAAATTAGTCAAATACTCGCATAACTTAGCGGTTTTGTCACTATAAGTTAACCAATGTAAGGAACTAATTGAGAATGAAGCTAAAACCTTAGAATTAAAGGAACTCGAGGCTCAGGGATGATTAAGATTCCTTAGAAAACGTGTACGTCTTGAACAAAATGAAGATAGAAGAACGATTAAAAAACACATACCAATCGGAATACCATACTAGGTAGCATATATAATCCAAGCAGGGATTACTACACGGCGATCAGAAGGCTTGCAATGTTGCGAAAGGCAGCTGAAAGATCAATACACAACATTAAAACTGAGCATCTCATTTATAATTACTGTAATAAATCAATCAAAAGAGAGGGAATTCACACATGTTGGAAATAGGAATCGAACAAACAAGCATCTGTGTATGGTGCCAAACATTCATTATTGAGATAATTGGTTAAAAAAAATCCACGTTTTATCGGTTTAACAACATTGGCTTCGCTCATAAAAGTCTACTAATGTGTAGATCATGGCAGTAGCTATACCAAAACACCTGAAATCATTTAAAAACACTGTCAATACATATCGATACCAGTTTGGTAAATATCTTACCGAAGAAGATAAAAGATCCATGAGACGTAGAGTATTGGAGGCCTACAAAATTCCGTATACCTAAGAAGCGCGGAAAGAGGGTGTGTTTAGGGGGCCTGAAAACCGTAAAACCGCTCAAAACGTGCTGAAAAAGCCGTAAAACCGTGCGTTATTTTTAACAGAACAGTATGACACGATATTAAGTCTCCGTTTTCACAAAATTGCACAGAATCTATTAAAGCTCTAGGTTAGTCAACTTTTACTGTTTACTTCCATTTTTTGAGACGTTTTCCTCCAATAACAGTTTTTGTTTTCATTGCGAGCTAATCTGTAGCCACACTTAGTTGGCATTCAATACCAAAAACGCAAAATTTGAATCAAAAACCGGAAAAATTAGCCAGAAATGCCGTAAAACCGTTCACCGACGATTTTAAAAACCGAAAAACCACGTAATTTTTCGAAAAAAAAACGAAAATCCGAGCCAAAATACTGGCAAAACCGTGTAACCGTAAAAACCAAACACCCCCCCCCCAACCCGGAAAAATCTTGGAACATAGCTACAGTACTTAAATTTCTATCGTCTCGCACTCATCATAGTATAAAAGTGATTCCCTCTCTTAGCACATTTAAAAATAGGCTCAAGAGTCAAGTCTTTAATTTTTGATTTTTATTCATCTTTCTTTTATTGTATAATATATGTAGTTTTAATCAGTTTCTTTTTAAAATAGTAAAATTGTAAATCTTGACACGGCCCCCTGTAAAACAGTACATATTGATGGGGCTACCGTGTAAAAATAATTAAAAATGAAAAAAAAAATTCACGAGACTCACGTCTTCAACAGACCGAAAAAATGATTAAGGCGGAATTTATACCAAGATGCGGATCGAAATGCGTCGATCAGAAATGAAACCGAATGCTAATACCCAATCAAACATGCCCTAAGATTGCAAAAGATAGGTCACAGTGTCTTTTACTCACCATGTCTTTAAATCGAAGTTTTCTGTGGCATTTTTTCTTCATTGCTGTAAAAGGAAAATAAAACGTATTAAACAGACAACAAAGGATGCAAAATAAGACAAGATCCGTAAAGCTGCAATGCGACGAATAGGAAAGGCCAAAAGGAATTATAGATCTTTACTAATATATAGCCCGGGTATTCAGGGTTTCATTAAACAGACTGGAATCATTACCTGAATATCTGACTAGCAATAACGTGAACAGAGCAGAAGAAACATGCTCCAACCAGTAATATTGACTCGATGAATTACAGATATAGACATCGCAGATGTATTTACTTTACAAGGTGTATAATGTATATAATTTGTATATGATATATATATCTGTTATTCATTTCTCTTAATGCTGTAGGCGAGTATCGGGAAAATAGTACAATGATGACACCCGGCTATTGACAAGTAAAATTTCAGAAGGCGTAACAACCCGGTAACAGTTTCTGCTTTTCTCAAGGCATGTATCGTAAATAAGCAAACGAATAAGCAAACCCCCGGGGGCTTATTTGCAAAAATGAATTTTACGGTGGGGGCTTTTTCGAGGGGGGGGGCTTATTCGAGGGTGGGGCTTATTCGAGGATTTACGGTATCTATATAGAGTAGGAAATAAAAAAGGAAGACTCTATTCCAAATTAAAGGATTATTTTTACAATCAAAGAGGCCTACTCACCCAGGGCATATCTAGAGCATGTGCTTTCAAGCTAATATTTTTTCTGGCAACCTTCTTCGCAATTCTTGCTTTATAAAGTTAGTTTTCTGAAAACGGCACGTTTGCAAGCCTGTCAGACTCCCAAATTCCCAGGAATCTCGTTACTGTCGCTACGAGTCACGGAAAATCTTGAGCCTAGGATCCAATAATCTCGAATTGTCATAATTCTCCCCCCTTCACTCTTGTTGGATTTAGACGACTGAGATCCCGCTTACATAACGAATTCTAGTTGATCCGTTCTCAAAAAGGTCATGAATGGGCTTTTCGTTTCACGGGTACGCAAGGATCCGTATCCATCCGGGATCCGTTGAAATTTAAACGTAAAGAAATCTTACTCAAAAGGTACGGACGGGTCTTTCGGATCCGTATCTTTTTCTCTCCTGTAAACGAAATCTGTACGATCTGGGTACGACTTCATTGCATTTACACGGGTACGCAAGGATCCGTATCCATCCGGGATCCGTTGAAATTTAAACGTAAAGAAATCGTACTCATAAAGGTCGGGCGGGTGTTTTGAATCCGTATCTTTACGAAATCTGTACGATCTGGGTACGACTTCATTGCGTTTATACGGGTCCAGACGCTAAACGAAAAGCCTATCGTTACCTCGGTTCTATTCCTATGTCAATAGGGTCTTTTGGGTATTACTTTCTCAGAAACTTTACCGGCTTCGGGATTGTTTCTTATTTATGATGACTGTTTTGTTTCATATGGATCTTTCTGGGAAACACAGCTTGTCCCCTCACCTATTAGTCAAGAAACATCACTCATGTTTTGCAAACAGCCAAACAACATTTTTGTTTGATTCAAGTAGAAAATTTCGAGGTAAAAAACTTTAGAGAAGATTTAGAAACCATTATAAGGAACATGGCTTTTGTTAGAGGGAACCTAGAATCACAAATAATGCAACAATAAACACGACAATTCTACATTCTTTAAATTCTGCCTCATTCTACGAATTTTGGTTTTACCCCTATCTGTCTTAATCAGAACATCGTAACATCGTACCATATTTATTATAAATAACTAGGAATTCTGAATTTTGAAACTCAATCAGTAGTTCTGAATTCCAAATTAATATTCTACATTATTTTAGTTGATTCCTATTCACAGAAACAATTTTATGATCTACAAAAATCTGACGCCGACACAAAATGGTTTAAGAAAAATGGGATGGTTAATTAAAAATTTAGCAATATCAAAAATTATGGTGAATACATTTTATTAGAGATGATAATCACCGCCTATCGTGACAGGACAGTCTTTTGACATTTATTTGGGCAACGTTTCGGAAGAGCTCCGTCTCTCACCATCGGGCAATGAAAAATGTGGTTCTTTCTCGTAATAGACCATTTCAACTAAAGGCATCGTTTTGAAAAAAATGGAAATTAGGTCATAGAGAAATTCGACTTCAGATTCGAATTCAATACCTTCTTTTTAGTGTTATGGCAAATTTTTAAGCTTCTAGTCATTACGATGTTGATTCTATAGCGATTAAAAGTTTGAAATTTTATAAGGGGTTTGAGGGTGTAAATTTTCACCCCCAGCAATTTTTCACGGTCAAATCCTTTATAGAAATTCAAACTTTTAACACCTATAAAATCAATATCTTAAGGACTAAAAACATAAAACTTTGCCTTAATACTAAAAAGAAGGTGCAAAATTCGAAAAAGAAGACGAAATTTCTCTATAATCTAATTTTCAATATTTTTGAAAACGAGGCCCTTCGTTGAAATGGTCTATTGATCCAAGGCCTAATCCTGCTGATTTTCATAGGAAAGGTGCACGCCTGACTTGCAGCGTCATTTACTCAGGCGTCGCTTATTGGCACACGCAATTTTGATTGACTTAGCACCATACAAAAGTGCTTTTAAACATAATCTTAAGAAAATGTTGTCTTCCTATAGACTATGTTCTAAATCATTTTTAGTAAATATATTTATTGATAAATAAACAAAGTCTACTTTCCTTGACTGAAGTAAATAATTAGTCCAATTATACAGGCTGCAACGACAACAACGATGAAGATTATACATAGTCTTTTTCTTGCACTTTTCTAGGAATAAAGGCGCATATTTGTTATCGAAATGGTCTCAATTTGCAACACGGGTAATGGCTGTGCAGTGCAGTGGAGGGATAACATCAGTACAGTGGAGGGATACCATCAGTACTGTGGAGGATATACAGTACTGTGGAGGGATAGCATTAGTACAGTGGAGGGATACCATCAGTAGTGTGGAGGATATTCAGTACTGTGGAGGTATATCATCAGTACAGTGGAGGGACACTATCAGTACAGTGGAGGGATACCATCAGTGCTGTGGAGGATGTTCAGTACGGTGGAGGGATATCATCAGTACGGTGGAGTGATACCATCAGTACAGTGGAGGGATACAATCAGTACTGTGGAGGATGTTCAGTACGGTGGAGGGATATCATCAGTACAGTGGAGGGACACTATCAGTACAGTGGAGGGATACCATCAGTGCTGTGGAGGATGTTCAGTACGGTGGAGGGATATCATCAGTACGGTGGAGTGATACCATCAGTACAGTGGAGGGATACAATCAGTACTGTGGAGGATGTTCAGTACGGTGGAGGGATATCATCAGTACAGTGGAGGGATACCATCAGTATAGTGCAGTGATACCATCGGTCAGCGGAGGATGTTCAGTACGGTGGAGGATATCATCAGTACGGTGAAGTGATACCATCAGTACAATGGACGATATTCAGTTCTGTGGAGGGATATCATCAGTACAGTGGAGGGATAACATCAGTACAGTGGAGGGATAGCGTCAGTACAGTAGAGGGATATCATCAATACAGTTGGGCATATCATCAGTAACATGGAGGATATTCAGTACCGTGGACGGATATCATCAGTACGGTGGAGGGATTAGCCTGCGTGCAAACTTCACAAAGAGGGAATTCCGTCTTTGTGAAGTTTGCACGCAGGCTATGGAGGGATATCATCAGTACAGTATAGGGATATCATCAGCATAGTATAGGGATATCATCAGTAATATGGTGGTTATTTAGTACAGTGGACGGATATCATCAGTACGATGGAGGATGTTCAGAACTGACTGTGCTGTACTGATAAGTAGGTATCTGAAGAGAAGACATAAGAAACAAGGTTAACAAACAACATTAATAAAAGAGCCTTTAATCTGTCTACCTGGTAATCTTTAGCTCTTTGTAGCTGAACGTTTGCCTCTGTGACATGAACAACAGCTTGTTCAACATTTCCCTCTATCGAATCTAAAAGATTGGAGTGTTTTGAGGTATAATTAGAGCAATCATAAGTGACTGTTCTTTTCATTTTCAAGGAACCTTCACTGAGGGGGGGCTTTCTACTACTTTTTCTTAGGGAAAACGGGAGTTGCTTGGAGCAGGACATTCACAAGACAGGCTGTTGGTCAAAAGACAACCTTGAGAAGTACATGGTTTAAGATGCGCCTATTTATCAACACAAAGAGTTTGATATAGTGTACAGTATAAAAAACTTAAGCACTAGTAATACCATTTAAGCTGTTTTCTCCCTGTGAATAATTCATCCATTTTTGACTATACTTTTTGGCTAACCTTTCTACCGTATTAGACATGATAGTCACCACTTATCATGACAAGCCTTTGATATTTATTGATAAATAGGAAAGAAATCTCATTGTCCAACCTCGTACCCAGGGTAAATAGGACCTCTACGAGAACACACTGCGCTGCCCCATTTGGGCTAACAACAGCAACAACAGATATCCTTGGGAACGAAGTTGCTCATTGTCAGATGACTGGAGACGGATCTCTCCCGAAACGTTGCCCAACTAAATATCAAAGGCTTGTCACGATTAGTGGTGACTTCATCTCTAATACGATGTCAGAAACAGCTTTGATAAGTTTGAATATATTTCGTTCTACGCTACTTCTCAAAAAGTAGTTAACGTTCTTCCAATACAAACTACAGCTGTCTGCAGTTTAAGCAACCATTATCAACTGCGAATAGATTTATATTTTTTTTGAGAGGGTCTTCGTTCTATGATGATTAGAAGCGAGGACGTAGGCAGCTGGTTCAGTCATTTGTTGCAAGACAGAAGAGTAAAAAGATACCGCCTTGTACAAAATATACAATTCTGCTTTTCTAAAAAAATGAGATGTTCGAAATGGAATATATCTTATCTGACTAAGAGATATCAAAATAAAATAAAAAACAAACAGCTCACCAATCGTTTCTCCTTGTTCTTGAATCAAAACAGCTAAATCTCGAAATATTTCATTTACATCTAAGATATCAGTCTACGAGAAAAAATATGCTCTGTTATCAACTAACATAGGGATGACTTAAAACAATTTAAAATGACGTCAACGTATGTAAAACAGATATAATATAAGATGAAGGTGAAATGGTTTTTTGGCGCAATTCGCTAGGACCTCAGTAGTAGGTTAACTAAACGAGACGTTGACCCGATCTGTGACGCTACCCTGGCTTGGCTCAAATCCTGACCACACTGAGCTCTCGACACTACAAGTCAGTTTGATTACGCCATGACGCCACAGCACTTTATGTAGGAGCTCTGGAACAATCTTCACTCAACGTTAAAATCTTTGTCAAATCCTAAAACCTTTGATTCTAAATTTAAGCAAAGTCATAAACAGCTTCTTATCACATCTAAATGAATTCTTGTTCTGACTCAACCATTTTGTTTTCTTTTTCGACTTAAATTGTTTTGTTGTATTACCTCAATTTTCTGTATTCGTTGTTCTCTTTCTTTGATTGCCTCCAAGTCCCTCTCTTGATCTTGTATCAATTGTTGTCTGAAAAAACCACACTAGGTATATCTCTAATACAACGACTACGAAAATTCAGTTAGGTTAATGAAAGTACGCATATCTATCTTTCAAAACGAAGTTACCAGTAGCTATAACTAAGATAGTTAAACGGTTAGGATCATTTCAGTGCCGATGCAAAGTGCTTACAAACTTTGCAACTTGTAAGAGCAAAAAGAGAAACTGAGAGAGGGGACCTTTCCTTCCGTCCCTTGTTTCCCTGCAGAACCTTGGATAGATATGTAAAATCTTGTTAGTCTTACTTCATTTCATCAGCAACCAACGACGTTTGATCACTGTCGTCAATTAAGTCAGTACTTGTGTTCTGAAAGAAAAAAAAAATTATGCATATTTTTCTCAACTTTTAAGCTTACAAGAGAAGACGAGAGACAAGATAAAGTTCTATTCTTAAAGTCCCATGGAATATGTGCATTTGTTTATATACATGTTTCACAACTAAATCATCGTCATTATTAACAATACGGCTCCATGTTGCTTTGGAACTTATGGCGCTTTCGAAGTTTGCCCTATGAAGCAGCCTGCCTTGTCTTCAAGATCGCCATCCTAAGTTAAAGTCTATCTTATGTTGCGTTTGAAATGCCAAGAAAAGTTCTATTCAAGTGTTATTTGCTGCTAGCTGTACACCCTACTGGCTACCTAGTGTTGTTAACTTTAAGATCTATTTCACTGAGGAAAAGTGCCAATGCAACCTTTATCCTGGAAAAGAGAGATCTTACAACAGGCTTTATATTTACGTCCTAGTCTTCGTGCTTCTCATCAGCTTTAGGAGGGGTCCACTATTTGCTATAGTTATCGGAAGCAACGGCCTTTACATCTTGTAATTCTTATCTTGTTCAAGGTTTAGAGAAAAGAAATGACAAGGCTGGTTCAGAAATAGTAAAACCTCTCAAACGACTATTACTCGACTCCCAAAGAAACCTGATACTATGTTGATCATTGCATATCAGACGTTTGTTCTGCTCGTGCTATCCATAAAACATTATTTATACCAGAGTTGTCACCATGTGCTTTCAATATCCAACCCATTTACCAACATCAACCAAAGAATTAAAAAGTTCCTTGAAATCATCCTAATCTTACCCCAAAAAGGCAGGTAGACAAAAAGATGACATCTCAAATCCACGTCTGCCAAGATCACCCGTGCTTGGCGAGATTTCAGAACGAGGATAAAGAATGCTTAATAGGGTATTAATTCATACCTGTTTTGATGGTGATAAATGAAGTTCTTCATCAATATGACTTCGTATTTTTAAAGACAATACCTACAAAAAATTACGAATGTTACTATGTTGATTGTTTGGCTCCTATTCTTTCAAATATGTTTTAATTGCCAATCAAGGTAGCTAACGCAGCTGCATCAATATAGGGGTGCGTTCTTATCTCTTCCAAGGCTATCGATTCGAAACACAAAAAAAAACTTTCATGAAAAAAAGAAAGACTTTGGAGAACTGGATTTGGAAACAATTTCTCTGTGAAGTCTGCCAAATTTTCGAGCTATGGAGCAAGAAGAGTTTCGAGTCTTCTATCCTGGACTTAATGTTTAGAGAGTAAACTAGGTTCCACTGACCTTTGATAAACGTGAGGAAATAAGTTAGGTGAAGGTGAAATGGAGTTTTAGCGTCAGTCGCTAGGATCTCAGTAGTAGGTTAACTAATCGAGACCTCGACCCTGGCTGTGACGCTACCATGGCTGGGCTCGACCCTGACCACACTGAGCTTCTGACACCACGAGTCAGCTGGATTACACCACGACGCCACAGCACGCCACAGTTACCCAAAATCCAACAGGCGGAGACACCAGGCAATATATTGAGTCATTTTCCCAAGAAAAGGACAATATTCTAATTTAATACAGGCAGAAAAATCTCAGCAAAAACTCCACTTACATTCTGTATTGCGTGATATCTCGACAAGGCATTTTCAAATTCAGTCCTTAGTTTGCTTTGTTGAAGTCTGTTTTGTGACTGAAATTGAAAAAAAGTAATTGCAAATGAAATCATCACTCAATAACCCACATATAAATGCACACACTTAAGGCTTTTTGAAAAATCAAAATTGTGAACACATTTATACATTTTAGTTTCTGGAAGTGATAAAGCTACAGAGAGGCAAGGGCCAGCAAAGCTTCTGTAGAGTATTTGGTCGAAATACTGAACAATTTTGTAAGAAATTTTCCTGCACAATATTATGGTGTTATACTGGGAACACCTTCAAGGAATATGTTTACTGGCCCAAATATAAGGTGGAATGACAATATTTTAGGTCCTCTGCTTGCAAGGTATCTTTGATGTAAAAATACGAAAGCTTATGATGTAAAAAAATCAGTCTTCAAAAATATATGTGCCGCAAGGTGTGAAATGAAAGGAAAATTTTGTAAACGTATTTTGGAATAAGAGATCAGGACTCTGTTTTCTGATGTGTCTGATACTTGTGTCCTGCATAAGAAATGAACATTTCTTTGTATTTAAAGACCAAAGGACAAAATAAGTCATTGGATTTCACTGTTCAAATCACAATCAAATAGTCTCATTCAAGGACACGCCCACATGGACACACCTATTTGAGGGAGGAAAATCTGGGCTGTGCCCTTCCACTGGAATTCCTAGCTAAGCCAGTGCCTTGTATGATCTGAGATCTGTGTGACCCAGAAAACAAAATATCTCATTTTCATAACACCTAGACATGATCACCAATGATGGTCACACTTGAATTTTCCTATCATCTGATGGTCCAAGAAAAAAATTTTTTGGTTCATCAGCACCGTTGCAGCTGGTCAGCGATCATTGAAAATCTTTGTTTTCATATATTGCAAACCTCCTATGACCAGGGTCATAGGCAGCCTGATGTTCCATCCTGTGCTTAATATAATGTTTACAACATACTGAAAACAATACCTGTTTATTCCCATGGAAATCATTTTGATAATTATTTGGTTGGCTTATGTATACAGACATTTGCTTGAAATAATTTTTGCTTTCTTTTGCTAATCTGTTAGTTTCTTGAGACAAAGAATGTCTAGAAGAGAAAGGCAAATAAAACATTACAGCAATAACTCATGAAAATAAAGAAAATTCATCAAGTCTGTACAATGTTGCAGCTATAAGTCTGCAGCTCAAAAGAATGAATGACAAGGGCATTACATATCAAACATTTCTTTAAACAGCATACTATATAGGTGGCAAGAAAGCTTGGATAACAATTGAGACTCTAAAATTTGGTGCTTCTTTTTCCAAAGTTTCTAAGCAAAATAGATGGTTATTGGAGAGGGAGATATTGCTTTTTTCAAAGGTTGTTGCTACTATGTTTGAATGTTAATTAATGAACACTCGCACAGAGCCACATCGACCCAACTTGAAGTTAAAACTTTGAGCCAGGCAGGATTTGAACCTGTGACCACGGAATTCTAGTCTGACGCTCTACCAACTGAGCTACTGGCTTTAACTTTGAGTTGGGTTGATGTGGCTCTGTGTGAGTGTTAATTAATTAACATTCAAACATAGTAGCAAAAACCTTTGAAAATTGGTTTGTTGCTCGCAATGCTACAATTGCCGTGAATGTAGTAGTTGGTGGATTCCAACACATTCACAATACCATCATGTCGGAGATGGATATCTCTGCTAGCCACAAGTCGATAATAAGGTTTGAGTTTGCAAATGTTCCCAACTGTAGCCAGTAGCTCAGTCGGTAGAGCTTCGGACTAGAATTCCGTGGTCGCAGCTTCAAATCCTGCTTGGCCTCGAAGTTATAACTTTGAGTTGGGTCAAGTGGCTCTGTGCGAGAGATATTGCTTGCTTGCTTGCAAAAGCCTTGCAAGCTCAGATAGGAGGTGTGGCTATTGGCACATGATCATGCATGAGATCATGGGTTCTAATCTCACTGGGAACACTTTTTACAAGCCTACAGTCAACTCAGCTCTCTATCCTTCTGAGATTGATAAATGAGTACCCAGGGTATTCGTTCTAGAATATCAGTCTCAGCGGGCACAAGCCGCAGGTCCACATCAGCTAGACAGCTGCCATAACTCCCAACCTGCATTAACAAATAAAAAGTTGCTTGTTTGCTTATGTCCTTTACAATCCTAAGTACAGGAAAGTTATTCTTTTTCTTCTTTAGCAACACTATGAATTTTAACTCTCTTTCACCAAATATCTAAGTCTGGGGACATGAAATTTATTAGATTCCATTGTTTTAATATTAAAGATTAACAAATGTCGTCTCACATTTTTTCTTCAATAACCTTTGTTCCAGCAGCTGACTGTAACCCAGCGGATATACTTTCAAGGGATGAAACTGCAAAAGAATTGAAAACATTAAAAAACTTTCATCTACAAGGCTTGATAGACTTGACAGAAGCTTGTGTTGACAACAGGGGAGTAGGAAAAAGGTGCTATGATGCAGCAAGAGGACAGACAGTGTAGTTGCTCTTTCAAAACTTCCAAAGAAAAGCTCTAACTGCACCACTAAATCAGCCTCAAAATTGGACCCAAGAAAAATTTACTTCTTTTTTTGAGTCTTTAATTAGTCTTTTTTTTTACTTTAATTTCTATCATGCATGGCATCATTATACATTTCTACTATATGGCATGATAGCTATAAACAAACTTGAGGATAAAGGTATGTCTCCAGATTCTTTGATAATAAATGCTGCCACAGTTGCCAGTTGGAATGGGGAACATAGCAGACTGCATTTTTGTCCTGTGGCATTTTATTTAAAACAATAGAGCCAATTCTTTATGCATTGTTCTTGCAAAGACACTTTCCTTTATAGAAATATCTTCTGCAGTCTTGGGTGTGATATGACCCAAGACTGTGATGTTTACTTGATATGGGGATTCTATTTGCAGAGTTCGACAGTCATCAGTTGTGCAAGAGGCACTTCCTATTGATCCATTTTATTGTTAAACTATAATTCTATTGAAAAATTCAGGTGCGCAAATGCCATACTCTACAGTATGGACGGGTAAAAAGCTGAGTAGGTAATAGTACCAACCATTTTTATTAATTTTGAAAATTTTGTTGCTTGTTTGATTGAAAATTGACTGGAACTGATCTGGAAAAGAACAAATGAAAATCAAATTTTAAAGTTTTTATCATCAAAAACCTAAAGCTGAAACGACCAGGCTCTTGACAAGAATCTTGTTTATATTGACCATCTGAGAAATTAATAATCGGGGGCTCTTAATAAGCTTCAGGGTAGAAAAACTAAGCGCCCCCGCTTATTTGGCACTGAAGTCGACTAAGGGTACAAGTTTAGGCTGACATCTTCTTGAAGCCTGATTGAAGGAGAAGAGGAGGTTGTCGTCTTCTCATATATATATGTATATGTATCTATATATATGAACAGAGTCAAATGCTTTTGTGTAAAGCTCTTATATGTTGCAGAGATCAAGCGAAGATCACGACCAGGCTGCATGACCTGTAAAAGAAGTAGACTACGAGAGAGAGGGAACGCAGGGGTGAAGGGAAGACATCTTCTTTGTCAAGTCACGAGACAGGACCAAATTTCCTGGACGATTTCATTCTTACCAGCTCCTCCTGAACGTTGATATGACGCTGAGACAGTAGATCCATATCCAAAATCCCCTCTGTCCATTTTCCCGGATCTATGAAGGAATATGAAGGTAAAAAAATCAATATTTTTGAGATACTGTATCTTCGCTCCAAACTCACAAAAATCTCCCCAACATTTCCTTGCCTCGTTTCCAGGCTACAGATAGGTAGAACACAGGGCGTCCAGAAGAACTTAATAGAAAAAGGGTGACCAGTAAAAGGGTGAATGTGTGGAGCAGTTAGCATTTTACGCAGTGGCGTAGCCAAGTGGGGCATGGGGTTGTCGCCCCGGCCCCTCAAACATCATCGAGATTGGTCTCGTATATTGCAGAAGTAAAAATGCCGTAGGATACGATTTGCCCATTTTTCTTCGAACCACACCCTTATTTTCTTTGGCCACGCTCTGAAAGCCGCTCCAACGTTGGACCTCTGGCTACTCCACTGATTTGACGAATTTTACAATTATTTTGCGAAGGAAGAAACAAGTTGGGTTGAGACAATTTCGCTTGATAGGTGTAATACTAATACTGCAAGGCCATTCCATATCTTCGTAGAGAAACTGAAATACTGTAGATTTTATTTTATTTTCACTGTAGATTAGCCGTTTCTAGAAACGAAAATTTCAGGTCATGACCACATGATTTGTGATTTGACTTTGAGCATACAATAACTAATGGCTGTACTACTGGTCCCTATGAAATTACTTCAAGGAGACAGAAAAGCTCATGAAATCAAAATCAACATACACAAATGGCGAAAAAGATTATCCGAAAGCCTCTTAACTTAAGCTAAGGTATGAATGTACATATGTTACGTCACGATAGTAAAGTAGGTAAGTTTTAATACGATTTTGCTTTTTCTTTAGAAACATCATACCCATTTTTCGCAAGTACCTTTTTCTATTTTGCTGCTCCTATAAGAGCAGGTACAGTGAACGCACAGGCATGTACAATCGTTTCTTAAAGTCATTTTTAATTTCTATAACGTCTTTATTTTGTCTCTCATTTGTGACGACGAAGAAGGCCACTCCCTTCGAAAACACTTGATTGAGACACCTAAGGCAATAAGCCTACCGATTCTCTATACTATACTCCTAATAAATTATTCAGAGGCGCCATCTCATCTCTGGAAGATTAACATTAGTCTCTTACTTTAGAAGCTCCTTCTTATAAACCACTGGGTTCATTGACTGACCAGAAAAGAGTTCCAAGTATGGACGCAACTAGAGCATTTTACTCAATTCTATTGGCACTAGTTTTATTCAATGAATATATGCTTCAGACAAATGGTTTCTCCATTGGTCTTGGTGGTCAGTTTTACCGTAAAAAAGAACTGAAGGTAGCTAAAATTTCATGTATTTCATATTAACCGTATACTCTTCATGAATGGTGAACACAAGGATAAATTTTGTTCCATGTGAATGGCATGCCTACGGGGGGTTTCTTCCATGGTAAAGGTACCTGGGGATGTGCCGCGCTAGAGGGCATACCCCGGATATACTTTTTCGGACTTCTAGTCTATACTTTTTTGCAATTTTGGTCTAGCCAAGGGTATCATATTTGGCAATAGAGCGGCCATGATTTCATCTTTAGTAGCCTTGGGAAGTAGTAATTTCATCGCAAAAATTTTTAAAAGAAATTAATAAAACAAAAAGGTCGACCTTTGAATTTTCCGACTTAAGACCAACAATCTCGAGCGTATTTTTCTACACCCTACCCAAAATTTAGCCAAGAACCCCCCGTGGGCATACCCCAATAGATGGGATTCGAACCTGGACTGCATGAACAGAGAGCCAACGACCTTTCCAGGCTCGAATCCTATCTACTGTGGTATGCCACTCGTGGAAAAATCGTATTAACCAACCGTATACATTTTATACGGTCATTAGAAGCGCACAATTTTATAGAAGCGCACATCATTCAAAATCAAGACAAGGGTGATGTGCGAATGACAAGACTGCAAAACTGGACTTTGTAAATAGCTGAAAACCTGTAAATCCTAATAACTTGTTTGATAGATAAACCCATAGTGCGGTTCATCAAGTAAATGAAGAAAAATTTTCCTAGGTTTTTGTTTCAAAATCGATATGATGTTTCATCCTTTTTAAAATTTCCGTTTTTGAATCTCTCTAGTCTTACGAGCAACTTAAAATGTGGAAGAGAAGGCAGCGAAAGCACCATTTTCCAACGAGAATTAAAGTTATCATTGTCAGAAAGATCAAGTTAAAATAGAAACAATGAAGAAGTGTATAAATGAAATAAAATTAACTGTAAAACATTGAGCGAGAATAAAATAACATAAATTGTGAGAAATACATATGTGAAAACGTATCACAATGCAGTACTTTCTCGACTTAGCCTGTCAGTTAACCCTTAAAACCAAAATGCTGCCGAAAAAGCAATCGCAATAGCAAGTAAAACTTTTAGTATAGCAAACGCTAGAATTTTACCTGAGTCACAGTTATTGCTATTTGATTGAATTTCTGAAAGCCAAAACCACTGACTGAAGCATGAGCCAAGATCTTGGGAAGCAAGTCTAAGCTAAAGTTATGGCGAAACTAGGAGACTTGTCACGCGTGACATTGTATTCGGCGTGTCTCCTAGGGTGGCTAAACATGCGAGTGACAAGCGAGCAACATGTCCCCGAGTCATTTGCATGTCGCGAGAACAAGAAATGTCTCTGCTGTCTTCCAGAAACAAGGTGGCTAAACTTGGAGACACCCAGGGGACATCAATGTCGCGCGCGACATGTCTCCTAATTTAGCCAAGCCTTAACGCCTGATGGAGAATTTGGCCAAAGAAAAATGCCTTTTCTCAACAATGAATTATATTTAAAACGCTTTTTTTTACAAAATCGTTACTTTTGGCTGCCAGTAAAGCGGTATCAAATAGGATTTACAATGTTTAAGGACGGACATTAGAACGAGGAGCATGAAGCAACGACGAAACAACAGCAATAGGCGGAAAAGGATGAATTCAAGCAACATGATTTAAGAGCGTTACTAAGAACCCATTATCCATATATAAAAAGGTATTAACATATGCAAAGGGATATTAAAGTTGCTTTTTATGCAGTATCTAGGGTTAAATACAGTAAAGATGTTAATGTAAGGAGTAGCAAACTTCGGATGTTGCAAGAGAGCTTTATAAAGAGCAGTTTGCAATGAATTGTCTAAAATTCCCCAGGCCTATGTGAAGTCTTACTTGTCGTAACGTAGTTTTGGCTCCCTTAGTCCAAGAGCTAAGAGCCCCCCAAAGGGTCCCCCGACAAATTGTTCTTATTGTGTACTTTTTGGCTATACTTTGCTAAAAGGCTTCTAAGGTAACATACATTTGCCAAGGTTCTAAAGGACATGTTTTCAAAAATTTTCCCACTACTTCGAGCTCCTCCCACTGTAAAGCTCACTTTGATTCGCGGTCCCCGCATCAGGGCCCCATCTTACTAAATTCCTACGGGCCCAGAGCGTCTCCGTTACGCAACTCTCACTGTCTTATTAACTATCGTCACGGTAGCGTCACGGCCAGGGTCGAGGTCTCGCTTTGTTAACCTACTAATGAGGTCTTAGCGACTGGTGCTAAAACACCATTTCATTTTCACCTTCAACTTCACCTATCCAATGGGAACAGACAAGGTTATTGACCGATCCAGTGATGTTCTAATTTGTCTTGGCTACAGAAATTTTCCAATGGCGAAATCAAAACGCATAAATTTGTAAAAATAATGCTTGGCAGGCCTTTTATCATGGTACATTAATGGGTAGCAATCTAAGAAATCGTTAGCTATGCAAGCTTTAAGCCTAGAGTTGGAGCTGTTATGGGGAAACTGGGAAGAGATGTACTAAGTCTATCTGTAGCCTATAATTTTCAAAACAGCTGTATATGATATTTCCGGAACAACCACACAGAGTAATGTTTATATGATACTACAAGAAAACATAAATTTAGGGAAAAACTTGAATCACATGCTTTTCAGCAAAACGCTGGGACAATTCCCCCTGGAAAATTTCAAGTTTACAATGTTTATGAGTAGTAGAATGTTCATTCAGGAGGTCGGTTAAGGCGTTGCAATTTGCCTTAAAAATTAAATAACAAAATAATTGTCCGTTTTATCTAATTACAAAAAGTTAAAAATCCTAACTATTCTAGTCGGCTTTAATAATCATTTTTTATGTCACTAAATTCGTAAAAGTCCAAGGAATTTCGTCTCGGCGGCAAATTACCGAAAATATTCGCAAGCCGAAATGCGTATCAGTTTCTCGATGAACAATTCCGAATCAAGCATGGCGATGTGAGCTGCTCGACCAATCAATGAGTTTGCGGAGCTCGATATCACATGATTGACACTGTACCTAATGAAGTTGACCTCGTTTTGGATTTGCAATGGCTTCAAGATGTTGTTGACCATTTCTCGGTATACACGGCCTAAGAATGGAAAACAAAAACCGAAGTTAAGTTTTGATACTATTTGTCATTAATGGCACATACTAGAAAAGATTTTTCACAAGTGGCCTACAACAATAGATGAAATTCAAACATCGACTGCATGACCAGAGAGCCAACGACGTCTCATTCGAGCTATAAGGCTCAATGAAAACATCGCGTAACTCCCCAAGTCTTACAGCCCAAGGCTCTCTCCCCGTTTGACTTTGTGTTTCGGCTATACTAAGCCTTCTTCAGTACTATACATATTTTATATATATGTGTCATCAATGGCAAAATGTTTTACTTCAAGATAACCGGCATCTGGGAAGAATAAAGCAACGATGCCTTAATGTTAGTCCACGCGTCCACATAAATTCTGTATTGAATACTCTCTCGGGTATAATTACGGGGTGAGAATCCGAATGCTGCTTGTAACTGTAACATCTGAGAGGATAGGAACACTTAAAGTTCTTTCCAATATTAAGATTTGAAGGGTAAAAAGACTTAATTTGAAAGAGCTTGTTATTTGGCTACTAGCCTTGGCTATAGGTTTATTTCTAAAAGTGGTTATCCTTATACACGGAGCGGACTATCATCTATATTATAGCTATCACGCATGGAAAAACGATAAGTCTATTCCTACTTTAGTAGCAGCATAAATGTCCTTTACTTATGTTATCTCACGTTTCCTTTCTCGCGTCATTATTCTTAAACTTTCAAGTCATTCATGGATTTGAGCTGACATATATTGCATTTAATTTTGAACTTATTGAGTTTCTTCAGCATAATTATTTCATTGTTTAAAGAGACTGTAATGATTGGCCTTCCACGAAATGTCTTTAAATTCGACTCCTCCAAGAAATAGTTCATTGCTTTCTGTGTTTCTGGGTGTGATCGTAAAACATGCCCAAATAGTCACCATTTATTTTATTTTTATTTTTCTATTATCATTCAATACACATCATTTTTCACCTTACGTTCGTTTTAATGGCAAAAACAGAACGTCTTGCAGTAAAGATGCACATGTGGTAACTCTAAACTAAGTCCAAGAATTTTAACCAAAGGGACAAGAAAGCGTGAGAAAAGTAACTCACCAGTTTCTGAGTTATCTTTCATTGCTTGCTTACTCATCTCGATTCTTGATGAATGGAATGGAACATAATGATCCTGTACGGAGCTGACTAGCAAGACGTTTTTGAAGTATTGGAAACCTGAAAATAATGCAATTTTTGTCACAAACACAAAAGCACGCCAGCCCCACGCCAGTCCCCTATGTTACTTGCTCTTATACCAGAAAACTCAGAAAATCACCGTGCAGAAAAGCTAGCGAAGGTAGAGACCTCCCCACTCTTATCCAGTGCTAAAGACCTGAGTTTCTAGCGTCCGCGCGCCCTCTTATCAGCGCCCACCCAAATTTTGCCATTCGTGAAATAAGCGGCTCCTCTTAAGTACCTTTGCATTAAGTGTCCGGTGTAATAAGCGCCACCCGTTCATTAGGCGCATAATGTGGTGTAACTTATACACCTGAACAAAAGAAATACAATACAGAAAGTTTGGCAGTAATTTTTCGCATTCAAGGTGACTGTTGGATAAAAGTAGCCATTTTAAGTTAATTTTGTACTTCGGAATCAAAATATAAATGGCATTGCAGATTTTTAAGATAAAAAATGGTCACTCACCATTTGTTAAACTGAGTCGATACATGAAGGTATCACGTAAGTCTGAGCTATCGTTTAGAGCCAGTTGAGGCAACGATCCGGATTTTTTCCATTTCTGCATCAACCAAAGTCCTGATGATAAAAAAGCATAAATGACAGAAAATGAAAAAGATTAAGCAAGGTAAAGTGGGATCCACTGAAAACTCTCGTATTAGCCTACGCAAAGAAACCTTGGTTCTTTCTAAGAGCATGAGCAGTTCTTGGTACGTTGTTGTTGTTGTTGTTGTTGTTGTTACTTTATTTTGAGCAGGCTGATATTTCTAGCTTTTTCAGCTAATTTAGGCCCACTATGCACACCGCACTCAGGCATGGGACCCCTAGTTTAACGTTCCTTCTGAAGGACGGCAGAGTGAGTTGTGTAGTCATCCATCTGGAAAGTCACCCATCCAGATGCTGACCTCACACGACGAAGCTTAACGTCAGCTGTCTAACGAGAGCTGACTGAGCTAGACTTATTCGTAGTTTTCGCTCCTTGGCCACTGTGATTTAGATAGGCCATTCAGAAATACTTTGAGCATTAGGTCATCAAATCCCATTTCTCATGTGAATGGCTCTTTCTGTTGCTTAAGGCTGATGATGCTGTTTGCAAAGCTTGGGACTTCAAAGCCCTGTTTAACAAGCACAATACAGCAGTATTTGTAGGCCTTTTTAAAACTTCAGAACTTCAGCAGATTTTCTGCTTGTCACAAACCATAAATGTTCGCCAAACAATAGGCTAAGACGTGCCTTGTGATACAACAGAAACACTTGCGTGTTTCTCGCTACAAATTTCGTCGCGTGCTTAAAAGTTTCTAAGGTGGCTAAACTGCGAGGCATCAGGGACATGTCATGCGCGACAATGTAAAGTGCGACATGTCTCCTAGTTTACCCAGGCCTTTACACGAACAAGCATTGTAAAACTCTTTTAATCTAACCTGCTACATCGAAATTAACTGTGGGTAAAGATTATTGGAAATACAAGAAGACTTACCGGTACTAACAAGTGAGCTTGTATGATACAGCATTCCTAAATGAGGTCCAGATAATGAAAGAAACGTATGGAATCGATTACGGAATGGAAGTAGCTTTGAATGGACGGCGGCATTCCGTATTATAACATTGCCAAGTGAATGCCCAACGAAGCTGTAAAAAGAATGTAGGTTATTGTTCACTGTAAAGCAAAACCAAGGTCTGAAGCAGCTATATACTTGAAATTAACCTATAGTCGATGCCATCACGCTGTTCTCAAAGAGCAAATATGATTGGTATTAATTTACCAATCAGGAAAAGATGGTTAGCTAAATTGAATGAAGGCGCTGTGGAAAATGATCTCGATGAGATTGGGATCCGCGAAATTTCTCTCGAGGGGAGGGGACGTATTCTCAGCTCAAGTACACCATATCTAAGCTCCTTTGTCGACTTGTTCAACATTTGCTGCCGGGATTTTGAACAACAGTAGCTGAACAACAGCATACAATTGGACCTCTGTGGTGGAGAATACACTACTTAACCCTATTGGTTTGTTACACACGACACAGACAACATTTGATGCCAATAATGAACATGTCTAACAGGTTTAACAAGATTAACAAGTAGACGAGGGCGGGTCTATAAGCAAGTGGAAAAGAAAAATAACCGACCTGATTTTGCTCGGATCAAGATGGTTCATTTCAATGTGTTGCATAATTTCACAAGCTAGATTGTCGGTTAGGTGATCAATATCACAAAATGTATCTTCCTAAAGAGAAGAGCAAACAATTTATAAGGTATTACATAGGTCAATGGAATATAAATATACGGTAAATATAGGGTAAGATCTGTAAATATAAAATATACAGTAAGATCTGAAGACACTGATTAACAGAATAAAGTGAAACTATCGTTTAAAAACACAATATTGCAAAATGGAGGAAGAGACCATCTATACTTATCGGCAAACAATCAAACATTGTTCGTCAAACGTTTGAAATTTGCTTTACAAATAACTGACACGTTTGACCGTTTGGCCTTATTACAAACATTGCTAGCCCAACGTTGTTTGCTTGATGTAAAGATAAAATGTCTTTGAAGCTTTCAATAACACTGTTTTGTTTTGTGAATTCTGCTTGCTAGGGAATGCTTTATGGCGTGGTAATGGTCAAACGATCAAACATTGTTGGTCAAAAGTCCGAAATTTGCTTTTCAAACAAAATGTTTCACCGTTTGGCAACATTACAAAACATTGCTAGTCAGAAATTTTATGCTTGACGCAAGGATAAATGTTTTTGAAGCTTTCAATAACATTGTTGAGTGAATTCTGCTTTGTGACCTGGACTAAGGGTCAAACATTGCTTAAAAAGCACATCTAAAATGTTTCTCCAACAATGTTTGATCGTCTTGCCACAAGTCCTTATCCACGAAAGAATCACAACAATCTTTTTCTGAAGCAATAACCACTTACTTTATGAAATTTAGTTGAATGAAGTGAAGTGAAATTTAGGTGGAATTAATTAAAGATTACAAAAAAGGTCTTGAAAACCGGAATTTTACCGAAACTTGAACTTGATTGGTCAATGGGAATTTCTGTTGCTCAGAGAAAATTCAGAGTGAAACGAACAAGTCACTGCGTCGTAAAGCTACAGTTAGGGATTTTCGTACAGCTCAGCATTCGTACTCTTTATTAAGTATTCGTATTCGTAATCGTACTTTTATATACTGGGTCAACTATATTAGAATAAAATGACATTGTACGAACCTGATTAACTTCTGACATCAGAAAATCGAAATTCGCACGTGGAAGGGCAAGTTCTAAATAACATCTCACTAGACGCAAATCTCCACTATTACCTGAGTAAAGAAATAGAAAGAAAGGAAATTGATCAGATGCTTAAACTGTTAGACCTTTGCCAAACGATCAAACATTGTTTGACCGTTTGGCCACTTCAAAGCAAAATAAGACCACGCACTCCAGAATGTCGGAAAACGCCCTTGTTATTGCCAGAATTATGAAGTCTTCTCTTAATTCTTTGTTGCTAATGTTTCCGCCCCCGCATCATTTTCGGATCGAATTTAGATGAACTAGAAATTTTACCTTTGAGGAAAATGGGGTGGATATGTCCCTCCAATCTGCACTGTCCCTGGGTTTGGCTTAACAAAAGGAACGTTGATTAAAACTAAAAATAATGCCAATCTCTGATATATTAGGTGATCTTCCCTTTCGATTTGCTAATTAGCAGGAAGCATGAAAATCCCAGTTAAGCTAAACCCAAACTCATGAATTCTTAATTATGATTATGATAACTACCAAGGATACTTGATTAATTGGGTTTAAAGAATACTAATCAAGGCGACAAAATATAAATTAAAGAAAGTAAACACATACCATCTAAACCATGTACACAAATGACCAAGTGACATCGCTCTGAACTGGACAAGATTCTTTCAGTAAAGTAAGGTTTCGTAGTGGATGGGTTGAAAACATCACTGAAACATAAACATGATTAAGTTTGATTATTATAGCTGTAAATGATAATGAATAAAGAATATAAAAAGATCAGGCAAAAGACTATTGCATTTATAGACTATCCCCTATTATAAAACAGAATGCAGTTTGGAGTCCCTAGTTACCTGTTTTGAGCAGTAATCGAATTGTATTTTGATAACCATCGAGCAGTGAGAACGAAATCGAAAAAAGAAATTGGAGAGAAATTCTCTTGAAACCAAATGAATCCTTTTATCAAAAATAGTTGTATCAGCGTAGGAAAGATTTTCAGTTAATGTGCAACATACATGTTAAAGCAAAGATTTTGGGAGCAGAAGGTAACTAGGGACCTTTATATTGCAGTAGAACCAATCACTGAATGAACTGTATCGAGTATAAGTGAATTTTAGTCAGTAGCAGATACTTCACACTTCATCAATTATTGAGGAGGAAGGGGTAGCTATTGATTCAGTAATATATTGTTCTTCTCAATTGTTTTTGGAGAAAAAACCATTGTTCTCACTGACATTATGGAGGGGGAAACCGGAGGGTTGACCATTGATTTTAGCATAAACAAATATTAGGGAGACTCTGGTTACTCTCGAGGTTACCTTTGGTTTACTTTCGAGGTTACCTTTGCAGAGTACAACTCATAAACATTTGTTTCATTGTTATTTCATTGTTAAGCATTTCCTACCCCTTCGGAGATAAAAGTATTGTAGAACTTCCTCGTTTTTTCAGAAAAGTATTATCCCTGTTTTCAATATCAAAATTAAGGGCTTATTCTTCATTTAACATTTATAAACTATTTTAGAAATTAAATCACTTCAGAATTATTATCCATAAAAAGGAATGAGCTAATCTTAGATTAAAGGTATTTTAAAGTGTGTTACCTGTATAGATGTGCAGGAAAGTTTAATTCTGTCTTCAGAAGTTGTTTGGCTTTCTCAAACCTAAATAAAATGCATAAATTTAGTCACGTATGATAAGAATTTATATTTATCAGTCTAAGTGCATGACTGGTTTAAAGTCTGGGTGTCTAAGTGTTTTTGGACCACACAGGCTAATGGGGAAAGCTTAGTAACAAAAAGAAGACACTCTTATTCGCAGAAATACGGTTCCCTAAATTTTGAGATTTTAAGCTGAGTAGATTTGAACAATGTTTAATAACCTTGTTAGTTCTTTGCTTGGAGTGTAATCCCTCAGACTGCTTCCTGTTGCAGGGCTTCTCATTACCAGTTTATAAGCTTTACCTTTGTTTGACCCCGTCTTAAAAGACGGAAAACATGAAAGCAAACCAGCACCTCGAAATTCGCCGGGGGAACACGGTTCGTTGCTGTACAACTGAGGAACACTTTGAACTCTTCTGGTCTTACCCGCTTCCGCCGCAGGCACGTTTATGCTGGAGCTGGTTTTAACGAGTCCTGTACCATGCTCTGCGCTCAAACTCTGGTTGCTGGTCGGACTGCTTGCAGTTCCGTTATCGAATATGTCCTCTTTGTTTTTGATTTCGGAGTTTTGCTGCGTGTTTTCGCTTCTCCCTACGACACAGAACGTTGTTTCATTGCCTTTGGTTATAACCAACGGTTCGGTGCTTTCAGCATTGCTGTTGTCGTCTTTGCTTTTGTTCGACCAAGCCAATTTCACGTCTTTTGGGTCTGTTTCTGGAACATTCTTCTTGAAAACATTCTCACTCTTTTCATTTTCTGTAAAGTAGAAAAATATAAAAAAAATTCATAACAAAGATGAAACCTTCCTGTGTTTCTTACCCGCCTCTCTTCAGAGCAATCAACTATAAACTGCAGACACAGCAAACATAATTGTACCCTTTTCATACCAAATTTTACATGGTTTACCAACTACCTCTAAATCCAGGCTTATGTTAACCTACGTTACGACAGAACTAACGCTAATTTGCTGTAACTGCTAATTTAAGTCGACATCTAAACAACTAGTCAAAACCTACAGAAAACAGTTGATCGCGGTCGCAAGAGTGCTCATGTCGATTGCGACTGACGGAAATGTTATCAAATAATCGGCAGAAGTAGATCAAGCCCATCTGGTGTGTGACCCGACTATTTTGCATGGACATAGACCTTGGCTCAAAGGATATGCATCTACACCACAATCGCACATACGCAAGTCCTATCTTATCACGACAAAGTGCAATACATTGAAAAAATGGCAAACTCGTTTGGACCTTTTCGCAGATCATCTCGTTGTTCATTGAGATTGACAGCCAGCAATTGAAATGCTGAAATGGTCTTTTTAGCGCCAGTCGCTAGGATCTCAGAAATAGATGTACTAGCAAGACCTCGAACCTGGCTGTGACGCTACTTTGGCTGGGGTTCGATCGTCGACCACACTGATTTTCTGACAGCACAAGCTAGCTGGATTAGGCCACGACGCCGCAGCCCTTTCAGCAATGTTATAATGGTGCTAAAAATAAGCAGTATATTTAAGGAAAATATTATGCTAAATTCAAGAATCCTACCGTCGACACTAACATCAAGATCTATGAAGTCTTCAAACATGTTCTCTTCAACGCTCAGATGCTGAACTCCATCTAAAACATAGACAAAAGGGCCATTTTGAGAGTGTTCAAAGGAACATAATATAAGATTGGACAACATCTACAAGATTTTGCAAATTTGAGAAATAGGAACATAATTAGTTAGATTAAATTAGCCAGTTTACTTACTTCTTAAGAAAATAACAAATCAACATTTTGAAAATCTTGAAGATTATTTTTGACAATGGTCGTAGGCTAGCGTTTGGCATTTTGAAATAAACAAATGGAGTCTTAGAGAAACAAGCAAAAGGAATATGTGCACGACAGCGGACTTTCTCTGAATTATTGTCACCCACATGCAGAATTCGAGCATTAGAAGCAAAATACAAAAGCTAGATTGCATTGTTTCGTTCTTGAGCTGTCGCACCTGGACCTACACTTGGAATACCAGGAACAGGAGCAAAAGCAACAAAAAGTCATCTTTGTTAATTAATTTTGGAAATGGGTTTATTCTATGTAAAATAGTGTAAGGCTATTTAATTGCCATTAGTATGATGAATGAAATTTCTAAATATTTGATTAATAACAATTCAATTCGATTTCAGCTCTGTCTAAAATGTGTGTCAACTAGACTAAACCGCAGAAACAAATTAACCAGATTGTTAGTTATTCAAGAATCTATTAACTCACCCTCTTGCGTTAGCCTCTTTCCAGCGATAAATCGATCTTCAAAAATGATAGGCATCGAATGTGAGTCACCATCGATAGAAACACATTCTAATTTCAGAGCAGGCATCATTTGATAATACGAAGACCCTTTAACAAGATTAGCAATACTCGTATACTGGCTTGTTGTCAGATCAAAAGGCGTGCAGAATTCATCCCAGTCATGATCTTCGACGAAAAACGCCTCTGCTAGATGCTCGAGCCGAACTCGATGATGTTCTTCTCTCAGTTGATTGACTAGAAAGCCTTCTCTGACGAACTGTTCTAGAAACTGCATCCAAAGCATGGATAACTCGGTGCTTAGCAAATAAAGATCGTCACCCATACGAGAAAACAAGTCCTCGACAGTCCACATATTACTGTATTCATTACTAAGCACATCAAGTTTTGAGTTTATATCAGGCTGGCTAACTCTCATTTGTGCATAATCCGGTAAAAACGTCATTGCGTGATGAAAATATTGTAGTAAGTTCGAGTACGTTTTCAACAGTTGTAAGCAAAGTTTTCGATGTGTATCAGCGGCTATCTTATGTTGTTTTTCCGAGACTTCCATATCGCTGCTAAGAGTAGTGTTCTTGCCAAACAAAGCACAGTATAAATGTTGTTTCGATGAAGTTTTGCTTCCTAACATTGGATGAAGAGCTTTTAACGGTCCCAACCATGGCTGTCTGATTGCGACCATGCATGAATGCAGAGTCAAGGATATCGCCCCGAGATTGAAATAATCGAATATGATATTTCTATGATGATGAAAGCTTTTCATTGGTGTAAGGTGTACACGCATTTTTTGACTACTAACTTGTCTTAGAGACCTCGGCGTTGAAGGGCTGAAATAAGGAGAACGACAATATGATCAAGGCTTCTTGACAAAACAGACTGGTATATATATATAGTCCTATGAATTAAAACGGAAAAAAAGTATATAACATAAGTCTTCTTGTGTTATACATATACCGTATTCATGTGGGTATAATGTTATCACGTAAAAAGGCTTTAACGGACACCTCTAAACAATGGACACCTCCGAACAACGGACAAATATTCTTAAATGACAAAAACGCAACGAGAAATACACTATTTACGAATCTTTAAAACGCTTGGCTTTTGCTGTATCAGTGTTAACCAAAGCAAAATCTCCACTAGGCGAAATCCTTAAGCGCCAAAACGTAGAAGTCATTTGTTGCGAAAATCAAAGGTTGCACCGAATCGAATCCAAGGTTGGCGCCTTGAGTTCTGCACGACCGTCAAAAAATCCAAGCTTGAAAATCAGGTTTGCTGTTTTTCAAATCTTTGATCAAACCAAAGCAATAAATTAGAGAATACCACGTTTCTCATTATCCGACGATTGGAGACGGATACAGACTCTCCCGAAACGTTGTACTGATAAATATCAAAAGGTGATTATCATGTCAAAAACAGAAACAGCCTTGTTAAAATATGTTTTCTATAGTGAAAGTGGTTTTCTACATACCTTCTATTACAGTCAGCAAAGAATAAGTCGATGTCCATATCAATTGCCTTTGGGTACTGTTCATTAATCTACAAATTCAAAACGAAAATTTAGATTATATTGATACATTTACGACTACGATCACTACATTTCCATACTGGACCAGCTGATCATATGGGGGAGGAGTTTTCTGAAATTCTCTATCATATTTGTCATGAAACACTGCAATGCAGTTTAAGTTGAGTAATATCAACAAGAATTTGCAGTTATTTATAAGTGAAGCAGTAACGTTGCAAAGCCGTAAGCGATGAGAAGCCTACACAAGAAAATATTCAACAACATATATTATCAACGTGTAGTACATACATAAACATGTGAATCTTTTATTGTGTCGTTTTCTCCACAGTTTGCAACGTTACTGTCTTGATGATTTATTTTCTACTCTTTGCAGCAAGAATCTAAAGATCTGAGAGACATTGTGTAATTTGTGGCCTTTTCTTTCAACCTTTGATTTTCATACATGACTGTGCATAAGTTGCTTTTTTCTGAAACTATGCAAAAACTGTACCAAGGACAAAAATTAAAAGTTAAAGGATGGTGGCAGGTTTGGTTCTTTTACTATGAGCAAAAAACCAGATGGGCCAAGAAGTCATTTATATAGAATAGACTCTGAGTGGAAAACAGCAGAAATATATCTTGACAAACTTTGGTACATCTAGAGATGTTTCCGCTGTTTTTTCTCGCAACTTTGAACAAGGTTAATCAATGAAAAGGCAAGGAAAACACAGTATATTCTATTAAGGCTTCTCACCTTACTACTATCCAACAGCATGTGATATTTGAAGACAAACGCATCATTAATGGGTATTTCTTCGTGTTTGTAATAAACCTCAAACGTTTTAGAGACAGCGATTTTGTTATGATCTGTTATAAATGCAGGAAAAATGCCAGTTCTTCCAGCTTGAGCACCTACAAAACGATTCAACAAGATAAATTTATAAGCAATGGAAAGTACAGTAAGTTCTCTTATAAATGCCTGGGATGCCAGCAAAATTCTGGACCTCCGAAGAATGGGTGTTAATAGTCACTTCTCACTTCAGTTACATCAGCATGTTTCTGCGTTGTTTGCAATCATTCAACTGGTTGAGTTACCAAAGTTAGGAGTTAATAAAAAAGAACATGTCATTACTTCAAATAAAGACTTGAGCAAGCCATAACCTGGGAACTAACGAGGCAATAAATTTACTCTATAACCTAACAACGCAAGAAATTGATTGCTAATTACTCGTAACGGTGGTGAAGCAAGGATACCATAATACCTCCTAAAAGAGTAACCCCACTTTTTTGATAAATTTTACAGTAGTAGTGTTCTATGATTCAAGCATAATATTCCTGGCCTGACAGTTGTGTACAAAACATAGGAAAGGAAAAGAAATTTGCCCAAAAAGATAAACAGCCAAGCCACACCCATCTCTGAAAAGCCAGGCCCATTTTGTCAGCAAAATACAGATCCACACCCCAGTCATTGAGTCCTAGCAACAGCCCTGGTAGTAGCAGCGGTAGTAGTAGTAGTAGTAGTAGATGTAGATGGCAGCAAAGGGGCAAAAGAATGCTGTTCATAATTGAAAAATAGTTCATCATGCTTTATCATACATATAAGGTATGTATGTATGAGTTTATGAAGAAAAGATAAAATGCTCTTGCAAACCTGTTGGATCTTTCCATTCTTCACATTCTACAATAGTGAGTACCTTTGGTGGTTGTTTCAATGAGAGTCTTAGTTGATAAAATCTTAAAAAAGCAAAAGCAAAGAAGATAAAGCAAGACTGACACCAGGGATGGTAATTAACACATTTACTTAGGTCATTTTTAGAAAAGATTAGAGGATGTACAGAGGGCTTAGGCTCTTGGCAACTTTAGATTGAACAAAAAAAACAAACAACAAAGACCTTTAACAGCCCGAAAATCTTCCAATGTTCAAAGTACTTTCAATGTTTTATATTGAAAGAGAAAGAATAATGACAAAAAATCAAACAATAATTACCCTCTCTGAAAAAGATCAATGTTATGAAATTTTGACAGCTCAACAACTATCTCTTGGGTAACCTGGATATCACCCATTTTTGTCACTGTTATTTGATTGTTCTTGGCTTCTGTTGAAAAAAACTGACAACATTTAGAAGTACCAACAGTGTGGAATAGAAATTTAAACTACAAGTTCATACATTATATCCAGGATACAGGGTACTCTAGGACATAGGGTATAATTCAAATTGTTAATGGAGCCAAGGAACAAGAGAGAATACTCTATAGATAAAGTGAGGGTGAAATGATGTGTTTAGCACCAGTCTCTAGGATCTCTTATGAGCTGTTCATAAACTGGTTGCAAGGGTAACCTGGCATTGGCTCAAATCTCGGACTCCCTAAGTTCTTCACACAACAAGCAAGATGGATTAGACTCAATCTCATCATAGCCCTATGTACACTTGTTTACTAAGTACCAAATATTATGGCCCCTTCAGGTATGTTGTTGAATAGACATTGTATAGTATTCTGTATATTATAAACTTATCAAAAAGTTGATGTGAAAGCCAGAGTAGAATTTTATGCAATCTTGATGCAAGAGATTACCCAGATGAAAACTGCTTTCATGCCAAAAGAAACAGTAGATCCACTGTTTGGCTAGAATGCAGTTTGGTGACCCACCATTGGGTTAGCATTATTGTTTCCTATTGTTTTTGTGGTGTTTTGAAAGGTGTTCACTAAACTGAATCTGTACCCTACGGTGGCCCAAAAGTTCACGGCAATTTCAATTTGATAACGGCAATATCAATTTGCCCACGGCACAATTTCAACTTGCTCACGGCAATATCAATTTGCTCACGGCAATTTCAATTTGCTCACTTTCAATTCGCTCACGGCAATATCAATCTGCTCACGGCAATTCAAACTTGCTCACGGCAATTTCAATATTGATATAGCTACTTTATAATTAATAATTTTATGGGCTTTAAGATGACCGCCAACACTGATTTCTATTTAATTCCCATTGCTGTTTGAAAAGATGGCGGACAACGAAAGAGTCATACTGGAATCGCTATTTTATAAAGGACACGAGTACCAAGAGATTTGTGAAATAATGAAAAGAGATCATGACATAAATCTTAGCCTTAATCAGCTGAAACGAAAGCTTAAACAATACAACCTTCGAAGAAACAAGGTGGAATATAATCGTCAGTCCTTAATAAGAAATTCAATCATGGAAATCCTTGATGGGCCTGCGAGTTCTTGGGGCTACCGCAGCGTTTGGCATGCGCTTCAGCGGCAAGGTATCTGAGTACCAAGAAAAGCTGTAGAGGAAATGGTGCGTGAGCTTGATCCTAATGGAGTGGAGACAAGAAAGAGTCATAAGCTGCGTGGCGTGAATACATCTGCCCTGGGCCAAATGAAGTTTGGCATGCTGATAGGTACGATAAGCTAAAGCCATTTGGGTTCCCAATACATGGATGCATTGATGGCTATAGCAGGAAAGTTTTATGGATGTACGTCACACGTTCAAACAATTTGCCTGACAATATAGCAGCATACTACTTGGAAACTGTTCTTGCGCAAGGAGGTTGTCCCAAAGAGCTATACACTGATTTGGGCACAGAAAATGGCATAATGGCTGGAATTCATTCCTTCTTCAGAGATGATGCGGACAGTCATAAGTATCGTTCCATCTCCCGTAATCAACGGATTGAGGGATGGTGGAGTTTTCCCAAGAAAAGCTGGTCATCATGGTGGATTTCTTTCTTTAAAGATTTGGAATCTAAAGGTGATCTTAACATGCTTGATCCGGTTCAGAAAGAATGTTGGGGCAAAACATGACTAAGAAGCTGCCAGGCAGTTCTTTCTACTGTCTCCCTCATCAGATCGCACGTGTTGCAAAAAGTGCAAAAGGCGCCTGCATTACTTTTGGTCAGCGTTTAATAAACAGGGATCCAATTCAATGAATGAGCCGTGAGCAAGTTGATATTGCCGCGAGCAAGTTGAAATTGTCCCGTGAGCAAATTGATATTGCCGTGAGCAAATTGAAATTGCCGTGAGCAAATTGATATTGCTGTGAGCAAATTGATATTGCCGTGATCGAATTGAAATCGCCGTGAACTTTTGGGCCACCGTAGTACCCACTATTCTATCCAGAAAAAAGAAATGCTTGCTAAAAAGTAATGCTTGCTATTGTTTTTCCAAAAGATTCATGTCAGTAGTATGCCCAACAGTTTGGCAAACTCCATGCCAGATTTCTCTGGTGTATATGCTACATGGATTCCACATTCCACCCTGGCGTAAAAGCATTACAAGGATTACCCCTTGGAATCTAATCTTGTGTACATGACATCCTCAGCTAACCTCTATTAATATTGTAGGAATTCCTTCATCTACATCTACAGGGTGTAGTACCTTTATCTTTATCCCCACCATCTATATATAACCTTGCCCGGTCTGCATCCTGGTGGGACCTCGCCTAGACTTAGGTATTGAGTGGCGCCCGCACAGGGATGCAGACGAGACCAGAGTCCAGAATTAATACCTACCTACCAAACTGCCTATGTACTCCGTCCAGGGACTAATCCATGGAAGTTGCTCTTTTCTCTTCGATTCAAGGAGGCGAAGAAACCTCAAAAAACACACTAATGAACCCTTTTAATGATTAATTCATTAGTCTTTCGTTCTGTCAAGCATTTTATTCAAACATCAAAAGTTTTAAAAGCAAAACTTTTCGCATTTTGGAACAAAACAAATGGAATTTTCAACAACACAACAACATTTAGAATCAGCCTCGCCCTGATGTGTCCTTGCTATGAATTGTGGGTAATCATAATGCATGTTCCTTTTTCTCAAGACATCTTCACAGAGTTGGTCTAATTGCTGTGTTCTCGCTAAATTTGTAAGATTTTCTAATGTTTACCATAACATGTGCTATCTCTGATTATACAGTCAGTATTATAGTTATTCATTGTAGGGATTTCTGCAAGCTTTTGTCGATTTTCTTCTTATTTATGTCTGCCCACGTGCTGACTCTAAATAGACTTTTAACATATTGAATGACATCAGAAAACCTATCAAAAATTCTCTCCTACAGAATATACCTGTATCCATGCCCCTGAAAGGAGTCAGTCTGTGTAATGATGGTTGATGGCGATGTGCTGCCAGCCAGGAGGAGAGGTGCTCAAACAAATGAACAATAGATATAAGGGGCCATCGACTTTCAATTTTTGTATTTTTAATGGCATTTGGCCGTTAAGATCAGAACCCCTACCCCCCCCCTTAATGGCCATCTGCCAATTTTTTCTGACTGGCATAAAATAGGTAAGGCCTAGAATCAAGGGTGTTTTATGGCCTAAAAAGGGCACTATCATCAAGTTATTGATAAAATTGAAGAATTCGAAGCTTTTTCCATAAGGTTAGTTGGTTTTAATTTTCTTGGCCCCAACCTTCAATAACACTGAATTTCTTACGATGACTGGTAATTCTTTTTCTCAAACAGATTTCACCATGCAGAACGAAGCAAAAGAGAATGTTGATCTTTACATCCCAAGAAAATGGTAAGAGGTATTTACAATAAACTTGGCTGTCCATCCTTTCTTCAAGGCCAGTTTATAAGTATCCAAAGGCACATGCTGCTGGTCTTCATCAGATTGGTTTCTGGTCAACTCACCACACAACGAAGTCGCTGCATGTTGCAGGTCAAGTTGCCACTGTGCTCTGGTCAATTTGCAGTAACTTGATGGTCAACTCACATCACTCTGAAATTGAAATTTTAAGAAGTTTTATAAGCTTTTCTTGATAAAAATCACATAACAGCTTTCAAGACAGTTTGTCACAGACTTATTAACTTATATTGGGGGTGCTGCCCCCAAACCACCATTTATTACACTGATAGAATCAACTTATCCAGTTGAACGTGGCAAGTTGTCTTCTGTCAAAGTGACTTGACTGGATCTGCAAGTTAGCAGTGTTGCAAGTTGACCTGTTGCCCATCAGCTCTATACTTAAGCAGCCAAGACTTCTGACCTAAATGAATGTCCATCGACAATTAAAGCTTGCCTGCTTGTTTGGGTGTTTCCTATTTAATGTTGTATTTCCTTTTTTAGCTCTGCAACAAACAACATCATTGCTGCAAAAGATCATGCATCAGTCCAAATCAGTATCGCTGATGTAAGAGTTTTTGCAAATTGAAAAATAATTTTTCTATTTTATGTCTTGTTAATAATCACATTTTTACAGGCATTTACGAAAATCAACCTGGTTTTGTAAAATGCTTACCTGTTTCCTTTTAGGTAGATGAAGAAGGCAGAATGACTGGAGGTTTTAAAACATTTGCTTTCTGTGGAAAAGTAAGAGGACAGGTGAGACACTGAATTTCAGTCAATGAAAACTATTATAACTATAACTACTATTACTAATACTACTTCTACTACTACTACTACGCTACTTATGAAGGTGCTGTGGCATCATGGTGTAATCCAGCTGACTCGTGGTGTCAGGAGCTCAGTGTGGTAAGGGTTCAAGCCCAGCCACAGTAGCGTCACAGCCAGGGTCGAGGTCTCAGTTAGTTAACCTACTACTGAGATCCTGGCGACTGGCACTAAAACACCAATATACCTTCACTACTACTACTACTACTACCTACTACTAATACTACTTCTACTACTCTACTACTACTACTGCTACTACTACTACTACTACTACTACTACTACTACTACTACTACTACTACTGCTGCTACTACTACTAATTCTTCTACTACTACTACTACTACTACTACTACTACTACTACTACTACTACTACTACTACTACTACTACTACTACTACTACTACTACTAATTCTACTACTACTACTACTACTACTACTACTACTACTACTACTACTACTACTACTACTACTACTACTATTGCCACTACAATTAATTACTACTATACTACTACTATCACTACTACTACTACTAATACTGCTGCTGCTGCTACTAGTCCTGCTGCTTCTACTACTGCCACTACTACTACTACTACTACGCTGTTGCTGCTACAATTATAATTACTAATCCTCTACCTACTTACTATTAATACAATTTCAATCACTGTTGTTCTGTTTGCTGTTCTTCCATCTACTGCCTACTACTACTTATAATGCTTTGCATTTGTTTATGTACAGGGTGAAGCTGATGATGCCCTAGTCAACCTTTGTCTGAGAGATGGAATCTTATCACAGTAAGTTTTCAATACATGCTTTTAGTTGTTGTGTTTTCATGATTATATTGCGAAAATAAAAGATTCATTAATCAATTGATCTTTATTCTTAATTTTAATTGTGGTTTTTATTTTTGTTTCAGGAAATACAACGTATAAAGAGTTATTTGATGGCATTATTTGAAAACTAAAACAATTTTGTCTTCTCTATTGTCAAACTTTGCTGCCTCATAGTATAAAATATATCTTATTTGCACCAATAACGGCCGAGAAATGAAAGATTTTTCTTAGTTTTCAAAAATAGACATCTCAATGATTTTTCTCAAATAAACGGCACTCTTAGAAATAAAGGAGTTTTTAGATAAATGTCCATCAGATGTAAAAGAACAGATCATTGGTTTGGGAAAATACAGTAGAGCATATGTAAATCTGTTGAAAGTTTCCAGCTAACATACTGACATCCAATTATTGCGATATGAATTTCTTGCTTGCGATAACAAATATAAACATGACAATAGTAAATATGACAATAATCTAAATATAACAGGTGTGCAGAAACATCAACCTCTATTCCATAAGGCCTCGTATTGAAATTTGGCGCGCGCAGCACCATTTGGCGCCAATTCAACTAGCCTCCTGTTAGTTTAGTCCACTCTCTTCTCCCTGGGACAAATTATTTTCTCGGTTTTTGATCAACCAAGCTTTGGATAACATCGACCATGAGCTTTGGTAAGATTCGGATTCAGATTTTCTTAAATATTAAATTACAAATGAACCTTTTTTCCAAGCAAAGTGATGTTTAGTTGGTTGGTCTGGCATGCTCTTCTCTTTCTCGTCTTTAAAATGGCCTGTAGGGTATGATGAATTCTACAGTAGAGTCCTCACTATTAATAACTTAAGATCATTTCTCGCCTGCTGAAAAACAGATTTGATTTCTGTTTAAAAAGGCTACACTTCTGGGTGATGATGCAATGTTATAGCTTTTTCAAGTGCTGCAGGGCTAAATTAATATTATTCAAGAGCCTGTCAGTTCAGTTGGAATTTCATTGGGGGCTAAACATGTACATATCCCTTAGACTAGTGGGCTCCCACAAGAAATCTCAAGATCAATTAAAATTCGAAAATTTGCCAAAAGGGTCTTTATCTGGCCTGACATCATCATCATCATCATCATTTTTATTTGTAGAATACAAAAATCTAATATAAGTACAAGGAATCTAAAAATCTAGAAAAATGCGTATTCTACACGACCTAAAAAAAGCAACGCTTATCTAGTTTAGGCCGCAAATTAAAGTTTGAAATACATGAAACTAAAAAGAAATACAGGATGACAACCCTGATTTGCCTTGGACTGCATCCCTAATGGGCACAGACAGATATATCCAGTTCCCAGACAACAGCTCATAGGAATGCTGATTTAAGACTGATTTCATCCTTGATGTGTCAAGTTGATTCAATATCTATATCTTTCTCTTCCAGGTACTAACTTTGGTGGTTACCAGGTAATATCAGTTCTGATTGCTTTTGTTGACAAATCTTATTACATCATGCCATTTCATCAATGATAAGCATAAAAAATCCTTTGCGTAACTGATCTTTCTTCTTTCTCAAGGGAGGTGGTGGTGGTGGTGGATTCATGCAAGAAGAATCCCCAAACCTGGACTCTTCTCAACTGGAACAAAAGGTAGATCGTAACATTAAAATGCTTTTTGAAAAGTTTGTGCCAAGTCACTAACATATCTTGGCACCACATATCTTCTTATTAGAGGGTGAGAGGGTGAAATGGTGTTTTAGCACCAGTTGCCAGGATCTCAGAAGTAAATAAGCTCACAAGACCTCAACCCTGATTGTGACGCACTGGGTATCCATGCCTGGAGCTTGAAACCAGCCTCACTGAGCTCCTGGCACCACAGTCCAAAAACCAGCTGGATCAGACTAAATTGGCACAGCATATTAGGTACCAAAGAGTAAATAGGAAAAAAATTGGTCCCATACAATTTAGAATAAGACCAAATTTAGACATTTTGGAAAAATAACTTCTTAGAAGAAGGTATGTGGACAGTGTGACCCGGATGATACTACCCCTAATTGCAGTGAAGAATCAAAAGCCCAATTGCTAACCAAAATGCTCATGCTCATTATGCTACAAACCAAAATTTTAGAAAGCCGTTAATGCTTATATCTTTCTCTTGCTCTTCCCACAGAAAAAAGATAAAGTTCAGTCATTAATACCATGCTCCATTGCAATGCTTCATAAAGCCCATTTCAACAAAATAGATGATGTTTTCAAATTTGACAATGTGGAACTTCATCAGGTGGGTACAATCAATCCTCTTGACCTTCTTATGACAATCACCATGGGTAATGTATGTACAGTACAGTGGAGGTGTGCAGTACCGTGGAGAATATTCAGTACTGTGGAGGGATATCATCAGTTTGGTGGAGGGTTTTCAGTACTGACTGTTTTGTACTGATGATATCCCTCCACTGTACTCATTATCCTCCACTGTACTGATGATACCTCCACTGTACTGATGGTATCCTCCACTGTACTGAATATCCTCCAGTGTACTGCACACCTTCCACTGTACTGCACATACATTACCCAAGGTGACTATAGAATATGCTTATCCTATGAAACATATGGTGCTTGATGAGGCAGAATGCTTTTTCCTCAAAATTTGCACAAAATTAAAAAGAAATTTTTTAAAGTTATTTACTTCACATAGACCACTTGTAACACAACTTTCTTAAATGTCTGACTTTTATTTACTGATGATTCCTCTTCCACATTTAGGTCACTATTGTTGGAGTGATTAAAGAAGTTCAAGAATCGTCAACCAATATGCTGTATAAAATAGATGATATGACAGCAGACAGCATTATTGTACGCAAATGGATTGATGCTGAGGTACACTAAATGCACCCTGTTAAATGCTTAGATTTTAAAATTTGACAACTCTGAATACTGGGAGCTCACAGAAACATTTGAAATTGTTTTTTGTTTTCTTAAGACTCCCAGGCTACAAAGAGATCAAAAAAGGGGGCAACTTGCTTCAAAACCTTGGGTTGAAGTTAAAGGGGTTTAAAAGAGAAAGCTCTTACAGTGCAGTTAAGGATTTATAGTTCAGTATGCTTAACAAAAAAGCCAAATAGGTTTGTAACATCTCAATTAAAATTACTTGATAGAATTCTACATACTTAACAAAACTTATGACATTGTCAAACACCCCCTTTTATAGGAAAACCAATCTGAAGCGATGAAGAGGTCCCAGTGCAGGTAAGAAAGCATTGTCATTAGTACAGCGTGACGTTTGTTATGCAAAGATTGCAAGGATAGCAAGTTTATTTGCCCGATCTATACCAAAAAAAATATTTACCATTTGCAATGCTTACTACTCACGAAAAATATATTCAGATGTAGTACTGAAAAAGGTTCAACTGAAACAAAACATAACCGAAACAGAAAGCCACATGGGGGGATAGCCTTGCGCTGTGTAACTTGGAGAGTTACTGGACAATTTAATTGAGCTCTGTAGCTTATTTGAAGCATTGTATGCTCTCAAATCATGCAGTCCAGGTTTGAATCCCTTCCATTGTTGTATGCAAGTCGTGAAAAAATTTATCCTGTTGCTTGCCATTCATGAAAAATCAAAGCAAAATTCGAATACATTTCAAAATTGCGAGAAATAGCGGAAACATGTTTTAACATACTGGAAAGCTTTTTCGTCTGACAATCCTTAGAGTATTAACTTCAAAAAATGGACCAAAACAATTGCCTGAGACAGAATTTATAACCAGATGTTGATCGAAATCCAAAAACTAGAAAAGGAAATCTGAATTGGTATTGAGTTAATTACGTTTCAATAAAGCTGCGTTAGTTGAACCCAATTTTATCTTTTTTCACACAGAGAAGACACTTTTGTCAGAGTGTATGGCCATATAAAGTCATTCCAAGATACTCGATGTCTCATCGCATTTTCTATCAGCCCTGTCACAGATCCTAATGAAATCTCGTACCACATGATTGATGTTGTGCATTCATTTCTTACCCTGACTAAGGTACGTAATAGAATTCACGAAAATCCGCGTATTGCAAAACATGCCTGTCATACACAGTCACCAAGCACCAGTTGCCAGGATCTCAGAAGTAAATAAGCTCACAAGACCTCCACCCTGATTGTGACGCATTGCTTATCCATGCCTGGAGCTTGAAACCAGCCTCACTGAGCTCCTGGCACCACAGTCCAAAAGCCAGCTGGATCAGACTAAATTGGCACAGCATATTAGGTACCAAAGAGTAAATAGGAAAAACATTGGTCCCATACAATTTAGAATAAGACCAAATTTAGACATTTTGGAAAAATAACTTCTTAGAAGAAGGTATGTGGACAGTGTGACCCGGATGATACTACCCCTAATTGCAGTAAAGAATCAAAAGCCCAATTTCTAACCAAAATGCTCATGCTCATTACGCTACAAACCAAAATTTTAGAAAGCCGTTAATGCTTATATCTTTCTCTTGCTCTTCCCACAGAAAAAAGATAAAGTTCAGTCATTAATACCATGCTCCATTGCAATGCTTCATAAAGCCCATTTCAATAAAATAGATGACGTTTTCAAGTTTGACAATGTGGAACTTCATCAGGTGGGTACAATCAATCCTCTTGACCTTCTTATGACAATCACCATGGGTAATGTATGTACAGTACAGTGGAGGGTGTGCAGTACCGTGGAGAATATTCAGTACAGTGGATGGATGTCATCAGTGTTGTGGAGGGTTTTCAGTACTGACTGTTTTGTACTGATGATATCCCTCCACAGTACTCATTATCCTCCACTGTACTGATGATACCCCTCCACTGTACTGATGGTATCCCTCCACTGTACTGAATATCCTCCAGTGTACTGCACACCCCTCCACTGTACTGCACATACATTACCCAAGGTGACAATAGAATATGCTTATCCTATGAAACATATGGTGCTTGATGAGGCAGAATGCTTTTTCCTCAAAATTTGCACAAAATTAAAAAGAAATTTTTTAAAGTTATTTACTTCACATACCACTTGTAACACAACTTTCTTAAATGTCTGACTTTTATTTACTGATGATTCCCTCTTCCACATTTAGGTCACTATTGTTGGAGTGATTAAAGAAGTTCAAGAATCGTCAACCAATATGCTGTATAAAATAGATGATATGACAGCAGACAGCATTATTGTACGCAAATGGATTGATGCTGAGGTACACTAAATGCACCCTGTTAAATGCTTAGATTTTAAAATTTGACAACTCTGAATACTGGGAGCTCACAGAAACATTTGAAATTGTTTTTTGTTTTCTTAAGACTCCCAGGCTACAAAGAGATCAAAAAAGGGGGCAACTTGCTTCAAAACCTTGGGTTGAAGTTAAAGGGTTTAAAAGAGAAAGCTCTTACAGTGCAGTTAAGGATTTATAGTACAGTATGCTTAACAAAAAAGCCAAATAGGTTTGTAACATCTCAATTAAAATTACTTGATAGAATTCTACATACTTAACAAAACTTATGACATTGTCAAACACCCCCTTTTATAGGAAAACCAATCTGAAGCGATGAAGAGGTCCCAGTGCAGGTAAGAAAGCATTGTCATTAGTACAGCGTGACGTTTGTTATGCAAAGATTGCAAGGATAGCAAGTTTATTTGCTCGATCTATACGAAAAAAAATATTTACCATTTGCAATGCTTACTACTCACGAAAAATATATTCAGATGTAGTACTGAAAAAGGTTCAACTGAAACAAAACATAACCGAAACAGAAAGCCACATGGGGGGATAGCCTTGCGCTGTGTAACTTGGAGAGTTACTGGACAATTTAATTGAGCTCTGTAGCTTATTTGAAGCATTGTATGCTCTCAAATCATGCAGTCCAGGTTTGAATCCCTTCCATTGTTGTATGCAAGTCGTGAAAAAATTTATCCTGTTGCTTGCCATTCATGAAAAATCAAAGCAAAATTCGAATACATTTCAAAATTGCGAGAAATAGCGGAAACATGTTTTAACATACTGGAAAGCTTTTTCGTCTGACAATCCTTAGAGTATTAACTTCAAAAAATGGACCAAAACAATTGCCTGAGACAGAATTTATAACCAGATGTTGATCGAAATCCAAAAACTAGAAAAGGAAATCTGAATTGGTATTGAGTTAATTACGTTTCAATAAAGCTGCGTTAGTTGAACCCAATTTTATCTTTTTTCACACAGAGAAGACACTTTTGTCAGAGTGTATGGCCATATAAAGTCATTCCAAGATACTCGATGTCTCATCGCATTTTCTATCAGCCCTGTCACAGATCCTAATGAAATCTCGTACCACATGATTGATGTTGTGCATTCATTTCTTACCCTGACTAAGGTACGTAATAGAATTCACGAAAATCCGCGTATTGCAAAACATGCCTGTCATACACAGTCACCAACTTGGTGGTGTTTATTGATTTGAGCAAAGATTTACAAAAAGCTAACCTTGCTCTACCTTGCTTGACGGAATTAAAGCGAGTATTCTTTTACAATGGTACAAATTGAAACCGTTTAGAAATGTTAGATAGTTGGTTAGTTTAATAGTTTGGAAATTAGCTCGTTAGTTAGTTAGTTGGTTAGTTAGTTAGGTTAGTTAGTTAGTTAGTTAGTTAGTTAGATACCTAGTTAGTTAGTTGGTTATATAGTTCGTCAGTTAGTAAGTTAGTAAATTGGTTGGTTGGTTACTTAGTTAGTTAGTTAGTTAGTTAGTTAGCTAGTTAGTTAGTTGGTTATATGGTTCGTCAGTTAGTAAGTTAGTAAGTTGGTTGGTTAGTTAGTTAGTTAGTTAGTTAGTTAGTTAGTTAGTTGGTTAGTTCTTTCGATATTTAGTTAGTTTGTTAGTTGATCAGCTTGCTAGTTTGCCACCCAAATCATTCCGTGACTAAGTTTGTTAGTTAGTTGGTTATATAGTTAGTAAGTAAGTAAGTTAGTATGTTAGTTAGTTTGTTAGTTAGTTAGTTAGTTCTTTCGATATTTAGTTAGTTTGTTAGTTGATCAGCTTGCTAGTTTGCCACCCAAATCATTCCGTGACTAAGCTTGTTAGTTAGTTGGTTATATAGTTAGTAAGTAAGTAAGTTAGTATGTTGGTTAGTTAGTTAGTTAGTTATTTAGGGAATTAGCTAGAACCCCGTGCATGCTTTAGCTAAACAATCCTATCAAAAATCTGAGGCTAGGTTGATTGGCCTTTCGCTAATAAAATTGTTATTCGTGGCACTTTGCTCAGGGAAATTCCTACCGTGTGCGACGGGCTTAAACCTGGTTTTGTCGGTCATGTCTGACAAGCAACCCACATGTATTTTTGTCTTTGTTTATTCGTCATTCTTGTCTCTTCATTTAGGGAGATAATAATACGTCACCTACTACGGCAGCAGCTGGTAGCAGAACTCCTGGAGATAAGTTGGGAAAAGGATCATCAACATCTGGCGACACCGGTGATGCATTTAGTGGGAAACTAGCACAAGGCATTGGATTCGGTGGTGGACACCAGCAAGTGCTAGAAGCAATAATTTCATGTACTGATGACGAGGGGATTTCAGTGGCTACCTTATTGCAAATGCTCCGAAATATGAATGAGAAACAGATAAGGTACGCTGTTGATCAGGCTTACTATTAGTGTATGTCATGTGTGCATGCTAGATTTATAATATTTCATCCTAAATTTCGCAAAAGAAACTTCTTTATTCAGAAAATTCTTCTTTCAGAAACTTCTTCTTTCAGAAACTTGTTCTTTCAGAAACTTGTTCTTTCAGAAACTTCTTCATTTAGGAACTTCGTCTTTCAGAAATTTCTTCTTTCAGAAACTTCTTCTTTCAGAAACTTCTTTTCTCAGAAACTTCGTCTTTCAGGAACTTCTTCTTTCAGAAGCTTCTTTCGGAAACGATTCTACGATTTTCTTCCAGGACAGCGATTGAGGATCTGAGCAACGAAGGACACGTCTACTCGACAGTTGATGATGATCATTACAAGTCAACATCAGTGTGATTCAAACTAAGTTGGTGTATTTCATTCGCACAAGCAAGAGACTTTGCTTCATGCGTTTTGGCTGTGTATGCAAACGGTTTCATATCAATAAAACGTGAAAGAAACTATGACAAAAGAACTATTGCTGAACTGTTTATTCTAAGTGTTATATTTTAAAGGCCTCCGAAATAGTTATCAAGGGCGTCCAACTACAGGGCAATTTATAGCAGAGGATGTCTGTAACCATATGTACACTTGTGCACTACTAGCAAAGTTTAGACAGTCCCGGGGGGAGGGTAGCGATATATGCAAAAAAAGAACGATAATATGTCTGTTTGAATCAAACTTCACCAAGAAAAGTCGAAGCAAATAAAAAAAACCGTTGTTTATAAATTTTTGTGCCGATTATCGAGGAATCAATACCCTTAATTATACACCAATTTTCAGAAAATTAAGACCCATATTTATACCGAAAACATGAAAACACATGAAAAAGCATACTCTTTTGGGCGGCAAGTCCCCAATACCACAATTATATTAAGTACCCCTCCCCCCCGGAGGACAGTCATCTGTTTGTAAGTCACTAACTAAATTGAACCTTAACATGATCCTTAAAAATTTAATTTGCAAAGTGTTTTGTTATTGAGTTGTTCGTTGATTATACTGTAGATTATTCCTTATACAGCTTTACTCTAATTGCAGTAAACGTCAACGATAGCGACTTTGTAGTTTTGTTAACAAACATAGAATTCCATATTTTTAGAGTAAAAAACTCAGACTCTGAAAGCATTTCTTGACTTCATATGAGTGGTTATTCCTACATGTTTTTGATTGACTTGTGAATGTTCGACAGAAATGGAGGACTTGGTGCCTGTTTATATGAGGAAAATACCTAACCTGCCAGACCCGGGGCTAATGGGAGATTTCAACTTCATATAGAATGCTTTGTATTTTTGATTTTGTGTTTATATGACGAACCCAACATCACCGGTATAGTGAGATTTCACCTCAACCAATTTCACCCAGGCGATGTGAATTATTCCCATGTAAACGAAATACCATGGGTACGATGAGGTGAATCTGTTTGAGCAGAATGCTATAACCTTCGTTCTCATTTCATGGAAGCTAGACTTTTAAACACTTCACCTCTCAGCCCGGGGCTGATAGGTGAAGTGAAAATGCTATTTATACAGAAACAAAAAAATTTCCTCCCCTATCAGCTCCGGGTCTGGCAGGTGAAGCGTTTTTCACAAAAAAATTTCAAATGATGGACCAACAATGTTTGATCGTTTCGCCAGGGCCTTTGTGAGAGCATCAAACGAGTGATAAATTCAGAAAACCTTCCATATTAATTAACTCTTATAACATTCATAATGTTATTCACCTTATTCTATCCAAACGTAATATTTTGAATCCTAAATACTTCAACTGAAAACCTGATACAAAATTATGATTAAATCAAAATTCTAGTTACTCTTAGTAACAATAATTGAAAGTAAATATTAATAGGAATAAGTCCAACTAAAAGGTTTTACAAAAAATTTATGACTAGAAACCTCAAACTTTCGCTGTGTAAAAAATAAATACAAACATTCAAAATTTGGAAAATTTTCTTCCCATGGTTCTTCTATGACACATTACAGAAAATGGGTACTGTTCCTCTCGACGTAGCTGCTTAGATATAAGTTAATGTTTAACAATAATTCCTGACGTCGAAATCCTTGGGCAGTCGAAAACCAGCAGTAATGCTGGTGCTGGTGAGAAATTGTCCAATGGTCCAGTAGCACAAAAACTGTCCATTTCCAAAAGAGTGGGAGGAATGTGATAAGTAAATCATACTACTTCGAACCAACCATTTTATTACAAACGTGATCACATGTATCAACACAGCAACTAAATCTACCTTCTTGATGGTCTCTGTATAGAAACGTCAGGAACAGAGAAATGAGAATGACCAACGGGGCAATGATGAGCCAACCAGATTTAATTACAATACACGATACAACTGTCAAACTCACCATCACCACAAACGAATACAAACAAGCACAAATCTGCCAGGATGTCATTCGCTTTATTCTACATATATAACTTGGGAAGTACACATCGTTACCAATCATGACAGTCTCATGAGTACCATTTGGATTAAGAGGCTCTCCATCCATTACACCACCAGAAGCGCGAATTTCCTTCTCGTTCTTTAGCTCAATTTCCTCCGATTCTTCTGCAGTTGATACCTCTATATTGTCAGTGCCATAATTTCTCGGTTTCTTCTTCCGAGGCGGTGGTCTCCGGTACCAGAGCAGCTAGAAAAGACAAAACACACGCACCTTAAAAAGGACTTTGGTACATCAGTTTTAGTAGGGTTTCTCAAGTCCTGGTGCTTTGTTATAGTAAAAGTTTCTTGCAGAGTTTCTTAACTTGCCAAGGTCGAAATTTTTTTCTTTACTTATCCAACTCGTTCATCGGGGGGTAACTTAACAGTTTTGGGGGTACGGGGACGTGCCATTATTTAGGGGTACCTTTTTTCTGAAAAGTGCGGAATTATCGATATCGTTTTTAGAAGTATGTGCAGAATTATGGGTACCATTTGAGGAAGTTGAGGAAACATGCCGAATAATGGGTATTTATCTGGAGGAATTTTGAAGAATTTAGCTTAGCATTTACAAAATGTGCAGCCTGAACTGATAACTCATTGGACCATCAGCAAGGTTGCCCTTTTAACATGACTTTCTTTTCATCAGATGATTTTGTTATCTGAAAACGTTCTTTGCCTTGTGGAATATTGGGCATAACATTCATCATGTTTGCGGAAGTATGGGTCACAATTTTTATAAGTTTTGCGGAATTATGGGTCACAATTCTTATAAGTTTTGCGGAATTATGGGTCACAATTTTTCAGACGTGGGCGGAATTATGGGTCCAAATTTCGGACTGAAATGGCACGTCCCCGTCCAAAACTAGGCTTAGTTACCCCCCCGAGTCGTTCATTCACGGCTAATGTATCATTTCGAGTCAGAAGAATTGAGAAAATGAAGATAATCATAAAAGGAATTATTGTTTGTTTGTAAATACCCGAAAACCACAAAAGATATTTAATGAAGAGAAGGGGAAAGGTTTCTTGGATTTTAGTCCATCGGGAGTCTGTTGCAAAAGAGTGTCTTGATTTTGAAGAAAAGAGCTCCTTTTGTTTCTTATAAGCTATTTATCAGAGAATACGCGTGTCTAAAATGCTTTCTTAAGTCCTGTGTCATCAGTAATGGCACGGTATGTTGAAAAGCAATGACCGCGAATATCAAATGGCTCCCACCTTTTCCAGTTTGGAACTGCTCAGCTTTTTTTTACGCTGACAGTCATAGTTGCTGTCAATCCTCTTACTATTTCCTTTGCTTCGTGTTCTACAAATGTCTCTATTCGTATTCTCGAGCTCCTTTTATTTTGAAAACCTTATCTATCACTCTCTACACTTGAATCCACTGTATTGGCGTTTCTGTAAATGTTTTGCACAGCAGTTGACCATGAATCTCAGGTACAGTCTTGTCGACTGTCTCACAAGGGTTGATTGCCTTCCTTAAGAGTTTTATTTGGATTCGAAACGAAACAATACCCATTTTCTGTATACGACAGCCAAGCCATGTTTGGTAACTATTTGAAATCTCACTGCATGAACAGTTGCAATTTTCAATGTTGCTTCTTCGAGAATTGCTTGTTAGAGACAACACCATCCCACGATTCTATATCCATATATCGTTAGAGACCTTGGTATTAGTGCTGACTGTCTTGTCAAGTGCCGTGCATGTGGGTTTATTGCACAAAGATCCTAAAAGGTTTCTGTATCAGTCTTTTAATGCTTTTGATTCCTTTTAACTTTCACTTGACTTGATCCTCCTCTTCGGCTGTTCTTGTCTGACGCTGCCTTCTCTCCTCTGCTGGTCTCCAAATTAGGATGGCACAAGCTCTTATCTGACGCTGCCTCCTCTCCTCTGTTGGTCCCCAAATTACGATGGGACCAGCTCTTATCTGACGCTGCCTGCTCTCCTCTGCTAGTCTCCAAATTATGATGGGACCAGCTCTTCTCTGATATGGTCTCTTCTCCTCTGCTGGTCTCCAAATTAGGATGGGACCAGCTCTTATCTGTCGCTGCCTCCTCTCCTCTGCTGGTCTCCAACTTATGATGTGATCAGCTCTTCTCTGACGCTGCCCCCTCTCCTCTGCCGATCTCAAAATTATGATGTGATCAACTCTTATCTGAAGCTGTGAAGATACTCCAGTGTCATCAGTTTGCAGTGCAGTTGAAATTTGGACATTCTTGATTGACATTTCCATTAGAACCGAATGACATGTTTTTCTCACTCGTTTGACACATTATTTTTGCATGTTGTTATACTTTTGTTCCAATTTTTCTTATGCTTGCTGATTATGTTATCTGGTTTGACTGACCAGTTATTCGTGGCTCCTGCTCGGAAAACATCAATACTGTTTCTTCTATCCAATCTATATGAAGTTTGCAGCTTCCATCTAATGTGCCCTCCATATGTTCCCTAACATGCTTGATAGGGTTTTGAAGTTATAGTTAGTAAAATGAGTAATATCTTTCATCCTAAGTATGTAAGACGTTTGATGAATCTGTGCTGGACTCGTGCTGGACTTTTTTGGCAAATGCTCTTTACTCGTGCTTTTCTTCCTTTGAATAGTCTTAAGAGGAGAATCTAGTCTTTCAAGCTCATATATTTAGATCTGATGTTAGTGGGGCCTGACAGTGGTTAAATATGCAATGATCAACCTTAAAATCCTGTATCTTCATTAGAAGAACATTGTGCTTATGCTTGGGGCTAGAATTAAACTATGCCTGCTTTTGTAATATGATTAATTATGCACTCTAATTATGCACAGTGTGTATAGCCTCATTGGCACTTGTATGTAAATTGTAACTTCAAATTTCATACACTAATCAATCTCGAATCTTAGTTCCAGTTGTTTTTCATGCTGTCACTGCTTTGTTATTGCTTTGTAACACTTTGCTTTGGATTATGTAAATCTATTGTTGCCATAAAATGAGTGCTTGTTCAATCCTACACCTTGTATATGGTCCCAACTTATGTCTGTATATTGTACAGCAGATCATAAACAAGTGATGAACTGCTGAATGTGATGGTCATCGATTAACAAAAACAGCACTCTTACAGAACTGCTTGTTTTATGGCATGGCCCATCATTCATTCTGTTAGGAGCCAACTGCATTCTACTCTTAGGTCTTGTGGTTCAGGGATATGGAATGCTTCGTTCAGGATGTCATTCAAAGGAACTCAGCCTATAACAGGTTCTTTTCAGTAAATGGTGTTAGAGGCACACAGCTAGCAAAACCTCACAGTCAAAAGGCTGAAGTGGAAAGGCCTTTCTTTGGACATATGTGACACAATCTCAATGCAACTTGAACTTGAGACTATTCAAATATGATTTTTGACTATTCATATAGATCAACTGACTTGAAACAGCCAATTACTTGCTTCACTTACCTTGATAAAATCCTACCTGTCAAATGCAGACACTCATTGCTTACCTGAAAACAATTAATATGTGCCAAAAAGACAGCAACATAGTTCATAACTCGAAACTCAACATCAGTAACAAGCAGTTGAGCAGATATATAGCTCAGTGTTTTGCCAAGCGTTCCCAGCATAACTGCAATATTTGACTGGCTTAAAGTACTTCTATGCATGACATTTAACATCACCTGGAAAAAATTTAAGTAATGATTAATTGGTTGACTGGAAAACATTTTGGCACTGAATGCAATCCATTACATCTGCATTTGATTAGTGAAGAACTTTGAATGTCAAAGGCAGACTGGAATTTGATGACCAAGATGCAGGTGAGTCCAAGGATGCAGGGCACAACTGGGACTCAAGACGTGGGGTAGGAACGCAATGCCCAAGATGTACACTGGATGCAGATGGGACATTGGTTCCTAGTGGTCAGGATCTGCAATGCAAGACCAGAGTTGGATGTGAATTACAAGTCAGATACCAAAATTGGACATGATAGCCTATGGAGCATAGGAAGTTTTTAAAGGAAGAATACAAGAAGAATGGAAACAGATGGAAAGGCCTGTAGTTTTTCCAACGTTGATTAGTTTAGGTTAGGAATCTTCAAAGAATTCTTTCAATTGGTTATTTGGTATCAAGCATGTGTCCTTTATCCCATATTAGTATTGTGTCCCACATCACATGTCGTACTTAAATCTTACATATCCTACTTCCTCTGTCTTAAGTCCAGTGGCTGTATTGCAAACTGCGTGCTTGGTACCACTTGAATATCACCAGCAGCCTGGTTCATCAAATGGTATGTCAAAAATCTATTCAAAAATGATAATTATTAACCTGGGGCAGAAGGTCAATGGAAAACAATATGATTGACAGCCATTCAAGTTTATATGCTGTTCGAGGTACAGGCACGGCAAGCTGTATTGTAATCAGTGCACCCCAAATAACAAAACAGCAACCACAAAACGACATCTTGAAGTGAATATTTTGTTTCGAGTACATCCAGAACTGTAGGAGAATCCCAAAAACTGTAACACAGTACACAATAGCAATGATTTTCAAATATATATTCCGTTTGATTTCGAAGTAATAAAAGCAATTGAGCAAGGTTGCTGTAAATAATCCTGAAGCCCATAAAGTGCTGAGGCCTTCAACAGATCGGAGGTAGGAATTTTTATGCAGCTGAGGAACAATTGATGCTACCAACGCCGTTGCTGCAAGGAATTCACAAAGTGCAGCAAAGTCACATAGGCCCACTGCAATGTTCGCTTCACAGTGCTTTGAAAAACCAGATATGAAGGAATTTTTCATCATGTTTTGCATATCAGTACATCGACGAAGTATAGCTCAATAAAGTTCTGACTACTTTAAATATATTTTGAAAGCCTGCGTGCAAGAAACAAGAAGAAAAAAAACTGTTCTGAAGAGCTGGATCTGGACTGACTGATTCCAAAATTCAAAGTCATTTGCAAGGAGCCTCGTTTACGACTGGTCACGTGAACTTTGTCAATAAACAAAAGAATTCATTGTGATGATGACTTCTGTTGAGGAAATGGCGGTTTTCTCCCACGATTGTTGTGATCTCTAATCCTTTCTAGTTTCACCTTTCCTAGTGTCAAGAATGGATGATTTTGACGATGATGATGATGTGGCTACTTCTGACCGAAAAAGCAAGAATCGCAATCCGAAACCTCAAGTTCCAACGTGGGCAGAAGCAGCCAAGAAGGTAATGTACTCAGGAAATGCTTGGCCTGGCCTGGCGCCTGGCCATCCATAATAGATATATCAAAAGGTTTGGGAACAAGAACAGGCCTAAGGCTTATAAGGTCCTGCCCTAGCCTTGGGTTAGCTCACTGTAAGTCAACACATAACACAAAGTAATAGGTGTTTGCTTGCAAACCAGGATAGTCTGAGGAAGCAGCTACAACGAGAAAACCAAAATTAGGTAGACAGTTTTTGGCAGTCATGATATGATAGAGGTGAATCAATCAGCCCTTCAGGGGAAAATGCCTCAATCCATTAGCAACTAACCCAGACTGGAAAGTTTGCTCTGTGCCCACAAGATATTGCCCGTGCAGCTCTGTTTTGGCTTTTTAAAATTGGCTGCACAGTTGGCATAAACAATAGAAGAACAATAGATCACGTGACCTTTCTATTTGGTTTTTCGAGGTGCAAAATGCGAACGGCAAATTTAGGCCATTACAACTTGCCCGCCCAAAAATCAAACTTTCCAGTTAGGCAACTATCCAATCTTTGGTGTATAGCGTGTGCATGCACAAGATAAACAATAGAACAATGGAAATATGCTTCTGCACACACAAGATCTTGTTGTGAACTGCTGTACTCCAAAGACTGGACAACTATTTAAGCGATCAAGCATTGACTCTTCCATGAAGAGAACAATTGCACTATTGAAATGCAAGATCACTATTTGATTGCTTAGTCAATACAATATCATCGTATGAGATCATAATACAATCACCGTAATGAGATCAACCAGTTTCCTATGAGCCAACTAGGTTGGAAAACATGCAAGTTTCAGCCTAGGCATCATTGCAAGCAGATTGGGAAGACAATAGGCTAATTAACGTAACAATAGGAGAGGTGGGAGCATCACTGCAAGTGGGAGCATGTTTTCTAACCTTTTGAGTTTGAAATGTTGGATGTATTGAAGCCAGGTACCAGTAGACTCCTTTTTATTTTGCACTTGCGGAAGATCTTCCGCATGCAAATTCAAGTTGTATGAAGAAAAAACAATAGAGTACCCTAATTTAAGTTAGAAATATGTAGTAAGACTATTAAAACACTTTTTTATTTGACCTATAGGTACTAGAAAGATATGACCATCCCCTTCCACACAAGCAGATATTGCAAATAATTCAGGATGAAAATCTGAAACCTTGTGGGTAAGTACATCATAGTGCTGTTTTTCAATAAGTAAAATGGACGATAGGAAATGCAAAGAAAGCTGAAATCCAGTTTGTCAGTATGTCAGCTCATTTAGCTTGTCATGTTCTAACCATACTGCTTATATTTTTAGACGTGGTACCATGCCTCTAGCCTGCTTAAATGCCATGTTGAACTCCAATTGTAAAGGCAAAAATGCATTATTTTATCGAGCTCCTGGCCAAGCTGCTTGTTTTGGACTTAAGGTAAAAAACTACTTTCTGTGTTTTTTCCATTTATATGTGTCTCATATTTTTGTTAAATTCTGTTGTGGAATTTGGTAAAGCATATGATGGAAGGCATTTATTCTAGACTGTTTTTTGCAGTATGTTGTGTGCACAAAGATCTTCTGCATGCAATTCAAAGTAGAACAAAGGAAAACAATACCATAATTGTTTTAAAACAATAGCTAGGTGGGCATCTTCCCTGCACACTGAAAACCCAGAAAACTATTTAGCAGAAAGACAAAAGTGCCACATTTAGACTTGAAAACTGAAAAGTTGAGAGTGTTTTTTCTATAATATTTTTTTAAATTTTAGGCTAATAAACAAAAAAGAACAGCTGATGCAGATGATGACTCTACAGCAAGTTCTGAATCCCATTCTCAAACTGGTATTTTTTATTATTTTCAATCCGCCCCATCTCAAATACTTGTATACATGCTGTACATGAATATGTAGATTTTTCCTCAAGTGGCATACCACAATAGATGAAATTCAAACCTGGGTTGCATGACCAGAGAGTCAACAGCACTAATCTGCTTAGCTATGAAGCTCAATGATGTGGCTGCGTTGTAACTTTCCAAGTCATACAGCCAAAGGCTCTCGTCCTGTATGACAAATGCCATTTGTTACCATTCATGGCAATTATGTATGCATATATACATAAGGTGTTTGTTATGAAGTTCTTTTATCATTGTGGCTCTACGGAGACTACAAATTTCTAGCGTCACAGCCTAGGTAAAGGTGTTGTCTTGTTAGTTCATATGTAAGGCTAAGGCTGGCGCCAAAAATACCATTTCCCTTTGGCCTAAGGTTATTAACTCATCACTGTTGCTTGAACCATCAAAACATATCATTATGGTTTTATTTCTTCCACCTCTTCATTTCAGATTCGCCTTCAACACAATCAGCAAGATCAGCTAACTCCTCTTCTCCTTCAAATTCGAAAGACACCACTAGGAATGCTGCACTTAGAAGTGCTAGACTAAAAGCAAACATGCAGCGTTCAAGAAGTCAGGCAGCTTCGATGCCTGGATCTCCTGGTGCAGCTCTTGTTGCGATGCCGCCAAGGAAGCCAGGTGCTGCACTCTGTGTCATGCCACCAAAGAAAAGGCCCAAGTTAGAAGCTGATGATGATGATGATGAAATTGCAAATGAAACAAAAGTAAGTGGAATTTTTAAAGAAGCAAAGGACTTCTGCTAAGTCTATCGTTTCATTTTTCCTTGCTGGTCTTAATGGGAGTGCTTTGATTAACACCTTTAAGTAAATGCCATTTTCTGTTGTTTTTTTCATGACCACGACGTTGTTATGGAAGTGTGCGTTTTGAAGATCCACAGGAAGCCCAATTTCTAAGACATGATGATGATAAAGCATTCAATTGATTTATATTGACATGGCATTAGGAACATTGAAGTCACTGCTTTAAGGTTGACTTCTTGTACATTCATGACTATAGTATACTTCAGTATTAGCTACATATATCAATATTTATACAGTACAAATAATAAACGTTAAAGCAATTCACTTCAATGATTGCAATGCGAAGTCAATACAATTCAATGCATAATCATTTTAGATCATTTTAGCCAGGCTTATGTCGACATCGCACACAGTGGGAACTAGTTTCCGACTGCTGATTGCCGATTGTTTGGACTAATTTATCGCAACAGACCTGTCGACGTTAGTGTTCTGGCTACTAGTTTCTTTTTGATGGCAACAAGTCGGTTGACAATTCCAGAACGTTGGGCATGTTATTCTTCTGCGATTAGTTGACAACTGATTCCTGTCAGTCGCAGTTGGCATGAGTGCTGATCAACTATGCTTAAGTTTTGACTAGCTTCTGACATGTCGACATAAGCTAGCAACTATAACTAGTTGGCATTTAGATCAGTCGTATCCTAGTTAGGTGGGTAAAAGCCTGGCTATCGACAAAGCAGAAAACCAGGTAGATGTCAGTGTCTTCTATGGACAGCGAAGTTTGATCCTATTCACCATTTGGAGGACGAATGTGGTGTATTTTGTAAACTTTTTAGGCATTGCCAAACGATTTAAGATATGGTATTGAAGATTTCTTCTTTTCCAAAGGATTCAGCTTGCTCTACACGAGGAGACCCTATGTTATCTTCTTCGCCAAGCACAGCCGCTTCCACGTGGACATCTGACGGAGACAAAGATCAACAATCTCCAGAGCAAAGTAAAGCACAACGTGAAGCCAAGCTACAACAGCAATTGCAGAGATTGGAAAGACACAAACAACAACAACAACAATTAGCAGAACGATCTCGACAGCAACAACAACAATTGCGAATGGTGCATGAAAATAAAAGAGGTCTTCCATTTGGGTCTAAGCCACCACTTCCGAGAGAGCAAAAAGATATCGATGAGATAGTCAGACAAATCAAGTTAGAACAACAAGAACAGTTGCAAAGGGAATCACTACGACAACAACGTAAGGTTATGCAAGCTAAATTGAATAGGACTCGTCAGCTGAATCGAAGCAAGCCGGCCACTCAAGCTACGTCATCTCCGCGACCGTCTCCACGGCCATCTCCACGGCCATCTCCAGCTGTAACGGAGAATAAAGTTGTTGTTAAAAAACCTCCTCCAGTCACTGGATTTCTTGAAGTAAAGGTGAGCTTCCGTTTTTCCTTTTATTTTATCATTTTACTATGGTTTCCAGTGGCGTAATGCACGGTGTGCACGTTTATAGCTGAAACTTAATTTAGAGCTGAAACGGTTTTCGGAATTCTTTTCAAGAAGTTAAAGCGCCCTGGACAGTTAATATTTTTCAACAAGATTTTGTCCAAAACTTGGATGTTCCGAAATTTTTCCATTTATTTGTTTTAACTTTTCTTTTTAGTTGAAAAAGTTAAAGAAAATGAGTTTTGGTAAGTCCTTTTAACAAGTTTTTTTTAGTACAAACTCCCATCTCTGACTAAGGCATTGGCTAAGGTTCTGACCAAGTGATCAAATATTTTTTGTCAGAAATTCTAGAATTTTCTTCTCAAACACATTTTTTGACCGTTTGCCATATCGGAAAACATTACTGGTCAGACATTTTTTCCTTCAAACAGCATAAAAGTTTTTAGCAAATTTTAAAAATACATCGAGGAGAGATTTCGGCTTGTCAGACAGTGTTGAGTGTTTTGTGACGTGGCCGAACGGTCAAACATTTATTGTAAAACAATTCTATATTGTTTGCTTGGCCAAAAATCTTTGATTTCTGTAGTGCCTTACTATAGTGGATCATATAAACTGATTCATCATGTTTGTGATAAAGTAAAGAGGTCATTTTATTGCTTTATTGTTCTTTTCAGTGGAGCAAATAAAGCGAACTAAGGAAGGAAAAGTTGATCTACAGAGTCCAGAGTCACTTTTTGCTACAATTAGTTTGAAGGTTAGTAAAATTGTCTTCAAATTCTACTAAATTTTGCTTCATTCAGGCTGGTCCTATGTAGACAGAACGGGCTCGTTTTCTCACTTGGATTCTTTTATTAACTGCATTAGTCTTCCCTATGTTTATGTCTGAATTGGTCTGAAGACCCAAAATTGTATCATTTTATATTATCCGTCGAAATTAATTTGCTTTATCAAGAGTTGAAGTTGCGTGCTAAGTTTTCTCGCTAAATTGACTTACGCTTTTTTGTAGAGCTTCTTGAATAATGCCATGTTCAAAGCACTGCCTGCTTCATACCAGTATCAGTTACTTATGCTGCTGCCAGATGTTGATAGGTTGAAAGACAAAGATGGTATTGTAAGGTTCGTATCATAAATCCCTGCGTTTTTACGCTCATTCTGGTCATAAGGCACAATTATTGGAATTTCAACTACCCCACAAGATAAATTGTCTCGTAAAATTACGTTTTTTAACTCAAGAGTTCTTTGATCTTAATAATCCTTAGTGTTTCCTTGCAACCACCGTTTTCAGCCCGTCCTAACCTCGACCTTGTTAGGCCCTAGCCAAACGATCAAACATTATTAGTTAAACATGTGCTTGTCAAGCAAAATGTCTTACTGTTTAGCCTCGTCGAAGAATATTGTTCGTCGAAATTTTTGCTTGCATCCAGAAGAAGAGATTTTGAACTTAAAAAAACAATGGTCAGCAAATTCTGTTTGTCAAACATTGTTTTGCGACGTGACCAAGCGTTCAAACAATGCTTGATAGTCAGATTTCAAATGTTTGACAAATAAAAAATAATGTTTGATCGTTTGGCCAGCGCCTTATCACAGTAACCTATTTGAGCAATTTGAATTTATCCGTCAATTGGTGTACATTTATACTCCGTTATATTATTATTGATTCAATTGTTTTAGAATGATGCCAAATGCTCTTACAAATGAGTTCTTCACTAAGGCTTGTTTAGAATGGCAGGAAAAGCTAATAGAAGGTATGGATATATCTAAGTTTTCGTTATTTGCAGTTATGTTTAAGTGCTGACGTGTTCTGGGCAATGTTTGAAGCTTAATGTTCGACAGGACCCTCAAGATAACAGCATCGCCATTAGGCTGTATCCTACATAAATATTCGTGTTATTATATCTTAACAGTTAACCAGTTTGCCTTGCGCTTCATCTCAGACTTATGCTGATGCTTGCATTCTTTTCATTCCCAACACAATGACATTTTCTGAAGCTAAATGATGGCTCTTGCAGGGGAGTTCAATGTTGACATAATACAGAGGGTAAAACAAGAAGAAGGCAAATCAATAGCACTCGATCCATGGAAGGTAAGAGGTCTGTTGGTTCAGTCAGTTATTAGTATGCTGTTATTGAACGATTGCGAGGTCAATACTGGGAAATATTCAGACCGAAGCATGACGTACGGACCGAACGTAGTGAGGTCCGTACAAGAAGCTGAGGTCCGAATATTTTCCTGCATTGACGGAGCAAACGTTCAATAAAGGCTTTATTATATGGTGTTGAAAATATTATAGAATATTTTCGAACTTTGTTGGAGAATGTTTAATCAAGAAACATCATTTCTCAGTATTTCATTTTCCCATCTCAATCTCTCTCACTTGATCAATAAGAAATTACGTGGCTTTATCACATGATTATATCTACGCCGGCCAATAAGGCTTGTATAGACCATTGAAGAACCAATCAGATTGCACCGTTGCCGGTCTGAACAGCCGTATTTTCTAACCCCATATAATAAATCATAATATGGAGAGAAAAAGAGCGGAAGCATCTTTTGGCGAACTTAAAAATGCTTTTTTCGTTTGAAAAACTACTTATGATAACATTTGGTTGTTTTGATTTTACTTGGAACAAACTTTTTTGCTAGAGCCTTTTATTCATTTAAGAATTTCGATTTATTTCCAGGAAAAATATTTCGAGCCTGCTTGGGGAGTAAGGTAATTGAAAATTGTTATCCTCCTGTTTTATATTGATCCGATGGTTTATTACAATACATTTGACCTTTTACGCTGTTTCGGACAACGAAGAGCCAATTCGGAAGTACCGAAAATAAGTATTTGATGAATTTACACTGCTTTTCTATAAAGCGTTAAGAAAGGATATTGTTTATCTATAATTATTTACAGTTGGCCAAGAATGCGAATAGATTCCCCAAGGCTGCAGTCAACTTTGCTGTCCAGGGAATTCGTTCTAGAATATCAGTCTTGGGGTACAAGCTGCAGGTCCACATCAGCTGCATGGCTGCCAGAACCCTTGACCTGCTTAAACAAATAGAGATTGCTTGCTTGCTTGCTTCCCAGCTTGGTAGGTTGTTTGCTAGATTGCTTGCTTGCTTGCTTGATAGGTCGCTTGCTAGTTTGGTTGCTAACTTGCTTACTAGCTTGCTTACTAGCTTGCTGACTAGCTTGCTTACTAGCTTGCTTACTAGCTTGCTGACTAGCTTGCTTACTAGCTTGCTGACTAGCTTGCTTACTAGCTTGCTTGCTAGTGTGCTTAGTAGCTGGCCAGCTTGCTTGCTAGATTGCTTGCTTGCTTGCTTGCTAGCTTGCTTGCTTGCTAGCTTGCTTGCTTGCTAGCTTGCTTGCTTGCTAGGCTGCTTGCTAGATTGCTTGCTTGCTTGCTAGGTCGCTTGCTAGGTTGCTTGCTAGAGTGCTTGTTTCCTTGCTATGTATATCTATGTCTATCGAGTACGTGTCAAATACCCAGAAGGTCTATAACAGTGTTGCTGTTTACTCTTAGATTTCATTTTATGCTTTTATTTCTTCAGCTCAGTACCAGACCCAATTGCTGCCGATGGCAACGACAGTAAAACAGACGAATCCTTGCCAGAGGGATTTAAAAAGAGACGGAAAGTGCTTGGTCGACATTTCTTAAGTTTTCAGAGAACACAGCTAATGATCATATGGAAGAGTTCAAAACCGTTCAGAAAATACTACGACAGAAAGCTGAAAGCGAAGCTCTCAGACGTAGTCTTCAGCGAAAGCAGCAACTCCTAAAATCTCCGGTTTCGCAGAAGTCGGACAGCATCGCAAAGGACCGTAACAGACGAGCAATAAAGCGAGCACACCTATACCAGAAAAAACAGTTCTATGAAAAGCAGTTGATTGAAATAAACGCCAAACTTGCCGATAAAACGCAACCGTTGTCTCCAGAACTTGAGCAGAGACTTCTTGCAAAGAAACGAGAAGTCACGATCATGCTGCGAAAAATAATCGAAAGCGCGAAACGATATTCGGTTACTGAAACGAATATCCAACATGGAGATTCGTCTGCAGTTGCTTCAGGTAGTGGTGTAGATCTCGGCAAACTCCGTAGCGAAGAAGAATTGCGAAGACACGAGAAACGAAAAGCAAAGAAGAAAAAGCGCAGACGAGAACATAGCAACGAAAACGAGTTATTCTCTGAGGATTACGCGAAATTTGTCGGTAAAGACGGTATACCACTGAATTTTCTCGGTGAAAAGAGAAGTCATTCAAAGAAGCATAAGAAAGATAAACACAAGAAAAAGAAGCATTCTCGGGATCTGAGCTCTAAAGATGGCGGTCATCTTCCTTCTAGCAGAATTATGAAAGGACCAAGCGTCTATGTGAAAAAGACTGCAATGCCTTGCCCTTGTAAGCTTGCACCAATGCAGATATGTAATGGTTGTGGTGCGTTCTGTCATTCTGACTGTATAAATGCAGATAAATTATGCACTTTGTGCGTTCCTGCTTAACTTTTGGGTTCGAGACTCAAAGTTTATTAAATGTACAATAGCTATTAGTTAGTTTTCTTTATGTTTGGCCTTGTTTGGTACGTCTCTTAAACACCTTGCCAAACGACCAAACATAGTTGGTCAAACATTTGAGATTCGCTTTACAATTAATGTTTGACCGTTTGGCCACATCAAAAAACATTGCTTGAGTTGACAGCTCAGCAATGGTTTTCAAAAAGTTTTAAAACATTTTATACTTGTATCAAGCTAAGCATGTTAGACAAGCAATGTTATGTGATTATAAAGCATGTTGCTAGATTTGCAAATTTCAAATGTTTGACCAACAATGTTTGATAGTTTGGCCAGGGTCTTAGTTTGTCGCAACAAGCTAAACAATTCTAATTAGATTTTTCCCGCGAATTGTGATTTTCAGTACTATGTACTATAACGTTGATTTTCCTATCTAGCAACAAATATTTTTCAGGTGGATTTCGTCATCACGGTATGAATGGAAAGTGTGACACGGTAAACCATGCAAGCTTGTAACGAAAGCATTTTGAATTTTCGCAACAGTATGCTTCCCGGCCCTTACCGAACCGCTTTCCGATAGACGGAAACGTTCCGGACAGAAACTTTCCAGACCGTTTACCGACTGTTACCGTGAAGAGGAATCTACATTAAGAGGAACCCTTTGCCTGAGCTCTTTGCTGATATCTATTCGCGTGTTGCGTAAAAACCTTATTTCTTGCCAGACTTAGAACCCCACACCCTAATGTTTTATGTAGATAGAAATTTATAATTATTCCCTGTGCGTGTAGAACAGTTGATACAATAAATTTTCCATATTTTTAGTTTTTGTTTCTTGCGGTAATGGCAAAACGGATCACTGTACCTAATCAGAGAAGCAACATAAGAATCTTACTATCACACCTGAACTAATTTTTTGCTCTACATTATAATAATTTTCAATTTATTGAAACGTTTGTGCTATATATTTGCTTTTTTTTTGTTTTCTCTTTTCCTGGGGACAATAGTTTAATAATCAAATGTAGCACTTTCGTGGTTGCGAATCCCAGGAGAGATGCTCATGCACAAGCTATTACTATATTGTATCCCGGATTGAGATGCTCTGCAATTTTACCAAAATTGGGCCTACTGCCTTGTGAGAGAACGTGCAGTTTTTGTGAGAGCTGGAGTCACTTTCTGAATCATGGCTGCGAAAAATAAGCTTGTATGCTTTGTATTTTGGTATTCGAATATTTGCAGCAGCTAGCTCATTGGTTTCATGAAACAAGATGCATAAGCCAAGGTAATAGTTGTAGCACGTTGGTAATATACAGAAAGAAGCATTTTGAAATTAAAGCTGGAAGTGCTTTGTGAGGGTTGTGCACACCCGCATAAATGAACATTACGGTTTTAACTGAATTATAAGTCGGTTTCACGGTTTCCGCAAGTTATTTTAGCGGTTTTACGGTTTTCGGAAGTGTTTTGGCGGTTTTACGGATTTCAGATCGCCCCTACGACGCCCCATTCAAGCTATCGCGCGCAAAATTTATTGTTCCTTGCATTTGAATTTGCACACGGTTGTGGCTTTTCATATCGCCGTAACCAGGGAGATTAAGTAAGATTAAGATTAAGTTAAATGATAAAGAAATATCGCTTTCGTTACTCTAGGGCCCTTTAAACTAACAATTTTGAGAAATTATAGCAACACAAGATTAAGTTTATTTTTAAATCATATAGATGATACACACCTCGAGAAAAGCCAATCCAAGCGGAAGTCCTTCGCCAACCAGTTCTCCGCAACTTTCCTGACTTGATACACAGCAAAAGCGTGCTGCGCTGCGGAGGAGGCGCATCATACATCGCTCGCACGCATCAATGCGCGTTTCCTCTCCCTACTTAATCTCCCTGGCCGTAACCGACGGGGACGCGTCTCCGTCGTGACGGTAATGCACATGTTCCTAATCCTATATAGCTAATCGTAAATTTTCGGGCCTCCTACATGTAGGTTTCTTATAAAGTGGTTCTTTATAAAAAAAGCAGGTATATGGAAAGCAAGCTTTGAATGTGCAGCTTACTGACTATCTTTGCCAGGTGGGGTAGGAGTTGGATGAATCCGCCCCTCGTACGTTTGGTACAAACAGCTTAAACACATATACGTATAAAGGGGGCGTTTTCGGTGCCCCTTTCTCAAAATAAGAACTTGGATACAACAGATAAAGACAATATTTGCTACAAGAATCTCTTCATTAGCATTCAAAAATATAAAAGACGAATATGAAATTTTTGTCGAATATACAAATCTGTTGAATCAAGATACTAAAGATTCAAGTATGAACTCAATATATTATATAAAATAATCTCTCTGTAATACGAATATAGAAAATACACTGATATAGAAGAAAAGAAACGATAACAAAAAACAGCAAACCTCATAAACAGACACCTCTCTACAACGTTCAAAGCCTTAAGTAACCTCTAAATTACGGGCATCATTGGTCCCAAAAGTGCCCGGTGTAAGGAGGTTCCATTGTATCACAACGGTTCGGACTGAGTTCCTCGCATCACACAGAACTCGGAAGCAGCTAAGTTTACCGAAGACGGAAAGCTTAGGGATCGGTCGTTAAGTGTCTTGGAGGCCGGTAAAGGGGGGAGGGTGATTTGGCATGATCAATGAAAGTCATCAGATATAGAGCAGGATATCATATTGTATTCACATCAATCAGGTCATACAGCCATACGTTTGAACGGTAAAGTACGAAACAAAAAATAAAACTAATAAAAATTAGACTCATTTTTTACAGTCAGGCTTAGGTGTAGCTCTGTTTGTTTTTCTGTTTTCAAAGGAATACATTCTTGGTTTTTTGAAAGAACACATCCAACAGCTCTGCTTATAAAAGTAGTAAAAGCCAATTAATCAGGTCGACGGAGGAAATCACCTATTAAATCAAGTACACTATCGAAAAAAATCAAAATTTTCAACAATCAAACTCTTACAGAAATTAAAAAAAAAAGAAACATTCTTATGAGGAACTATAATCCACATTGCATGTCGATCTCACATCACATTGCAATTACAAATATTACTTATGCCCGTTTGAAATTTCCCTACATTTGGCTTGCTGCAGACTTCACGACTTGCTTCGCTGCACGAAACTTTGACATTTCCGTACATTTCGATCCCCTTTCCTAATCCCTTCTCTAATTGCAATTACAAATATTACTTATGCCCCTTTTTTCAATATTCGAAGGAAACAATTCTTGGTTCGTTTTTGAACGAACACTTTCGGGGAGGACTATAATTTCTGTTTGTTTTTCTATATTTGAAGGAAAAATTCTTGGTTTGTTTCTTTGAACGAACACATCCTGCTACAGTGAGTGGGCGCACCCCATGATACCCCTGCCAGATCGGTATTTCTGACATTCCTACTGGTCACAGAGCAGCTAATACGAAGGTTTCCTATGCATCAACACAGTGGCGTTCCCAAACTAAAAATACCGGGGGGACAAAAACTCCTGGGGGCTTGGGGGCGTAGCCCCGAGGAAAAATTTCTGGGGCCACGCCCTTCAAACGCTCGGAAAAGGTGGCCAACGCTCATTCTAAATCATCCTTAGATGAAATAGAAACAAGCAAAGATCAACTATTTACTACTAACTTGCAAAAATTATCCCACTGACAGATATAACAACGACGTAACAACGACGAAAAGTTTTTGAAATTTACTGTAAGTTTCTTGTTTTGTTTCTCATCCAACAAACCTTTCCCTACATCAACAACAAACTCTTATTCAATGGCAACCGTTTACTCTTATTCGCCTCCTCTTTTAAATGAAATTCATCTATTACACATTATATTGTGCCTAACATATGCTAACAGATGTGTCTGCAAGAGACATGCACTACCTTCCACTATGACGTTTCAACTTCCATTAATTGAGGTTGAACGGAAGGTTGCAATAAATCGGGGTTAAAAATTAATTGAATTGCCAGCCCCAGTAAGGGGGAAGGTGGATGAATGGTGGGCATCATTGACAACAAAGCCCTGGCTTAAGTTGACGATAATCCATAAGATTCACTGTCTTTAAGACTTCAGTTTAAGCCTGCATTAGGAAAGATTCAGCGATATCCGATTGTAAGAGACGAGACAAACTGTCTTGGTTTTTTGGTTACTTCTTATAAGAGAATTGATGTAATTGAAAATAACACAAGCAAAGACAATACCTGAATAGAATTGTTGAGCGGCAATTGAACCAAGTTCATAGCCGTAAGCAAGACTAACTAACATCGGTAACACATAAGGCAAAATTCACAACACAACATATAACGAATCAAGGAAGCAAAAAGTAAAATTATGAACAATATATGAACGGTAAGAAAAAATAAATCAAAGAAAATTACTTATTTATATTCATCAGCTATAAAATGACTCAGCCTTTGTTATAAAATGCGTTGTATAAAAAAGTTCTTCATCCAAAAAATAAGAGCGTGCTCAGCATCAACTTGTTCATGATCTCCAACTTCGTAATCGCTTTGCTGGTGAGCCTGGCAGATAAAACATTAAATTAGGATAACTGGAGGACTGGAATTGTGTATTCAGCGAAAGATGGTTCTTCTAGGGGGAGGGGGGGGCATTTGAACATGATTTGCTGTTTTGAATATCGAATTTTTATAGAATCACTGTAAATTCCGCAACAGAACACAATGTTACATAGTCAAATGCGTCCTGGTGCTAGCTATGTCGCTTCTTTAATAATGTAGCCATCGTCTTACTTCGCTGTGGAGAGAAACTCTAACGGCGTGCATTGCTCCGAGAGCCGCACGAGTTAGTTTTACGCCGTCATTTGCATAAAACCCACGATTAGATCGTAGATTTATTGGGATAGACCTACCCACGAATTATTTCCAGCTCGAGGCGAAGTTTCAAATACCATGGCCAGGAAAATCTACATCGCATTTGTTTTGATTAAAATGAAGAGATGACACTATCTTCGTCTTTGCTTAGAGGTTAAGAGCGACGTACATGCGCTTAGGAGGTTTAGCTACACGTCGAATCGAGGCGTTGGATGCATTCAAAAGAAGTGATGCACTCATGGAAAGGTCTATTAACAATCATCGATAGGGGTTGGGGAATTCATACTGTAGGTCTATTAGTTTGCTGTTTCTTTATCAAATTTAGGTCAGCCATCACATTGGCAATGGACAAAAAGTCCTTGGTTATATACTAGTTCATTAAACTTCATCTTATTTTTCGCTGTTGAACTGAGTTGTCAGTCGTAGTTTGACTACAGAGGAATGCAATAAGGTACCGTCAACTCTTGTAACAATATTCCGCGATAAAGTCTTAACTGTATTTGCATAAAAAATGCACTATAGATTAGTGAATATATACTTACCATTTTGTTTTCGCATGCTCCTTGTTATTACTGGCTTATCGTCAGCAATTTCCATGTCACTAGACTTTCTTTTTCTTGAATCACTTTTCCTTCTCTGTTCTTTCTCACTCTGCGTACCACGTTGTTGCGAAGCTGATTCATCTGATTTTGAAGATGTTAATTCTGACTCTTCACTGTAACAATCTCGAGACTCTGATGTAAATCTACGTAACCTTCTAGATGCACCATTAACAGATTCTTCCTGTCTCTCATTTCCAGAGTCTCCCTCGCTTTTACAATTTCTCTTCTTCCTTTGCCCTTCTTCTTCCCCTTTAGATTCCACATCATCAATTTCGTTGTTTTCTTGCTCTTCATCTTCTTTATCAATTTTCGTCAATTGACTGGCTTCTTCCTGAAACACAGTCTTAATCGTCTTGGTCTTACTCATCTCTTCTTCCAACCCATTTCCATCCTTCACTTCTAAATCATCCTTTGAATCTTCACTCTTCTTCATGACTGCATTTTCTTCCGTCTTGGTGCTACTAATTTCGCCATCACCAGCTTCTCCTTCATGCTCGTCACTGATATTGTTCTGAAGGTGGTCCTTTCCAGTAGAAAAGTCAGCCTTATGCTCTTCACTCTCTGCCCACAGCTCTTCTTCTTTCAGCTTGACATTAACATCTTCCTTATCATTTCCTTTCTTCTTCCAGTGAATTTCTTCATTTTTCTTTTCCTCGACAACCTCATCTCCTTCTTTCTCTCCGACACCAGAATCATCTTTCAATGGCTCGAGACTATTATTCTTCACTTTCTTCATAAGACTTTCGTCAGCCCCAGCTTCATTAAATTCAGCAATCTCAGCTTGAGATTCGTTTACCTTGTGTTTCTTTCCAGCTGAACTAATTTCAAGCTTCAGTGTGCTATCACATTCAAAGCCTTTTCTCTTCTTTGTATCAATATCAATATCACTGTCGGGTTTATCTACCAAACACACTTTCGTATTATCAGATCCTGTATTCACTATCTTGTCAGCATATGGTTCACTTTGACCAACAAACTTTACAGGTCTCGATGCTTTGCCTGTGAGTAATCTGTCTTTCACCATAGATTCGGCTCCCATATCAGCTGCTTCTCCCACACAAGACTCAGCAATGCCCGTTCCACTAATATCAACATTTTTTTCCAGAAAAGCGTCCTTTACAACTTTATCCTCACCTGCAACTGTATTTATACCTGGTATTATATCCTCCTTACCAGACACATTGCCAAAAACTGCAGCCTCAGCATCTTTCTGACCACAATCACTTCCAAATAATCCAAGCAAACTCTTTGCAGCATCTATCTCGGTTATGTTTCTAGTTTTCTGCAATAAAGAACCTGTTTCTGAATCTTCGTTCTTCAGTCCACGAGACGATGAGTGGTTTACCCTACAAGCGATGGTATCCCGTTTCTCAACAGTACATCCTTCTGATACAATTTGATTATGTGAAATTTCACTTTTATCAACAATCGATGTTTGCGAAGGTTGGTTTGAAAAATCTGGAGCTTCATCTGCCTTGAGCACGCGAGTATGTTCAAAATTATATTCTGGCGATTTTTCTCCTAATTCCGTTTCATAATCTGCAGAGAAAGATCTTGATTCATCTTCTGTATATAGATTTATATTTGCTGTCAATACTGTGTCATTGTTGGCAATTCTGGCATTATTAGAACTATCTGTCTGCAAATTATCTTTTCCTAAACATCTTGACTGTACTTCACTTGCATGTGGGGCCTTATCAGCCTCACGAATATCCTTGTCAATATCAAAGTCCTTTTTAGTCTCTTCAGCCTCATTGTTCCATACTGTGTTTTTCTGGTCGGAGACAATGTTTAAAGGACCAAATGCCTTGATACTGTTGGATCTAATTCTAGTCTTATCAGCATCATTAGGCCCAGTGCAAACAGGAGCCTCATCACCAGCTTGAGGTTCGCTTTGCTTCAAAGAAACTGAGCTTCCACTATCAATATTTGAATTCTTGTATCTTTGTTCATTAAATGACTGCTTTGTCAAGCTATTTTTCTCAAAAGAATCGAAATATTCATGAGATGTTCCTGATAACGTGGACATTGCAACTGTTTTGGCCATATGGTACTTGTCTTCTCCTTCTGGCTTTGTTTTCTCCACCGACACATCTGAGATTTCACGATGAGCAGCCATCAAACGTCTATTCATCTGAATGAATTCTGAGTCTACTCCATCTCTACACTTCTCGACAGCATTACCTACAGCGGTTGATATATTGTTGTCTGTATTTATCTGTATATCTCTTAATTCTCGACGTTTATCGTTAATTCTTTGCTCGATTTCTTTACTTTCTTCAATATTTGGCTCAACAGGCAATTCATTTTTCTTTCTACTGCTCAAAAGGGTGTTTGAAACAGCTTTGATACTTTGCTTTATCAAGGAACTAATACGTGATCCTCCCGTTACTGAAGTGTCTGCTGAATTATAGATGTCAAAAGATGCAGCACAGCTTTTATTATCTTTGGCTTGAATGAACTGTTCTTTACTCAACTCATTGATACTGTTACTAGTTTCCTTCAAGAACATATTAGTTTTAACTGAGTGTGTTGACTTGTGTACTGTGCCTTCAAGTTCTTTTTTCTCCAGTCGATTCATTCCAGAAGAACGATTTATACACTCACTTTCATTTTTCTTTAGCAGCGATTCTTCTTCAGGTTCTCCCTTACATTCAACGATTTCAACACTTGAAATAGCTTTGTCGCTTCCAAATTTACTGAGTTCACTGCTATCAGAATTCAGATTAAAATTCAAATTTGAATGACTCTGTTTAAGGTCGCCTTCTTCTGCCTCTTCTGCATGTTCACTGAAAACATCATCTTGTTCAATATTATCACTGTTTGACAAAGCAACATCTCTGAAATTTCCAGAACGTGTTCCTCCATCCGCCTCTGAAGAGGGATCTTCTTGGATCAATGGCTTTTCATATTTAGTTATACTTTCGTCGACATCATTCTTTATATCTGCAAGCTGTTTAGGTGAATCATTGATGTTACTTGCTGGCAAAGACTTTTTGGTTCTGTCAATCATGTCACTCTCCTTGCAACAATCTATAACTTGATTGTTTTTCAACCCAATGTCCTCCCCACAGCTGTGATTTAAACAAACCTGTTTCCCATTGACAGCTGAGTCAACTGCCTGCACAATGAGAGCATGGTGAATAACTGACTGAGCATTTTCATGATTAACAGCAGAACCATGATTATCAGAGGTTGCTGAAGCAAATCCAGCACTGGCTCCATCATTTGATGACTTGTAATATGTAATATTATCATTTAGATCAACAGAGCAGGGACGAGACTCATTGCAAGTACTAACGTCTGTAGTAACACCAGTTTTGTCTGCTATAATAATAGATTGAGAACATTTTGTCTCTAGTCCTTCTCCAGCTTCTGAGACAGATGCTGAGATTTCATCTGTCACTTTGTCCTTTCCAAAACTTAGAGGCTTTTTATGAACTTCCGCTGCTTTATCGTGTTTGTTCCCAGCATTATCTTTACCATCTTCAGGAGCCTCATTTTTCAAGCTCATGGCTAATTTTAATGACCTTGATACCTCAGTTGCATAATCACGCTGCTCAGAAAGATCATTCGTTCCACCTATGATTGGCTCCACTTTAGATCGATATCTTTCAGTCTCAAATTGACAATCTGAGCATGAATTACCACTTGTATTAGTAACTTTACTAATAACATTCAAACCAATTTTGACATTATCCGTCTTGGTATTACCACAGATGTTTTTTGATGGTTTACTGACTTTATTTATCAAAGGTTCAGAATCGCTGCTTTCGTAAGATTCATAAACACTTCCATTGTCTTCTTCAAAGCTGTCTGATGACAAATAATCTTCACCAAGATTTATACTTCTTCTAGGACGTAAACTCATGATATGACTGGGCTTAGCTTCACTTTCAGTGTTTTCACTTTTCACAGTACTATTGTCCAAATTTGAATTTGATAACTTTCGTTGTTTACTTGAGTATTCACTGTCTGAATCTCTGTTCTTTTGATGTCTTTTTCTGCGATCAGGAATCTGTTTTAGCGTCTTCTTAATAGGCTGAACTACAACCTGACTTTGCTCCTCATGACTGACTTGTTCGTCCTGAGAAACGTTTGAGTTGCCCATGCTAGGTATCACAAGTTCTGTAGACTTTGCTTTTTTGCAGCAACATCTCTCATAGCTAATTTGAAAGCAAGACTCATATCCACAAATTTCATGCCAACATTGTCATCATCTGCAAATATAACAGGATAATTTTCACCATAATAAACATCTTCTGGAACGATTTCCATTGTCTCACAACCAACTGAAGAAAACATGCGGTCAAAGCTTTCTTTTATATCGAGATATACTGTATCTTTCAGATAACGTCTTGGAGTCCTGGTACGGGGTTTCTTTTCAATACCTCTGTCAAGAAGATCAACAGGACTTGATGAGCGACTGTCTACAAAATACTTTTGACTGACTTCATTTAAATGAAGAGTCATCTGTGGTTCTTCCCGTACATCTGAAATAGGTTTTGGGACATCTTTTACCACATGCTCGTCACTGCAAGAAGATACTACAGGGCTCTTAGGGTCAGGTAGCTGGACAGCATTGTCCTTTTCAAATACTGCATTTTGGTTTTCGTCTACTTTTGGGTCTAGAGCTTGAAATGCAGATCTTATCTTTGGTGGTCTTCCTCTTTTCTTCCTAGGCTGGTCTGAGCTGTCCATCTTTCCAGGCTTCAAAGGTCGTGGCTTAAGTTCATAGTTTGAAAATGGAGAAGATTTTGGTGGACGTCCACGTTTTCTTTTGAGAACATAACCAGGTGGACAAGGACCAAGTGACTCCTTGGGATGCTTTGCTGGCAGTAAAGGCTCAGGTTGCTCATCAAACCATTTTTCATTTCTGTTACTGGGTGTTATATATGACAGCATATCATATGGACGCATTGCCTGTTGATTCTCTGCTATTGTACCTGGGACATAGCTTCTTTCAGAGTAACAAATGGGGCTAAAACGATTATCATCCATTGTGCCAGTATTTCCAGATCTTACAAACATGCCATTGTTATCTGCAATCGAATCTGTAAAAGACCTTTCAGTTGCCACCCTGCTCTTATCGGCATAAATCCTTGGCTGCTCGATATTATTGACAGCATCATATCTATATGAATCATTTGAAGACCTGGAATATGCAGATACATTGTAGTGAGATTGTGCAACATTTGTTTCATGGTTCAATAAATTCATTTCTTGGAGGCTTGTTGCATTTTCCAAGCAGCTTCTGACTATATCACTGTCATCAACGAAGTTTTCAACCGTGTTTCTCTTATGTACAAGTTGACGGAGCTTTTCAGTAAAAGAAAGTTCCGTAGGAGAGCGATTTGTGACTTTCTTCTGTAGCAATTGCTGCTTGGATGGTCCTGCAATAGGCGGGGTTTGATTAGGCTGATAAATATTTGTTGAATGTCTGGCATGAGCTATTTGTCTTGAAGAGTCTGTAGGGAACCTCTGGGTAACACTGTTTGCTTGACAATAAGCACTGTTGTCAATTGTAGGAGCTGAAGACCGGATATTCTCTTCATGGTCATTTGCAAGCAGAATATCATTGCTCATACCAAATGCTCCAGGAGCTACAGAATGTGACGAAACTCTATTGGTAAATTCATATTCAGGGGGACTGTGATTTGGAAAATCATAATCATGCTTGGGATTATTGAATGCATGGGATTGCTCCTCTTGATGACTGAGATCTGGTCTCTGCAATCTTGATGAAGGTGATTGGTGATTCGAATGCGGTAAAGAAGAATGATAATTTGCATTCCAGTCTTGCTCTTTAGTCATGATATTACTTGACTGCTCTTGAAATGAGGATGGGTACATAGCAGATTCATGATTCTCTTTGGTATCAGGCTCAGTTTGTTCATCTGCCATTACTAAGGAGTTTGCAAGAGACTCTAAAATTCGAATACTCTCAGATGAGCACTGCGAGTTTCTACTTTGCTTGTCACTTGTACTTACTCCATAGTTATCAACAGGGACACTGTTTAAGTTGTCCAGTCCATAAATCATCTTATACCTGTCTTTTGCTGATGCTGAGTCATTGTCTGGTTGTTTGGATTTAACAGGTTTGCCAAAGCCTGTCTGACAAGCAACATCAAACCTGCCTTTTCTTCTAAAAGATATGCAAATTGAGTTCTCAAGCACCCATTCAGGTACAGGTTCAAACAAGAACATATCAACTGGGTCATTGCCATCAGTTTCAACACCACGAGAAATCCCAATTATCTTTGCTTGACCCCTTTTCTTTCCATTCTTAGAAAGAATCTGAGATCGGCTTTTTTGGGAATTATCGTTATGCGGCTTGCAAGTTTGAGAAAAATTTTGCTGATAAGGATTGGTCCAATTATTATCTGTATTCTTCACTCTAACTTGGGGATCTATACTTGGCAAATATTCAAAGTCCTTCTCTAAACTGTGGTAAACAGTCTGTCTTGCACTGGCCAAATTTTCATACTTTTCTGCAAGCTCATATCTATCTCTGGCGTGAATCCTACTTCCCTTACCTTGCTTTTCTCCAACATTTCCAGCAACAGCTAATTCCTCTAGCTCTTTTATTTGGACTTTCAGTATGCCAATTTCATTTAGCCGTCGATCTCCAATGACTGCTAAATCATGAAGTTTCTTTGCTGCCGATCGAGGCAATTCAAATGAAACCTGTAAGTTACCCCATGCTTTAGAGGTTAGGTAGTCTGATCTAGGCATCACTTACAGAAAAATTTGATTTTTCATTCTATTCAAAAGTAATTTCTCAGCTCCTTTTTTGGCTAGCATCAAAGCTTATTTCTAGAAAAAAGAGATAAATATTTGGTAACACATCCATAGCACAAAGCACTTGAGTCATACATGTATAAAATATGTATTTGCCACAAATGGCAAACATTAAGATAGATTTTTCCACAACTGGCATATACATCAATAGATGGGCTAAAGAGCTCAATGAAATTGCAGAGCAAACCTCAAAGTCATACAGATCAAGACTCTCTTTTTTGACTTTGATTTTTTGTTCTAGGTTCACCTCCCATTTTACTTTTTACATGAAATATGAACTACTCTTTCACCTCTTATTTCATATTGCACAGAGTAGCAAAACTATCACAAAAATTTAAGAGTTCAAGTCTTCGAAATATGTTGATATGCAAAGATTTGCTTGTGCATTTTAATAGTAAATAAGGGAATTTGGACAAATAGTGTTAAACGTACCATTGAGATTTGATTAAATTTGTTCTCACTAGCTGCAGCTTTATCTTGAAATTCACCAGTAGACACATTCAGTCCTTAGCAATATGAATTAGCTCTACCACATTCCCTGCTCTGGTTAACATGAACAAGGAGATTACCAAGAAAGAATGTTTGCCAGCAGCAAGTTCTGTGTCCTAGTGAATAAGATTAAGAGTACATTAATAGGATAAATAATGACACCATTGTGTGTTCAGATGAGAAATCACCTATTGAGTTAAGCAAGCACATTAAAGTGATGTTTGCCTATAGTTTAGTACAAAATGTCCAACTCTGATTGTATTGGGCTTCAATTGTTGGAGTACACATTTTTCATAAGAAACTAAGAAGTCTCTTCTGGTACTGAAAGTTTAGTAGGATTTTCAGATTTTGAGTAGAAAGTTTCTAAACAGGTTTCCAAGTATCTATATTTTTTTATACTAGAAGCCAAAAAGTAATCTTATCTAAATAATATTCTTTAAATACTATTTATTAATCATATTCCAATGCCTGTGGTTTTCAGATTTGTTTGCATGTAGCAAAAACACTTTACAGCTGATGAAAATTTTCCATTACTGGATTTTTTTAAAATGTTTGGCCATTCAAGGGTATGAAATTCTTGCAAAGAGTTTCTTATAAAATAGCACTAATAGGATTTTTGCTGTGAAAATGGAAATATTTGTTCTGAGAAAGCATATTTTTTCAATATTTCACAAAAGATGACAATTGCTTGACAACAATTGATGACAACTGCTTAATGATAATCTGTCCTGCTCAAAGTGTTCAATCTCAGTGCAGTCCTTTAATTATCCCAGAGTCTGATCTTTTCTTGACCAAAAACGTTGGTAGTATATGCAAGGACAAATATAAACATGATTGCCATTGGGAAGGTCGAGCTTAAGTAGGATGACCTTCATTCAGAAATCCTCCTAAGTAGTCTATTGTCTCTTGGTAATCCAGGGAAGACAAAGAGATCTTTGTTTCTCAAATGTCTTTCTTCAGTTCAGCTTGATGTTGGTTGGACTGTTGGATATCAATACACTTTTACAACAATAATGAAAATATTGACCTTTTTTCTGACTAGAGGAAAAGTGATGGCAATGAATTTGAACATGGTGGGGTCATATTTTTGGTGCGAGGACCGAATGTCAGATATTCCCCAGAACGACTTTACTACAATTTCCTGGACAATTTTCCCCAGCTAGCTATTAAAATTTGTTTTCTAATGAAATGATAATGTTCACAAAGCACACTATCCTGGATAGGTAAAATCTGAAATTAAACTGAGAGTGGGTTTAAACTTTGGATAGGAAGTGGCTTTACATCTCACAAATGTGAAAAGCCGTGGTTTCATAAGATCTCCATCAGTCAGCTTACATTGCTGCACACATGAACATAAACCTCATCGATAATTAATGGGAAAATATTTCTCTTGCATTCTGATAGTGAGCTTTTGATGAGCAGAATAAAAATAATAAAACATATACCAACGCATGTCACATGTGGAAAAGTCTAGTCGCTAGGCCTTACCTTGCGATCACTTCACGTCCACGTTGCTGTTCTTTGTTGATTTCAGAAACTAGAAACACTTGGGTTCTCATTCGTGATGTGCGCCAGGAAACCTTATTCAATGAAACATTTGTCTTCTATCTGGTCTAGTTACTTTGAGTCAAATCAAGCAAACTACTGTCTTTTTTGACTGAGAAATAATTATCCCTTTCACATTCAGATAAAGTGATCACAGCGTGAAATGCTAAAGGAATTTTTGTCTGGCTTTTGTTACCTGAGTTTGCCCACAGTCCATTGTTCATTTGATTTATGGCCTAGCAATAATGGATTTGCCTCGCAGAAAATTTCAATGATTTCTAGAATTGCATCACAGCGCCATTGAAATAATTACTGTTTTTTAAATTACGTTTCTTCAGTTGATTGAAATTGAAAATAATAATGTTTTGCTAATTTATATTTCAAAAATTGCAAATTACAAACACAATGAAATTTCCATTGTTTTGCTTCTCTTGTTTGGGTCCAAAAGTGGACAGATCAAGGGAACTGGAACCGAGCTTTGCTTCATTTCGGCGGGAATTTTTGTTTGAGTGACAAGGAGAATGGCGAATGACAACAAACAACAAACGTCTCAGCCTTTTTTGCCGTTTACTTTGAAGAAATTATTCTATATTTTCGCAGGAAATGCGTTGTAAAAGAAATGGGCTTTAGTAAATTTTCAAACTGAAGGTTAAGCTTTCTGGAAGATTCTGCAGAGCAAATTGTGTTGACTGACACCCAGTTTTCCTCCAACAATGAAAGTTTCAGAAGAGAGAGCACCCACTTTTCTAGTTCAAGAACCCAGAGCTGGGCCTGTTCAAGAAATCATTCCGAACCGAGTGAAAGATGATGAAATCAGTACGTTACCGAAGTTTGAAAAGCACCTTATTTGTGCTCAGGAGTTTCTGGATTCTGTACTTGGAGAGGTCGCTTTGAGGATTGAAAGAATTTCCATGCAGCCAAGTAACAACAGGCGTGTGAAACCCTTGGCCTTCCAATTATTTAATGGCGAAAAAGAGAAATTGAAGCAACAAAACATAAGCAGCTTAAGCCACGCAAAGAAAAGAGTTCACTTTTCTTCTCCTGTAATCTCTAATGTATTTGAAGACAGCGAAGACATGGCTTCTCAAGACACTGTGATTCTTGATCATGATTCAGAAGATGACAGCATCTCTATAGATCCTAATAAGAACATTATTGACTTTGAAATGACATCATTCTGCAAAAGACCTAATGAATATAATGTAGATAAAATCTTAGAGTTTTCTCCTGATTTCAACAAAGTTTCAAAAAACCATCATAATGAACTGACAGAAAAATTCCAAGATGGAAATGCACAACTTAAAACCAGTTGCTTCGCATCAGAAACCAAATCTGTAAAGCAGAAGAAAGATAATACCTCCTCAGTTTTGTTACCAGATCACAACTGTTATGCTGAAGAGAATATCATCCCTATATCTAATTTCAGTTCAAGGTTTCAAAGCCTACAGAAAGGTTTCAATGCTTTGTTTGTGAAGAAACATCTGCAGAAAGAGAATAATGTATCCACTGAAGAGCCAGAGAAGACACAACCAGAGAAGATAAGGAGTGTAAATCAACAGTCTGCAATGTCCTTGAAATGTTTGCCAAACTCCACAAGCTCACCAGCACCTTTCGTTATGTCAACAAAGCAGGAAGAACCACACAATTCACTGAAATATTGGCTAGAAGCACAGAAAAATTCCTTAAAAGTGCAGGCAAAGATCCCAAGCAACAGTCTCAGTTTGGCAGAGAATGTGGCAAAACATGCAACCAAGCAACTGCAGAATTCTTCAGGAATACAGAGTAAATTACAAGATTCAATCAAAAATTTGCAGTCATGCATGACACATTCATCAGCTTTGGCTGAAAGCAAAGTACAGGAAGAGAATTTTGAAACATTTGAAAACGAAAATTCAAAGACTGTTAGGGCAAACGAGAGCTGCTCAGACTCAGTGGAGCATGAATCTGATGATCTTCATTGTCCTGTTAGCAAAGAATTAACATTATTAATTAACAATGAGCCTGATAATAAAGATGCAGATGAGTGGTATATGAGAACAATGAAAAGGAAATTTGAAATGGAAGATGATGGCATAGCTGTACCAATCAAATGCTGGTGTGAAAATGAGAATGGTAATAATGATGCTTATGTTGAGCATGAAATATGCAGTCAGCATAGACAAGAGTATCTTCTTTCTGAGGTACTTTTTAAAATGTGTCAACTTTCTTCGTGTTTCATTGTTTCAACTAAAATGGCTTCTATCCTCAGCGTCATAGTCATTATCATAGTAACCATCATTATCATTAACACTATCTATCATCTTTTTCACTATCTTTCATCATTTTAATCTTCAACAATATCATCATCATCATCATTATCATCATGATGACAAAATTATGATCTTTATATCCTCATAACCATCACCATCATCATCAGGGTCATAAACATCATAAGCATTCTCATCATCATCATCATCATCATCACCACCATTATGAACATCATCATCATTATTATCATCATCATCACCACCATCTCTATCATAATCATCAACATTCCGATTATAATAATCATCAGCATTAACGTATCTATCTTAATCAACATTATCATCATCATCATTATCACAGTCATCACCTCTACCATTATCATCATCATCTCATCAACATCAAACATAATCATCACTATCACCATCATTATCATCATCATCATCATCATCAGCATTATTGTAATAATTATCAGCATCGTTGACATCAACACATGAATCATCATCACCATCTCTTCAACTTTATCAACATAATCATCATGATCCTCATAATTTCTCTTTTACCTTTCAGGACCAACTTGTTCCAGGTCCAGATGAAACTATCCACACACATTTGAAATGTTTGCAGTCAGAACTTCCAGTTGATCTTAGCCTTGAGCATAATCTGGTCAATCATTCTGAAATAAGCAAGAGTCAAATTGAGAAAATCAACTTCAGCCCAATCAGTGAAATGGAATCTCAAGAAAACATTTATGCACAAAATTTCAGGTTTCAAGATTCACTGCTAAGTCAAGAAAGCATAATAGCACTAAAGATAGATAAAGTCGTAAAGGAAGATAACACCAGTGACGAAAATTACCCAAATGCAAAAGCTTTTGCTGTCCCATTGTCTGGCGTGAAAAGTAAGGATCGGAATTTCGTTGTCAACCAGAAACCCGTCCATGATCAAAATGAAAATCAGCGAAATCTGTGTATTGGTGAGCGAAAGTGCGCCCTTCACAGCGATATGAACTTTGAAATACCTTCAGCTGACCATCGTAAGGAAACAACCATTAACAGTATTGATCCAGAAGCTGCTGACTGTCAAAAGGATTACAAATACGAGGAAGATATCGTTAACGACGTGATAGTATCTGTTGAAGAAACTTTTGTTAGCGATGGCAGAAATATGGACGAAGAAATCCCTTCAGCTGACAATGGTAACAAAACAACTATAAACAGTACCAATTCAGAAGCTGCGGACAGTCAAACAGATAACAAAAATCAGGAGAATATCGTTAACGTGACAGCACCTGTTGAAGAAACTGCTGCAAGTGATGGGATGAACATTGCAGACGATATGGAAGGAACACCACGAGACTGGTTAGCTTAGACCCTCTACTGAGTATTGACATACATCTATTTCACATATTTTCCATAAGTGGCATATCACAATAGATGGGAGTCGAACATTGTTCAACGACGTGTCCATTGCTTTCAGTGGGCCCAGTTGAAATGTTGTTAACCTTCAATGCAGTCCAGGCTTGCATCCCATCTATTGTGATATGCCACTTGTAGAAAAATCTATCCTAGTACTCGCCATTCATGGCAAATATCTATGTTACAGGTTCCTTCAGGAGCTCCGTCAATAAGTCTTAATGAAGATAAATGTAATGAAGATACAGCCACGCTCCAGGTTGCTCCAGAAGCTGAGCTAGTCATTGAAAATGAAGACATTGATAGAAGTGCTTTAGATGCTACCGTCCCTACAACGCCCTGCGAAAGTAAAAGGATTCCTGGATCCGGTGTAGTTAACAGTGAACTTGAAGTTGGTGGCAAGTGTGACATGTCTCTAAAAGACAATAAAGAAATATCTTCATCTTTACAATGTTCCGAAGGAGCTGTGGATGCTCCTAAGCACGCACACGCCTTAGCCTCCTCTTTTGCTCCTGATTTTAGTGCGAGAAAGCCAGACTTCTGCAAACGTATTGAAAACTGGTTTATTGATGATGATAGTCCGCAGTCACTTGCTCACAGTATCAGCTACACGCCAGAAGATGATTATATTGACAGTTCAGAAGGATTCGAAATTGACAGCATCAATTTATCCGGTTTATCTGAGTTTTGGAAGGAGAAGCAATGGATCAGAAGCGCAGATAAAATTGAGGCTGGTGATGGTAGGATGAGCAATGTTCTGAGCAAGGTTGAGGGTGGAGAAAGCTATCGTTCTGGGCAGAAGGATCGAAAGAAGTGCATAGGCGAATCACTGGAAGCGGATGGTACCAAGAGAACTGAAGAAGATACATCGAAGTTTGTAGCAAGAATTGAAAGCAATGAGGATGTAAAGAAACGTATAGCTGATGCAGATGAAAGCTGCAGATTGAATGTGAACGGCGACGAGCCATCAGCGAAGAAATTGTGCCTTGAAAACGTAGCAGATCCTATGGATACATTCGGTAAGTTTTATTTAAACTTCTTTAATATTGTTGAAAAGGTTTTCTAGAGATAACTGCAGTGTTGCGTACTGCCATAATCCAGCGTTCTCGTGGTGCAAAGAGCTCAAACCCACGGCCAAGATGGCGTTACAGAGATGTTCAAGGTCTCTTTAGCTCATCAATGCCTGAGATCCTAGTGACTGGTGCTAAAACACCCTTTAATCCTCAACTTCACCTTTATTTTCAAACAACAATAACTGCCAGGTTTTTATAGAAGTGCATTTCAAATTGCTTCTCGAGATCTGTTGCACTTCTAAAAAATATGTAATCATGTATGTCCTCGTTAGCAGACGTAAGTGTAGGTGGAGACAGGGGACAACTCAGTTATTGAATGCCAATCTTCCCCGTAGTGTTTGATAGTTTCGATGCACTGTTTCGATTCCACTAATAGTGAGAACTCTGAGCATTTTGACTGCAACCTCAATCCTAGTTTCTTGTGGTCCCTTTAGCGCAGTGGTTAGCGTGCAGGACTCGCAATGAAAATGTTGTTGGTTCGAGCCACGGTCTTTCCACTTGTGTTGCAGAGATAACAATCCTGGGTAATGTGCTGACACAAATGTGCCTCTTTCTAGTTTATAAATAGGTACTTAATGGGTAACGATAAATGGCTAGTTATGAGTACTGTGTGTGGCTGCACCCTGCTATATGCTTATACATCAAAACCAGGGAAAAGTGTAAAGTCGATTGATAACCCCTAAGCCTTGCAGTAGACTGAAAACGGCAACTTTATTTTTCTTTACTTTGCAATATCAATTTATTCTTGTTAATGGCGAATAGTAATGGATTTTTTATTTTGCAGTGGCGGAAGCCAGAGTTAGGACAGATAGCCAAAACCATGATGTAGCAGAAAAGCTAAAACCAGTGAAAGAGGAATGCCAAAATAAAGTGACTGAAGTTCAGCAGCGTGCTGCAAACCAACACATGGAAAACCTTAATGAGAAAGAATACCATCATATACAAGCTTCAAATGTCTGTTTAAGCAATGCTACATCAGATCATCGTTGTCAAGGAATTACAGAAAAGCGAAACGGAGCTCTAGAACAAGATCACGGAATAAAAGCCCACGAAATGCAAGAAGTAGCAGTTGTAGCAGTTGTTGGAGATACCAAGAAGCTGGATGAAGCTATTGTTCTCAAGAAAATGCACGGTAAAACAGAAATGCAAAGTCGAGCTTATGCAGAATGGGATACTCATGCGGAAGATGAGCAGATTGTGGAAGCGAAGGTTGATTTATCTGCTGAAGAAACCGATACAGGCTTTTACCAAGATAACTCGTCTGCAAATAAAAGATTGCATACAACACCGGAACAAATGAACGTGTCAATCTCTGTAAGTTAATGTTGCTCTTTAATTTGACTTCTATTTCGTGAAAAGCGAGTTTTTGGTGGAACAGAGGTTTTGCAGACAATGTGGGTAAAAGGCTTGTTAGAGCTTTTGTTGCTGCAGATACCCAGGCCTGTCGTCCAAAATACTTGTACTCCAGTTAATGTCTGTGCATTACAGAGGAGGGTGTGCAGTACAGTGGAGTATGTTAAATACAGTGGAGAGATATCATCAATACGGTGGAGGGATATCATCAGTACAGTGGAGGATATTCAGTACAGTTGAGGTATATCATTACAGTCAGTGCTGAAAATCCTCCACCGTACTGATGATATCCCTCCGCTGTTCCGATGATATCCCTCTACTGTACTGAATATGGTATTGCATGCACAGACATTACCCTTGGTGATTCTGGTCTTCTGATCTTGTGTTCACAATCCACCGTGTTTTATAAATAGTTTTCATTCCACCATAAATATAATCTCCTGCAGGCTTTTTTAATCTATATAGTTTGAACTATCTGTTCTGTCTTAGAAAATAAACCAAACTCCATCAAAGAAATTGAAAAGCAAAGAAATTAATTCTCCTCCTCCAAGCTTCAACCGAAATTCTGGTGCATTTAACTGGTCAGCTAGGAGAAAATTGTTTTCGGATAAAGCTGATGAAGAAGTCCTTCAGGATGATGAAATCAGCAATCATGGAATGAATAACGGTAAGACTACTTGTTTATCTTCTACTTTTTCTTGCAAATAACTACTCATCGTTATCGGAAGAGGAAGGGGTATTCTTTGGATGGGACAACACAAACGTACCCTCCTCTTCATCGTACCTCAACAAAAAATACCGCAACATCATAGTTAGGTAATAAGGAATTGTTGCGGTTTCTGTTGAGTTTATTCTGAAGCTTATTCAAAGTTTTCGTTTAAAACACTAGCCTGAAAATGTCTCTTGTAATTTCATTACTTTAATAAGCAAATTGTGCGATTGAGCAAAGCCATCCGAGCAATAAGGTAGTGGCATTTTGCTAGCATTTGTCACAAATAACAGCATATTCTCATTCTTTGGGAAATTTTCAAGGCAGTTAGATTAAACTGTTTCTATTATGCTTCTACAGATCAAAGAGTAGTTCCTTGTCTCACTCCGTCACCATCAACGAGAGCCAGTTCTCGCTCGGATTCAACCAGATCATCTGGACCAAATCACTCTCGAGGACTACGTCTTGGCTTATCACGTCGAAGAACCACGAATAGACTTCATCCATATTGGTCTGCAGAGAGGATTCGTTCGGACCGACAAATCGTACCTGATTTGGGAATAATGCAACATGAGAATGAAGAGTGAGTAAAACGATCAACTTTGATATTGATTTGAATAATTTGCCTACTTGTTGCTTGTTTTAAGCGTATGCGGAATTTATGTACTGTTCATTTCAAAGCAAAGGTAAGTCAGCTATATTTCCCATATGGTTGTATTTAGTTTCATTATGTACCGTCAGACTGCTGCCATCTTTCATATTGAGCAGTGTTTTACGTACTTAGCTACCTACCATAAACCTGTAGATGGAGAAGGCCCCTCGTCAGTAAAACAACGACTCTATTATCCCAGTTATCTTGTGGTTAGGTGTGACCCATTTTAACCAGATACAGTGAGCTACTGTATGGCTATTATACGTTAGTAGACGTCTATCTCTATGACAGTTAGCTACTGTAGGACTATATATACCTACGTCAGTCATAGTCTGTTTCCATGTTAGACTTAGCAGATGCAGTTCCTTAGGAAATAGTTTCAATAACGTCTCTAGCTAGTTATAAGTTCTATTTTCCATCTAAGTAAGTTTGTGCCGAGAAGAAATCCTGAGAATCTGGGACCGTTTTTCACTCTGTTTGTTTGGTTGTAATGTTACATAGCTAGTGCTTCCTTCTTTTCTAATTGTGTCATGACCATTATGGTCATCATAGAAAAGAAGGGGACTAAAGGGCAAATGCCCCTCCCCCTGCTCTAGTTAGAATGTTAAAACTAGTTATTGTTATGTAGTTATGTAGTTGCGTTTAGCAGAATTGGGTGTTTGGTAGAACAGACTCTTCTGTGATTATGATTCATACAGTAAAGCGAATTACGAATTATAAGTATTAATTTTTTCGAATCAGTTATTGCAATATTGTCTAACATGAACCTTGCATTAGATAAGAAGTTTTTAATTGTTATTTAGAAAGTCAGTAACAAATTCAGCGTACGTTGTTTCTAGTCAGAGTATCGATAACAGTTAGTTTGTTTCAGATCTTAAGATTAGATTTGGTCAATTTTATGGTGTTAATTTTCTACTGTAGTTTTAGTTTAACCGATGTGTTGGTGATTAATTTGTCTTTGACGACGATAAGAATAATCATGATGATATCATTCATAGTAATGTTGATGATGATGATGATGATGATGATGATGATGATGATGATGATGATGATGATGATGATGATGATGATGATGATGATGATGATGATGATGATGATGATGATGATAATGCTGATCAAGATGATGTTGATGATAGCTATGATGATGATGATGATGGTGATGATGCTGATAAAGATGATGTTGATGATAGTTATGATGATGATGATAATGATGGTGATGATGATGATGATGATGATGATGATGATGATGATGATGATGATGGTGGTGGTGGTGGTGGTGGTGATGTTGATGATGATGGTTATGTTGGTGATGATGATGATGATGATGATTATGATGATAATAAGCATAATGATGATGTTGCCATGTTTATTCAGATTAATAAACAACATCTGATAATTAAAGGAATCTGCTAATTATTAAATGTTTATTAGCAAATAGCAAAAAGAAGCCGTCCAAATATAAACATCTTAAATTCCTCTGTTTATGTCAGCTGTGCTGACACGATTTTGAAATCAAGCAAACATAAAAAAAAAACAACGAACCAAATAAGCTTGCTCAGAATAGACATTAGAAGGCCGAAGGGCAAGTTGATTTACACCTCCACAATGAGTTTGTTTTTACCTTTGAGATATTTCGAGGGTATTTATTAGTGGTGATGGTGGTTGCACGTGAATGCGACTACTGTATAGCGTCTGGGTTTTTCTGTGGCTTTATTTGTGGGTTGAGTGACTTTAGCGCTTGGCTTGACTTTTGCCTTAAGTGTTGGTCGTTGGTCACTTGCATTTTACAATACCTAGTTATTGTCTTTAGTGGATCGCGATAAAAGCAAAAAGCGTAAAGCACCCAGATGTAACGTTTGTGCAGTACAGTGGGGATATTCTGTACTGTCGGTGGGGATACCATGATTACTGTAGGGAGGCATCTTTGAGTACGGTGGGCCTTTCGGGGGTATTCAGTGCGATTGAGGATATCATGATGACTGTGGTGGGATATCATGATTGTTTTGGGGTGGCTGGGTGGCTATTGTTTCACGTGGTTCAAACATTGGTAGTTTCTTCTTGCGCACTCGCACCCGCTGTCTCTTGGCGTTAGCGCACCGGAGATCTCCTTGAAAAAAGATGCGAACCCTAGACCCTGGAGATTGGGAAGTACCAGAACTGTAAAAATGCAGGTTGAAGGAGTGAGTCAGCGAGATTTAAGTTATCATGACTTCCTTTTCCCGCAAGACCTATAATACCTAGAATTTCCTGGTAAGAAATTCACCCCGTCTTTCTATGTCAAATACCTTCCAATTTTAAACGCTGGTTTCTTTCGGACGGGTGTTGTGTTAATGTTTACTCTCTGGTTGCAAAGCATTTCACGACATTGTATCCGATTAACGCCATCAAGTGGAACAGTTTTATGGAGAGTGTTAATTAGAAGAGAATGTGATTTGGTGAGTGTGGATGAAAAATATTGACCACATTTAGCGTGCTCTATCAGTCATAAAACTTCATGGATAACATCACGACATTATAGACAAAAGAAGTTGGTTTCCTTTGCATATCGAGGACTTTGTTTTGATCTTGGCTTGAAGAAAATTGGAACAGGAAAACACTGATCTGTGATCTGAGTCAACATCAGCATTCGCGACCAGCACCAACCATATTTGTGTTGCACTAAAGACTGGCTAAAGACATTTTGGCAAGGCCATAGCCAAGAAGGGCCAAGAAGGGCCAAGAAGGCCGAAGAATTTAATTAATGGACGGCAGAAGGTCATTTCAAAACTTAACGTTTCTGCCAGGTATGTAATCTCTTGAATTTGGTTTGCGTAATATTCGTTGAATTTTTACTATCAGTCTTCGTTCTTCATTCTGTTAGTCTTCATCCATGTTTAGTCATTGCCCCTCTCTTCTAGTTCTGTCCTCCGTGCTGTCGTGTGTCGTCTTTCTCCTCACTTGCTACAGTTGTACAATTTAAATTTAAATTCGTAATAACATTTACTTGCACATTTTTTTTAATCCTTTCTGTTAAAAAAAAAGAGTTTACAAATTTTCAAGATTTGCTCTTGTTTACGTAATTAATTTGTGGTAATATAATAATATATAATACTAAAATAATGCAATATAAAGTATAGTAATATAACGTATAGTAAAATATAATATAATATAATATAATATAATATAATATAGTATAATATGAATAATGAAGTATATGATATGATATAATATAATATAATATAATAATAATAATTATTATTATTAATTTATTTCCGGTAGGTACTACAGTACAACATAATATGAATAATATATGAAGTATATGATATGATATAATACAAATATCTTATACTATATTGTATAATATAATATAATATAATATAATATAGAATATAATATAATAAAATATATTGTTATACACAGAATACGATAATATTATATTATTTTCTAAAAGGAAAATTTTCTCACAACTCGAAGCTCTTCAGTACTATTTGAGGTTTAGCTGGCAAACGCAAATTAACTTATAATAGAATTTTCGAAGATCCATATCATTCTGGTTAACCATCTGATTGAAACAGTTGAACCTTAAAGGAAACCCTGGGGCATTATCTTTGTTAATAGGGTTGGTCACAACACATATCTTTTGAAGCTAAATCCTTACGCTGTCATTGGTCATACTCGGCGTAGATGAACAGTCAGGAACCATATGACTTTCTGTGTTAACGGGGATGTGCCAAAATTTTAGAACCCCACCTACTTATAATTTACCCCTTATTCCTAACCCTTGCAATGATGCTACGAACATGTTGATGAACTTGTTATTACATAGTTCCGATGTGGAATTTTCGCCAAAATCATACACGTTTAGTATAATGAATATGAACCGAAACCCCACGTTTATGGATGACACATGCTGCCGTACCAAGATCGCACCAAGAGTATAGCTACTATGCCATCCCCCGGGCTCTACCTTTTCAGTACTCGAATACTTTTCAGTTATTCGCCCCCCCCATTCAATCTGAGATTCCTTCCGACGACCTTGTTTTACATTAATTTCCTTAGATCTCAAGAAATACTGCGGAAAATCAACCCGTCGCTTCTTAAAGTATCCTCTTGAAATATATAGTCGGCAATATTATCGTGTTGATTACACCATGATCAGACATTGTTTTAAGTAACCATTCATGGTCGAAGTAAACCCACAGTACTTCAGTACTCATATTTCAAGTTCCCATTCTGACCCTCTCCATTCAAGCAACCCTCCTATTATAAAACTTTAATATATTAATTAAATTCTTGCCTTAAGATTATAACTATAATCGTAGCCTTAACGGTGTCTTACTTTCCTTACTGTCAAACTTATCCTTTTAAGATTAAACGCAATTAAGTTAACTAGAAGCTGAGGAATTTGAACCAAGTTCCAATAATGCTCGAGAACGTTTCTTAACGATTGGGTAACGAATCAATGTTGATTCTTGCGAGTAGTGCTCGAACTAATAAAATGATTTTATTGTAAATTCATCCTATCTAACAATTGCTGTATATCGAATGACGTAATCATTTTTCTGTGGATAAGAACTGTGTCTCAGTCCTTCTCAGTGCGATCTATTTCTTTTCACACCAGGGAACGGAGATTAGAAGGGACGCATCATTAAAACGAAGGGAGATTAGAGCAACCAGATTATTTAGATTAAAGGCCATTCATGTTTGCCTGCTTGTTAAATAATTTGCTTATTTCTGCATTCTGTTTTAGAGAGAGAAGCCGAAGAAAGCTGATTTTTGGTTGAAAAGCATTTTTAATCAGGATTAATTCTGAATCGCTCTATTGCTGTTACTGTATATTAAACTGGAGAAACTGGAAAACAGAGCATATTCAAGGTCTTTTCAGCGAATGCTGGGTTGAAAAGTGAGTGAGATCCGTAGAGGTTTTGGGTAGGATATTCATGCTAACCAGGCGTTCTATGCATCAAAATTAAGACGTATTTCAGACCAGCCGTCGTTACGCAGGACCGTTGATAGCTAATTCAGGATATCTTAAAGAGCAGGAAGTTCTCCACAACATCAGATACTTCAAAGCTGTTTTCAAAGCTGTTTAAAACCTTTTAAAACACAGGAGCGCTCGGTCTCTTTGACAAACACCGTGTATAAAAGCCAAAACTTGCCATAATCAAGACTGATTCTCAAGCTCATTATGTTAACTACAGCTCTGGTGACGATTTCGACTTTGAATGCCACTAATGATGGAGGTAACTCAGGCCAAAATAGCCGATCAATGGTGGTCGTATCACTGTTTCTCGTATTCTATATCGTCGTGGTTCTCTTGGCTCTTGTTGGAAACACCCTCGTCTTACTAGCTGTATACAAATACAGCCACATGCGTACTGTTGTGAATTTGTTCCTGGCTAATCTCGCTTGCTCGGATTTTCTATTCGCTCTTGTATCAGTATTCGATACCGTTGCTTATATGCTGTCAGGATGGTATGCTGGGGAAGCGAGCTGCAAGATCCAAAGCTACGTAATAGAGGTATTTTATACATGTTCCATTTTGACTCTTGTTGCTGTGTCGTGTGAGCGCTATTTGGCTATTTGCCGTCCTCATCTCAAGTCACGATCAATCAAGACAACCTTTATTACAATCATTATACTTTGGCTCAGCTCGGCAGGTTTTTGCGCCGTGTTATTTCACGCTTATAGGATTCACATTGTCGATAATGTGCCCATTTGCGACAATCTGAACTGGTCACGTAAAGACAGGCGGATTTTCTACACGATACACTCGGTGCTGGTTTATTTGATTCCGCTTAGCGTCATGATATGGGCTCATCATAAAATATCTTTAGTGATAGCTTCACACCGAGTACCTACTGCCAGACCAGAAGGATCACAGCCTGAGGAAAGCAAAGACAGCAAAAGCAATGGAGAAGAAAACAACTAGAGCTGAAAGGAAGAGAGAAAACCAGCAATACGACTAAGGAAAAGCGTGTTTCAAAGCGTAAAAGCAGCAGTAAATACAGACACATGCGAGGCAGAAGAAAAGTAATCAAAATTCTCGTTACTGTTACAATAACATTCTTCGCTTTATGGACACCATTTATTGTTATTAGAATGCTTATGTACTATGACCTACAAGTCAATGTCTACTTGTGGAAAGGTACCCAGCTGTTGATACTAAGCAGCACAGCGGTCAACGGAGTAATCTATGCGCTGATGAGTCCGCAATTCAGGCGATGTTTCAAGCACCTATTGCCTTGTTTCCATGGCGATGCTGCTGATGGCGAAAGCACACCGAGTAGAGGCAGAGAGATCAACTCAACCTCAAATTCAGTTACGATAAACAGAACCTCGAGTTGGAAGTCGAGGTCTTTTGTGTCTTCTGTTCGTTTTCCAAAAGCTTGTATTTAAGACTTTTAATATAGGACTGAGGAGGACATGACTCTTGTGTAGCTTAAAATGTATATAAATGTTTCTTTTAAACGTTTGTACCTTGAATTGTCTTTCGCTTGCTTACACAAAATTTCCCTATCACATTTAGGTTTAGCTTATACTTGCAACAAGTTTTGCCTCTTCTTGTTTGTTAATCAATGTTTTGTGACGTGCTGAATTGGTCAAATATTTCTGATTAAGCAAATCTCAAATGATTCAGAAATAATGTTTGATCGTTTGGCCAGGGCATGAAACCTAAATTCATATGTATTTATCTCATTGCCCCATTCATTCTTGTTTCTTTAACAAAAGTGTATTTGTTATATAAGTGTCTCTACCTTGGCACTTTGGTAGCATTGCAGAATTCAGGCTTCTTCAAGCCCTCTCCAAAATCTGGTTTCGTAGGGGTCTCTCTTAGGGCGTCAGGTCCAGCAGTCCCACTGGTTATCTAACAGCTTTTGCTGCCAATAGCTTCATATTTTCAGTATATCTTCAGTATCTTTTCTGTTTGTTAATAAGTCTTATTAACTTGTACTTATGTTGTATATTGTTATTCAAGCAGCCAATGACATGTTAATGCATTTTTATTATCTGCCTGACATGCCATACATGTGCGCCTAAATAGAGCATTTCATGTATAAAAGTAGGTCTCCAATTGGGGACCGTCAATGGGGACCCTTGAGTACTTGCGCGAATATAAACTTTTCTGTCTATTGGACCCAAGTTGAATATCTGACAGAGTTGCAGAGAAAACACTACGGTACAATACTTTTTATTCAGTCACATGTCACATATACAGATAAAGTAAATAATACAGCTTTTTAATTACAAGTACTAGTATGAAGTTTGTCAGTCAGCTATTGGAAAACTGCTGATAAGTCATCAATTTCTTTCTCCAGCTCTCGTTTCTCTTTCTCAATGACGGCTGAACAGCGTTTCATGACTCTCTTGCACACTTCCAGTTCTTTGCTTTCCTTTAAAAAAACAATAGAAGATTTGATGTGGATACGTTGTAACTCGAGTTGTAATGCGTGTTTTTGTAGCCAAGAGAGTTTTGCACGAATCATGATTAGAAACGAATCAGAAAATATTGAGATAACAATCATGCAAACATACTAGCCCGAAGCCCCCCTCCCCCATCTGATGTGAAGGTGCTGTGGCGTCGTGGTGTAATCTAGCTGACTCGTGGTGTCAGAAGCTCAGTGTGGTCAGGGTTCAAGCCCAGCCACGGTAGCGTCACAGCCAGGGTCGAGGTCTCGATTAGTTAACCTACTACTGAGATCCTAGCGACTAGCACTAAAACACCATTTCACCTTCACCTTTCACCTTCATGTAATGGGTGGGGGCGCTACAAGCAAGACTTAATGGCCTAGAAATTCAAATGTTATTGAAAGGCTTTGAATCACCCCAGTACTCCAAGTTTCTTAGCAAACCAGCAATAATGCCCAAACTTAAATATGTTTTGCTGTGAGAAGTTAATGGCTTGTAGTATAGCATTAGTGCAGACGCGTATATCTTTCTAGCCATACATGAATTAGTCATTCGCTGAAAGCTAAGAAGAAAAGTCCCTTATCTACACTCTATTCTAACCTGGAGAGAAATTTTAGCGATGCAGAAGAAATTTCGATCTTGCTTCTGAAGCCTTCCCAGTGAGCGGATTGTCGGCGGATGGCGGATTTAGGTCTGCGCGAGCAAATAAGTCGGATATAAAGTGTAGCATCTATCCTCTGCTCTATCTGCTACCTCTACTCCTACGTGTTTTATCATTGCTGCTTCATTAAGCTAAGTTGTTATTAGGATGTCGTTTTCTTTCTCTTCGACAAAAGGCATGCTGGCCGTTAGGCCTTTCGGTGTTCATACGAGTAGGTTTAGAAACCGTTTTTCTCGAATAGAAACCGCACCGCGAATAGAAGCCCCCTTGAATTGAAGCCACACACCTCTACAGTAAGACAAAATAATAGAGTCCCATCATATACGCTCTGCATAATGTATTTGTAGAATGTAGTGACTTTTCATGCGTTTGGTTTTATAAGCTCCGACACGCAATGTGTTATCATTAGCGGCAAATAGCTAGAAGCCTCTCTCGAAATATAGCCGCCCTCGAATAGAAGCCGCAAAAAAACTTACGGTTAAAAGAGAAGCCGCGGCTTCTCTTCAAGAAAATAGGGTATATACAGTAGTTTATCCTGGGTTCCAGGCCTCAATGGATCGCAGGGAGAGGAAAATGAGAAACAAGGAAAGTTACAATAGTAAGAAGGCACAATTCTGGCTATAGGATCATAGCTACTTATTGTACTTACTGATTTTCTTTTTGATATGATACCACCACCGGTAAAGCATTCAGATCCTTGAAATGAGATCAACAATACAGCCAATAAGACAGCAACGACGATCAATGATTTTTGCATGACTATGGAGGAAGAATTCGATTTATGTTTTAGATAACTTCTACAAGTATTCCTTCAAGTTGTAGGGGTTAGTACCTACTGACTTAGAAGGCAAGACCAAGTGCATGTACTGTGAGTCTTAAAGCAAGACAGTGGAGTTTAGGTTCAATTATGGCCTCAAATAAGCAACACTTAGATCTATCCTATGCTCTTATCTTCAAATGAAGCAGCATCTGCCGCCAAAATCTTAACACCTTAACCAGTCGTTACTTTCAGCATCACTCTTTTCCTGTGATCAAGTGCTGGCTCGCCTTATTAAAGGTTTCAAAAACGGTCAGATAAGCCTTCCCAGTGTTCCATTACCTAAGCAAATAAATGATGAAATGCACTTACTGACGGTCTAAGATAGCGCGGTCTCCAAATTGAAAACAGCGCTAATTGAAATGTAAAGCTGGTCTTCCATAATGTATTCAGAGCATATTTGTATGAGCAATGATCAATAATAGCGCTAATTTCGAGAGAATATTTAACAAACAAAACGACGTTTTTTTCTAAAAATCTAACCGAAGAAAGTTCTGATTTTGCAATTAGATATTCGTGATTTTTCGGCTATGAATTTTGAACGCTCTGTGCTAACGAGAGCCGTTGAGCGTTCCCATGCAACATCTGTGCGCCATCCAAATCGATACGGATTGGAATTGTGACATAAACGTAGATTGACTGATTCAGACATGACTTGCCACTCGGTACTGCTGTCGTGCCGGAGGTTTTTCCCTCATACACAGTACATCAAAGACACGACGTCGTTACTGGGCTAAAATTGAGAGATGGCAAAATGAAATCTACTAGTGTAATGATTTCTGCATCTTTGCCCTTGCCATCTTTGATGATTAACACAAATTAGGGAACGTTAGAAAGTGGAATTCAGCAGATGAGTAATCTAAATGAAAACTTGCAGGTTAAGGAGAAGGCTTGCAAATTAGAAGTAAGTATAAGTACTACTTAGTACTATGATAATGCTAAGGCTAACATAAGACAATGTGTGTAAATTAGAAGCAAAGAATAATTATAGTGTAGTATACAAGTATAGTATAGCAAGAATAATTATAGTGTAGTATACAAGTATAGTATAGCAAGAACAGTTATAGTGTAGTATACAAGTATAGTATAGCATATAGAATAGTATATGGTATAAGTATACACATGGTAGCTACCTGATTTGAAGTATATTTCGTTCTCTAAAAATCCTCTGCTCTTCTTGACTTCCAAAGTCTTGTAATTGTAATGAATGACTTTACCGAGCGTTGCCTCCTTATATGCAATTAATAACACCTGTTTACCACCTTAACATCTGCTCCAATCTTTACCAACAATCAGATATCCGCAAAACGACGAAATCGAGGCTTACGTTGACATCGCGCGCAGTCAGAAGTAGTTGAACGCAGTTGAACGCAAGCCTAGGTTATTAAACTGCTTAACTCTGCTAAATGGCTTCGAACTTAACTTTGGATCCAGAAGAAACAGACCAGTTAATTCTGGAAACCATTAGAAAGCTTAAAAAGGCGAGGAAACGCGTTTACTCAGAGCTGTTGTGCAAAAAGTTGTCGAAGGATCATGGCCTAAGCGAGTCGCTTGTCATGTTACAGTTGACATCCATGTTGGCCACTGGAAAAATTGAAAACATGCCTACCAAAGATGGCTCGGAATCTTTGAGAATAGACGAATCAAAAGCTCACTTAAACGATGTAAACCTAGTGAATGAAGATTTGCGGTCGCTGAGACTAGACGATTCAAGAATGGACTCAGACGACGAGAGCCTTCAGGAAGAGAGTCAACAAGAAAGAAGGCAATCGATGATGACTACGGATGAAGCTTACGCTTACCAAGGCTCCGAATCCGTTGCCATTTCCAAGGTAATTCTTAAGCTTATTGAGACTAACGAATCTTTAAACACAACACTGACAAAATAAGAGAAAAATGAAAATCTACTTGAAGAAAATTTTCAGTTAAAAATCGAGAACTTCAAACTAAACCAGCTATACATAAGCACACTGAAGGACAAAACCTTGAAACCTCGCGAGGAACAAATTGAAAAGCCAAAAGTAATTCCCAAAAGTGTGAATAATTCATCTGGTGAACATAACAATCCAAACATTGTCACTGAAAGCATTGTAATTCAAAGTCCTGAAGCTAAGAACAAGGTAACAAAGCAGCCAAAGAAAAATAATCGCAGTGGTGAAAAATCGACTGATACAACAAACTCGAAGAACAATTCAGCACGGACTACAAATAGAAGCAGAGATGAAACCGAAAAGATAAAAGTACTAATAGTTGGTGACTCTGAATTACAGCGAATGAAATCTGAAAAGCTCTCAAATGATCAGCGAGATGTTGAAATAAAATTTACGCGAGGCATGAAAATCAAGCAAGCCGCTCAAAGGGCAGGAAATAGCCATAATGACGTCATAATTGTCCATGTTGGAACGAACAATCTGAATTCAAGCAGCCCACCAGAACAAATATGTAAAGATACAATCGATATGCTGAATCAAGTGCAAAAGAACAATCCCAGATCAAGAGTGGCCTACTCGTCGATCTTCAAAAGGAAAGATGACATGTCTTTGAATACCAAAGCAATGAAAGTAAATAAACTGCTTTCAGAAGAGCTTGCGATAAACGGAATGGACATGATTGACAACAGTAACATAATGTTTAGCAATCTATGGGATGACGGCTTGCATATTAGTGACGGAGGGGTACGCAAATTCTCGGGTAACATTAGCAAATTTATAAGATATTGTTAGAGGCGTCAAATCTCCCAGTCTAGTCGTAAGATAAATAGGCCTATCAAACGTGGTAAGAGGAATGGTCTAAAAATAGCTTTCTTGAATATAGTCTCTTTACGAAAACATAAACACGAGCTAGAAATTATACTCAAAGATAACGATATCGATATTCTAGGTCTAAGTGAAACACGCCTTAGTGATAAAATTGTTGATTCTGAAGTTAACATTAATGGCTATTACATTTTTCGCAATGATCGTGATACAAACGGGGGAGGGGTAGCTTTGTATGTAAAAGATAGTCTACCATATCCAACTGTCAAGTTAAAAAGCGAAAAATTAGAGCTACTATCGATCGAGATCGCTCCCAGTCATTCGAAATCCTTTCTAATTGTTTGCTGGTATCGTCCTCCTACTTCAGGAATTGATGAAGAATCCTTTGAAAATCTTAGGGATGCCCTAAAACAACTAGATAAAGAGGAGAACGAAATCATACTGATTGGTGACACCAACTGTGATCTAAAAAACAAACAAAGTAGCTATACAAAAGGCTCAAGGCAATTTACGCTGAGTATCAACTTGAGCAACTGGTTAAAAGTTACACCAGAGTTTCTGCATCAACTAATGAGTATAATGAACAAAGAATTAGTAAAACGCTAATAGACCATTTCTCTACCACTAAAAAACAATACATATCTGAGGTAGATATCTTGGAACTGGGGATGGTGGACCATTACCTAATATACGGAACACGTAAAATAGGCAAACAAAGAAACGAAAACAAAATACCTAAAATTATAGAGTCCCGTAACCTTAGGAAATATAATGATATAGCTTTTAAAATGACTTGCAAGTAATCGAATGGGAAAACATCCTCAGCCCTCTCTCCGATGATCCAAATAGTATGGCGGCCATGTTTCAGGAGATATTTGAGTCAATCCTTGAAATTCATGCACCTCTCAGAAAAAAACGAATACGTGATGATCCTGCACCCTGGATAACCCCTGAAATAAGGAATCTCATGAAAGAAAGAGATAGGGCAAAGAAGGATGCAATAAACTCCCTGATATGTGGCAGAAATATAAGACACTTCGTAACAGAGTGACTTCAGCAATACGAAGTGCTTTGCAGTCATACTATCTGGATCTTATAAATGAAAATAAAGGAAATCCAAAACAAATGTGGAGGGCTGTGAATAAAGTGTTGAATAGAGAAACTCAATCAGCACAGATTGCTAGCATGGAAATCGAAGGACGAAAACTTACTGAAGAAAACGAAATTGCCGAAGCTCTTAATCAACACTTTATCACAGTCGGTCCCAAACTAGCTGAGAAACTAAAGTCCAAAGCAAATGATGACCCTGTTGTCCAAATCAATGCTCGGACCCAACAACTTGAGTTTAAGCTGGTTGACAATACATATGTTGTAAACGCAATATCCAAATTAAAAAATGGAAAAGCACCAGGACCAGATAAAATCTCTACAAAGCTAGTAAAGGATGCTAGGGACTTTATCTGGAAACCATTAACTATGATTTACAACTCATCCCTGCAAACCGGTCTTTTCCCGGATATTTGGAAACTAGCTAATGTCACTCCTGTTTTTAAGGCTGGTTCGAAAATGATCCCAACAATTACAGGCCCATCTCTGTCATTGCTATATTTTCAAGAATCTTGGAAAAGATCGTACATGACCAGATGCTAGAATTTCTTCAACCAATTCTAACACACAATCAGGCTGCTTTTAGGAAACTATATTCAACAATAACATCCTTAATAAACAGCTCTGATTCTTGGTATGAAACTATGGACAGGGGTGAAGTGAATCTGGCCATTTTCCTTGATCTAAAAAAGGCATTTGACACAGTCGACCTTACTATCTTATTAGCAAAATTAAATAAATATGGCATAAGAGGAATAGCAGGCGACTGGTTTACATCATATTTGCAAAATAGAAAACAGTTTTGCACAGTCAATGGACATAAATCTTCAGCTAAAATGATAACTTGTGGAATCCCCCAGGGCTCATGTCTTGGTCCACTCCTGTTCATAATCTATCTGAATGATTTTGAAACCTGCCTTCAGTTATCAAAAGCCAGCATGTACGCAGATGACACACACGTTACTATAACATCCAAAAACCTCGAGAATCTTCTTGAAAATGCTCAAATTGAACTTCTTAACATTTCAGAATGGATGAGAATTAATAAGCTTACCGCCAATCCTAATAAAACAGAATACATGTTGATTGGACATCCCCGCAGAGTTAACAAAATGGAAGTCTCGGAACCGCTAATGCTCAACCACTCAGAAATAAAACGCGTGAATAAGACGAAATCACTGGGAGTCATTGTGGATGAGGGTTTGAACTGGGAACAACATTTCAAAAATGTCAAACGAAAAGTTCGTGGTGGTCTCTCATCTCTAAAGAGACTAAAAAATCTTGTACCACAAAAACAACTTTATAGTATATATCAAGCCCTTATAGAAAGTCACTTACGCTATGCAAATGTGATCTGGGGAAGTATCCCAGGCTCCAAATTAGAAGTTCTACAAAATCTACAGGATCGCGCCCGAACCATAATAGAGACGGCAAGAATTAAAGACGATTGGTCCCATAACTGGCTCAAAGTAGAGCAACTGATTAAATTTGATCGATCTACGATGACCTATAAGATTATGAACAGGAGTTGCCCAGAAAGCCTTTGGGGCAAGTTTCCTCAGATATTCTTGCAATCAACATATAGAACGAGAAATTGCAAGAATATACAAATCCCAAGATATAACCTTGAACATGTGAAAAAAGGCTTCCATTACTCAGCACTTACTGCGTGGAACAGTATCCCAAACAATATCAGGGAGCTGCCAACTCTCCCGCAGTTCAAAAGATCTTTAAAAACTCATCTTAAGAGCTGAGTTAAACAGAAACACGACTCCCTGGAAGAGCAGCAAAATAGGCCCTAACTGATATACATCTCTAAATTTCTTTTTTCAATTGATATGCATTTCTTTTATGTTAAGTTATTATTATCACACTATAGATTATTGTAATTTTTAGCTGAAGGGATTTTGTGTAAAAACAATTTAATATGAATTAATTTTAAATATGAATTTTCGGCTCGGAAAATGACCGCAACAGAAAAGTTGAGCATGCTAATTAAATTTCAATCAAGAAATGTATAAATCAATTTCGATTTATAAACGCAAAACCCTGCATTCATCTCCGCTTACAGCGTTTAACAGCAAAATTGCGTCTGTTATCAAACATTTAGTCTTCCCTCAAATCTGTAGGTGGGTTTATCTACTGAGAGAGTTTCAATTCGATATGCTGAGGAGACAAACTCAGAGCAAAGTTTTGATTTTTATCGCTGCTGCGTCCAACAATCAAAAAATAGACAATGAAGTCCTACTTGTTTGAAAGATAACTGGCTCTAAAAGTACTTTCTTTCTGCGAAAATTAACTTCCTTTTAAGAGTTTAACTCAATGTAATGAGTAAGGACTCTTGTGGGTGTTTGGGGTTTTTACTGTGTATTATAAAGACTTTTTTGTTTAAACATGTCTGGCAACTTTGCCATCGCAGAAATTACGGTTCTTTGAGTCTTTGGAACGAAGGATTTGATTTGCGAAGTCAGACGGTATTGTTAGACTTATTGCATGAGTTTTGGTACTCGCTACTGAGCTTAATCGCTGGACGCTCAAATTACTCTGAGCAAACCAGGGAGCGCCGGAGGCGAAGGCGCTCCCCAGGGTAAACAGCTTTAGAGGACTTTAGGGTCGCTGCTGCTACTGTTGTGGGCCCTCATAATAAGTCTAATGGTAGATTTGCTTGATTTGCTAATCAATAGAGAAGAACGTCACAACTAAAAAGCCCAATTTTGCTATGGTCGCAAATGCGTTTCCTCGAATCTCCACCGTCAATCGGTCTTGGTACCGGCCTAAACCATAGTTCAATGGGCCTAAACTTGTTACCTAAGTCCCACTCTTCGCAAACAGCAACGGCAACTGTTAGCAAAAACAGCACCATTGCCATAAACAAATTGAATTGGATGGCCTAATTTCCAGAAATCAAAGAAGATCTTCTGAGAGTGCATTTGCTTTTGCTTTGCGATAGTCATGAGCATTAGCAAGCATTAGCAGTTTGAACATCTCATTTTAAATATAGAATTTAGCTGCTGTATTGGTCTTCAAAAGTGCTCCAAGTGTTCTGCTATCTCCCTTAGTTAATTATTTAAAATACATTTCAAATTCGCAATAATTCTCCTGAAATTTATATAATATTGATCTGCTCTGAGAAGATTTAGCGCGTTTGCGTTTTTTACAAGCATTAATCGTGTGGATACCTGATTTTGTTGCGAAGTTACAAATACTGTGAGTACTTCAATTTATCAACGGAATCTCAACAATAATAATGCTACCAGTTACAACAGTTTGAAAAATTACTTATAGGATCTAATTAATCTAGTAAATGTGTGATACTGTATAGTGAAATACTAGCAATTTAACTGTAAAGTAGAGTTTTAGGGCGTATTTTTTGGTCACATTCTGTTTTCAGCAGACGCCTTCTCTTTTCGGTAGATGTCGAAACGTATTTTTTTGGTACCGTCTTCTGAAAACGGCAGGTTTGGTAGGCCTCGAAAACCTTCTGCTCCCGAAGCTGGAAGTTTTCGCAGACTTCGCAAGGAATCTCGTTTTGACGTTTTTTCGGCATCCCTTAAGAACGGCGCATGCTCAAAAAAACTTCACAAGTGTGGCAACCAAGGAGACGGTAGCCTTATTGAGTCAGCCTGCGAATTTCGGAAACCGTGTTTTTTTCGTACCGGAAACTTTTTTCTGCTAAGTCTACCGTTTTAGGAATTCGGAAAGTCTGCTGAAAACAGAAGGTTACCAAAAAAATACACCCTTGGTACAGCTGCCTTAGCAAAACGGTAGGTAGGCTGATCAGAACAAACTCGAACAAAACCGATCATTTTAAAGTGAGAACGAGATTCCTTGCGAAGTCTGCGAAACCTTCCAGCTTCGGGGACAGAAGGTTTTGGAGGCCTGCGAAATCTGCCGTTTTCAGAAGACTGTACCAAAGAAATGCGTTTCGACGTCTGCCGAAAAGAGAAAGCGTCTGCTGAAAACAGAACGTAACCAAAAAATACGACCTTAAGTTTATAAGTAGCTAATAGAGTTTTCTTCTTTGTAATAGCAGTACCATAGAAAGTACTTTGAGATGCCATATACACGCTCCCGTCGCTTGTCTTTTTATGAATTTCCTAACGCCTTGTTCTTATCAAAGCCACCCCCCCCCACCCCGGTTATCAAATCTTCCTGATTTGGTAACCTATGCAAAATTTCATGAATTCTGTCTTTTATACTAGCAACCACCGTTGGAAATGCCGAACTCCCCACTCCCCTTTTTACGACCCTCCCGCTTATCAGGTCTTACATTCAATTACAGCCCCCTCATTCTGAACCCCGCGTATTCCAGCAAAGCCAAGCTTATCCTTGCTTAGCTTATTTCAGCCCCATACCGCTCTTAGGCACCTGAGAGTAGTAACTAGTATCCAGTAGTTGCAAGGTAGTAATAGCAGCAGCATCAGTAAAAGCGACATGAGACCCTAGCCTCTATGGATCAGACCAACTGATCAAGTCATGCTGTAGTCATACATTTATTTGATTTCTATGGAGTCAGATGACTTGCAAGGAGTCGATCTCCTTCCTGCTTTGTTATTTACAGGTTGATATAGGGGGATGATAATCCTGTGTTCAATGAATGAGACTTTTCCTTTCCCAGGTGTCCAAAAATTTTTTATTTTAGAACCTCCCCCAACTGCGTCAGCTTTTATTTTTCTAAAGTAAGTTAAAGTCATTTATAGAAAACCACCTTCGTCTTTCTTCTTATCTCTGTACATGGTATTATTATCAAGATTAAGGTCTTGTTAGACCACACTAGAGCTTCCATTAACGGAAAACTCTGTACAACAGGTGCACTATGCTTTTAATTTGTACTGGGCCTTGCTCTATGTGGACAATGGTGTTTCATTTGCTATCTTCATGCTCTTCATGCTTAACTTTGAAATCGTTCAGAAAGCTCAAACCTCTCTTCAACTCGCGGTTAGTACCAGCCTCTCTTAGCTTTAGACTCGTTTTCAATGAATGCGATGTTGCTCAGTTACTCATTGCAAATGTAAAAAGCTTCTACAATCCTGGACTATAGTTAGGAGATCAAGGATTTTCTTAACATTGTTAATAGATCACATTATTCATAGATCACACCCCCTCCTCCCCTAGTCAATGTTGTCTTCACTAAAAAGTGGTTAGTTTTGTTACTTTTACTATTCCACAACATTGATTAAGGGGGGAGGGACGCCTTTCAAATTTTTACCTGTCTAAATGTGAAATTTCATTAGAGAGCAAATTTACAGCCTTAATCTCGTAACGTTTTGTCCAGGATTTGCTTGGTAGCTACCGACTGCCAGTTCATGAGAGAGGCAAGCATGTTAGAAAGAAGCTAGGTAAATGATTTTTAGCATTACAGCTTGGTACTATTTGTGAGAAAAAGTGGGACTTTGAGCTTGACAAATCTAGAGTTCGAGGACTGGTGGTCATCAAATGATGATTAAACACGTGTTTAAAGTTTAAAGCTCTGGGCCTGGTTCCTCATTGCATATCCAAGAGAATTTTGAAAAACACGCACCAAGTCATGCAAAGCCTTGCTCGACTGTCTCCTCAGAATTCGACATAATTATAAGGAAAGACTTAGTTAACAAGAATGGTCTTCCGCTGTATTCTGCAAGCTGATTGGTCTTTAGAACACAATGCCAATTTGGGTTCATTATCTGATTGGTGCATTTCGATACGCATCTGGGTATAAATTCCGCCTTAGTTAAGAGTGCCTTGGTTAATTTAGACAAATTCATTAAATTTATTGACAGCAATGCGAGAATTTGAGAATGTCATTAGTATTTTCCAGTTATCAACAGTTTCGCTAATACCTTTCCAGTCTGAGCGTAAAGCTCTATCCATCCTATGTTTATATGTAGATTCAGGACGGATTATATTTAACATACTGTTTTTCTACCGTACAGAACTGACTGAATGAAATTTACGTTTAAACTCATTAACACAGTAAACAGATTATGTAGAAAATTAGAATTTCCTTCATGAAATTACATGTGACTTTTGACTGATTAAAGTTTGTTGGTTTATAAAATGTGCTCCACTTGACTTGTGCGTTTCGTATATTAGATGCGTCACCGTCTCCGCAAACTTGGCTAAATTGGATGAAGCTTAAGATCGTTTGCTGTAATTTTTTGATTCAACAAGAGTCGTTTTCAAGAGGTCGGCAAAAACACCTGTCTAAAACGAGGCTTAGTTTGTAATTGAATGAAAACGAAATGAATGGTTGCTCTTTCGTTTTACTGTGTAAACGATTTAAATTTTTCGGGTTGGTTAGGAGTTCTCTCCGAGTTAGCTTTCCTCTTTCCCTTTTTTTATGTTTGAGTTTCTTATATCTTGGTTCCTTAGAAAATTGTCGGTGTAAATCGGGGAAGTTTGAAGAATACCGCTTTTAACACCATGTCTATGCAAGCCAAGCCCTCGGGGTTTGGACTCTGTATAAATATGGCTTGTAGGTCCGTAAATCTAGGTCTCGTAGGTCCGCTTTCATGGCTTTATCTCGTTGGGACTTGCAATGATGCAAAGAAAATCTGATACCATATAGATATAATTAATACCTATACCATACCAGGCTTACGCAGGGTCTGAACCAGGGGAGCTGGATGGGTTGACAGGCCACCCTCTTTTCCAAAGGGAAGACTCTGTTTTTAATAAGTATAGTGAATTAACAAAGGGGTGATGCCACGGGGTAGACTAGGGTAGACTTGGGGAACTTGTCTACCAAACTTCTTTCTGTGATCTATTTTCTAGTTTGTCTAAATCTGATGCGAAACTGTTTTAAGAAACGGATTCGTTAGTGATAAGGAGTTCAAAGGATACAATTTTCAGACGCGCCTCCTACCATTTGCGACTCTTAGATATTGATGAGCTTTTGAGATGCTTCTTACACTAACTATCTACTCTTTAGATCCCACTAAAAGCCTTCGCTGGGGCTATCCTGTTACCTTACTTTGAAAACCCACTTCCAATCCAAAGAAATCAAGTAATTTTTAATTTCCAAAAAGCAACTTTGAATAATGAATATAGCTATTGATGCTCATTTTGCGATTCTTTGGATGTCCGACGCCAGTTTCTTGCTGTTAGGTAAACTTTTTCTTACTAACTATTCAAAGTTTCACAACAGAACACACTGCCAGGTGCTCTCAAACGCAAATAGCATGTTTACCATCAAAGAGCAATTTTAAATAACTTCAATTTTAGTGGAATTGGAAACTATTCATTTGAAATTAAAGCTTTACTAATGAAATACGGAGTTAGTTTTAATTTTTGCGAGAATGAGACTTCCCTGCCTCCACCTAAACTCCTCCTTCCTTCCTGAAAAATTCATTTTTGATGGCTATATAACAGTGAAGCATTTTAGCTAATGTCAATACGAATCTCTTTAGCTAACCAAAGTGGATAAAATCAAGCGTAGAAAGTCCAGCTATCCAATAAGTACAATTGATCTATAAGTCTGGATAATATACTTGATAAGAACATCGAGGGTCGATTGAAAGGAAATAAAACAACTTGAGAACATGTCCAGCCTCAGATACCTTTATAAAGTGATACACTTTTTTTTAATAAGCGGCTGAACTGACCTTAACATTGAGCAACTTGAGGGCTCAATTGAATTACTGTAAGCAACAAAGAAGTCAAACAACCAAGCTTGTACGCTTTCTTGTTGTTAGCAAATTGTTTGTGTTCTTATGTTTTGTATGTTGAAGATCGTTAGCTAACGTCGTCGTTTTGTAGGCCTAACAGTTGACGAATCTGATCCACGAAGTCATGGGTGGTTATTAGGTACAAAAAATGTTAAGCAACTTTTAAGCAACTTTGAGAGCTGAAATGTCTAACATTTTAAAACAAAAGTAAAGATACAGTAGCTTGTCTCCAACCAATGAACGTCGAAGGGCAAAGTCATGTGATGCTTTGTAACAAAAAGATTTATACCGATAAGATATAAAGGGGAATACAATGCCATTCGTTTCAAGAATGATGTCATAAAGCTGTGCTTATGTTCTTCTATAAGGAGACTATCTTCTAAGGTCGACCTATTTTCCAAGTTTCTCAGTGTGGCTAAAGTCTTGGCTAAACATGTTGCGCGTAGTATTGTTGCGCGTAACACCTCCCCTCGAAGTCAACCAGTTTAGCCACCTTGGAAACATTGTAGCGCGCGACAAAATTTGTAGCGAGAGCTACGCAGATGTTTCTGGGAGACAACAGAAACATTTCTTGTCTCCGTGACTTGGGGGAAATGTTGCTTGCTTGTTACTCGCATGTTTAGCCACCCTACGCTTAATACAATGTCGCGTGCGACATGCTTCCTAGTTTAGCCACAGTGTAAGGCTAAGCGATAGCTAAACTGCCTCATTCGTTAGCAGGTAAATGCAAGTTATATACAATGCATGTTTAACAAGTATTTTGTACAGCGCTTATTTGGCTAGGGCCTAAGGAACTGTGTCCCTGCCCTCTGGCCGTGGGACAAAGAGACAAAGAATACAATCAATTCATGGAAGGAGGCCTTGTGTGTTTTTGAGCCATGATGTAGCAATCAAAGCTGTCAGGATTTCATCCTAATGGAAAAAGAATCACAAAAGAAAAAAGACATTATGTATAACTAAATAAATATATTCAAAACCAAAAAACTCTTTTATGTTTAAAATACAATATAGTCTGAATCATCCAACCTTTTATTCTAAAAACGATGTATCCATCGATTAATGTTCAGTAGCCTAATTTTGCGAAAACTATTGTTTCATATATTTTTGACGAGGAAATCGAGAATGACGTCAGCAATTTCAGTTAGGCGATTTTGTAGTTTCATCCCTCTCGCTTGCTTAGCTTTGCTGCTTTTCTTGAAGAATTGGATGCTGCTTCCTCGATGATGCCATGGGCCCTAGAAATTAGACTGCGTAAATTATCATGTTGCATATCATGGCCAAATCGTGCCTTTCGCTGGTAAATGCGTTAAAAACTAATATTTGTAGTCTGTGGGGTGCTAGCCTGCGTGCAGCCTCAACTCATCTAACGGAAAGTTGTTTCTGTTAGATGAGTTGAGGCTGCAGGCAGGCTATATGGGGTGCTTGTTCTGCCTGTTTGATGTATGAAATTAATTCTTTGTATATTGGTAGATAGGCTTGCTTTTGATGTCAAATGGGGGCGAGAGAAGACTTAAACCCTAGACTTTTTACCTGATTCCAAGCCACATGTCCCAGTTATCGCTCATGAAACCGAGACTAGAACCAAACTGAGATCACTCAAACTGTAGTTGTAGTCTCTATCTCTCTTGTTGTAGTTGAAGCGGGTTGTCGAGGTAGTGTTTTGGAAACTTTTAGGAAAGGTGAAATTTTATTCAGCAATATAAATTCAAGTTTCATTTTGAAGTTGAAGCTGTTTGCTCAACTTTATAATTTTGAGAAAATGCGGACTTTGAAACGGTAAGCGTTAACGGTAAACTTAACGGTAAACTTAACGAAGTTTTTTATCTGTGAATATCTCCATCCCTTTAATGTCGGTACTAGAACATGAAATAGGTACCTAGGTAAAGCACCGAGAAGCAGAAAGCTGAATAAAATTTGAAAGGTTCGGTATTCGTGACATTCGTGAGTTAACTTTTTACTGACTTGTTTTTAGACAAGATAGCATTGCCCTTCTTTACTTCATTTACAATAAATTATCTATCTTAAAACTGTTACATAGGTATGTGTTGGAATTCATGCTTTATGTGAAAATTACAATTGGAAACTTTGTTGTTATTTATTTGACTCCGAGCGTTCTGATGCTCATTGCTGCAGTTACCAGGTGAACTGACTGATAAATATAGAGGAGCGGAAACTAAAAACGACTCAGGCAATACGTCTACTGATTCCCAGAGCCGTAGGTTACATTGACTATAACTGCTGGACGCCCAATCTAGTTTGAATGATCTCGGCTTGATGTTAATCTCGGTTTGGTGACGAACACTGGGACTCCTGTAGTAAGTCTTGGACTAGAGCCTCCATTTGATGAAAGACACCACCGCCACACCACATCGTAGATGACTGTATCTTACTGTATATAGGGCTGAAATACATATTATAAGATGAAAATATGAACTTAATATTTTCCAAGAAGCTTACGTTTTTTCCTCGTTGCTGATGTACTATCGGAGCTTGGGCAATAGTAGCTTTTGTGCTTGTAGATTCAACAACTTTGTCGTTGTTCATTACGATTGCACCTGGTAAGACAAATGTCAGAAAGGTATATGCGAAATTGATACAGTTAATTACCTGACTTGAATGAATATATTGGCGAGAGTGGCTTCGTCGCATTAGAGATTTGTTCGCCAAGTAAAATGTTTGTTGTGATAATTTATGACGTCTAGGTCTCCAGTTTATGCAGCTCTAAAATCTTTCAGGCAGTTGTTGTTGTTGTTTTGTACGTTGTTAAATTAGTTGCTGTTGTTTTTAGAGCTATTAAGCTAAAAAGGGCTGAAATGTAGTGATCAGTCTACAGAATTGGGCAAAATATATTAAGACAAATTTGGCCAAGCCTATCATGGCCCCTCCTATCTCCCCCTTCCTTCATTTCTTTTCAGACGATGTTGCCAACATTTGCTTACCATTTCATGTTCATCTCAATATTGAAGAGTGGGAGAGGGCATGCAATATAAAAAAAATTCAATTTGTCTCAAATATTTTTGTTTCAAATGTCTCAAAGGTTGTACTGTAGTTATTCACTTCAATACCTATTGCTATGTAGTCTCTGTGGTCTCTGTGGTCTCTGTGGCGCAGTGGTTAGCGTGCTGGACTCACAACGAAAATATTGTGGGTTCGAGCCACGGTCTTTCCACTTGTGTTGCAGAGATAATAACCTCGGGCAAGTTGTTAACACAGATGTGCCTCTCTCCACCCAGGTGTATAAATGGGTACCTGGTCGGTAGTTATGAGCGCCGTGTGTGGCTGTACCCTGCTATATGCTAATGCATCCAGACCAGGGGTGAAGTGTAAAGTCGGCTGAGTAGCTCTAGGCTAGTAGTAGATTCAAAAACGGCAACTTTACTTTTCTTTATGTAGCAAACACATCAGATTCGTCGTTGCATAGCCCATTGGGAGTACACGCTTTTTTTTTAAGGAACCTACCTCAAGGCCTAGTTCTTAAAGTTCCTTATGTTTGGGCCTCTTTTGAGGCAATTGTAGTTCCAAAAGTTCCTTAATAGTTCCTTAATTTTAAGTGCACATACAGTGGTCTTAACAATAAAAGAGAGACATTTGCATGTGAGCAAAGCTCGAGACTACTCAAAGAAACATTGGATACATGCTTAACGTGCAATTTATGTGATTTTCGACTGCAAATGAATGGAACCGGCTTTCTAATTCTTGATTATTTGTAGTGATAAAAGCATTCAACATTGAAAAGTTCCTTAATGATTTTCTCTTTAGTAGTATAAGTTCTGTAAATTTTCGGGCCTTCTACATGTAGGTTACTTATAAAGTGGTTCTTTATATAAAAAAGCGTGTACCTTTGAGATTCCGCCGACCTATAACAACACCCTACGTTAAAAACATCCTGTTAGCATCAATGTTTAGCATACCTTCACAGTGTTTTTCTCTAGCGAGAATATCTTTCGATCCAACGCCCCTTCCTCTCTTCTGCATGTTCTCCTGAACGTTATTATTCTTGTGGTTAACAGGAGTAAATAGCCGCTCTCTTGACGATGTATTCTTTATTGGTATTTCTAGAAAATATTACATATTGCTCTTTTTCACGTACATAAATCAATGAACAACATTTCTAACGATCATCAATTAATCTTACAGAGTTCAAGCCGATGACCACTGACTTAACTAACAGAGAAGCCTGCCAAAAATGTTTCATCAAGTTGACGCATGACCAAGTTGAAGAATTCATCTTACGGCGATGTAAGTTTGATTGAGCTTTAGTTTCATTTTAATTCATATATTTTATGCTTATGTTTTCTACGTTCGAGATAGAAGATCTTGTACTAACTAGTTAGGTTTGCACCCACTTTTAGAGAGGCAGTGTCCTTTTTGTGTGCCAGCTTCTTAATTCATGGGTACCTGTAGCTGGGTACACGCTTCTTTTTTTATAAGGAACCTACCTTAAGGCCTAGTTCTTAAAGTTCCTTATTTTTGGGGCTCTTTGAGGCAATTGTAGTTCCAAAAGTTCCTTAATAGTTCCTTAATTTCAACTGCACATACAGTGGTCTTAACAATAAAAGAGAGACATTTGCATGTGTGCAAGAGACTACTCAAAGAAACATTGGATACATGCTTAACGTACAATTTATGTGATTTTCGACTGCAAATGAATGGAACGGGCTTTCTAATTCTTTATTGTTTGCAGTGATAAAAATATTCAACAATGAAAAGTTCCTTAGTGATTTTCTCTTTAGTAGTATAAGTTCTTTAAATTTTCGGGCCTTCTACATGTAGGTTCCTTATAAAGTGGTCTCTTATAAAAATAAGCGTGTAGGTTATCTGAGATTTTTGTCCGAGGAGATGTTCACTGTTCACTTTTGCAGTGATTCCATGTAGTTTCGTGTTCATTTTTTCACCGTCATTGTTTACACTGATACATTTCGGATTTGTCTATAGTTCAGCTGTACGACAGTCGTTAGCAATAAGACATTAATGGGTCAACTAACCAATATAATGTACTGCTTCGAGTATGTCCTAAAGAGACAGAACACTTAAAATAAATTAGAGCAATACCTTCTTTACTGGAACGGTTTAGAATCAACGGCAAAACAAACATAAGAGCGACAACAGCAACTGAAAGAAACAGTCCGGTTTTCCTTCCAGTTTCCATCATTCAGTATAATCTTCTGCTAGGAAGGGTACTGAGCATATAAAAGTAATATCAGACACGTGAATTTTCCGCGATGCGAATTGACCAACGGTTCAACTTGCTTCAAAAACAGTATGGTTTTAATTTCCACGCTGTAGCTTCATTTAAAACATGAATCCAGGTTTTTGATTGTGACGTCACTTGACTATTGCGCATTGATTGGGCAGCTACTTCGCCATTGTGACGTCATTCTGATTGACTGTGATTGCTTTATGGATTCATTGTTTATGATTCTGACGTCACTTGATCGTTGCGCATTGATTGGTCAGTTACTTCGCCATTGTGACGTCATTCTGATTAACCGTCATTGCTTCATTGATGCCTTGTTTTTGATTGTGACGTCATTTGACTATTGCGCATTGATTGGGCAGCCACTTCCACTTCGCCATTGTGAAGCCATTCTGATTGACTGTGATTGCTTCACTGATTACTTGTTTTTTATTGTGGGTTCACTTGACTGTTGCGTATTGATTGGGTAGATACTTCGCTATGTAACGTGATCCTGGTTATCTTTGATTGTGATTGATTCATTGATTCTGGGAACCTTGCAACAATGTTTAAAACATAGGGGCCCTATGGGCATGTTCGAAGAACGACTCTGGTTGAATATAGCTATTTCGGTCAAATGATGAAAGATGTTCATCGGTATGCACAACGATGACGATAATGATTATGATGATAATGGTGGTGGTTATGATGATGATGTTGATGAACACGATGATCATGATGCTGGTTGGTAGGGGTGATTGTGGTTGTATGGTGGGTATGGTGGTGGTGATAGAGGTGGTTGTTGTTAAAATTATTAGTTCAGAGATATATATAACGCGTGTAAAGAAACAGAGTTAACTTCATAATCAAAATATCAAAAGTATACAGCCAAGCAGCAACAAAACAATAACTAATTTAAACTTAAAAATCAATCATGCGAAAGTCACGAGTTATGAGTCATGTCTAGAAATCACGTGTTCAGGTTCAGAGTTGGGAAAGATACGAGTCATGATAATTAAATGTTTTAACACTCCCACTTGACGAGTATCTTTCGTAGGTATTAAGTAATGTCTTAAGTTCGTTTGCATCCCATCAAATCGCGCAATTCTTCGAATCTTTGTTTTGGTATTCCTTTGGTTAGTATATCTGCTATCATTTTATCTGTACGACAGTATTCAAGCTTTATCTCTTTCTTTTCAATGGCTTCACGAATAAAGTGGAATTTCAAGTCAATATGTTTTGTTCTTGAGTGACTTGTTTGATTCTTTGAGAGACTGATAGCTCCTTGATTGTCTTCGAACAGCGTTGTCGGTTCCTTCGTACCAAAATTCAAATCATGCAGCAAGCGACGAAGCCAAATAGCTTCTTGAGCAGCTGTACTTAGGCTTACGTACTCAGCCTCTGTTGTAGACAATGCGACGACTGATTGTCTTTGGCTTCTCCAAGACACTGTAGATCCAGCAAACTGGAATAAATACCCTGAGGTTGATTTCCTTGATTCTATTTCGTTTGCCCAATCAGCATCTGCATAACCAATAAGCGTCAGATCTGATGAGTCTGCTTTAAATGTAAGACTGCAATCAATTGTGCCCTTGATGTAACGCAAGATTCTCTTCACGCCTTGCCAGTGATCTATGGATGGATTACACATAAATTGACTTAAAATCCCGACAGAAGCGGCTATATCTGGTCGAGTAGCGATCATTGCGTAGTTTAACGATCCTATTGCAGCCTGGTATTGTTTGACGTTGAATGTCTCTTCTTGATCTGTAAGTTTTTTGTAGGTACGTCCTGGTTCAAGCGGTGTTGAAACTGGCTTACATTCATGCATTTCAAATCGTTTCAGCACATTCTCCAAATATGATTTCTGGCTTACACGTAGTGTTTTACTCTTTCGATCACGCTGAATTGACATTCCCAGGCAGTACTTTGCCTCTCCTAAATCTTCCATCTCGAATCTTTCAGATAATCTTTGTTTCTCTGCTTTCAGCAGCTCATTGTCATTTGAAGCCAGCAAAATGTCATCAACATAAAGTGCTAAGATTAGAAATGATGACTCACCATTATCTCTGTCTTCAATCTTGGTATAAATGCAAGGATCAGCTGTGCTTTGTTCAAACTTAGAATTCTTCAAAAAAGTGTCTATCTCTGAATTCCAGCATCGAGCTGCCTGCTTAAGTCCGTAAAGACTTTTCTTTAACTTGCAGACCATTTCTGGTTTGTCTTCATTGATGCATCCCTCTGGTTGAGCCATATAAATATCCTCATCCAGAGTTCCGTTTAAAAATGCAGTTCGCACGTCCATTTGATGCAATTCAAGATTCAATGCATTGGCAAGTGCGAGCACAACACGGATAGAGTTGTATCTAGCCACAGGGGCAAATACTTCATTGAAATCCAGGCCTTCTCTTTGGGAAAAGCCTTGTGCAACTAACCGTGCTTTGAAACGGTTGATTTCTCCATTTTCATCTCGCTTGATTTTAAAAATCCATTTACATCCCACCAAGTTCTTGCCGGGTGGCATATCAACTAGCTCCCATGTATTGTTTTTAGCTAGTGATTCATATTCGCTCTCAAAAGCCTTTTTCCACTGCAAAGAGTATTTGCTGCTTAAAGCTTCGGCTAAATCTTTAGGTTCTTCCTCATCTGCGAGAGTAGCAGTATTAGCAAAATCAAGGTCTTCGTTAACCCACCATTCACCGGTAATGATGCCAGGTCTTTCCGGTATGCTTCTCACTCTTGTTGATCTTCGTACTTCAGGGTTGTTTACGACATCATCCAGATCGACAGTATTTTGAAATTCATCTTCAGACTGATCCAAGTTACCAACGGTAGTAAAATCGAATAGATGATCATAGTCATTTGACTTACCAGCATTCAAAGAAGAATAGCTGAAATCCTCTTCCATAAATTCCACATCACGACTTCTCATCATTTTTGCTTTTTCAGGGTTATACAATTTGTAACCCTTACTGGTGTCCGGATATCCGACAAAAACACATATCATTGATTTTTTGTCTAGCTTGGATCGCTTCTCATCTGGTACATGTACATGGGCATTACACCCAAAAACTCTTAAATTATGGACATCAGGCTTATGTCCAAACCAACACTGATATGGCGTTAATCCATCCAATGCTGTAGTAGGTGATCTGTTGCGAAGATAGACTGCAGTGTTTACAGCCTCAGCCCAAAAGCCCAAGTTGAGACCTGCATGGTACAGCATGGACCTTGCCGCTTCCATGATAGTACGATAAGTCTCTCAGACACACCATTTTGCTGCGGCGACATAGGAATAGTTTCCTCTCTCTTGATGCCATGATCAGCACAGAATTGCTTGAAATCTTTTGAGGTATATTCTCCCCCATTATCCGATCGAAGAATTTTGATTCTCTTACCAGTGAGATTTTCTGCAACTGCAACATACTGTTTGAAATTCTCTAGAACCTCACTCTTCTTCTTCATGAAATACACCATTGTAAATCTTGAAAATCATCAACTGGATCCTGCAAGTGATTCAACATTGACACATCCAACATCTGTGTGCACTATTTCCAACAATTCAGACCCTCTTCGTTCACTTTTCTTGGGGAATGGCTTTCTATGTTGCTTTCCATCTGCACAACCTTCACAGGTTTTGTCAAAGCTCTCCTTTGTATTCATTTTCAAACCATCAACCATTGACTTCTCTGATAACAATTTGAGATTATTGTAGCCAAGGTGACCATATCTAGCATGCCACAATTTCATTGACTCCTTATTGGCCTCAGATGATCCAATAAATGCAGAATTCATCACTTCAGTATTCAGCTTGAAAAGCTTTCCATCCTTATGACCAATTTTATATTCTTTATCGTAGTCATCATCCTTAAAGTGTGCTTCAGCATTTCTACTTGTCATAGTTGGCAGTGATAACAATTGCTTCCTGATTTTTGGCACATACAGCACATCTTTCAGAAAAAGCTTGTGTTCCTTTGAGCCTTCAAAACAGGAAGGCGTATATCACCTCTTCCATATGCAAATATGGAATTATTATCTGCAAGTTTGACTGGAATTGGTTTTTCAAATTCTGTGAAATTTATCATGCTCTGTTTGTCATAAGTCATATGCTGGGATGCCCCAGAATCAATCCACCAGTCTTTCATCATTGAATGCTCTGTACCCATTGTTAATGCAATTTCACCATTGTTTTTATCTTCTGCATGGGCTTTCTCAACTTCAATGACATTGGCTACTTCAGGTTTGGCTGCTTTCTTTTGATCAGCTTTTTCTTATAGCAATTTTTGCAAAGTGTCCAAATCTTTGACAATAAAAACACTTTCCTTTTGTTGTGTTTGAGAATTTTCTTTGTGTTTTATCTGTCAACAAGGCGTCTTGTTGCTCAACTGCTGTTCCACTTCCTTTCTGTGATTTCTCTTGTTCATGAATTAATCTATCCCTTACGTAATCCCATGTTAGCCTTTCTTCAGCAATTGTCTCAAGAGCAGTTATTAAATGACTGTATTCTTCGGGTAGACTACTTATCAAAATAATCACCAAGTCCTTCTCTTGGATCGGGTCTCCCACTGCTTCGAGATGCTCTGCCAATGTTTTCAAATAATTAACATGATTTATCATGCTAGTCCCTTTTTCCATTCTTGCATTATACAGCTTTCTGCGATAGAAAATTTTGTGTGCTAGGGATTTTTTCTCAAAATGTTGAGCTAAACTTGACCATGCTTCTTTTGCGTTATTTGCTGAACGAACATAAATTTGAGTTTCCGTCGACACAGACAGACAGATTGTAGCCAGCGCCAAGTTTTCTCGTTTTCGAAATTTTTGTTGATCTTGAGCTGAAGCCTCAGCATTTAATGTTTCGTCTCCACTGACAATTCCCCACAAATCTTTAGCTATTAAGCACATCTTCATTTGGAATTTCCATGTGTGATAATTGTTGCTTGTAAGTTTTCAATTTTAAAACCACTCTCCTCTTGGCCTAGTCCCGTCGCCATCGTAAACAAACGAATAAGACGCAATAAACTTTGATATTTTTACCAACACGACTAACTAAACTCCTGTTTCTATCTCTGGGCCCATAACCTGTTAAAATTATTAGTTCAGAGATATATATAACGCAGAGTTAACTTCATAATCAAAATATCAAAAGTATACAGCCAAGCAGCAACAAAACAATAACTAATTTAAACTTAAAAATCAATCATGCGAAAGTCACGAGTTATGAGTCATGTCTAGAAATCACGTGTTCAGGTTCAGAGTTGGGAAAGATACGAGTCATGATAATTAAATGTTTTAACAGTTGTGGTGCTGAAGGGGTGGTTGTGGTGGTTGTGATAGGGGTGATCGTGGTCATGGTTGTAGGGGTAGTTGTGGTGGTGGTGATAAGGGTGGTCGAGGTGATGGTTGTAGGGGTGGTTCCGGTGGTGGTGATAGGGGTGGTCGAGGTGATGGTTGTAAGGGCTGGTTGTGGTGGTGGTAGCGTTCCTTTAGATGTTGCACACCGTCAATGGTGGTGATAGTAATCATGATGATGATGATGATGATGATTATCATTATTATTATTATTATGACGATTTTCATCGTGAGGATAATATTAATGATGATTTGTTTTGAAAACTGTTTTGAAATTGCCGCTCTTTGGCAAAACTCTTTGTTAAATGTTGAGAATGCCTGAAATGTCATTTACCAAAGCAAGGTGGCAATTTTCCAGTTCCATTTAGTAAACAAGGATGAGTCAGTTGTCACATGACCCCAGATTGACAAAAGTGCTTGCAGGCCGAATTGTGAACAACTAACCGCAAATTGCGCATAAATGGCCGAGACAATGGCCCTAATGGCATTCTTGACAATGGCCCTATTGTTACACGTTTTCCATTGTTCAAGCGTTGGTTAGTTGGTGAGTGACATCCACCCCACACCAATGTGTTCGAAGTTCTTCGAACACAAAGATGGAGTCCGAGACTGAGACGCTTTATTGTGACGTCAGAAACAAACGCGCTTTGCTGCGAGGGCGTTTCCTAACAATAAAAACAAACAGCAGAAAATTTCACAGAAACGTTCAAGTTCAACCAAACCTAAATTTATTTTTTCTGGCAAATTGTCGATAGAAACACTGTACGTAACGTTACCTTTCCATGGAAAATAATAAATCATTTTGCGATCAAGAGATTGTTCTGTGATCTAGCAATTCGAATAGCTACTAAGCTATAAATTAAGTTCAATTTCGTCATCGGCCTAGCCCTCTTTGGACCTGTACGAAAGAGAGTGTGCGTATACTGCATACAGATAAGTTACACTCATATCTTTATGGTTACACTATCGTTACCAGGCTCCTCTCCAATGTACGATTTTAAAATGAAACTCTGGGAAAAAGCTCAGAGATTTGCATTAATCATACAATGGTCTTGTTTTAGCTTTAGAGCTAGGAGAGAAGGCGCACATGAAATTCAGTCCCTAAAATTACATAGAATTCAGTCTTGGAACACACCCTTGGTTTACTTAGATAAGTGCTAATTTTCAGCACAAGATACGTTACTGTGCTGCCAATTACGAGAAAGAATAGCTACAGGGTCGTTGTATAGAAATTTGCAGCCACACTGTGGCGGCATGAGTTTCATACTTAGGCTCATAGGGTGATACTCATCAAATTGGTTGGTCCGGTCATCCGATCCACTGATGCTACTATCCTGCTGCAGTTACCTTGAAATTTTCTAACGGTATGTCAGAAATACATGAAACTTACTACATGAACCGTAGTTATCGCTATTGAGCCTACGCTGGACGCTAATCTGAGCGAACAGTTGTATGGTTGTTGTTGTTGTTGTTGTTGTTGTTGTTGTTGTTGCTGTTTGCGTAAGTCTATGTCATAAGAGCGAATGTCAAGAACAATACAAGAATTTCAAACTGGAAGCACATCGATATTTAGTCAATACTTTATATAAGTATCACCAAACATGATTTACAAACAACCTATTTACAAACACAATCTATGCGTAAATGCAAGCTTTTAAATATAGAGATACTGCTATTGTTGGATTATCTATATACAGAGAAAACGGACCAGTGATTGCGCCGGTCGCTAATAGCAAAAGCTGTGTTAAATTCGTGACATCAACTCTCACTTCTGCAAGGGCAAAATGCCTAGGAAAATCTCTAGGCAGAGTAGCTACACGTGTTAATAAGGAACCTGGTCGCTTCGCTCTTAAGGCTGAAATCAGCCCAAAAACTAAGCAACCTGCTTAGCAACTTCTGAGGCAAAGATGACCCAAGAAACCCTCTGATAAGAGTAAACAATATACACTACGGATGCCATATAATTCGTTGGTATTTGGGAAAATTGCGAAAACACCAATACACTTTGGCAACTCGAGGCTGAAGCAAAGCTGAGTCGAGGCCGAAGCAAAGTTGATTCGAGGCTAAAGCGAAGTCACGGTTGCTTAAAAACCAAATGTAGCTACCTAACTTACTGATTCAAGTCTTTAAACAATCAAGTTAAATGCTTTTAACTTGAAAACTCGCCTAAAGTCTCTACAAACTGGAAAATCTTCGACGTAAATCATCAATAACGGAAAAATCTTTTTACAAAAGTTACAACACCCCTGAAAAGACACCAAAGTTGCTGCTGTCGAAACACTATTTACAATGATCGTGAAACCTGAGTTCATTTCAACCGGGGGTTAACACCCAGTTATCTCGATTTTACAGATAATATACAATTCATGTGCATTTTAAAGTATGCTTATATAATTACAAAAATTAAACTTTGAAAAATTTACAAGTCATTTCCATCAGGCATGATTGAATCACACATAGCGGCTCGGCCTACTTCTTTGATTGAACTCTATCCATCACACGAGCTTCTTTGTCGCAACATCGGTAGAACTTTCTGGTGTGTTTGAGTGTTTTAGCACAATATTCCATTTCTTTGGCAAATGGATATCCCCATTTGTCGCCTTTTATCACCATCTTCATCTTCTGTCTTTTGGGGAACAAGAAAAGTGTTAACATGAAGCGATATAAAAGTTGAGATACATTTTACTGTACCGATAATAAACACTTGAACTATGGCTAAAGTAGGAGACATGTTGCGCGCGACTTTGTATTCGGCGTGTCTCCCATAGGGTGGCTAAACATACAAGTGACATACGAGCAACATGTCCCCGAGTCGCAGAGATAAGAAATGTCTCTGTTGTCTTCCACAATCATTTGTGTGTCTCTTGCTACAAATTTTGTCGCGCGCTTCGAAGCTTCCGAGGTGCAAACTAGGAGACATCCGTGGGAGCATGTCACGCCGACAATTTCGCATACGACATGTCTCCTAGTTTAGCCAGAACTTTACACAGTCATCGACTTGGAAAATCGACATAAAATTCACCAAAATATGAGGCCCCAAAGGGAAGTGCCAAATAACGCAATGACACGCAATTTTTTGGACGATTCACGCAATCACGCACGGTAAAACTTCATTTTCACGTGCACACAAATTCAGGCATCTCTTTCCAGAATTTTGAGCAATATTTAAATTCATGGCTGCTTAACTTGATATATTTAAAACCAGGAAATCAACTGGTACACGGGAATCAGTCTGTTCTGATGAGAAGCATTCTTGTTGTTCTTGAGAACAAATAAAGTCAAATCACACAGGTATGGTACAAAGTTTGCAAAAGATTGGTACGAGCACTAAATACTCGTAGATAGATTGAATGCAAAACTACTTTCTTGAAGAACTGTAAGCTACTGAAGAATTCGTAGTCCAAAGCAAAATTCACGAATTTGCCTACCTTTGGGGCATGTTAACTCTGATCAAAGCAATATTTCTTGTGACGTAACATGTGTAACCAAGACGAGCAGCGATCTTGCCAATTCTGCAGCATCTTCGTCTTCTGTTTGGGCCTCGTTTCGGTTTTGCCGTTGTCGCTTGGTTGATTATAAAATCAAACTTGAATGGAGCCACTGTCGTTGGTGCTGGTTTTGCAGCTGGTTTGCGATTCAACAGTGCTCTCAAATCTACAAAAGAGAATCATGACTTAATATAGGTGGCGAAAAAGCAACAAATTAATCAAATCTTAAAACATTGATGGTGCATATGAGGTGCAAGTACGACATTATCAAGCGCCCATTTGCTTCACCTTTTTCTTTAACATTTGCAGCACTTCATTTCCCTTTAATAAATACAGTGACATTTTGACGGCCATTGGGTGTAGAGCCCTCTGGTACAAGGGCATTAAAGCCTCACCCTAACATCTTAGAAAGGCTTAAGTATACCGGCTGCACGGAGGTCACAACAATGCTCATCTAACTGATTCATACTATATATGATGCTTTGGTATTCAACTTTGAATTTATGGTTCCGATAAGAAGCAGCTTTGTTTGTTCATGAGTTTGAAAGAAATATTACATCTGGAGACGGCATTCGTTGCATGACTTTGTTTTCTACACAGCTCTTAACCGTTGCATTTTCATCCATAATTGTGAGAGGGGGCTAAGGAAGTATCGTTACTGACTTTAGCATTACATCAAGAAAGAATATGCGCAATCGCAATCTTGGGGAAATTCGATCACATCCTCGTTTTCAAATCTCTCTTCCCTGTTGAAAAGTCTCTTCGTTTCCTCGCTTTCCGTATCTCACTATACCTAGGGAAAGCATGGTATCGAACTGGATCTCTTCCTTTCTCCATTGGCGCAAAGACTTATTCTCAGAGTAGTTTTAGGTGGATGGTTGGGTGTGGAGGAGCGTACTTAAAGTCTAATTGGCGCTACTACTCATCAATAAAAGGGAGGACATAGTCCAGCATAGTGTTATTAAAGACGAGACAGTGCATAAGGATATTTCGATTGATGTCTTCATCAGCCATATTGCCCCCAATGACATTAGAAGCAGAAGAACATGATAAAATTTAATCATCAAATAACATAAGACCTAATGCTGAACGAATTAAACATTCTGTTCGTTTCAGCAGATACGAACCTTAAACTTATGGTGAAAATTTGCTACTTTTGAGGTTTCGATTGATCCTCACATTGATGGTAAATTTCTCTTCAAAATGAGTTATGCTTGGGGCAAAAGGCCAAAGCAAAACTGTCTATATCTTCCAGCCTTCTCATGGGCAAGTTGATATTCTTTGAGCTTTGCTTAGTGGCTTTTCTAGGACTATAGGTCATCACTCTCTATCGCATCTACGTCACATTTATGAAAGGAACATGTTAATATGTCTAGCTCTGAAAAATCACGTTTCGACCTTTTGAGGCTATATAAAACAATTCTCTGGAGGTGGGCAAGAAAGTTCAAATGTTACCACACGCCTATGTTCTTTTCATGTCACGTTTCACATTTGTTATTTCTGAGATAAAGCGGCGAGTGGAAAAAAGATATGGCAGTTGTAATAATTGTGAATCTTTGATCACTTGCCACTAGCAATGTCCCTGAATATTACTGAAATACCCATAGCAGTGTTAAAGTAGTATACATTTAGTTTTACCATAAACGGACAAGCACATTTTCATGAGAAGTAGAATGCGATTCGTATTCGAATTAATGTGGGAGTGTTTGGTCTCATTTTATGAACTATCTTCTTGCCAGGGTGGACGTATCATTCCGAGGCTACAATGTGGCTATAAAGAGCTGGACGTTGTGTTCTTAGATAGTTACTGGCCAAGACTTTCTGGCAAGCCCTGTACATAGGCCAAAGGGATAAACACTGGCTGCAACATATCTCTCTAGCAATCGGAGGGTGATAGCGCCGTCTTTGAGACCCCGTATTGGTGAAATGATGTATTTAGCACCCGGCGCTGCCTCGTTCCTGGCTTGGACTCTATTGTTGCTGAGCCCTCGAGCCCCAGCCCCGACCTCGCTGAGCTTCTGGCACCACCAGGCAGCTGGATAAGTCCACGATGTCACAGCACCTTGAAGTATTGCTAGCTACATGTTTTGTCCGTTACAGTTTACCTACGCATCTTTTGGTTTCCTAGGAAGTCTCAATGTACTTATCTATTGTAAGAAATGCCATGTTTTTACCGCTGTGTGTCAGCCTAGTGTAGCCCCTGTTCTCCAGGTGTCAGAAAACAAGAACAGGAATAATCACAACTTTGCCTTGCCTTAAGACACTAATAGCTACAAATTACGACTTCGGGTAAATAAACAGAATATTTGTCCTCTTCGCTCGATAAGTCTCTCCGCCCAACAACTCTTTTCGACTTTGACTCCTCTTCCGACCCCCTCCACGCACTGCTCCCGGGGGTTATTTTCATAGTTTATTGTTATAAGGGGGGTTTCTGGAGAGGCTCACACTAGCCCTAGCTACATTACTCTTTGGACAAACCAACGGCTTCCTAAAACAACACACATATCTAACGCCTGGACTCGAAACTCTACTCTGCGACGCTCTACAAACGCAACGCATTCCAAAACAGCGGCATCCCCTGCACGTAACAAAAAAATCTTTATAGAAGTTACATATCTACTTGTAAGGCTATGCGGAATAGAAATCGAAATCTTCACTTCACTGTGTGATCGCTAAGAGAGTTATGTCAACCATCGCAAAGGAATTGTTAATATGAATGTTTCGCTGGACTACCTGTGCTGGCAAGACAACTGGAATAGGACCACCTATTACCATCGTACCAAGAAGAACAGAGCGCGTACAAAGGAACAGGACAAAGACTATGTAGCTACATTTGAAAACTCGTTTCCACGTACTGTACATTCGCAACAATGACTTCACTATCTTTATCGTGTACTATACACTATACTTAATAGTACTACATGAGTCTCTAGTTTAGGCTCCCCTAGGCCCCTACTTTAAATTTGCCGCTTCACACTGAGCAACTGTAAAATACAACAGCAACAACATCTAAAGACGTTGCGGGACTCATTTAGTGAGTCTACACTTGTTTTAATAAGCAACCGCTCAATAAGCAACTAAGGCTGAACTGACCTTAACATTAAGCAACTTGGGGGCTCAACTGAATTGCTGTAAGCAACTAAAAAGTCAAACAACCAAGCTTACACTCTTTCCGGTTGTTAAGAAATTGTTCGTTCTTATGTTCTGCATGTTGAAGTTTGTTAATGGCTAATTAATTTCTTGCAAGAATCTTGCGCTTTATTCGAGATACGAAGATACCCCAAGCATTAGTGAGACATAAATGAAAACCATTGAGACTTCAATTAGAGAAAACATAAATTTAGACCATTCTAGCATTATACACATCAAACTGTAATGTAAATGGGTCAACGTGGAAACGCAACGGGGGGCTGGCATACTTTGGTAATAATAGAGAAAGGCTTTTTCTGGCGTATGAGTGGCCAATCATGACCCTTGATAAGTTTTGCCCAGAGGGCTGGCACGCAGTCCCCCTGTTAGTAAGAAATTTTAGACCCACAAAAGTGTGGCCTAGGTCCTGAATATTTTCAGTGACCTCGTTTTTGCCCTGCCTCCAAGAAGGCGCTAGCCAACCGCCCGTGCGTTTCTGGCTGTGAAAAGTTACACATGAATCTCTGATAAATGTCTCTAGTTATTTAATCTTGGTAACAATGCATAAAACCAAATATGATTAGCGCTTTCAACCGGTCACTCTGAGCAGGAGAGAGAGTAGTGTTCCGAGTTTTTCTTTTGTTTTGTTGTTGTTTTTGTTGTTGTTGCTTTTTTTTTAAAGCTAAATATATATATATATAAATGTAACGAAACGAAATTTCTGATATTCTCAAGTCCATTTCGACTAGAACGTTTGCCAGAACGAAGTGCATGAATATTTTTGGGGAAAACTGCCTTTTAAAGAGATGGGCGTTGGGAGTTAAGAACCTCGTGATTACCTTCTAACTACTGATTGGTCATTGCAAGCTCGTGGAGAAGGATACGTTTGTTGATTGGTTGCTTTTATAAGGTTTCATTCATTTGGGTTTCCCATCTTGTTTTTTTTCGAAACTAGGTGTTGATTCCTTTTGGCGTTATAATTGACAGCCGTGCTTTTGCACTACCCTGTTATTGACGAAAGCACGCAGGCCTTGAAAGTCTCAAGGGAAATACCAAATTATCTGCGGACAATTGGCGCCATCTCCGGTCAGTTGAAGAGTTTTCAGAGAACTTGTTGCATTTTGATTAGCTGTGGGCCCTTAAGAATTTAGCCTAATGATAGCCTCGATTTGATAACGGGGTGATCACTACGATTTTGCTGCAAAATTAACCTGATTCATAGGGAATGAATCCTAAACTTTTTTCACTTAACTATCTCCCAAAAGTCGTGCTGTAGGCCTAACAGTTGATGATTTTGAACAGCGAAGTCAGGGTGGTTGTTAGGTACAAAACATGTTAAGCAACTTTTACGCAACTTTGAGGGCTGAAATGTCTAAAATTTTAAGCAGCTTAGAGGGCTGGACAAAACTCAAGTTGCTTATTTAAAAAAAATGTGTACTTGCGCACTGTTGCATCCTTCTTGACATGGGCGGCACGAGGGAGGACCAATCAAAGCTTCACCTGGTTCATTTTGTGAAAAGCACAAAAGATAGGTGCGCCACGAGCTTTCGTCATTCGTCTTCGTACTTTGACCTAATGCCATATTTGGAATTTTTTGTTGCTGGGCACCAAGTATTTATAATGGCGGATTAACAAATACAATGTATGTTTTCATTATCGCCAGGGATATAAAATACAGTTTTCAATTTAAAGATCTTATGGGGCTGGATTAAGTCTTAACTCATTCATGAAAAATAAATACGGAAAACTTTTGTTTGATTGATCAAAACTGTACAATGAAAAGGCTCAAAAACGTTATTTCCGTCAGAAATGGTTTTCAGTGATTTTTGCTCTTATAAGTGATTCTTTTGTAAGAAAGAATTTTTATATCTTAGGTAGATGAGTTTGTTTTGAAACGCGCTTCAAGTTTAAAGCTTTTCTCAATGTTAGTGTATGTAAATAAGTAGGCCTATGTTTCATTCTGAAAAAGGTGTGACCAAGAAAAAGTTCCCAAAACATTACAAAGATGTCAAACACAAAGTTATGGGACGTTGGGGTGGTTTCCTTGTTTCTTCCTAAGAATGCCTTTTTTCGTGACCCTGAAAACTTACTATATGTACTATTGTTTTTATATAACGTTTCTGATATGACAGATATTATTGTCCATAAATTTGTTTTTCTTGGTAAATGTTTGTTTAGGACTGACACACAAAATCCAACACATTGTCATTTGCGTTTCTAATGATACTCTGAGAATAAATACTGACGCAAATATAGGTTTTGCGGCCTAATCGAAAGCTAATCTAAGGATATATCTATATTGAATATATTTATTTAATATTATTTAGAAAAATTGGCATCTTTGCTGCACAATAAATGTTTTCCCAGAAACAAAATCTTCCCAACCCCCGCTGTTTGTCTTCTAAAAATACACGGATTTATTCACTAACAAGAAAAGGACAGAACAGAGGATCGAAAGATAAACATTGGGTCCGAAGGTACTGCCAGGTCACAAATGAATTTTTTTGGCTTTGCAATTGAATTTAGAATAAAATCAGCTTTTTGTGGGTCATTTATCAAAAATTTTTTGCGTATGCGATCAGCAACCTCTTTCCACCCACCACGACAATGAACTTAATCTTTTTGAAAAATTATGAAACAATTGCGGATTATATGAATCATTGAGTATTTTGTATGTTGTTAATAACAAAATAAAAGTATAAAAGCATTAATTTCACGTGACATTCACACAAGAAACAACAACAAACCAGCCAACTTTCCACAACAACTCGCTTTCTGAATTAATTCTAAATATTGATTGTCTCAAATCCTTCACAAAAACAGATCGTTTGACAAATTTTATAGACTTTGAAACTTACCAGACAATTTAAATCTTGAAGCATCACTTGAGACACAAATAGGATACAAAATTGCTACTAAACAACACGTTTGAAAAAAGTTTAGCCAGGCCATCTTTGTTTCTGTCAGGTTCTTGTTGTTCACAACTAGGACCAGTCAAATAGTTTCCCACAGTTGAGGTTTAGCGCTAAAAGTGATGAATTCTGCTTCTGGCAGTTTTACTACGTGTTTACTATTATAGATGACACAATCAAGAATTTTCCTCTCAGCTTTCCTTATTTCCTTTTGCTGTCAACTGACCAACTTTTCAATGAACTTATGTGAGTTTCCCCATCCGCTTATTTATATCGGAATTTGGAAATCTCCCCATGTAGCGGCTTCTTCTCCTGCCCTGAGCCCCTATCCACGAACGGTTTCTATGCAGTTGCAGTATTCTCTATTTGAGGGGCAAAAATGCTCAGTTTTTGACGAATGTTTTGTCGAAACAAGCTGAAAGGCTATCACTGACGATTCCCTTAACTAAACGATCTCATACTTTATCAAACTTTTATTTTAATTTCATGTGCACGGGGCATTTGCATACTGTATGTTAAGCTTCAGGAAGGTTTCATCATATAGTCATGGTTTCATAGAAATTTAAAAAATTTTGGGGCCAAGAACCATCGAAAACTGTTGCGAAAAGACAAATGAGGCCTTGTTCTATTACAGAAGGCTGTGGTCAAATTTGCCTTCGGCTGCACTGCACTACGACAATGGCTTATGCAATTTTTTATTTCCCGTAGACCTTAAAAGTCAACATTTTGAAATGGAACGACGGTCGTTCGACCTGGCACCATAATAGCACGATGTAATCATGTAGCCCATGTAGTAAAGCTGAAACGTTGAATGAATAGTTTGATTTCTTGGGTCTATTATACCGTTAAATCTTTTTCCTGTAAGTCCTTCAGACCGACTCAAGCCCAGTTCCCTACACTCTTCGAAGGAACTTGTCATTGGATTTAAAATGACTTGTCTTTGCTGCATACACTTTTTTAAATAAGAAACTGGGCTTTCGGTCCAGCCCTCGAAGTTGGTCTGTCAGCCCTCACAGAATGACTGGGTACTCCCTAAAAACTCTTTTTTGGCTCCTTTCATGCTGTTCAATGTCATTGACAAGTTTGCAATGATGTATTGTATAAAGAAACTATTAACAAAAAGTTTTTGAGCAAATCTCAGCCCTTAGGGCGCATCTACACGAGCGCTTAAAACCTGACCATAACAGCAGGATAGCAATGGACCAATGCTGAATTCCTGTTTTTCCGGCTTATATTTTCCAGGGACGTACAGCAGCAGGATACTTTAAATGTAATCATTTGATGACAGCCTTCATACTGTCTGCATTCGAGATTTTTGGTTTTCTATTTCATTATTATATTTTATTTATGGTACAAAAATTGCACAAGGATTTAAGAAGACATTCAAAGTCCTTCATAAAAATGGCTGCTTTAGAGTGCTTTTAGGTGACATGTCTAAGGCTGGCATTGCCCTTCTGATTCGTTGTTGTTAGTATCGCCCTTCTGCTCCGTCAAATTTATTATGTTTGAAAAAAACTGAATTTTCAGCAAGATGAGTATGAACATAGGAGAAACAAAAACCCTTCAACAAACCCTGCAAACCTTCTGTAAAAGGAAATGAGGAAATAAACTACTAATTTCAAAATTTTTCATCCGTCATTTTGTTTTTCTGTATTTGAATCCTTTGGAAATGCGTGAGATGTTTTGCAGCAGAGGGAAGTTTTAATCTTTGATGACAGCACAGATTTGTTAAACAATGGACTGTACAAGGTTAAGCACCTCCAAGGGATGCTTAACTTGCCCAAGCGGCTTCTTTCATCCGTTCTCGAGAACGTTCTTGATAAAAGGTACCAAAATTGACCATCTACACGGTAACTGTAAGTGATAATTCGCTTAATCCCTAAAAGAATTTAAGAACGACCGTTTTCAGCTCTCGTGTAGATGCGCCCTTAGTTGCTTGTTGACCAGTTGCTTATTAAAACAAAATAGTGTATTACATTCGCAGCTCAGTTTCTGAAACAAGTTGATTGTAAAATTCCTATTTCATTGTCAAAATTCTAAATCTCGCGTGGACAATTTGTAAAATTGTTGCTGTCTCAGCAGAAAGTGCTCAGCTCAAACTGCCTAAGAAACGTTCGTTATTCTGATTGCACGGGAAAAGCCGTCTTACCCTTCTCTCATTTCTGTTGGCACAGCCGCGTGACTCTCTCCCAAGCAGAAGATAGCTTAAATCGTGACCTTCTCATGTGCACACGAGTGCAAAGACCAAAATACTTCGAAATAGAGCACTTGATCTCTAAATATAACCTCAAGTCACGAAATTGAACAGCCACCTTTTGCACCATGGAAAGCAAGCATTTGAAATCATATAAAAATTAAGACTTCTTGCTATAAATAATAGAGTAGTTTTACTTTTAAACTAAAAATAACCAGAATTGCGAAATCTTTCCAATAGGCCTTTGATAAATTGTACACCTGCGTGACCATGGGAGAGAACGACCAGATCTTTCAGAATCTCTCGTTGTTGATTAGCCGAAATGATCGAAACGAGGCATGCATTGCATTTTTATTTACGCATGCGCAGAGTAAGAATCAATATTCTTCAATCACAAAAGCTGCATTTGCTGTTTCGTTTTCGTTTGTGCTTTCCTGAATTGTTTGAATGATATCTTGTTTTTAGGTGAGGCATATGTAAATGATGTCATTTTGCACAAATAGATTTCTAGTTAGGTTTATTTTCCCCTCGAATCACATTGCAGGTTTTATTGAGGGAAGTTACATAAGTCAAGATTTTTGTTTTGAACGTATCCAGTCAAAAACAGCTAGGACGAAACCTAACTTGTGAAACTTCGACTTCATAACTGTAGAGCACTTACATGTGAGGAAGTCAATCTAGGCTAAAATCTGGGGTAGTATGTTTTCGGCAACGTTCCATTGCATATTCTTGAAACAGGGTTTAAGGCCCTAGCCAAACGATCAAACATTGTTGGTCAAACATTTGCGATTTGCTTGTCAAGCAGAATGTTTGACCGTTTGGCCATTCCCAAAACATCGCTCGTCAAACATTTTGTTTGCGTCAAGCGTTGCCAAACGATCAAACGTTTGTTTTAAAGCAAATTTAAAATGTTTGGCCAACAATGTTTGATCGTTTGGCCTGGGCCTAATCGCCTATCAAATTTTTAACCTGCGTTGAACGTGAAAGGTCGCGCTACCACCTTTAGCAGCCCTATCCTCAAATGCCAGATGCGTTTCGCTCTAAGGAGGCAGGGCAAAATATAAACCCAAACGACGACTTTTTCGGAAACCCTGGAAAACTAAGCTCCTTACCACAGTACTGTACCCACATAACCATTCTTGACATTTCAAACCGATTTTGCTTGACGTAGGCCTTTGGTGTAGGCCAAAATATGTTCCTACAAACTTCTGTAAAAAGCAGAAACATTAGCAGCCCCACTAAAAGTTTTGAGTATGATCATATCTGACCTGTCGATGCTAATATTCCAACACTTTAAACTTGGACACACATTCTCATTAACAGTATCAATACATTTAGAATTCTCTTGATCCACTCCTATCTCACTCCTATCTTAGAACAACACTCCCTTAATAACTGTATCAATATACAGTTTGATGCGATTACAGCTTTTCTACCTGGAATGGGTGTGTAGCAGTTTCTAGTGAAACAGTCACGATATCACGATATCTCCGCGGAATAGGGATCCCATTCATCCCAATCTCTGTTCTGTCATGACTATGTGACAACTCTAGCACGATGTAGGATTTTTGCCCTCCCTTTGCGGCTGCCTGTCATTGTGGAGCAACAAGGCAACAAAAGCGAAAGTTATGTTAGACATCATCTTGCCTGCGATCTGGTCTTTCTTCTTCCAACAACAACTGAATAAAAATACTCTTGGCCTCAGCTATACCACCTTTATAACAAAGCTCTGCAAAATGCCTTGGGCAAAGAGACTTCTTTGCTACACTACCATGCGCAGAAGGTAGAAACAAAAGAGGCTTCGCAGGTAGAACGTTCGTTTTACAGGTTAAAATTAAAACAATTCTACTCGACAAGAAGAAACCCATATACAGATGAAACTTAGAGAAACTTAGAGGCTGCAGAACTCATCTCTGAAATTATAATTGTTCAATGACCTACTGAGTACTGATTTGATGCAAACTGACGTGTTGTGGTCCATGTCTTGGGTCTCTCGAATTCTAATCACAAAGTTTCCACAAGAACATCTTGTGATGTTGCGTTGTTATTGATTATATTACAAGCTTTTTTTTATAAGGAACCACTTTATAAGGAACCTACATATAGAAGGCCCGAAAATTTAAAGAACTTACACTACTAAAGAGAAAATCATTAAGGAACTTTTCAATGTTGAATATTTTTATCACTGCAAACAATCATGAATTAGACAGCCCTTCAATTCATTTGCAGTAGAAAATCACATAAATTGTATTTTGCGCATGTATCAAATGTTTCCTTGAGTAGTTTCGAGCTTTGCTCACATGCAAATGTCTCTGTACAGTAGTCATTAAACTGTATGTGCAATTAAAATTAAGGAACTATTAAGGAACTTTTGGAACTACAATCGTCTCAAAAGAGGTCAAAAAATAAGGAACTTTAAGAACTAGTCATTGAGCTAGGTTCTTTATAAAAAAAACATGTAAGTAAAGACGCTCTGTTGAAAGCACATGTAGACAAGGTGGAGAGCAAGAAACTAACGTGAACTCGCCGTTTGAACCTTGACATTTTGGCTTACGAATACGTGAATAATAGCACGCCATTTTTGATTTAGTTTGCAATAATAACCATCCCCAGCCCCACCTCAAGAAGAGCAGAACACAGGTGGTGCAGCAGACACTGTACTCTTCTTCTTATTCCCAGTATCATTTCGTAAGCTAGCAGTTGAACACTTGCTATGATATAATCCTGTATTTTAAGCCAGTTTGATAGTTCCATAACATGAAATATATGTTTGGAACATGTAGCTACCTTCACTTCCACCCTAGATGGTACAGGTTACATCTGCGCGGTAAGGACGTGTTGTAATATGAAGAGAGAACTTTCTGATCAACGTTGATGGTGTTCAGTAATGTTGAGAGGATATCTTCAGTAACGTGGAGGAGTTTCTTGAATAATGTGGAGGATATGCTCAGTAATTTGAAGGACTATACCTTTTAGTAAGGTGGACGGGTATCATCGCTGATGCGGTCTAACGTGGATGGCAATACACTCTTTTTTTTTATAAGAAACTAAGATTTTTGGTCAGTACTCAAAGTTTCTTAGTTTTGGGACAAATTTGGTACTGAAAGTTTCTTAGCAGTTTCTTAGAATCAAAATTTTTAAGTGCCAAAACGGGCAATTGACTCTTTAATTCTACAAATAGAAGAAGCAATACAATTCACGTTTACATCAGCTGTTTTTTCTGTCAGAATAAACACTTATGGTGCAACGGAAGTTTGTTTTCTCGATGCTTTATTTCTAATTCTAAAGATTCTTGAGACCTGCGAGTTTCTTACCATTTTTGGTCGAGTACTGAAAGTTTCCTAACCAATATTGATCTCAGTACTGAGTTTCTTATAAATGGGTTTCTTATAAAAAAAAATGAGTGTACACGTATTTCAATCATGTTGTGGGCTATCATGGGATATGTGTAACACAAGGCTTTCACTCAATACTGGTATAGTATGCTGGATGCAGAGTATGGAAGGCTTGGCTTATCTTGAGGTAATGTGGAGGGCCCAGGGAGGGCTACATACATGAGTAATGTGAAAGGCCATGGCCATCTTTTAGTAATGTGGTAGATGTAGATGCGGAGTATGGTTATCTTGAAGAAATTGGGAGGGCTATCACAAGCAACATGGTACCATAATCTTACATTTGCATGAGTTGTAGAGGCTACTAAGGGACCACTGAGGCTTTTTCATCTCATGATGGGCTTTTTGCCTCTTTCTTCAACTAGGAAATCACCAATATGATGAATAACAGTTGCATTACGTATGACATTTAAATGAATAACAAGGAAGTAACAAAAAATGAAACACCAATGTTTGGTTGTATCTAATAGCAAAAATAAGCATCATTTATGAATGAACAGCAAAATGAATACCACAGCAGCGGCAGAAGGAATATTTGATGAAATATATAACCGTGGGAAACTTATGTCTTGTGATTCATTGTCATCATTTTTGTCATTATCATAATCATTTTGATAAATGAATGATATACAGTAGCAGCAGCGAATGAAATCATTTGATTAAATGTTAGTTCTGCCCAATATGTCGTCACCAACAAATATGATAACACAAAGGGGTGGAGAACCAAGACATTTACAGAAAAATCTTTCCTCGAGGAAAGCATTGTGACTAGAACTTGATAACATGTTGACGTAATGTCTGGTTACAGTCTGTGGCCAAATGCCCAGGGCTGAGTACAAAGTAGTCTCCATCTCAAAGGGCCAGCGGCTAATCTTTTTGCGTCTTGGAGCCTTCTTAAGTCTTCTGTGATTGGTCAAATTCTCGCGCCAATTACTGGTCAGGGCCCATGGCGCGAATGCGCAAGGAGCAAACATTTATATCAAAAGCCATTTGCTTAACCTTGATAAAATATTCCTTTTTAAGCAACTGATCGATAAGCAACTAGGGCAGATATTTTTTTAAACTTTTTGGTTATTGAGACAGCTTTTTTTATACGGTATATCACTGCAAACTTGTCAATTACAATGAAAAAGCAAGAAAATAGCTATAAAAAGAGTTTTCAGGGCTACCAGTCTTTCTGTGATGGCTGCAATACTAGCTATTCTGGACAAAGTTGCTTACACTCTTTCTTTTATAAGAACAATTTTATAAGAACACGAGCCTGGATTTTGCCCAGATGTTTAGAACAAAATAAGAACAAGCTGAGGCTGGGCGTTTTCATAAGCCCTGAGAATATCAGCTAAATATGAAAGTACGACAGTCAGACAAAGGTAAAAAGAAGGCAATCAATGGGATGGATAAGCATGCTCCATTTTTACACAACCCTATTACCACTAAAGACATTCACTGACAAAATCTAGATGCCTCAGTAACCATGGAATTAAGAACAGATTAAGAACATTTCAGGTTAAAAGAAGGCATAAACTTAAGAACAGCCAGCCTCAATCAAAATTTCCTGGTTCTTATAAAAAAAAGAGTGTATATGACCAAAGATCAAACAGTTGGTATTGGTTGAACTGGTTAGATTGTGCACTGTTGGATGTTATAGTCATCAAAACCGCTGTTAATACAAGTGGTTAATACAGTTTTCTTTTACAAACTGCTTCAATTAACAATAAAGTAACCAGTCATTGTTGATCATTGACTATTGTAGTTATATCCAACCAATCGTTCAGCCTGACACATAAACAGCAGGCATTGTATTGAAACTCTTTTAAGATTTGATTATAGTACATTGTATCGAACACGATCGAACAATAGCAAGCACGTGTGAGGTTATATCTTCATCTACAATCAAACTTAAATTCTAATTGTGTATTCAGAATCTACTGTTTTACAATTATGAAACAAGCTTACTACCTTGAAGATAGCTATATAGCACATATGTCTTGAACTGGTTGATTTGTGGCTAATTCAATGGATTCATAGATGTAGGAACCGGGTGTCAGGGGGGTGCCAGGGAGACAAGACCCCCAACTTTCTAGTCAAGGAAAAGCACCTCCTTTCGAAACGTTCAGAAAATAAAAGAGAACTACCAACGACATTTAGTGGAATCTCGATACCAGTGTGATTGTCCATTGAAGAGAAGTGTCCGCTGTATGGAGGTTTGTTTTTACAAAGAAATGATCTTTTGGACGAAAGTATTTTCCGTTGTTTATAGGTGTCCATTGTATATAGTTGTCTGCTAATGGAGATCCAACAGGAGGATTAACAATAGTTCTTATCTCTTATAGCTACCTTTAACCAAAGTGGTCACGGTATGCGACATTCTTACATAGCTCTGTTACCTTCTTGGCTTCTAAGGAGCCTGTTAATATTTCTTAGATGGCGAAATGAGTGTCTAATACCAGTTTGATACAGTACCGATACATACGGATACCATTTGATTCGCCTGAGAGCTGAGGGAGAACCTTAAAAAAATTGGTACGGGCCTGTGCCACCCACAAGGCTGCGTTTTTCGCCGAAATTAACTATATAAAGGGAACCAAACTCTACCTAAAAATCCCTTAATTTCTGGTCTGAAATTGAGATTTTAGAGCCAAACCTGCTTCATAATCAGGGGGGACTGGCAGGGATGTAGGTTGCGATTGCAACCCGGGCCTTCTTGTTATCAAAGATCTTTAACAAACTGTTTCTGTTGTTTCTTGAGCAAATCTCTTCGGTTTCTTGGGATGTCGAAGAGATTTGGATTGGTTTCGCTCAGTCTGAAAACAATTGGAAATGACAAAAATCGTTTTTCAATGCAGATAATTGGAAAGAAGTAAAAATAAAAAGATAATCAGCTCATGCGCAAGAAAATATGGAAGCAAGAAAATATAGAAATGCGAACATATGTATAAAGGGAGACAATTTTGCCATCGAAATATCCCAAATAAGAAAAGAAGTATTAACATGACCAGTAGCCCTTGCCTTGAATTGATTTTTACAGAGGAACTCCCTAGAAGCAACTAACAAGACAAATTGCTATAGTGAAAACAGGCCTCTTTTACTGGAAATAGCAACCCTTGAGATTCGCTACCAGTCCGCCTCTGTTCATAATTTTGGGTACAGGCCTTGATTGCATTATCGTGGAAGGGTCAAGATGGGTTGGATTGTAAAATCAGCGCAAACTTTGTCCGACCATGTGTTATGTAGTATTCCCCTTAGATATGAGCTCAAAAGAGTCCCCACTGAAGTTCAGAACCACATTTCCTATATATCAATACAACAGTTAATGTTTGCCATCCCAGTTACTACAGAAAAACATATTATCCAAGAAGAGTAAGCTAAGCTTGCAAGGATTCAGAAACCTTATCTATAAAAAATCTTATCAGTTTCTTTATCGGAAGATTCCTTACTTGTATAATGTTTCGAAGCACCAACGATGGATTGATTATTTCGATAAATTCATGAGTCGTTGTTGCTGGAGAAAGTAGCGTTTTCTTGTCTCATAGAGCGCCATGTGCCAGTAAAATCCATCTTTGTTCCCACCATTATCCACGGTCTTACCTCATGTCCTCATCTCAACTTCTACGCTCCACATTGTTTCATGAATTGTCGTATCAAAACGGGAGCATATCACTTTTGATTACTGCTCTCAGATGTTTGGACAACTAGAACCTCTGCGAGAGAGTACTCAGCAACTTATCTACAGTATCAATACACTCAGGTGCACATATAGGATTCACACTGTCCAGATAGTTTGCAAAAGCAAGAAAAGATTCAATGAAGTCTCTTTCTACTATTAATTGTGTGCTTTGGTTGGAAAACGCTTCAAGCTGTCGCCTTGTTTGTGTTTGATTCATCATAGATCTTTCTGGTGCTGATGGATGTGCTTGCTTCATGCAAGATGACCTTTCTTGTCTAATCATTGTTTGATAAGTTGCAGCTTGATTTGCTTTGAAATTGTCCTCGTTCTCTATACAGTGCAAGATCTTCCTTGTCACTAGATGAAGCGAATTGTAGAGCCTTTTAACAGAGCTATCAGGCGCGGAATAGATCCCTCTTTACGTTTTTCTTCTGCGATGAAATTCTGTTTTCTGTCTGTCTCAAATTTCCAATGGTACAAAGTTTTGAAGTCCTCTAGATGATGCTTGAAATCTCCAGCTTCTACGGACCTATCAAGTAATTGTATAGATACCTGGTTCCCCTTGTTGTTTTCTTTTTGACCTAAAGTAGCAGCTAATATCCCCTTTCAGTCTGCTGCTTATTTGAATTTGGCTGAAAAGTTTTGTTGGTTTCCAGTAGAAGTGGCGAGTGGCGACGTCTATAGATAAGGCTTAAATCTTCCGGCTCTATATAGACCTACCAAACAACGGAATAGGTCCCTCTTCTCAGTAGATTTTTTGCAAAATCCTTACAGTTAATATGTCTGAACGGGTTCCTCTTCTTGTAATAGCGCAGATATAACAGCTGAATAGGTCCCTCTTCTTGTTGGTTTAGTAGTAAAGAAAATGTTGCAAAATCTTCAGTAGTCCAGCGGATAATGCAAAGTGATCAAATTGTGCAATCTTTGCAGAACTTTCAGGCCTTTGAACAGTTGGCTGCTATAGTGCAACTGAACTGAAATGGTAATCACGCGTGCATATATTTAAAATTAATTGATAATCCTTAACGACCTCACAGTTAAGATGAATAATTTACAATCTCAACAAACTCTTACTCTTATGAGCTTGGCTAGTGATAACGAAGCATACAACAGCTGAACTTAGCTACGACCGTTCATGATGATTTCCATGTGAGAACTGGTAGCAAACCGTGCAACCTGTTTTTTTTTTTATTTAAGTAGAATTGAAGACCATTCTTATTGTATCTCTATTAAACAACAAGGATCTGTTTGTTCTAGTGAAGCACGTGGAAAAGCCTTGATTTTGTTTGTAGCTTTAATATTTGCACGACTTGTAGCTAAGACACACCCGGCTGCAATGTAGATGACGGGGGTTAAGCTACCGCTGAAAACGACTTGGAGGAGCGTGGAAAATGTAAGGTGCTATCGAAAATGAAACTCTGCAGGTTACATAGTAATCAAATATAGTCATATGGCAATTTTCTATTGTGATAAGGGTAAGGGTAACTGGCGAGTAAGTCTTCTGGCTTAGAGTTTTCTACAGATATGTTTATAAAATCATCCTTCACTGCCTGATAGCATGTCATCAGTTATTGAAATGCAAGGTTTCTTGGTAAGCCTTCTACTTTGCAATGCTTTGCAAGGTTATTTGTTGAGTGTGCTGCTTATTATTGTGTAGCGGTGTCCTACCTCCCTTTTCTACCGCCCTTTCCTACCTATATCTTTCTGTTGTGATAGAAGCCTTCAGCCAGTGTTGGAGCTGTTTCTTCTAATATCTTCATCCTCAGTTGTTTTAACTAAATCTTATCAGCCCCATCCCATGTAATGTGTGTGCAGTTTGGTGAGGGATGTGCAGTACTGATATTCAGTACGGTGGGGGGATACCATGATTGCCGTGAGGAGGCATCTTGGACTATGGTAGCGGATGTGCAGTACGGTCTACGGTGAGCAAACAACTGCATTATATCTATACTTATCCTTATCTATACCTCTTTTCTATGCCTCAGATTTACCTTATAGTGCCCTCATACTTAGCTATACATTAGGTTGATTTTTGCTAAGCTCTATTCTCTAATTTCACTATAAGGGCTCCATTTTAGAAATCTCGTGTCTTTGATGAGGTTTTGCTGAATTTTAGCCTAAAATTCATAGGGCACAGAAATACAAAGCATCCGATAGTTTCAGCTGCAGCTACGCATGCGTATCATGAAAGACAGAAGATCATGCATAACCCCCCTGCGCTAGGCAATCTTCCTGAAACAGATGTTCGTACCAATTATAGGCTTATACACGCCCAAACACAATATTGTTGGAAATGAAAGAAAGATATATCCGATGCAAGCTTTGTTCTTGTTTAACTCTTGTTAGAAGCAAAATGAAGCTAACTGATATTCAAATCAGCCACCAGCAACTGATAATTGTAATTTTGGCGTGGAATCTCACTCTGAAAAGTTTGCTAGAGTTTGCTAGGCGTGTGCACGATTGTTTATAAATGCTGTTTTGAGTTGTTTTATGGACTTCAGGTTGTACAGAAAATACGCCCTTTCTGAAAAGAAGTACGACATCACCCATAGGTATTGCACAGTGCACGCCTATGTACTGCTTCTCAAACTCGGCAGCTACTCACAGATGCGAAAACAACATCCCGAATGGTGGAGCCAAGAGACCTAAAATACACTGTTTATTTTTCGATATTTTTCATAAGGATCAGCATATGTCCATTTTCAGGCGTAAATGTTCTTTAATCTATTCTTAAATTCTTCGGAGAGGCAAAGTACCAGTTTTGGGTAGAAAAAAATGTAGTTTTCTTGCTTTCTTGCATTTTTTGCTTCTTTTTTCATTCGGTTAGATGGTTGCAGTCTCATATTCAGCCTAGCCCAATTCAATAAGAATTGGAATAAGGCGAGTCTCGTAGGTAGCTTTGTTCTTAAATTTTTGGCAAAGTTGTTTTTTAAACTTTTTTCTCAGAAGGCCTAAAATTAACAAATGACTATTTGTCAGAAGCATATATAACTTCGTTTGGATAAGTTAAACGCTGAAAACATTGGCTGAAAACCTTTCACTTTATTGTTTGGAGAATTCGCTTCTTGTTTTTTAGAATGCATTTGTTGCAGAAAACTTTTTATGATTTCCTCAATTAAAGAAATAGCAGTTCACTTTCTGTCTGGATATTTGCTATCTGTAGATACCCTTCTATAACAATAAGAATATAAAATTTAAAGACTATTTCTTTTGCTACTGTATGACTAAACCAATGTCGACGATCATTGAATAATATATTTCATGCATATTGGATAACATTGTGGGCCTAGCATCAAAGACACTTTAAAATACAGAAACATGGCTATTTTTAATCTTCTTAATAATATTTTTTACGAATAAAATTTCATTTTCAGATGCTCAACGAAGAAACCACCGATCAGTCACGTGGGCAGATGTTCAAATTTGATTATCCGCGTTGTTTAGATATAGCTACAGCGCGTGGCTTGCTTTTGTTTTATGCATGAAACAGCCGCGCGAATTCAGAATTTTTAACATGACCTGAGAAGACCCTGATTATAACAGAATATTTTCTTTATTGCTTACACCTGTCTGTTTATTTTCCTATAAGTAATCTATCATGGTTAGATTAACGAATGAAACTATGAAACTACCCTCGTCCAACAAGCTTCCTTCTTCGGATAAGCGCCCCCTTTGCGCTTGCCCTAAGAATAGTATAGAGGCTAGAAAAACAGCAAAATCTAACATTCTCCCTGCTGATATTGTTTATCATTTGAGACTTGGTATTGAAAGTTAAACGGAAACCCCTCAATGAAATGCTTCACTCAACGAGAAACACTCCATTTATATGCGAGTTTACATGAGAATGGAAATTGCTTCTATTTTGATCAATCCTTGATTGCTTGCAGTGATATAAGTTATAAAAATTTTAAAAGGTTGCTTAGGTTTTTTCCTGTGGTACTATACGTTGCTTAAACTTTAAGGCCTTCTACATCTTGGTTGCTTATAAGCGGTTGCTTATAAAAAAAACTGCGTGTACTGTATGATGGGAAGAATTTAAGAGGCATCTTTTGCCTATAGAATTTATTTTTCGCCAGAACGTTAGTTTATTCATCAATTTTCAAATAATTGCTACGTGCCTTGGGCGTTTAGTAAGGAAAATACGGTATGCTTCAATATTGGATTTATCGTGGCATGGGCGAAGAGAGAAAGAGAGAGGGGGGGAGGAGCTGTGGTTTAGATAGAAGCTTTAGGTTTCCCAAAATTTCATTTTCAAAAAAAAACGGTACATTTATTTGGCATAGCATTAGGCAAAATTGGGCAAATTTCTCTTTGTTAACCTTGCATATACGACAATATAATTTCTGTTTTCGTGCAAACAGCAAGCAAGCAAGCAATCTCAAGTTCTTTTCATCCATTTTGAAATGAATATTTTAGCTTAATATATCCTTTCATTTAGCTTAATATATCTTTTCATTCAGCATGGACATGTCGGAACAGTGGCTCAAACAGATGATAGTTCCCACACGACTATTGACTCTAAGTAGTTAAGACAAACAGAAGTGAACTCAATGTGCAAAGCAGTTGCTATCTATAGAGATCACAACAAAATGTGCTTGTTCCATGCGGTAAGTCATTTCTCACATAGCAATTTTTTTGTGTCATATCAGCTTTTCGAGGTAGATCCAAGCGCAATAGGAAACTTTGCTTTTTTTGTTACCTGTGTGTCTTGTGCCTTCCTGTGTTTTCATATCATAACGACAGGAATGAAAGTGTTGTGTTGGGTGTGGGGTTTAGACCACAGTAAATTCGACAATAATAGAAAGCGTTGTTGTTTCGGGTGTTGTTTTAATGTATACATATACTACTTACAGGTTACAATAACTTGAACAACATCTTGGAGAGCGAGTAAACACAGTAATAAGAAAACATGTCCTTCCAATCCTATCTCCAATTCAACTTCCACTCCTAGAGAAAAACGTGGCTTCCCATATTTGGGAAACTAACATACGGGTAACTGATATAAATCCGGGAAAGCAATAATGATAATAATAATTAGCAAAGTCAAATAACAACTACATCAAAAGCCCAGGGGAATGAAAGCCAAGGAGGAAAAAAGAATCTTGTTTCTGTTGCCTTCGTTTAAACCTCTGCGTCCACGCAGCTTCGCAAAAAAGACAGCGCACCGTCGTTAAGGGACGATGAGAGAAAAGGTCCCGATAGGTCAAATACAACGACTTTCAATTTCAGTTTGGTACCCAGGGTACCTACTGCCACAAATTCTACTGCTGATGAGTGCTGTCAGAGTGCTAGTGCTGTAGGAACGGAAAAATTTGGGGAGTGTGCGATTGTTCTTCATACAATAGAAACAATTGGCAACCGCACAGCTAATGCATTGAAGCAATGAATATTTGGGATACCAGCCCGACCTACCCGAACCTCGTCCCCAGGCGCCAAATCGAATTTCCTCGACTCCCAACCGTCAATTCGATTTTGGCCCTGGTACCGGCCACAAAATCTGCTAAAATACTGGCAATTTCGGCCTAGGATAAAACAAGATGTAGATTCCGAAAGCAGATGTTCTTACAAAGGAAATGCAAAAAAATTCATTGGATAGCTGTAAGGCAAGATACAATATCTCATGTAGCATCATTTTTTGGTTTTTATAGATATTTTGTACATAGTTTTGCGGCCAATTTTGGTGTGAAATTTTGAAGAAACTGTGACGTCACTTAAAATTTCTGTTGTTTGAACAGCCAATCAAATTGCGAATAGACAAGGCTGATACCAGGGTCGAATGTGGACAGTGGAGTTTCACGTAGAGGCCTATTCACCCTGGGGACGAGGTTGGACCTACCTCTCAGTGTCTACGGGCCTGATGGTTGAACACACGCAGGCATACAGCCGCAAAAAAATAAACATGCGGCAATCTTCATAAAACAACCACTTCGAGTCTTGACAACAGTTGTGCATCATGCACACCAGTACCCTAGCTTCACAGACGGGTTAAGAGCAGCAGAGCTGAGCTTAAGCGAACCATGCACAAGTCCTTCGGGTCATTACATAAACCTTAATGTATGTTACACGTTTTTTTATAAAGAACCACTCTATAAGGCACGTACATGTAGAAGGCGGAAAAATTACTGAAGATAAAAATCGCTAAGGAACTTTTTTATTATCATTGCAAACAATCAAGCATTTGGAATCCGATTCCACTCAGTTGCAGCCAAAACTCACATAAATTGTACAAATGTTACGCTTGTACTGTTATCAAATGTTTCCTTGAGTTGTTTCCAACTTTGCTCGCATTCAAAACTCTTTGATAATAGTCACGACACTAAAGGAGCAATTAAAATTAAGGAGCTATTAAGAAGTTTTGGTGCTATAATTCAACCGAAAGAGGTCCGAAAATAAGGAACTTTGGTTAGTAGGTTCTTTATAAAATAAAAAGGGCTTATGAATTAACGCCTTCTATGTATTTCGTTACGCTGCGCCATGCCTTCTTTACTTTAAGTATGACTGTTTCTGTACCTGCCTTATGAAGTGCAGAAAGCATTGTCGCCATATTAAAACAGCAACATTATAAACGAGCAAAAAGTCTTTTTTGAGGAAGTACTAATTTTTTTTAGCACCGTCGATAAGACTCTTCCAAGGCGGAAAATTTGGCGGGAAAACTTTACTTTGGCGGCCTAAGCCAAGAAAGGTTATGACCTGTGGCCTCATTTTCAAAATGATGTCATCGAGAAAATTGTTCAAATTCCAAATTTGACCTGCTTGCTTTTGTTTGTCTGTAACGATGACAACAAGAAACATTCTTACACCGTGAGCTATTCGTGTACAATAAAAATTTCTAAGCTTTGGAAAAGAACAATAAAAGATAATCATGAATAATTTTGATCAAACCAGCTGATTCACAGGATCTGAATGGGATTTTCAAGTAACTATAGTGTACAGAAATATACAAACAGATCTTACTGTGGAGAAAATAAAACTTTGGCAATCAAAGCAAAAATAAACAGTGGTCTTCATGAATATTTTGACTGCTAGGCATACGTGTGTGGGAAACTTTGCAGCTACAATTTATGTGCATCATTGTGCATGTTTGGAGTTTCTGAGTGGGTCTTGTTGTTTCAAACGAGGAAGCTGATTGTTGAAGATTGAGGGTCAAAATACTTCCTCGACTCAAGTTGAGATAAATTGAGCAATTTAGTTAATTTGACTTCCTTGTACAAGAATCAGAGAAGTTTTCGAGAGACTATTTTTAAAGATCGACAGTTGAGAGCGAAGAAGCAAGATAAGCAATACCTAATCTTTGATACCTGCCTGAATGCTGATGAATGAAATTGATATCTGAATTCGATTCAAAGGAGACCAGCTTCAAAGTCCAGTTTTGGAATAGGTAAAGGGAATCGTTGCAATTGCAAGTCACCACTGTTAGTATTATTGAATCAAGGCCTAATTTTGGTTTTTAAATTACGACTACTTAGCGGTAACTTTAGGCCTGTCTATAGACTTCTGAAGACTCCATCATTGCTTTGGCCTAATTGATTGTTGTCTGTGAAACACATTACCTAAACATGTTACTTAGCGAGATTCTGCATGCTTTTGACTCGCAACTGAGCCAAGAACAAACATGGGCAGTTTGCTACACGACTACAAAGGTGCTTTCTTCTCGAAGAAGAGAAAATTTATTAAAAAGAAAAAACATTAAATACATAATCAATATTGAAACTGTCGAGATAAATTCGACAGGGAGTGTTAGCCTTGCATGCGAAGAAGAAATAACGACAGCAACCAGGCAGAAAGAAAGCGAAATCATTAAGAGCCTTGGCAATATGCTATGTCGTTGCCTGGATTATGGCCTAGACGCATCGATGATAAATGCCGTAAATTTCGAACCTGATATGGCGGAATTGATAGCGGGGATGGTTTTACAGCAGTTTGATGAACATGATGAAGGTTTTGATGACGAGGACCAAAATTTCGAAAGATTATCAGGATCAAGTAGAACTACGCGGTGTTTTCGCAGCTTCGACGAAATCAGTCGATTTTGCGAGGCGAGGTTGTTGCGTAAAAACATCGAATCAGGAGGCGAACATTACCGTAATGTATTACGAGCCTTGTACGTCGAATCCCACGAGCTAAAAGTGTTCTTAGATCATGTCACCGAAAGCTTGGATCAAGCAAGTGAAAGTGAAAACCATACGTTGAAACCCGGAGCAGCAAGCACTGCCCAAGAATGCGTTTACGAATGGGCGCGTTTTTGGCTGCAAGTGATGCACGAGCTGAGACGGGGTGTCCATTTGAAGAAGGTATCACAAACAAAGGTCTCACCATTGGAGTATGAGTACACGCCTTTTGAAATAGCAAGCGAAGGTGCGGTTTCTAAGAAAGTGGTTTTGAAACCAAATGAGCAAAGTGGACTGCCAGAAAACGCGAGAGATATCATTCTAGATTTTATTCTATCCAGGCCTCTTGATCTCAAACTCAAAGATGCTTCTCTTGATAAAGAAGATGAAACTACAGATATTGATGATGAGGAACAAGTCGACTATGAAAGCGACGACCATATACGACCCCCCGATCATCGCAAACAGCTAAAAGTGCAAACACCCTTATTGTCGAAAATACAAAATTGGGATGCCAGCCTCGAAAGCCTGCTATCTGATGACTTGAACCAAAATGAGGCTCACATAGGATATTGGAAAGAGAGCATTGACACACCAGTGAGTATTTGGAATGGTGATAACGATTTAAAGTCAAGACGAAATTCCGCAGATGATATACAATTTCATGATCACAGGAAACGGCTAAGAAGGCGACGTTCCGCGGAGCTCACTTTTGAAGACGACACGCTGTCCGAGAAACAAAACAGAGATGCAAGCGGACAAACGAACCTTACTAACGCAAAGAAGCGATTAGCCGTCAGTGCAATGTGCCTTACAGATATCAGCCTTGAAGAAGATCCGCGAGCCGTCGGAACGTCATTGTCTGAGATGTCAAAAGTCCGTCAAGCAGTTGTGTTAGCGGAGGTTGAATCGCTCGGGGCAAAACTGGAAAAAATCTCGATGTCAAGTATGGAAGAGTTTGCTTTTCTTGTCAGAAAACAAAGTTCTCAATCTTCCACAAATCAAAACAATGCGAGATATGTCGCAAGAAATTTTGCGCCAAATGTACGATTAAAAAGTCGAAATTCCAGATCATCTCGTTAATGTTAACACTGAGCTCGAGCATCAGGAGTCACTTGGTGTAACCCCCGTCTTGAGCAAAAGCTTGGGTAATTTAGCCAGTGTAGGAGCTGATGATTCCATCACTCCATTCCCATGCAAGAGACAGTCGCTGCTGCAAATGGGTGCAAAGCATACCTTTGGTGGTAAATTGGTGAACTTATGCAAAGAATGTAAAGTTTTTATGGACTCTATAGTTACTGAAACTAAAAATACCAGATGGCATATTGGTAATGTAATTGATATTTAGATTTAAGAAATCGTGTGGGTTATTGGTAATGTAATTAATATTTAGTTTTTTAGAAATCGTGTGGGTTTTTATTCCTAAGATTTTACTAATGAGTTGATAAGTTTAATTATAAGTTAATGTACAGACTTTTTATTTTTACTTTGATATTACTGTAATCAAATGTGTACTGTGTACAAATATGGAAAGATACATACAGCTATGCTAATGTGTATTCGAGTAGCTGCACAGATGATGAATAATTATTCCAGAGCAATCAATTCTAGGAAATTTCTATTCTTTTTTTTAGAACGTACTTTCCCACTAGTGCCTCGTCTACCAATGAAGTTTTTGTAGCAACGTAGCCACGACTCTTCCCGATCTGACTCTGTCCTCCAGTGCTCTGTAGGACTCTGAGAAGCTCATGCAAGCCCACCCCAGACGTTGTTATCTTCCATCTCCTACTTCTGTCTTCACTCTTCCTTGAAGTACTAGTCGCTTGGATCCCAGAAGTAAATGAACTATAGAGACCTCGATACTTGCTATGACACTGCTGTTGCTAGACTCGAACCCTGACCTTACTGAGCACCTGATACCACTATCCAGCCAGATTGGACCACGACGCCCATTATGTCAGCCAGGGAGATTAATCTCCCTGATGTCAGCTATCGTTGCTCGTGTAAACTAGGTCGTCGTGCGGGTTAATAACCTTTCTGCTCCTTCGGCGGACTCTATGTAAGCACACGCTCTATTTGTGGGATGTCTAAGATTTCTTGCAGAATCTCCTGTCCATTTAATCTTTCTTTGGACCTCGGCATCGCAGCCGCTATTATCAAAGGTTCGCAGGCGTAGAAGAGCACTCTGGAACACTGACAAGGCCATCGCGCACAGCACCTAAAAAAGATAACAGGCGAAAACTTTTGCTGCAAGCACACCACTTATGCAAAGAACTTCCAACTGCAGAGCGCTTGTAATTCCATCTCCTCGGGTGGTCTTGGATAAATCTTAGTCTTACTACGTCATGCCGCCAACTTGGATAAGGTCCTGCTGATATGGTTACATGAGATCCCATTCCTAAAAGACGTTCAAAAAGTATTTGAATCCAAGGACGGAAAGCAATCCAATCTCAAGTAAAGAGCGACAAGAGCGCTGGAAAGGGGAGGGGAGAGAACGATCGAAGTTGCTTAATCCATGTGCAGCATGAAAACGATGTCAGAGTCATGTCAAGTGCGGCATAGGCTTGGAATTAATGGCGTCAAGCTCCGGCACTCCATGGTTCTTAGGCGATAGTAGTAATCCCAAGCGGATAAGGTGCGCGTCAAAAGACAGGCTTGAGCAACTTCAGATAGATATGAGGGTCATAGAAAACATTAAGAAAACCTGGAATACCTAAAGTTAAAAAACTAAAAAATTAAAGAAAATTACCTAAGTATACAGAATCTAGAAATTAAGAAAGCTACATGTAAATTGGATGAATTAACGCATTTATACAATCTAAACAGAAACATAACATCCAAATTTAATCTATTCATTATTTGTATACAATGTAACAAAAATGCCTAAATTCCTTTTTACTTAAATACACATTAACTAAAACTGATTTTATTTACATTAAATGGAACTGAAAATTAGAACTCGATACACCGTTACTAACATGTAAAACAGTCCAAAACTATCGTTGAGATACCACGAGGTTAGGAGTTATTATTCTCATGATGTGAGGTTTAGAGGGTTTGGGTTGAGCACAGGGTTGACATGGCCATTGATTGATCTAGTTCCCTGACCTAAAATAAGCATTTTGTTTTTGTAGGAAATCTGCTTACTATCAGGGTGACGCAGAAAAGGGTCTTTTTCCTTGACTGAAGCTCTTGTTGGTGACTGTTGACCAACGATCTTCAAGTCAAAGCATATTTCAGTAAGGTAAGCCCCGCATATTTTTTTCACGTTTCTTTAGTATCTTTTTGTGATATGGGTGACGAAAAGCGCAGAAGAGCAACATTTCAACTTGGTTTCAAGGTAGGTATATGTGTAATTACTTTGATTGCGATGACTTTTATTGGTAAGGATATATGGAATTATTATATGTATGTAATTACTTTTATTGGGATCATATGTGAAAGTAAAGACAGCCAAACATACATCCCTCAGTTTCTTGGGTCCAAAGGAAAAGTTAGAATTCCCTTCAAAACAAAATTAAATGATCTAAAAATATGAATCAATTTAAAAAGCTCAACAAAAACTGGTAATTCGAAAATTCAGCAGCTCGGTTTGCAGCTAATATTGTCCCTTATTAACACAATCTTCTGAACTGGTTCATGTTGGCGTAAATTAGTGTTGGTTTTTATTGGGAAACTTAGCATTAAACAAAGCGAATAATACTACAGTAATTGCTTCTACTATATTCCTATCTACAAGTTCGATGCAGATATTGGTGATTAACTTGGAACATTGCTAAAATAACAGTAAACTTGCAAAAATAGTCGAAAATATTGACACCGCACAGACGATCTACTGTAAAAGCTTGCTTGTATAGAAGACAAATAGAGGAGGTCTTATCCCCATTGCCAATTCTGCCAAAATAAGCAACAACAAGGAAGTAGCCCTTTAGACAGGGCAATTAAAGTTCCAAAATCTACCTCCAAAAGAAATGTTTTGGGTTCCCATTCTGTATGTTCCTTTATCCATCCATATATATCCAAAATAATAATTTCCAGCAATATTTGATTTGATGCTATTTAAATATCGACCTTCCTTTACTACACACCAAAACATAAGAATATTTACAGCCATTCCACTAATATTTCGGCGTTCGGTCATCCATTATAACCATTTGTATACTATTCAGATAGTATAGTTCTGCATCTGATACTACCGTATCCATATAACTGAGACAATATTCTGACAGTGTTCTTTTCTAGACGTTATTAGGCTAATATTTCTGCATTTAGATCCCTACCATCCACTATTTTCTATTCTCATTTTCCAGTAATTTCCTCCGCTCTAGTACAGACATTGGTTTGTCATTATCAGTTCCTTTATTATCATCATTTCCAATGTTCTTTTTTGGCAATAATGGTTTTTTCTGTTGATTACTATTTATTTCAGTGTCTTTTTTAATCAGATTTTTACGTGGAATTTGTGGTACTTTTTTACCTTCTGGTACTACAGGTAGTTTTTCTTGCGGTTTGTCCTCTTTTGTCGCATTTGTTTTTTCAACTGACTTCGCCAATCAATTTTCCCTTCTTCAGTTGTTTTATTTTCCGCTTTCACACTCCCTCGATCGTTCAAAGGCAAAGTTCGGAAATTTGGATTCTTACGAGATGCTCTTGAGGCAGGAGCCCTTGAAGGAGGTTGCCTGGACTCAAATTGCTGATCAGAAGGACGCCTAGGCCTTCCAGGTCGAGGAGCAGGCTTTGGGATTCCATTTTCAACCGATGCTGTCGAAGATGGCTTCCCTGACGGCACAGGAAGTGGTTTCTTAATTGCCGTTGGTTTGGTTTCGACTTTTGGTTCAAACACTGCTTTATTAGCTGCCAATGGACTGCATACATTCGGCTTTGTAGAGCCTGAATCCTGACTTTCATTATTTCCCAATGCCTTATCAGCAGTGGGTTTACTTGGTGGAGGTGGCGGAGGAGGAAGAGAAGCACGCTGTAATGGATGCGGAGGAGGTCGATCTTTTCTTGGTATAATATTCTGGCTAGCCGGCCTCAGCGGGGGTGTCTCTGCCTTTACTGGTGACTGTAAAGAGAAATATATATATTGCTCAAAAACCGAGTTACCTTTCACTACCTCTTAAAGGATCTAATAAAAACCCATGGCGAACATAGAGCAACAATTAGACAAGTCCTTTTGTCCCAAATACAGCATCAAAAGTGTATTACTGTATAAGACGCTTTTCACCAGAAAACAAAAGGCGTACATATAAGTGCATCTGAACAAATTTCTAGAAAAGTGTTGGTTTGTGACCTTTTAAAAAAAATTTCCAACCATTTTTCCCAGAATCTGAAGGAATCTCTCTCCTTGTAATAGTGACAAGTGTATAGTACAGTATAATCCGCTCAATCCTAATACTGTTATGACGTACTCTCAGATATGGTGTACTATTCAACCCCTAGAGCTAGATAACAATTCGGAACAAGGAAAACAGCAGTGTACATACAGCGCCTTTGCTGCCTGCAAAGTTGAACCAAATTCAATTTCTACGGGACCACAAACATCATGACGCAGGCGACACGGACATTTGCGTCCATCAGATGTAAAGCTGCCTGCGACTACAACAGGCGATGCTGCAGGGAATGCCGCAGGCTATCAAGGCTATATGGAAATAAGCCTAATATTTGCAGATCTATGAACAATCAAATCAATAGCAACAACAAACTCACCAATGGTCTTGGAGGCAGCGGCTTCTCATTCTTTATAACTGAACACTGATCCGTACCTGGCTTGTATATTATAGACATTCTGTCAGCACTTAGAGTGGGTCTTCTTGGCGTCATGGGAAGTGTGGAAACTGGTGAAATGTTCTGAATAACACGAATGCTAGGACGAGCTTTCCTTGAAGATGGTTTGTAAATGATGCTCTTTCTACCATGGGAGCTTTCTTCATCGTAATCGTCTCGAAGAGAGGCTCTGAAAAATAACAAATAATCATCAAAATGTTATTCCTCATCCTTGCTTTCATCGTCATTATTGTTCATACTCATTAGCATAACTAAAAAACAGAGAGCGTCTTAAATTATCTTCCGTATATTTCCTTGAATTTCCAACACTACATTAGATGTTTCCACAAGTGGAATACAACAGTCGACAAGAGTCGAATCCTGGACTGCATGACTGAAGAGCTGTCGACATTTCCACGATCTCATTGAAATTTTCGAAAAACTCTCCAAGACACAAAGCTCAAGGCTGTGCTGTTCTCCAACTGCTTCTAAATTATGCTACATAAGAGGCTGACGATAAGGTGCCATTTTCAGTTATGTTAGCATTTATCTGTTTTAAACAGACTGTTTAATAGGTCTGTTTGACAATATAAAGTTGCTAGCTTGTGAGCCTTGAAGCATCTCTCGTCTCGTCTTAAACTGCTTCGCGAAAAAAAAACAATATAGATTTTTAAGGATAGTCTTTACAGGTATACGCAGTTCGTGAAAGAAAACTGCTATTTGGTATAATCATGATTTTTAGATTAATAAACTAGCTTCTACTAAACTACTTTTACACAGTTCTTATGAAATTTTCGTGGCTCCAACATCAAGTTTTGGTTGATTTGGTAATAGAACTATATATTTGGGTAGCTTGTGAAATAGCTATTAAAAGAAAACGAGCCCACAGAGGAGAACAGTTTTCATCAATGCTATAAAGTTAGAGAAAATTTGATTTACTAAAAGGCAACACAGACTTACTCAGCTTTCTTTGCACTGCGTTTTATTTGATACTCAGCATACATAGCTCTTATCTGTGCACGTTTTATGTATCCAATTACGACAACAACGAGAATTAATACGACGAAAAGAACAATAAGAAAGGCTGTGAGATATGATTGACTGGATCCTTGTTTCTCGTCAGCGACTGGAGCTAAAAAAGATTCATTGAGTTGGTACATCAAGATAAATAATCTGCATTACAACGAACAACAGACACAGAAGTGAAAAGGTATCGGAACTTGGGCAGCCTGTTACTAGAAATTATTGGGGGTACAAATATTCTCAGAAAGTTTTGAAGTAAAATTCAAAGAGTTGAAATAATGATGAACTCTAATGATATTCTTCAGATTAAATTTGACAGAAAATGTTCTTACAAGTTCACTTAATAGTTGAAAATCGACTAATAAAAGTAAAGTCCATAGTTCATATAGAGTTTTTCTATGGACATTGTTCAAAGCAATGAAAATAAAAAGAGAAACTTGCAGCTTTTAAACAAAATAGATTCGAAGCCTGTTGTCTTACCTGTACTATCTGATTGATTAATTTCAAAGCAGCAACTCTGAGTCTGGTGGAGCGTAGATAATAGTCCTAAATAGGGTTTTTGTAAGATTGAACGATTTTGCAGAACGTTTTTGATCTATATCTCCAATGCTGGAAAAAGGATTTCTTCCTGACAGCTTAAGTTTAAAATCAGAATAAATCTGAAAATATCCTCAGTTAGAAATGTCTGAAGAGTCAAAGTCGATACTTCAGAGAAAATTTTCCTGTAAAATTCTAAAAAAAATTCCTGCAAAATATTGTCGCCAAAAATTTCCTGACAGGACCGCTGCTAGCGCTACAGGACATTTTCAAGCCCTCTATAGCTTCATATTCAGATTTTGGTAAAACACAATCCACTTGAACGTTCTACCAAGTCTAAACTGGGCCTCATGAGACAGTGTCCAATAACAACAAAGAAAACGTTGAAACACGTAATAACACAGGAGTAAAATTTTCGGAAGATAAAATAAAAGAGAATTAAAAACTAACTTGTTGATCCAACATTGTTCTTATAATCATCTTCCTGACCAATGCTTCCTTGAACTCGATATCTTACAACTGTATAAATGCATCCTTTTTACTCCTTTTCGACTGAGCACAACCAACTTCAGTTGATTTCTTCCAAACGATATTCGTGAAATGTTTTATCTCTTCTGAAGGATTTTTCTTCGTTCCTTTTGCAAAATCATAGTTCTTCATCTGTTTGTACCAATTTCCAATGATTCCTTTAGCGGATGGCGGGAAATTTAGGCCATCAAAGAAATCACTTGGACAGTAAGGGAAACTGTAACAGCAAAACTTGTGAATACTTTCACCAATAGGAATCTTTCGATCTTTATTCAAATCCCTAAAAAAATGAATCACAGCAAAGCTGGTCAGACATTCAATTTAAGATTCATAACTAAAGGTACAGCCCTTCTGGTTTAAAAATTTTGACGGAATATTGGAAATCTAGGAGACCTTTTCCCTTGGCAAATCTACAACAAGCTTGAAAATATGGCGGTCATTTAAGAGACTAGGGTTTCAAGCGGTTAAAAACGACTCTACTCAAGATCAATAAAGAACTACAGGTGAGCAGTTGGTTTAAAAACCTCTCCTAGCTTTTGTCTTCGTATTCCGTACTGGCCCATCGTGATCCAGAAATTTGGTTCAGCAGGTCCGTAATAATGGTTGCGACTTTCAAGATCATTACCTCAACATACATCAGCTCATCCATTTGCAAGATCGACAAATGCGTCCACAGGGAAAATAATAAACGAAAGTGCAATGTACAAGCTAAATGTAAGGGACAAGAAAGGCAGCATAAGTTTCCAGAATCAAGTATCAGCATCTCTTACACTCCTTTGCTTGTTTTCATATACACGCTGCCTGCCTGACTGCCTGCATATTCTAAAAAAATTACAATCATGACAAGTCAACATTCTTAGGCCAAAGTCAATATTTTGTATCTGCGTCAAAGATTCGCATATATAAGAGGCATTACGACCATGATGGGCCTTAAGAATATCATTCAAGTGCACATACATGAAAAATCCGCCTTATGCTTAAAAATGAACAGTATAATGGTTGCCAGTTGATCTTACCATTTAGATAACGGATAAAGAATCTCTCCATCCCACATTTCCTTATGAAAGAATGGATCTGTAGTTGGTGGAATAGCACGCCGCCTCCTTTTTGGTAAATCTCTTGTTGGTACCCTATATAAAAGAATGAAAATTAAAATGTAACAGTATAATTCGTAAGGGTTAACTCTATTTATTCTGAGTTATGAGACTATGTCGTACCAAACGATAGAACGGTCATATTCTCAGGTCACGAAAGATTCGTAGAACATAAAGATTCGTTATGGCCCAATGTGGAACATCTGGAGTGCATTATTGGTGTTTCCGGATGGGATCATGCAATATTACGACATGGCAGGGCATCCACAGCATTGTTAACTAAAAGTTCTTGTCACCTTTCAACTTGGAGTACCGATGTTTTACGTAAGTGAATTTGTGAATGCATAATCAAAAATATACACAACAGGACAGGCTTCAATTTCAACAAAAGAACTTGCAGTGTCTCCAGCATATACGCAGACTGTGGAGCCGTGAAGCCTCCAGTAGCATAACGGTAGTTACCATGAACAACTCTCCTAACAACGATGAGTGTTTTGTTTTAAACTGTCCTACAACGATGATGTTTTGTTTTCAAGCAGAAAAAATTCAACATATTCTCTAGAAACTTTTTGACGATGGACAGGCTGTTGGTAACAAGTAAGGGTACTCCTTGCCTTCTGGTATAGCCTACTCTCAAGTTAAGCAGTTATTACGGAACTAAAAATTGTGGTTTTAAGCCATTTCCAAAATAGACCAATCCTTCCTGCGATAAAATTTCGTGACGAAATTTACAGTAATTTCTACTACTCGCCACTTGCTGCGACGAACAAAAGAACTAAAAAAGGCAGTTCTTCTACACATTAGTAGCGAAGATAGCTTCAGCTGAAGAATTTTGCTTAGTGGAGATTCGGCTTTGATTATAAGTCTTACAAAAGCTCAAATAAACGATGGTACTTACGGATTACTTTTGTCGTCATCCAAAACAGCTAGTTGATCAGCATACGTTTGCGCACTTTTTTCTAATTCTTTTGAGTATCTTAGGGGGTTCGTTTTATCGTGTTTTGTTCTGAGATTATTGTGATGATTCAGACATTCCTTTCCACTGAACGCTGCATGCTGACCTTCAGTACAAATGAGCAGTAACACTCCAAAATATAATACAGTATTCATTATTGCTTGGGAAATTATCAAGATTCCTTGCTCTGAACTTCCTTCAACTGTCTTCTGTAGGTTTTAGCTTGATACCAACTCTTGAATGGATATCTTTGATCTTTCACAGGAAGGTGGAAACGCTCAACTTTTCTTTATATATGGGCAATGAGCAACGGATCTAAAAGAAAAAGATACGTAGAATATTATAGAGCAAAAAATTAACTTTCTGGTATAAAAATTAGGCCTAACTTGGTAAACTACTTCCTTCTACATGAGATTGGGCGTGAAGTTGAAAATCTGCATCTAGCACAAGTCGTTAGGATCTCAGAAATAGATAGACTAAAGCAATAGCTTATCTAAAAGACTTGTCGTGCGCGACACTGTATGCGGCATGTCTCCTAGGGTGGCTAAACATGCGAGTGACAAGCGAGCAACATGTCCCCCGAGTCATTTGCATGTGGCAGAGACAAGGAATGTTTCTCTTGTCTCCCAGAAACATTTACGGGTCTCTTGCTACAAATTTTGTCGCGCGCTACAAAGTTTCCGAGGTGGCTAAACTGGGAGACAACGAGGGACATCAATGTCGTGCGCGACATGTCTCCTAGTTTAGCCAGGCCTTAACAAGGCTCTGTCCCTATGGATGTGACGCTATTATGGCTAGAGTCTAAGTCTCGATCTCAGTAAGTTCACCAACTAGAAACTCAACCCGTTAAATAGTAAATAAAAACGCGAAAGGTTCCCTTAGCTTTCCCTTTCCCGCATATATACCCTAGTCTGTTCACTTTCTCATGCTCTCTAGTAAGAGCTCGTCCTAGAGCCAACTGGAGATCGTACAAAGTTTACACAGCAAATCGAGTTTAATCGGCATAAAGGGCTGACTTATTTTTGTAAACATGTGTCCAGCAATTTAATTCAATAGCGACAACTATCTCATACGAAAAGCCTAGAACCGCGGTTTTCACTCTTAAAGCTTATTCGACAGACGGCCGCTCTGTACCCAGGAAAGACGGTAGAACAAAGCGGATTCTTGCCAAAAACAACGAACAAAACAGAAACGAAAGCGAACAACAACAACGATTCGATTAATTATGACCTAAAAGGACTTGCGTAGTAATACGTCTTGCGGGCCGCGGAGGAGCGAAACAAGGATGTGCAAAAGCAAACTAAAGCTTCAACGGATAAGCATTAGTTTCCAGGTAATCATGGCTTTTCCCTTGCTATCTTTATTAGGTACTTTGGTTACCTTGGCATGATTGATTAATCGAAAAGGCGTTTATTGTTGCACGCCGAATTTCGTAGCTATACATATTTCTGTACGATAAACGGGCGAAAAACGAACGAAACAAACAAAAAACGGTTTTATGAAATTTTTTCGTGCATTATTTTCGTTTGTCACCCAATACCTCGAAAACTATTTACATTATAAGAATGCAAACAAAAACTTACATCTATCTACTTCGCATGCCAATGTGTCTTTTGCCGAAAATTAGTCATCTATATTTCTCCTCTGCTCTCGAGTCAAAATTGGTGAAATTTCATTGGAAACATGTTGGTTTCAGTCTTATAAACATTACATTACAATACACGAGGCAAGCATTCAAACATTTTAAGAATTTTGGCAAAGCTTTCCGCCGAAACGTAATTCCTATAAATGCTTGTTATTTTGATATATTTAGCCATGTGACAATAAACCCTGAGGGAACGAATATACTTTTAGGGTCAAGTTAAAGCAAACGAAATATCTTTTGAATTTTTCCGATCCAAATAAGGTTTTAAAAGAAATAGGGAATAAGGAAATGAATAACATAAATTTTTTATTTATTTTGAAAAACTATTTGGCAAATATTGATGTTTGGCAGCCTCTATTTGTGCATTCTGTGGTTACAAGCAATGTACAGTAACAGCACATAAGTAGAGTGCACAACTTGACAGACAGGTGTCATGGCTTGATTTCACTGATGACCAGAGCTGGTCCTCAGACCCTTAGACACTGCCAGAAGCAAGGTGGCAGGGCAGCAGTAAAACGCATAGTGACATAAAGCTGCCCAATGCTTCTGGCACGCCCGCTCTTAGTCTTAATAGCTATGTCATATGGAGCTAGCCAGAAATCATGCAAACAATATTCAACACATGAAGAAAACCAAGGGGAAATTCATACACCCTCAGCTGGAATCTCTATTGTTTTTGTAGGAAAGTTGTAAGAATTTGTCTCAATACAAATCTCATACACTTTTTTCGAGTAAAAGCCATTTGCGAAAAACAGTTGATTTCCATTCCCCATTCCACAAAAACTGTTGTCTACCCGTATATAGCTTGTTGTTTGTTTTCAACAACCCTTGTACTTCAGATTAGGGGGGGTCATAGGCGGGTCAAAAAACCATAATACCGCAAATTTTTTAGCCAAAATGCGTACAAGGGTACATGTTTTTCCCTAAAACCGTGTAACATAAGACAACACAGAAATCGCAAATTGAAAAACTGTAAAACCATAGTTTTTGAAGGTAAAAGCTGTAAAACCGCTCTTAAAATGTCCAAAAACGGCAAACCGCCATGCCTAATGACCCCCTCAATTAGGTAATTGGTAGGTACAGTAGTAAGAGATGAATCACTTCCTAAAAACCTTGCATAAAAACCTTTAATTCCTAGAAACAATATTGGTTTTAAGTCAATAAGGGGCAAAATGGGTAGGGGTTTGGCAGCAAAACCCAGCAGAGGGGCTGAAGACACCCCCAGCCAGTAGGTGATGACATTATTAAACAAGCCATGTCTGAAAAATTTATCAGAAGATTTATCATCAATAAATTTTAATAATCTGTTTCTTAATAAGGAAGGATACCTACTGCATTTGTTTATTAGGTGCTAGCATTAAATTATCCACGTCTGATGACTGATTATGATATCAAGCAGTGAATTTCCTGGGGGCATTCTAATTCATGCTAACTGGAGACCTGGCTCTGAATTACTGAATTTTGGGAAATCAGAGAGTGGATGTCTTGGCAAACCAACTATTTAGCTTATTTAAAGAAAATCATATTCCTATTTTTATATTCCACTTTTTTATTTGTTTTCCACCTCATCATCTCATCTTAAGTGGTCACCATATTTTATATATTATCCTTTGCGGAAGCTTTACGCGTGTGTCATATGAATTTTCCATTAAAATACCCTCTTTTCTGTATGATTTATGGCAAATTGAATTTAAATTGTAACAAATAACGGAAAAATCAATTCAGAGAAAAAGTCATCAAAATGATCGCTTCATGACAGTCAAACTTCAGTCCAGGAGAGGAAGATTTGCCACACTTGGTTTTGAAAAATTCGAAAGCCAGAAAGGTGCGTCAATTTTAAGAGCCTTGCAGGTTTAGTTTTGAGTTATGAAAATTAACAAGGCACCTTCACATAAAGAAACACTCAAAAATTTGGCAAAAACCATCTTTGTCAGGAAAAGGATCCTATTAATTACAGAGAAGGAAATGAGAGACAACACCATACCTTTCGAAGGAGACAGGTTCGGTTAGGCCCAAATGACAGCCAGAGTTCAGCTGTGCTTCAGTTCAATTCTTTCTCCTCTGATTTCGTGGCTTCCCTTGCTCTAGAATTACCATGTCCTTTTGAAAACCATTTTGCCTTTGTGTTTTTCATATAGGATCTCGTGAAGGGGCTAAATGACCACGCAACAAACTCTGATTTCCTGCCCAACACAAATGGCGATTTTCCAAGAGGAAGTACGTCGTAAGCAAACAAGGCCCACTTGAATGAGATATTTTGTCAAACAAAAGATATATCACAGTTTTTTATCGACCTATACAACTATTCAAAACATGCAAGTTGGCGGTGTTGATATAGAAAACATTCGACTTGATCGACGCGGTACGATTGCTGAAATTCTTCAAACTCTTCGCCACTCTTGATTGTCAAAAGAAATGGACAAATGAATGATTCAACATTCAACTTTTCAACTTTTTGGTTGCCGTCAGGAAGTCGATCACCCCCGCTGCGAAATTATGACAAAGGACTTTGTTATTGCTCTCAGTCGATTTTCAGGGGGTAACATAAGGGACACTGTGAGTAATTATTTTTTGTTTGGCATGATCTGAATACAATTGTTCGCATCATTGATCCAGAAAATCAAATGCTTGAAAATGCCGTGAAATTGTTGGACTGAAAGATTCAAAGCAATCCAAAGAGATCCAATATTTCTCAGACTGGGGAGGGGGAGTTTGCCCCCTCCTTTTTCTGGGGCCCGTGTGACAGAACAGTATATAACTCTGAAAGATCTGGGCCCTCTGGGCTGGCTGATCAAAAACCCTCATTTGTTAGTTGTTATCATTGTTCACTACATTGATCATTTCGAAAACATTTTAAGAATCGTATAATTTGCAGCACGTGACATCAATTTACGTCAGCAAGGAATTCAAACCAGTGCACGCTGTGGGGTTTGCGTGTCCAACGCGTGCATACTGATCGCGTTTTGCTTCGCAGTTTATCAGTCAGCAGGGCAATATTCATAAAGCAGGCGGAAGATCCATTAACTGAATAGGAGCAAATGAATGAAATAAACAACAAAATGAGGTCACATGATAGAGTTTGGCTATCTTTAAAACAAGGAATCCTGGAATTATTGGAACGCTGGAATGCCTCCAATTCAGACTTCGAACACGTTCTAAATTTTGGCAGAAATTATTGTACATTAACGACACAACTACCCATGCCTAATACTTAATTCAAACCTAACTTTGAAACAGGCTGGTGGACGAATGACGCCGAGAATGACGCCGCATTCCCTGGTTCCCCGTACCTTAATTTTCCGTTCCCCTCTTACAGCTATAACACATCAACTTGTTGGCATTTGGCAAACATCGCTTCCCAATGATTTGCCCTTGTGCTATGGTTGAAGAGGTCACAAATCGGATCCTCAGTGTTAAATCTGGAAACCGCTATCCTCAAAAGCAAATATCTGATGAACTAATTATAGAGAATAACAGAATAAACGAATCAGTGGATGATCCAATGAGGGATAGATACAGGAACTGGCAATCTACTAATGCAACCCAGTTTAAATTAAGTTAGAACAAATGAAGAACAGGTTTAGAACACAACAAACCAATAAGGTGATGAGGAAATGCCATTTGAAATAGTTATCATTAACCTTACCGCAACTTCTAAAGATGAATCAAAACAAACAACAATCCTTCAATCGCGTTGCTTTTATACAAATACCGTCACTCGATTTCAACGTGGCATTAATAAATTAATGGTATGACCATCAAAGCAGAATTACGATTGATTGAGCATGCCGCAGGTACATGGTATCTGCTTAGGAGTCGCCAAAATGCCTTATGCCCCTGCCCCAAAAGACGAACGAAAGAAAATCATCGGATGAGGCAATGACTTGTGACGTTATACCCTTCGAAGTAATTAGGAGGATTCGGAGGATTCAATGCTGACCTCCTCTCCTTGGGCGGTCGTTGCACGGCCATTGGACGGACTTGATGTTGTACAGTAGGGTTTTTACATCATTTACAGAATGGCTTGACGATCAGGCACAAATGAAGCTTACACGTTCAAGAGTCACTAGAAGTTCCCGTTTTTATGAGCCGAAGGAAAGAAAATCAAACAATGAGCTTATGACGTGATACTCTTCGAAGTTAAGATGAGGACTCCTTGGCACTACCCACCCCCTATTTGTGGAAGGCTCTTTGAGGGACTTGTTACGGGGTCTTTTACATCACCTTCCAAATGGCTAAGATCCACCGCGAGAGAAACGTAAACAAATAATTTATCAAATACTGCTATGCAAGTATGTGTTCATCATGTAGATTTTCAATTTTGGGGCAGCGAATCTGATTGACAGAAGCACAGAAGTTGCAATTCTGCATCAAGGTCAATGTTATGAGATCAGGCAGAGGATTATTGATCCAGAGTTAAGGATAAGGAGTTTATTATTGGTTGATTGGATGGCGGATGGATGCCTATCCGTATATAGTTTGAGCAAACTACAAGATAACAGCTTTGTTATAAACAGTCATAAACGAGCAACTACAAAAACATAACAAATTGCAATTAGTAAACATTGAATAATGTATAAAAATAATATAATATTTACAGTATTTGACTCTGAAGACATCTTCTCGTTGAAAATTATCTTCAGGCAATTTAACTTATTCACAATCTGGTTTGCTAAATCCATTTATTGTCCGTATTGTAAATGAACGATTGCTTGCCAACATTTTGTGGATTGTAAGACGCTAGAAGAGAGATGAAACATGTTTACAATGTGCTCAAGTGCGAAGGATTTTCAAGAGGCAGTTGATTAATGCTAAGAACATAAATAAGACTATGAGCTGCGCGAATACCCTCAAGCACACGTGTCTTCAAACCTTCCTTGGACTTAAACGTTTGGTGGAAACAACACAAGGAATAACTGATGGAACGCATGATTTTGTAGTACCCGTGTCTATGAATACCGTATTTTCTCGATTAAGTGACTCTGACTAAGTTTTGGAGAGTCTTATGATTCCTCCCATCAGCAGCTTACACATACACTATCAAAGGAGTATCTTGGACCAACCTAATGGGCAGCTCAATCCAAAGCGGCACTTATTCGAGGAGGGGCTTTTCGGAGGAAATACTGTATGTGACGATGCTTATTGGTCAAGGCGTTTGGCCCATAATCGGTAGGTCGAGGGTTCGATCTCCTCGGGCCCACCTTAACAAACTTCCAGACTGCTCACTCAGCTATCTATCCTTCCGAGGCCAGCGAATGAGAACCATGGGTATTCGTTTTAGAATATTAGTCTGGGAGAAGACAAATAACCTTCATGCCTGCCAGGCCCGCCAGGATCGTCCACATTAGATTTTTGGCTTCCAGGATCGTCCACAGTAGCTCTACATTAGCCAGAACGCCTGTCCAGCATTTATATATAAAGCATGCTTGCATGACAGAAGTATCCAGCTAGTGACTAGTAGGAAAACAAGCCAAAGAGGTATCTGATGACAGAGAAGGGGACGAACCGCCTGAACGACTCTTCGCATCTCTAGCACATCTATGCATCATAAATGAAACGTAATGCAATCATAATCAAGAAGGAAACAGGTGAACGTGAACAGGTGATGATAAAATTGGAAAGAAACAGAACAAGATTATTTTCTGTTGATAGCAGCTTCTCTTTGAAATCTTTGCATAGCGGACAGCATATGGACAGTAGCTATAACTTATAAAGATCAACAGGGTATAGGAACAAGCAGATTCCAGTCTACTTACATGGTCCAGGCTCAAAAGCAGAATAATTTGGTCGATTGTTGTTCCATCTACCAGTGGACGAGACAAACATTGAACTTGAGACAAATTTTGGCGTTGGCCCATAATAATCAACCAAGTTGTAATGACCAGGTCCTGGTAGTGGAGGAGATGGCGGTAGAGGAATTGCTGGTGCTGATATACACAAGTAATGCTTTCGCCTGAAAAGAAATGTGGGTTAAAGTTACATTTCTGAAATCACAACTTTCCTAGTCAAAGATCGATTAATGATTGCCTCTAGTTCGATGTTTTTTCTTCTTTATGCTCAGAAATTCCTGACGTCTTAGGGGAAATTAGGCAAGTTTAGCTCTACCTTCAACCATAGAGAAAAGGAGGAAAGAAAGGAGATGTTAAGTTTACTTAATCTGCAAGTTACGAAGAAAAACTTCCATTCCTTCAACGTTTATATTTGGAATAGTAGCTACTATATTTTTTCAAACATTTCCAGAAATATTTCCAATTGAAATCAGTTTTTCGGCATCACTAAGCCTTTTAACGAAAACTTGAAAAAAACTTATTGAGCTTATAGAAAACGATCATGGATTAATAATGTTTAGGATTCATATTTCGTTATATCATTGTATAATCTTTCTCAAGACAGGTGAATAAAGTAATGCAAGGTTAGGTTAGAATACAAAGAATACAGTAGACACACTTATTTTAATACACAGAGGACTTTTTGAATTACACTCTTTTTAATAAGAAACTGGTCAATAAGCAAGTAAGGGCTGAGATTTGCTCAATTTTTTGTTGAAATAGCTTTCTTTATACAATACATCATTGAAAACTTGTCAGTGACATTGAACAGCATGAAAGGAGCCAAAAAAGAGTTTTTAGGGGGTACCCAGTCATTCTGCGAGGGCTGAAAGACCATATACGTTAAGCAACTTCAAGGGCTAGACCGAAAGTCCAAATGCTTATTAAAAAAAGAGTAACTGTTTTAAGAATATATCTTTGTCATGGTGAAGCAGGAAGTCAGGGGGACAATAAAGTCCACTGCTCTCATTCAGAGAAGTGGATACAGTTGAACTGGACCTGGATACTGTATATCTCTCGTTAAATATAGTCGAGACATCGTGGCTAAGCTGCACATTTCTTACTTTTGGAACATGTTTCTCCAATCACCTCTGAATGACTGCGAGTCATGGGCTGCAAGTGTCTACATATACTCAACTATGAATTCAAGAATAAAAAATATCAAACAATAACAGTGCTTACGGCAGAAGTTTTCTTTCCGGCATTTCTACTGCTTCGAATGGTCGATAAGTACCCGGTCCTGGGTGTGCATTACGACCGATTGAGAGTTCTCGGTTTGTCGTTGACCGAAAAGGTGCTGTCGTTTCTCGTGCAGCTGACTTGGTCAAGTTGTCATTCACGTTATATGTGCCTACAGAAGAAGAAAAATATCAATACCAGGAGATCGACACAAAGTATTAGATATCACCGAAAGAATTCTTAGGGTACCGTTTTAGGTACTTCACTATAAGTTCATACAGGGTGTGCACCATAAGGTTTTCTTTAATAACCCAATCCCAGGATTTTTGTCAAAAATTAATACCCAGTCCTAGAATTCGATAGGTGAAGAAGGCTAAGCATTTCTTTTCGAAGTCTATCCTAACCGCAGAAATTATTTAAGAAAAGTACAAAATTATCGCAAGCCTGGAGCACATCCCAATACGTCCCAACAGTGAGGCACTTCCCCTCGATAAATGTTCAAAAATATAAGTAAGTAAGACCGTGTTTATTAGACATATAAGAGAAGTTTTATACATTCCATCATCATCGTAATGATGATGATGGTGATGATTTTAGTTGTGTAAACAAAGTATTGTTATACCTGGGGCTGGGAAGCATTTAGAACTTTGCAGATCCATGAGATCTCTTCTTGATCTGAAAAAATACGCATTACCATCATAATGTGGCCTAACAATGAGGGCAATTTAGGGGGGTTACATGTTCTCCTATTACCTTGAGAAATCATCTTGTTCCCTGGAGTTTTGTAAGATTTTTTTTCAGATTGATAGTCAATCGGATTGATAGAATGTAATTTACCCGATTCCTGTTTCCCGATGTTCCCTTGTTCTTTTTTAATTTTGGCCATATTCTCTCGTTCCCTGGATACATTTTACATGTTCTCATGTTCCCTAGAACCCCTAAACAACCCTATATAATCGGACTTTTATTCAAACTGTATGTACAACTTTTTGTTATAAGACGTCTTCAAGATGTATGTATAAATTCTGCTTGTGACTATATGTGATTTAGTATGGTAGAATTAATTTCGACGTTTACATCAAACTTTGCATTTTGCCGTATTATCGTCGAATACGGAAGGAAGGAAACTTCAAATTAGTAGGCAAGATGTAGCCTGCGTGAGACGTTACTGTCCATAGCGAAGGAGCGCCTATGAGGAACTTGTAGTGGTCACCATGTTCTCACTCACTCCAAACTGTAGACCTAATAGGGGCTCCTTCGCAATGGACAGTAAGTCTGCACGCAGGCTAGCAAGATGCTGCTCGTTTTGGAGTTCATCTTATCGACAGGAGCAAATGACAATCATACTTGCTTGCTGTATGCAGTGCAGTCCTTTAACACAAACACCACAAGTTTACGTTTACTGGCATTTGTTCATGAGGATAAGCTGTAATGTCTACCTTTCAAATATTACCAAAATCTGACATATTCACCTTGATTTGAAAGCAGCGCATGCAGCAGTATGATTTTCATGAGCAACCCTTCCTGTTACTTTACTTGAAATCTGAAAATAAATATATGTGGGTGTATAACACGAAATGGAAAAAAAGAATAGCAATAATAAGATCATATATGCATGAAAGAAAAACGAAATAGATTGAAAACAGAACAGCGCCCGGGGTAAGGCCTTTGCTCTGTCGCCTTGAAAATGAATTACAACTTAATGATAGGCACACGAGAGCGGTTTGCTTGCGTTCGTACTAGAAGGAAAAATCATTTCTTCTCCGAACAAGCAAATGCGATGAATGACGAAGGTGAAGTTGAAGGTGAAATGGTGTTTTAGTGCCAGTCGCTAGGATCTCAGTAGTAGGTTAACTAATCGAGACCTTGACCATGGCTGTGACGCTACCGTGGTTGGGCTCGAACCTTGACCACACTGAGCTCCTGACACCACGAGTCAGCTGGATTACACCACGACGCCACAGCACCCTCGAAATATATTAAACAATCTTATAGAAGACTTACGTTGTAATGGTTAGGTGCTGGTGTAGCAAGCTTATTCTTATGTTCATCTTTATTGACGGCAATTGGTAGATGGAAGTTGCTATAACACAAGAAACAATTTAAAAATACTTAGTTGAGCTGCTCTATATGCATAGTCTTAGAGTCTTTCATACTTAGAGATTGCGAAGAATAGCGGAAACATCTTTAAACATGCTTATTGGTCTGACAATCATTGGGTTATAAACGTCAAACACAGGCCAAAATATTTGAGTAAGACGGAACATACAGTATACCCAGATGTGAACAGAAACGCCCCGAAATGAATCTACGAGGAGAGTGAAGCTACGCTGACATGGTGTTCTGGACACAAAAAAGCTCAAAGGATATAGCAAATGACCATTAGAATTAACTGAAGAGTTTTCTCGCTTCTTCAAAGCACAATTGCAATACACTTTCAAGCTTGACTTTTCTGCTTAAAGCATTTTGATCCGCACATGGGTATGTAATCAGCATAAGTGGGTTGTTTTTGCTCGTCTCTGATGCTTAAACTCCCAGGAGAATCAGACTATTAGAGCTCTTAGGTTTGTTCAAAGATGTTTCACTAATCACAATCCTTGCAAAATGCTAAGCATAAAGAAGTCAGACATCTAAGTAAACATAGAGGAAGGCCTTAAACACGTGATAAATGTGTCAAACTCACCTGGTGCAGCTGGCCTTGTTGAAATAATTCTTTGGCTTTACGAGTGGATCATATTGACCTGGTACGAAAAGAAAGCAAAATTTATGTGTGAAATTTATGTTCAGCATCATCACCATCATCACCATTATCATCATCATCATCATCATCATCATTAACATCATCATCATCATCATCATCATCACCAACATCATCATCATCATCATCATCATCATCATCATCAGTTCGTTAACCCGGCATGAGGTACTGAACAATCTTAATGAGCCACCACTACTCTCCACCTGCTTCTGTCAACCTTCATTCGGTCTGTTGCCACTGTACTCATTCTGGTTCCTTTATTGTCTGATGTCATTTAAGTTGGAAAACAATAAATGATGAAACAGAAAATTGATTTTGAACTCGAAATGAACTTGCATCAAACTCAACTGCCTAGCATTAAAATATTTGCGTTTTTCCATTAAGTCGATAAAAAGGCAAATAAATCAGTAGAAAAAAATGAAAAATAGCTCAAAACAAACCTGGAGCAACACTTATATCCTGCTTTCTATATCTTGGAAATCGTTTGACCTTGGAGAGAAAAAATAGCATTTCAGCATCATATGCAAACTGCTGATTAAATAGGAACTGGAATGGTTGCCCAGAACTGGCAAGCATGGAAAGACTTTCAAGCTCCAAAAAGAGGAGGAAGATTAAATGGGAAGAAAAAACTGGAGATAAGTTACAAAATAGAAACCTGAGAAGCAAATCCACCAGTTCCTTTTTGGAAAATGATACTGTTTCTTTGTTCATACTTTCCATCTTCTGGTAATGGGCTGGTGCAGGACCTTCTTGCTGCAAGAAAATTAGTATTTCAAGCAATTTTAGAAAATTAAACATTATTAAAATTTTTGCAGATAGATTAAAAGTCAGGCTTGCTACAATCCTTGCCAAAATAGTTGGAACGCTACCTTAATTTTCCATACTTTCTCTGCTCCAACTACCCCTCCCCCTGATAGAATGTTGATTTACTCCACAACTCTGTTGCTGCTGGCAAAACGGTAGCTGCAATATCATAATCAAGTCTACAGAAATCAACACTGTACAGGGGGAAGGGGGGAAGAGGGGAGACGCAGGACTGTGAAATTGAGATACCACTTATAGCTCAGTTTGTCCTGCTGTAATTATGAAATTTTGCCCTGTTCCAACTATTTTTGGGAGAGATTGTAGCCACCTGACAAACTTCCTCACATCACCATCTCTATCCCTCTACCTAAATCACAGAGCAAGAGTTTCACACGCATTCTCGGCATGCTACTATACTTACAATGTCAGTATCACAAAGGAATCGTCTTGAGGCAGAGCCAAATCCCTTCTGTTCAGAATTATCTATTACAATTGTCTGGTATTTGCTTGGAATCGATGAAGATGCTGCTACGAGACCATGGCCTGCAAAATTGTAATATCAAATCAACCTTAGCTGTGCAATTTTAGATGAGTACAGTTAAGTGGGTCCAGCTTGAAGCAACGTTCTTTCTAAGATGCAAAGCAATTTTCAAATGTATATGCAAATCTGGAATGGTACCTACAGCAGTCAAGAAATAGTGTCAGAATTAGAGCAGGGTTTTAGGACCAGGGTTTTAGGGTCAAAGGGGGCTAGGGTCATATCAGTGTTTTAGCTAATAAAATCATGAATATAACTGATATCACAGCAGGGGTTTGGGAGCAGCAGCCTTAAAGATAAAAACCCAGAAAATCCATTTTGCATTTGTTTTTCGTTTCGCCATTTCATCTTTACATTGTTTTTGCAACATTTGAAATTTGGAACAATCAAATCATCTGTGTTAGAAATTTCAAACGTTGAACAATAAAAACTGAAATACTCTGCAGCCTGGCATACACTACAGCTGGATATGCTTAACTGCACCATTCAGAACACACATCAGAATGAAAGAGTAATCCAAACTAGGTAGTCTATATGATAATATGAGATATGGAATTTGAAGTTACTTTCGCCCTGCAATGCTCACCTTTGTGGAGATGGCCAGTAGATTGTGACATGCTTTTTAGTTTGTACTGGCTTTTGCTAGCTGGCCTAATGCTGTCTAAAACGCTTCCAGCCATTACTGTTATATATGTGTTTTTATTTGTCCTTGTTAGCTTCTCAATAGCAGCATCAGATCAAAGGCAGTCCCATTTGTGGGTATATGCATACAGTCCTTTCTAGGCCAATAAAATCAGAAGATGGCACAACACGACACGGTCACGGAAACAAAGTCAATCTGAATAAGTCTTTTCTTCTATTCGTTCAAGACGCCATACACGCAAACAGCTTCTAGAAAGATTGTTTATATCTCAGAGAAGTGATGCTTGCTGAATAAATTGAAACTTCCAATTGTATACTTATTTGTAAGATGAATCAAGCAGAAGTTGAATGAGAATCATTGATCATTTGGTCGCCATTTTCATATGTTGTGTTGCTGTGACAACTGAATATGATCTCAATATGATAGCGAGGCTTTGGTTATTCAGCTTTTTACTTTTTTTTTTAAATTTTTGTCCGATTTTCTAGAAGTGACTGCTGGATTTCTTGGGTTTTCGTTTTCGTGCGAGTTTTCGGTTTTGGTGAAAGGGCGCAATTTGGAAGGGAAAGCTTCTACAACGCGTAAGTGCGTACAGAAATACCGTAAATAGGAATTTGCATCTGTGCAGGCATTTCGCTCAAAAGAGACAACAATGGTCTTACGTAAATCGAATAAAAATTAGTTATTGTATTTTAAGATTGAGTATATCTTTAGAAATTTGTTCTAGTTTTTCTTTGTTGGCAGCCTTCAGTTTCTCTATTTCTTCTTCACTTGCCAAAAACCCTCTTCTTTCAGGGTCTGCATAAACTTTTAGAAGTTTATCGGGTGGTCTTGCAAACCTTGGAATAGGAGGCGAGAACTTCTCAGGATGCAAGTGCAACCGCATTCCAAGTTTATTGAAGTAGACGCACTTTATGTTGCCTCCTTGTCGTTCAATGGCATTGATAGCCGATGCAGATGCGAGGCTGACTTCTATATTGATCTGTGAGTCAAACCAATCTGCTCCCTAAAAGAGTTTGGAAAAAGACATTATACGGCATGCTAAGATATAAATAACGATTTCTTTCAAATATTCCGAATTTTAGTAATAAAAGCGACAGCAAATGAACGTAATAATAGATTTCCCAAAAGATTTTGCCGCAGCACATTTGACCATAATGCATTGTGTGCTGTTTAAATGGAGATTCGATATTCAAATGTGATGCATCATGGTCAAATGTCCTCAACGCTGTCTTTTGCGGAATCTTCTATCAAGAGTTTTGTTCTGTTTTGTGATACAAAGCTGTTAACAGAAGGCACAAGCATTAGCCGAAATTGACTACTTTGTATAGGAAAACTGTGTCCATACGCAGAGACTTTTAACTAATTTGATGTTTGTTTCATTGCTTTTAAACCCAACAAGTTCTCACATTTCCCAGAAGTTTTACACCATCAATAATCTTTGACTGAACTGCTCCTGATTTCTTCAATATCCTCATTGTAATAGTTTCATTTTGATCAATTCGCTTGCTATCAATGAAATACTGTAATCTATCCAAATGCAGGTTGGCATAACGTCTTGCGTTTCTGCAATCAATAAAAAAATCAAAATAAAACTGATGGAATATATTTACCTTACTCTATCTATATAAAATATTTTATCAAGAAATTCAAATATGTGTTTTGCTGATGACATCATAAGATCAAGACGTTCTACAAAAATGTATCTACATTCTTGTTGAATTTCCTGCTTCCCATTAACATATATAATGTACTCATTTAACAATCAAAGCTGATGTGTTGAACTTGAAATTTATGATATACCATGCCAAAGAAAACCAGTGACTTACTTGGGCTTTTTACAGCTTCCATGTTTTGGAACAAGTCTGTAAAATGGAGTTTGTCCACCTTCAAACTGGAAATAAGGACCAAGACCACGTTGTCCTTGTCCTTTATGACCTCTTCCTGATGTTTTTCCTCTTTTGGAACCAGGCCCTCTGCCAAGACGGTGATGCTAAAACAAAGTTTTCTTATGGAGATTGATGAATTTTAACTACCTACCACTAGAACTAACTATACATGTAATTGTACACGCACACACACTGTTGAAGTGGGGGTTTTAGGGCAACAGCCCCCAATCCCCACACTTAGTAACAAAGTAACTAGTATAATAATGTGGTGGGTGGATATGGCTGTGGGCCAACTTCGAATCAAAAAAGGCCTAAGCCTGGTCCTTAATACGCTTAATAGCGTCTAAGCCTTGCCTGTCCTTCTATTATAGACCTAAACCCAAACTTTATATAGCTAAACTTTTAGGCCTAAACTGAACAACAAACCGGCTTGAATGCTTCAGGAAAATCTTTAATATTATTGCTAGCAACGCGTGGTAGATCTTTCAAGGCGGCAAGGTTTCTCTGTACATGACATTTCGCAGCCATAACTCGTTATTCAGCTGATCTTTACTTCACCAGACTTCATCAAATCCATCCACCATCTTCCTTGTCACCACACTTTTCAGTGTTGTTGTTGTTGCTAAGTTTTCAGTTCTGTTGTTGCTGTTGTGTTCAGCTTCCTTGCCTCTGGTGACTGCTCTATCTATTTCTGTTTTTCTCTGCTTTCTGGGTGGGCCTTGAGCTCTGACATAAATTTTCTTTTTTTAATGTCTTTCAAATTTGTTAAAAGATTTAAAAGGCTGCTTTTTTTGGATCTTCTTCTTTCGAGAAACGACCTGGAATATCGTTGCTTAGCAACAACATAATGCCCTTCGATCTGTCTTTTCTTCTCAGATCCCTGTGATGGATCTTGCATTTAGGCCAATTTCGTAAAGCTCTTCAGCCTTTCAGCTGAGAGACCTCACAGAGTCAATAATCCAGGGATAATAATGTCGCAAGCACAAAGACCTTATTTTCATCAAATTAATAAATGATGAAGTTAAAATAGAATTGAATAATAATTCCTCGAGGAAAGCTTGGTGGAGATTAGCAGCAACATCAAAACAGATCAGAACAGATTAAGATAAAAGATGGAGGAACAGTGCGGGCCTCTGACGTTTTTCTCTAATTTTGACTCAGGTAATTTGTCCAGAGTGGAAAAGGTTGAAGCAGAATGTGTTGAAAACACTCCATCGCAGCACAATAAAGAACCCAATGGCATTGTAAACCTAGTATGTGATTATGAATACAATGTCTGGACATGTCCTGACTGCATGGGAACTCAGTTCGAAAACGGCAATAGAACATGGTTTTATTTTGGAATTCGAGGTGGTCGAGGAGGAAAAACAATCAAAATTAATGTAATGAATATGAATAAACAAGGGAAATTATATAGTCAAGGAATGGCACCCGTTGTTAAAGTTGTTCCAAGCAGAGAACAAAAATGGGAGAGGATTAGGAACAGAATTTCTCATAAGGTAGGTATATTAATATTAATGTATCTCTAACTTTAGTTAGCATTTGCTACTAGCTACTAGCTACAGTAAACAAGAGAGGCCATCTGGGGGTCTTCCTTTGCATTCAACACCAAATATGGGCAGAGGAATTATCTTTTTCCCTTTGTTCCATTGTCTTGTTTTTGGCATCTTTATCACAGGCATACAAGGCAGGGGGCCTGGAGGGTTGCAGCCTTCCTAACTGTAAAAATATGTTTCAAATATCCATATTTGAGTTCAAAATGTGATAATAGTCCATCAAGATTTTCGTAAAAATGGATTAGAACCAGACAGATTTAATCCCCTTTGATTCAGTCTTCTGCAATATACACGTCCTGAAACTGTTATATTTAGCATCAAGTTCAACCAAGTGCTATTGCTAGCTAACTGATACAAGGAGGAGGCTGAGCATTGATTTGATAACAAAGTTGGTGTTACTGGGTTTGGTATCCATATTTTTTCCCAACTAGGCTCATACTGCTGCAAAAAAACCACTTTATGGACACAACTGTTTCCTCTGGGTGGAGCAATGTAGATCAGCGACTCTCCTAACTCATCTACGCCATATGGTAATATTAAACACTAAACAGACATATCCCTTGACATAACGGGCTTCTCAAACTTCTCAGGAACAAAATATCTGATCGATTGAGAAACAAATTCTTTACAAGCTCTGCCTATTTAAAGAACTCGCAACATAGCAAACATTCGCTGGTCTCGTTTGCAGTTAAACCGAGAATTAACGGTCCTTTAAAGCTTACAGTACAAAATAGAGAATACATTTCAAACCACCGACCTCAATCAAGCGCCAGAAGAAAAATTCGGAAATGAAGCGCGCCTTCTTATACCGAAATGTGAGGTAAGGCCCCGTTTACACTATGCCGGTACAAAATGAATACGGAATGATTTCATATCGGATGGGAATTGGGAGTCCCTTTCACACTATGCCGGTCTGAAATGAATACGATGAGCAAGGTCGCCGTTTCATGTCTAAAATATACTGTTTCATATCAACAAGAAAAAAGAGTAATTGTTTTTCTCTCATTCATTCAGCAAAGTTGCATGAAACTGTACCGTATTCATGCGTTTACGCCATGCCGTTTTCAGATGAAGCCGGTAAGGGAGCGTATCGTATTCTTTTCATACCGTATTCATATCAAAACTGTTCCGGCATAGCGTAGACGGTATAGTTTCGTACTGTATTCGTCTCATACCGGAATAATGTAAACGGTGTAAACGGAAGAAATTATTTTTTGGAAGAAATTGATTTTTCCATCTTACATTGGTTCCACTGAAAAATCGGAACTTTATTTTCAATGACCTTTCCCTTACATGTTGATCGAGCACTGAATAAGAAATAATAGGATATTGTTATATGATTAACAAAGGTTTCACCACAAAGGTTCCGCTACTTAGCAACTAGACCAACCAAATAGCGATTCCAAAACCCGGAAGGTTTTATTCAGATTGAGTCACTGTAGCTACTTTCCTTGTAGCCGTCTGCTTATTCTGGCTAGGTAGCTGAACGAAGGAGAGAAGCATTTTTTTCGCTGACAAAAAGCTGCAGCTAAGTCCCAGCTAATTGCTAAAGTTGGTTTGTAATCCATTACAGTAAGCTCGCGACAGAATATTTGCCTTCCCTGGAACTATCAGTCATGGAATTAGGCCTCGTCAACAGTAAAATCGACTCAGAGCACAATTCAGTCAATAATACTGAAATTCACAGTGAAAAACGCGCCGCTGTTGGGATACTTGGATATGGCAATTACGGGAAAGCTGTGGCCGCTCGCTTGGAAGCCGTTGGCGTTGAATTTGTCGTTGGAACAAGGAATCAAAGTCGCCATGAAGCAGATTCAAATATTTCCTTCATGACTTACGAGAAAGTAATTGAACAGTCCGAAGTGATATTTCTAGCCATCCCTTTCCATGCTTATACTGACGTCGTGTCACCGTTAGCAAGCTCTTTTGTTGATAAAATTGTCATTGATGTGAGCAACGCTGATAAACTGTCTGACCAGTGCAACGCCGAGTTTCTGGCTGATCTGTTACCGTCCGCAAGAGTTGTCAAAGCATTTAATACGATATCCGCATGGTCTATGGAGAATGATGTATACGGAGCAAGCCGCTGTGCGTTCATTTGTGGAAATGACGCCACCGCGCGGCTTACCGTTATGCAGCTTGCTCGTGAGATGGGATTCAACCCGTTTGAGCGCGGCCGCCTTCATGCTGCGAATGCTCTGGAGAAAAAAGCCCTGCAGTTGTTTCCAGAATGGCGCAGAGCCTTTTGGGTCACACTGATCATAATGATTTGTCAAATTGGATACATGAGCATACGGGGCGCTGCGAGGGGAAAGAGTATCAAATACCTCGCTGAGAAACTGGCTATAACCCTTCCAATGATATCAACAGGCTGGATGACTCTCTGGTTGCTTGCGTTAACATTTCTACCTGGATGCATAGCTGGTATCATTCAAATTACAAGAGGAACAAAATACAGCGTATTTCCAAATTGGCTCGATCGCTGGTTGAAATCGCGCAAACAGTTTGGTTTGTTTGCGTTGATGTTCGCTAGCATGCATGCATGTATTACCCTGATCATGTTAGCAGGGGGATACTTCAAGGGATTTGCTATGAAGGAAAAAATCAGTGGAACTGATCAATATCTTTACCGTCGATACCATGTGAACATCGAAGTTTCCATGCTGTTCGCAACCATATCAACCACCCTCATGGGCATTCTTGGTATTACATCACTTCCGTCTGTCAATCAAAACATGTCATGGAAGGAGTGGGATTTCATCCAATCAAAGCTCGGTTATGCTTCGATGTTGTTTGGCTTCTTACACGTGGCGTTATTCGCATATGTCGTTTTTGACCCGGATTACATGAAGACGTGGACCTATGGATTTCCACATTCCGCTGTTTTCATGCTTCTTTTTCCATTCATAGTCTTTGGCATGAAGTTGATACTGATAATGCCTGGTGTCAATGGTATGCTTCAAAAGATCAGAAAAGGCTGGGAAAGAGGCAAAACAAATATGTCCTTTCAGCAAATTTAGAAGAACAGTCTTTCTATCAATGACATTGGTTTATTTTACGAAACTCGTAGCCTAGAACAAGCTCCTGAAAAAACAAAAACGTTTTCTCCACTAGCTAGATAGCTATCTTATTTCTATTTTATGCTTTTAATTACTCTGTCATTCTATCATGTTGGATGTAGGTAGTTAGGATTAGAATTGTTGTTTATGTTATCTATTGTAGGTATCACTAACTAGCTGCGTGATGTTAGTTTTCTATCTTATTTTTTAATCAAATTTACATTGTGCACAGTCTGTAGAGTTTAAAAGAATGTCAGATGTCAGAAGATAGTACGTGTTGCTTTTTGTAAAAGAGCTTCTCATTGGTTGCCCGATGCCAGGTTACTTAACTGGTAGAGCATTAATAAATCAAACAATTAATGTAACTTCTTCGTAGTTGAAGGTCTTGCAACAGTCTCTTCCAGTCACATTCGTTCTCAGGTTTTCTTTTAGCTTCTGCACGAAGCTGCTTTAGCATCGCGGTGTAATCCAGCTGACTGGTGGCGTCGGGAGCTCAGTGTGGTCAGGGTTCGAGCCCAGCCATGGTCTCGATTAGTTAACCTACTACTAACATCCTAGTGACTGGCGCTAAAACACCATTTCACCTTCACCTTTCACCAAACATTTCAATCCTAGTCCATTCTTAAATAGCATCGCCCCATACTCTCCTTGGCATCTTCCTTGCCTTCTATCATTCCTTCCAGCATCGATGGCACCAGTTCCCTGCCAGTGCCTGTCATTAGAGCTCTGGTTCTAGAGCATTGGTGTACGTATCATATAGGATCTTTGGTCCGGGAGCTGTTCTTGGCCAATATCAGTCTGCCCAGTTTCTCGATAATTTACGTCTAGGCATTTGCTAAAGTGATTAATATTTGACATTTTTTCTTCCAAAGGTTGTTGATGGTCAGTTCATTCTCACCTTCTCGTACACTTTTCCTGAAATAAAAACGCAACGGTGTACTTCGCGTTCTGTTATCCTTACACTTACAAAGAGTGTCAAAAGAAACTTGCACAACTTGACAAGGAATATCTCACAGAATGCCAAGATTCATCAGAGAATCGAAAATCCGACAGTGATATTTTTTATCATAGAGAGTTATTATGCCATTCTTTGGATCAGCTAAGAGTTGACTTAGTTACTGTTAGTTCATATCTTGGAATGCAAGATGAAAGGGAAGATGATATACCTGGGTTGTTTCCTGAGATCGATGGCCGGAGAGCAAATAAATTCAACGACAAAAAGGTATGTTTTTACGTTATCAGAATCAACCCGGGTAATATCTGCTCAGTACGGTGAGAGAAATGCAGTTGGGTTGGCGGATATTCAGTATATTGGCGGGGGGGGGGGGGGGGTACCATGATTGTCATGGAGAGGCATTTCCGAGTACAATGGTGGATGTGCAGTACGGTGGGGTCACTTTATTAATTCTCACACCGTACTGAATGGGAGACGAATCTCTCCCGAAACGTTGCCCTACTAAATATCGAAGGTTTGTCATGAAAAGTGATGGCTATGATGTCTAATACGGCGTCAGAAACAGCCTTGATAAGTTCGAATGTATTTACTCTGTCCATGTTTGTTAGTTTTTCGCTAGATTATTCCGCCTGATTATCCAAATTTTTTTCTTCCGCAGGTTATTTTCATGAGTGCTCGAGTTCATCCTGGCGAAACTCCATCGAGTTTTGTGTTCAACGGTTTCCTTGATTTCATACTGAGAAGAAACGATCCAAGGGCTGCCCTACTGAGAGACAAGTTTGTATTTAAGCTTATTCCGATGCTAAACCCTGATGGCGTGGTTAGAGGATATTACCGGACCGATACTCGCGGAGTAAATCTAAACCGGGTCTATTTAAACCCGGACAGCATTTGGCACCCGTCTATATTCGCAGTTAAATGTCTTATTTCGTACTATCATACAAATGGTGGGGTTATTGGAGGAAGTGATCTAGAATCAACGGTGAAGGACGAAAAAGTGGGAGATTGTAAATACGCAACGGCGTTGCAAGTTTCTAATAGCGAGAATCAGGTCAACATAAATGTCAACAGCGATTTAGAGGAGATTTGTACGACGGAAAAAGAGCTTAACAATGAAAATTCTACTACCACTGTAGATGAATTAAAACAATTACCAGAAACTAAAGAAATAGCAGACGCAAAAGCTGGCAAAAGTACTGAGAATACTGTTGTTCCAAGTGAAACGAAATCCCCAGATACAATAGCCAGAGAAAGCGCCATTTCAGATAAGAATGAATGTAACGAATCTGGCCTCGCTTTGTACGTAGATCTCCATGGACATGCTTCGAAAAGAGGCTGCTTTATTTATGCAAACAATTTCGAAAACGAGAATGATCAAATCAATTGTCTGCTCTTTCCAAAGCTCATGTCCATAAATTCGCCGAATTTCGATTTCAACGCGTGTAATTTCAGTTTGAAAAATATGCTAAGCAAGGATAAAAGGGATGGAATGTCAAAAGAAGGATCTGGTCGTGTGGCTATTTTGAAATCAACTGGAATTTTGCACAGGTTAGCTCTTGCTTCTATTTGATATTGTTCCTCTGCTGCATCTTTATATTTTCGTAGAACTCCTGCTCTGTGCTACGCTCACTCATTCAGTTTTTGTTCTTATCTTTTATGAAAAAGACCTTCTTGCTAAGCAACTTGTTAACATTATAAGCATTTCGTATTAAGAGCAGTTGTCTTCGGCCTTCTTCTCATTTTTGAAGCGATTTGTCACCGACTTATCAGCCAACTCTTTTCAAAAACATGATCAAATAGCTTTTCCGAGAGGGCTTCACAACAGTAAACTTTACATCTACGTATCTCAAACAGTTTTGGAGATTGCAAATATGTTGACCCAATTTTTCAGTCTGGTGTTTCTTATGGAGGTTGCCCTTATAGAAAGAACTCGTTTACTCTGTATGCGCACTCTTTTAATTCAAAAGCGATGCGAATGACTTGAAACTATGCATCGTCTTTCCCAAATATTCGTCAGGGAACCAAAGCTGACTGTCTGCTAAATTCAAAGCCTGCAAGGTTTCTATGTGTTGTTGTTGTCTGCTCTTTAGCCTGAGTTTGACCAAACAGTCACATTGTTCTGGCTATTTTGGTCACTTTACTAAGCCATTGGGCGTCTCAAATGCAGTTTTTGCTGCAAAACTTGTCCTTCCTTTCTTCATTCTTCCTTTTTGGTACAATAAGGACAATGCAACAGGCGATGCACACATCAAATTTGTATTTCTCTCGAATAGCATAAACTAAAAAACCAGTAACTTTGATTTTTCAGCTACACTCTTGAGTGCAATTATAATACCGGACGTATAACTAACACTGTTCCGTCCGCATTTGGTGACAATGGAAGAGCGACGCCGCCTATTCAAGCAAGTTATCCACCAAAATATACACCGGAAATCTATGCAGAGGTACGTTACCCTTATCGCATGCCTTGAAGCCTTTCGGTTAATCCTTGAGTTACCCCTCGTTGTATAAGCCCCTCGGATAAGGTCAGCCATTACGGCTCCACCCTGATCCTGATCCCAAATGCAGTTCTCCCGATGCAGGGCCAATCTGACAGCTTCCACATTTTTCGAACCCTACTCGATGTAGTGTTTAGGGGAGCTGTGAGCGAACTACGACCTTTTGGTGAGTCTAGGTGCTGTTGGCGTCGTGGTCTTGTCCTGCTTGCTTATGGTGTCAGAAGTTCAGCGAAGTCAGGGTTCGAGCTCCAGCCACGGTAGCGTCACAGCCAGGGTCGAGGTATCGATTAGGTAACCTACTACTGAGATCCTAGCTACTGGCGCTACAATACACCATTTAACCTTCACCTTCTAGAATCGAGGGAGGGCGACAGATCCTATAGCATCATCAGATTAGAGCTGTGTTGTTATCTGCAGATAATTTAACAGTTCATAGGAACTTTAGCCAGCATTGTAGATTGGTATTGTGTTTTGAACATTTATGCATCGCGATTGGCAACTACTTTCTTTTTCTTTCTAGGTTGGCAGAGCATTAGCCATCTCTGTATTAGATTTATTTGAGATAAACCCATGGTCAAGAATTCTTTCGTCAGAGTTTCACACTATCAGAAACATCAAAGCTTGGCTTTGTACTTACGTCCAGCAAACTAAAGAAATTCTTGCTTCAAAAAAGGCAAACAACTCAAAGAACTCAAGGTAACTTCTTTTAATCCTGCATTCTTTGTTCCTGTACCAGTGGCGTAGCAGGGGAATGTGGGGCCTTTAGTGAAGAAAGAGGACTGGGGCCCCTCTTTTTAAGGGACATCGGATGGGTGGACATTCTAATGCTTTTTTAAGAAGAAAGACAAAAGGCAATTGTTCTAAACAAGAAAAGAGAAGGGTAACTTGAGCACATTTCCCCAGTTAATATGTTAAAGTAGGCTTCGTGTAGAAGTCGGTGGCCCACTTCCTAGAAAGGTAAAGGTAAGGGAAAAGTAACAGGTACACAGCACATGCTTATCCTTTGATTTAAAAACGTCGTTGGCGTATTTTAATTTCTGTATAGTATGTAACTGTATGTAATGTAACTAAATGTAACTAAATTTCCTTTCTTCAGCAACTCTAATGCTACACTGTTGCCGCTGACGAGACCTCGAGGTGGTTCGGAAAGCTCCTGCAAGTTGGTTAACATGAAGCACGGGACAACATCTAAGACTAACATAACAAGATCGGAAAGAAATGGCTTACGCAAGACAAGCAAATGCAAAATTGAACTTGTAAAGCCTTGTCAGACGTTTCCAGGTAAACTTTGACGAGGCCAATATTTCTTTCTTTAGTCTCCTTTGTTCAATTCGTTTAGTACAACGACGTTTACGATTCTTCTATTATCAGGTATAACTTCAGTTCACATTGAAAATCTCGTACACCTTTGGTGGAAGTCCTATTGTTTTCTCGGAAATCCTTGAAAGTCCTTTTGTTTTAATAACCAAATGCCCTCGATTACCATGGGATAGAACCTCTGCAAGTATAACCATGGTATACCCTTATTTACAATGCAAGGATAACCATGGTATAACCTCATTTACAATGCAAATATAGCCACGGTATACCCTTATTTACAATGCAAGGATAACCATGGTATAACCTCATTTACAATGCAAGGATAACCATAGTATAACCTCATTTACAATGCTAGTATAACCATAGTATAACTTCATTTTACAATGCAAGTATTACCATGGTATTTCCTCATTTACAATGCAAGTATTACCATGGTATAGCTTCATTTTATAATGCAAGTATTACCATGGTATAACTTCATTTTACAATGCAAGTATAACCATGGTATCACCTCATTTACAATGCAAGTATTACCATGGTATAGCTTCATTTTCAATACAAGTATAACCATGGTATAACTTCATTTTACAATGCAAGTATAACCATGGTATAACCTCATTTACAATGCAAGTATTGCCATGGTATAACCTCATTTTACAATGCAAGTATTACCATGGTATAACCTCATTTACAATGCAAGTATAACCATGGTATAACCTCATTTGCAATGCAAATATAACCATGGTATAACCTCATTTACAATGCAAGTATAACCATGGTAGAACCTCATTTTCAATACAAGTATAACCATGGTATAACCTCGTTTACAATGCAAGTATTACCATGGTATAACCTCATTTTCAATACAAGTGTAACCATGGTATTACCTCGTATTATTCTCCACTTTCAACGCACATAATTTGTCATATTTGTTAACTTTTGACTAATTAAAGCGTTACTCAAGGCAGCAATCAAAATGTAAGATTGAGTTTGGCTCATAAACTGGACCCTAGATTTGATCATTCCTTACCCTGATGAAAGTGATAGTATAACTTTGACTTGTAGTGATATGGTTACGATGCTCAGTGACTAACCTATGTTTGGTGATTGTTCATTTTTCAGGTGTTGATGAAAAAGCCATACCGACAGCTGTAAAAATTACAAAATTGCAGACAAAGTGTGCTCCTCGTGTTGAAGATAAATCAAAGGAGAATGCAGAAGCATGCAAAGAGTTACAAGTTTATTCAGAGGAAAGACTACAGCAAAAACAACAAGCCAAGGTATGTTCTTCCTCTGCCTTTGACTTTGCTGTAGCGCAGACGCCCGTTTGTTTTCTATGAAACTATATTATTAACGAGAGTCAGTACAGCAAGTTTCTAAATCAGTGAAAGTACTCTGTCAAAATAACGGTCATATAGCAGTTATTCGATTATCCGGCCTACTCGGGACACAAGATTTTCAAAATGTGTGCGGATAATCCAAAATTCCGGATAATCGATAATATATAATCATAGCAAAAAACCAGTTACAAACTAACAAGAGTAGCTTTTAAAGATTATTTTGCAAGCAAAAAAATTCTCGCATACTAGAGTAATTGAGGTTTTAGAGTGATTTTGTGATGATTTCTGCGTGATATTTTGACCTTCGAATGGTTTGTGCAGAAAAATAGAATATTCGCTCAATAATGCTTTCGTAGTTGAACTTTTTTGACAGACCGGATAATCGAAGTCCGGATGAACAAGGGTCATATTTTGTTACGTTTCTTTGTTAATTAAAGGAGATTTCTTCGTGAAGAATGCCAGCAAACCAAGGTTTAGTAACCTAATGAATTAAGCGAAAGAGTTTGTACTGTGTCTTTACCTTTCTTTCAATTTCCATTTTAGAAACCTCTGTCCCAAACAGTTGGATCGAAATCGAGGTCACAGATAAGCAAGGTTACACTTAGTCTTGAGTCGAGCAAGAAGCTAAGGTAACGTTAACCAACTTCTAAATCCAATTATAAATCCTAATACTATTTATGCGCAATTTTTAGCTTAGCATTCCTATGTATAATGATTCTTTGATGCAATCTCTAGAGATGCTTTATGTTAGTGTGAATTAGTGTTTCTTTACTATTGTAAATGCTAACATTTAATAATGCACAATTACAATTACAATTTCAATAAATTACAATTACAATTACAATTACAATTAATTACAATTAATTACAATTACAATTACAATTAATTACAATTACGATTAAAATTACAATTACAACTACAATTACAATAAATTGCAATTATAATTAAAATTACAATTACAATTACAATTACAATTAATTGCAATTACAATTACAATTACAATTACAATTACAATTACAATTACAATTACAATTACAATATATACATGCATGCATGCATACATGAACAAACAAAAGGTCAACGATAATTTCAATGAGCCAAAGAGTCCGATGAAACCGTTGACCATCTCTTCAAGCCACACTGTCCTCCCGTTTGGTTTTGTGTCTAGGCTATGTAAGCATTTTATACGTGTGACAAATAACAAATACGCGTTGCAAACACGCAAGTATTAGGATAGATTCTTTTATCAGTAGCATACCACAATTGATGGGTTTTGAACCCAAGGCTGCATGATCAGAGAATCAACGACTATTCCCCGGGCTTCAGAGCCCAATGAAATTGTCGAAAAACTCTCCTTAGCCGTCAAGTAACACGTGGAGAATAGATAGTGGATTATGTTGGAGTTGTTACATATTTTCAGTTCTTTAATGAGTAATTTTTGCATTATTTTAGATCAAAGAAAACCATTTCTGAAGAAGTTGAAAAACGTGTTCAAGCTTATAGAAAGAAATCAACAAACGAATTAGTAAGTTAAAGTTGCCTTGCATTTTTTATACATAATTTCTTTCAATATCTGAACCATACTGAAGCACATGAAGAAGCGTAATGTTGTATCTAAGTAATCAAACATTGTTTGAAAATTTGAAATTTGCTTGTCAAACATAATGGTTGGTTGTTTGGCCGCATCATAAAGCATTGCTCGTCAAGCATATTTTCCTTGATACAACCATATAATGTATTTGAAGTGAGACACGGAATATGTGAATTCCAAGTATTATGTTGGACATACGTTATATAAAGACTTCCTTGACCATCTCTTTATTATTAATTAAAAAAGGTACCTACAATAATCGCCAAAAATATTTGGGACAGTATGTTATAAGGATGTATTACCTTAAAAATCCACTCCCATTGCAATATATTTGGGTAATTAGATCCCCTCCTCTGACTTAGTGTTGGAACCATTGGCAATATCGATTTCATCAACATTGAGTCGGGCGGGCAAGGGGTATGCGTGTTTAAAGTTTCCCTGCATTTTTGGCGAGGATTATACCTAACATATGTAAGATCTAAACCCCTGTCCAACAATCAAAACATTGTTTGTCAAACATTTGAATTTGCATGTCAAGAAAACATTGCTTGTATCACCATTAGTTCTTTTCTTCGCTAATACGCTTATCTTTTTATTGAAGACACGAAATTGCAGAAAGCGACAGTCAGCACCTGAAGTTCTCAGTAACAAAAGTCAAGAGAGGTGACCAAGTTGGACTATGTGCCTGTCAGATTTGAATGGACATACCCGCATATGTATGTGAACTTTTGTTCGAATGTTTCATTACACTATCAGCACATTTATTTAAATATCAACATGAAGCGAAATAAATGCTTCGAAGTTCCTTTCCACGTCATAAGATACACAGGGTAGCACATGTCTCCTTTTCTGACGCTCAATGCAACAACTGCTAGAAATTGGGAAATAACATTGGGAACATTTTGGGGTTACTCCTCTGGTAGCAATGCTCGTTCAACTTTCTACTCATTCTCTTTCTACTACCTAGCACTCTGTAGTTTTGATCAACGCTGTAGTAGCTACACCACACTTGTTGTTACTTGCAAGCCTAGCTGAGTCAAGTAAGCGAATACACGGTGAAGGGTATTTTTCATTCACAAAAGTTGATTAAACTTTGAATTCTGATTAATATGTAATAAGATAAATTATATCATCAAATCAAATCGGCATCTCTATGCTTTATTAAAAATATATGTGTTAATATAAAACTATATAATGAAATTCCTATCAACTTGGTTGTACTGTTTCGTCTCATAACTAAGAACTTCTATCTTATTCCCTTTCAAACATTCCAGCACTTTAAATACCATATACGTAAAAGCATTCTTCTCTAAATTAACTGTTCGTTTGAGTTTGCCTCTTCGTCTTCTTGACCAAGGATTTTTTACAAGTTTTGGCGGCAGTTTTTCTGGCTCTACCTCTTGCTTTTTGAAGAGGAAATCAAACTTTTGTTGCTCACTTTTTGCCGATGGGGAAACTAAAGACGTTGGCTGTTGTTGTTGTTGTGGCTGTAGTTGTTGCTGTTGCTGTGGCAACTGCTGTTGCTGTTGCTGTTTTTGTTGTGGTTGTTGCTGTTCATCTTCTTCTTTAATTCCAATTTCGAATGTTGCAGGTTCGCTAATTGTTTCTGTTTGATACTCTGCAGTAGGTTTGCTTTCAACTGGAGTGTTGGGCCGTGCTGTTGAAGGTCTGCGCTTCTTCGTGACCATTTTTTGTGCCGCTTGAACGGCATGGTACGCCTTTCGAACCTTTGTCATAATATTTTGCTGTGGTTTTTCTTCGTACTTCTGACTGTCAGTCTCGATAACAGAATCCTGAGATGAAATCATGTCTTGAGATAAAGACCTTTTCTCTTTTAAAGATGTTACATGCATTGTTTGCAAAAGATCTGCATTTGGCCTGAACCCGCTCTGTGAATAAAGCCTGTGATAGTAATTATAGAAGAAATCTTCCAGAGAGCATAATTCTTCTTTCATCAAACACATTTTGAATTGCTCCGGGAGCTTCTTATTGCTTAGGAATCCTGCATCAATTCCTGTTAATAGCAGTACAAATAATTCAGTGATCTGTCGCATTTCTCTAAATATAGTGTATATTAAATGACTCTCGTAAATTTCCCGTTTGTCTTCCATAAACTGCATTCTAAATACCATACCATCCTGTGTTATACTTGGATAATACTTCAACGTGTCTTCACCATATACAGCAATGGCTTTTGAAAACCGCTCCAGTTCAAGATAAAGTAAGGCCTCTGTATCGATTTCAAAAACATCAGAGAGACTCGATAACTCTTTGTCTTCATTTTCGCTTAGAAATACCCCATGTACTTGCAAGGTTTTTATCACGTCTTCTTTACGAGATACCCACGCTGGTTTATTTTCATTCTTATCCTCGATGATCTCATTCACTCTAAAAACATTGAACGTGCGAACATTATAAAATAAAGACACAGCTTTCGTTACGAACTCATCCTCCCGCTGTTGCTTCATCATGATCTCGTTTTCATCTTTAGCCTCTTTGTCCCGCAAACAGATGAACCCTGCGACGGTTAGGGACATAACCGTGCAAATAAAGCAGATGAGAGTCATTATAGCAGGCAGTATTACTGACGATTGAAAGAAATAGTCGTTTTCAATGGCTGTAGAGTTCATTGTGTACGTTAGAGTATAATACACTTTTTCAGTACTGGCTTCGCTGAAGAAGTATTTGCTTGCGAGCTCAAGAGAAAATCAGCTAAAAATGGTGATTTCAAATCTTTTCACTTTGTCGGTTTGTTTTATAGTACGAAAATCTTTTTCGCTACTTTCGTTACTTCGTTGCTACTCCTAATGTTACTTCTTCTATACATCTGTTGTGCTTTCTTGTGTTACAAACAGTTCGGAACCTCGTTGCGTTTTTGGCACAATGCTGATCGACTTTTCAATCTGAACAACGGGCACAGTTTTCCTTGATTTTGCCGCGCTATTTCTCGCGGTTATCAGTTGTCTCACACGCAACTTCAGGACAAGCGCTGATCTGGTTAGATTACCCAACTCCAGTTTTGGTAAATACCGAAAGCTACCATGTGGGGACTAATGCTTTCCAACCTGGATTCTTTCTTTGAATTAGATCCTTAAAAAATTCTTCTATGCTAATGCGTGTTTTTGTTGTTGATTCTTGCACATTTGTAAACGATGGTCTGTTTTGTTACCATTGATTGATGTTGTATCGACGATTCCACTGATCCTACTCGTGTTTTATCATGTCGGATTCAGTTGTGCTGTTTTTGTTGGCTTCTGCTCTGTCCGTTTGCAATCCGTGTCGTTCCAGATTGTGACACGGTTACAAAACTTCTAGAGTATGGTATTGTGATACACGCAGTGATGTGTATATGTATCCACAATGATTGCAGGATGGGTCCTTCAAATCTGGCTTTGCATCGTAACTGCTTTTGGAATGTAAAAACGATAAATAAAAGTCAATGACAATTGTGCACGAAAATCGTTATAACGTAAAGTGAAACATTCTTTATCCATTGGTGAAATTCTACAGCACTCGTCCACTAGGTAAAAATTTGCAATTCAATCTCGTTGCACCAGCTTCAATCCACCATCTCTATTCACATAATTACTTTGAACTTCAATAAATACATCTGTTTGTTGTTATTTACTGTTATTTACAAAATAACAAATTATATCTCTTTTCTGCAAATTAAACTCTATTCTTGAAGTAGAAAAGAAGCGAAAATATGTTGAATATAACGCCTGACTATGTGTGACCAGGTCATGTGTGAATAAACCTATAAGCACATGACTGAACTTGTTTTAGATTTCTAAATAATTGATGCTTTTGCAAGTATGGTTCAAGGCTTTCAAAGGTATAACACTTGTTTCTTGAAATTCAGTCCAGTTACCGTAAATTCTCAAATACACGCGGTTTTTTATAAGCAACTTCGCTCGGGTCTAGTTCAAAAGTTGCTTATTTTTGTACCTTTTACGGCACCTTTTAGTAGCAAAAGTTGCTTAGTAGTTGCTTAATTTCAACTGTATATTTGGAGTTATCCTATAGCATTTTATGCAACATAGCGCTAGAACACCTAGTATACACCAAAGAAATACCAATCAAGAACTATCTACCATGTAATTTTTACCATATAGAGACTTATTGAAAGTTAAACGGAAACCCCTCAACGAAATGCTTCACGTAATGAGTACACGCTTTTTTTTTATAAGGAACCTACCTCAAGGCCTAGTTCTCAAAGTTCCTTATTTTGGGCGTCTTTTGAGGCAATTGTAGTTCCAAAAGTTCCTTAATAGTTCCTTAATTATAACTGCATATACAGTGGTCTTAACAATAAAAGAGAGACATTTGCATGTGAGCAAAGCTCGAGACTACTCAAGGAAACATTGGATACATGCATAACGTACAAATTATGTGATTTTCGACTGCAAATGAATGGAACCGGCTTTCTAATTCTTGATAATTTGCAGTGATAAAAGTATTAAACATTCAAAAGTTCCTTAATGATTTTCTCCTTAGTAGTATAAGTTCTTTAAATTTTCGGGCCTTCTACATGTAGGTTCCTTATAAAGTGGTTCCTTATAAAAAAAAGCGTGTAACACTCCGTTGATACCGTATGCAAGTTAAGACGGCAAATGAATGGAAATAGCTTCTATGTTGATAAGTCCTCGATTGCTTTGTACCCCCCTTGCCCCCCCCCCCCTTGGCTACGCTACTGAAGCTCCTGGCATTCTTGCAAATTAGCTACTAGTAATCAGACTCAATTCATATGGTATATTTCTGACTTCTTGCGAAGAAAAGATACATGAAATCAGTATCGGTTGTTTCCTTTCAACAGTACTTACCTCAGATCTTCATTCTAATCCAAAGGCGAAATAAGATTCAAATGTAGAGTGGGTAGGGTAGTCTTTTGGACATTTTCTTACGTGGAGAACTAATAGACTACACCACATCACCCCCTTGATCACCCCCTGATTGCCCCGATCAGTGGTTTCGAACCCCTTTTCCTATCAGCCTCGCTTTCGAATTGGGGTGTGTTCCTTCGACTTCGAACTCATCGACTGATTGATGAAATGGAATCTGTGATCACGTTGCCCGGCAGTTTTGCAAAATAGAAGACTTTGATCTGGCCTTCTTGCACTTTTGCAGACGTAATTGAATGTAAATACAAACTTTTAAATAATTGTTCGTGCTATAGCAAGTTAAGTGCTGTAAAATGGCTGTTAGGTTATTTTCATATGACTATCTGTCTCCAAGACAGCTGGCTGGATTTGACAAGTACAAGGTAGGTAGGCCTAAGCCCAAACTCTTTTGCTCACGCTTTGTTTTTGGCATTGTGCCCTGAACTTCTTTGCGCATTAGTATCTAGCAGTTTACAGACTTTCCAGTCTGATCTTGTAAAGACGAGCAATTTCTCGAAACAAACGCATTTAAAACTATTGAGAACTAGAAGCTCCTTAGATCTGAAACAAATCAAGCAAAACAAACGAAGCAAAACAGTCTAGCCTACACATAATGAGTGATGACCTTTATTATGTGATCTGCATAGGCGAAGGCCCATTTAATTATTTTGCTGCGAAATCTGTGTTTATTGGCGGGAATTTTTCTAATTAGTAATATCAAACTAAGGTGCTAAACTTTATTTCTCGTTTATATTTTCTGAAACTGGCCTCTTGAAACCTTCTTAATAAAGGATGTCATTCAAAGTTGTCATTATATTGATTCTTATACATATTCTATTTTCAGTATAGATCTGTGGATACATCTCCGTTTGCTACTTATATTATGCATCCATTTTGGAATCAATTTGTGAAGGTAAATTGTTACGTATTTTATTATAAACTAGCCCTTGCCCGTGTAAGACCACCGCCTCACGAGGACCACCACCTCCCATGAGCTCGGCCAATAACGAATTCCACCTAAAAGACACTGTGCATTGAGGTGGCTATATTTGATGTTAATCTACATCTTGATCTTAATCTTAATGTTAGTCAAGTCATAATCTTTGTCTTCAACTTAGATGGAATCTTAATCTTAACTTCTACCAGAATTTGAATCTTAACCTTAATACAGATGAATTTCTAAGCATTGCCTTGCATAAATTAAACTTAACATTTTTCATTGTTCTCCTATACCATTACTCTTTTTCAGATATATCCACTATGGCTCTCTCCGAATATATTGACATTTGTTGGATGGCTGATGACATTAGGAAATTTCTTAGCTTTAGCATATATCGATTGGGATTTTAGAGCTGCAAATTATAACACTGATATTGATTATGTGCCGAGATGGGTTTGGCTAGCAGCTGGATTGTCTCAGTTTCTGTCACATACATTGGATGGCACTGATGGGAAGCAAGCTAGGAGAACCAATTCAAGGTATTTTCTCTAATGGATAATTGTATCTGTTTGATCCAGTTATAGCGTACTTGCTTATAAGTGGCAATGCCACAATTGATGGGATTTGAACCCGAGACTCCATGGAATGTACCACTGACATCGCCCTTAGAGCCAAAGAACAAAAGAAAGTCCCAATTTGAAATTTGTTGAAACCTGTGCGCAACATCCCCTCATATGTGGACACCTATCTTTCCAAGTACTGTTAATGAGAACCTATCTGTCTAGAAGATGCAGGTCAACATCAACATAAGTTGCTTTCCTAAATATGTATAAAGATCTGAATTCCAACTTTCTTTTGTAGCTCTCCACTTGGTGAAATGTTTGACCATGGTCTAGACAGTCTTGCTGTGTTTCTAATGGCAATGTCTCTATACACATTAGTTGGTAGTGGACTAAAATTGATGAGTTTTATTTCGCATATTGTGTAATAATGTTAGGATTCTATCTGGCTCATTGGGAAAAGTATAACACATCAGTTTTGTTCCTTCCATGGGCATATGATTTAAGTCAAGTGGTGAGTACACATTATGATATGATATTTCAAAATTACAAGAAACAGTGGAAACATTTTTGGACACACCAAAAGGCTTTTCATCTTCTGACACTCCTCAGAGTACAAACGTCAGAAAGAGATCGAAAAAAATGACAAAGGCGGTGTTACATGCGGCAAACAAATGACAGAGGCGTTTTCATTTGTTTCAGTCGTTTCTGATGTTTATACTCTGAGGAGTGTCAGACGAAAAAAGCTTTTCAAGTATGTCCGAAAATATTTCCGCTATTCATTGTGAAGTTTTGTACTGCTCAAAGACTAATATTGCTATTTCTTCAATTTAAAGCCCCCTTCTTCTACAAATTGTCCTTTGAATAAACACCCAGTGCTAGAATTTTATAATGTAAACCATCTCTTTGAAACCCCCTATGTAAATAAAACCTCTATTACAGGGGGAGTTTATTTGAATCATTGGCCATTTTCAATTTATAACTAACTCATCAAGATTGCTAGAAATAGCGGAAACATCTTTGGACACACAAAGAAGGTTTTTTTGTCTGGAAATCCTCAAAGTATAAAATATATAGTTAAAAACAGGTCAGAACAATTGACTAAGGCAGATTTAAACCCAGATGTGAATCGAAATGCACCAATAAGAAAGGTAAAACTAGATTGGAATAGTGATTGAAACACCAACCAGCTTGCATCTAACAACGGATAACCAATTAAACTAATTGAAAAGTCAAAGTGAGAAAACGAAACTCTTTCTTTCTATCTATGCAGAACCGGCCTTTGTGGACAGATTCCGAAAAAATTTAGTGAAATTATGATCTTGTTTTGCCAATTAATCGAAAACAGTCTTTGCTGTAAATTTCTGCGAAATCAGGGTCACCCAATAAATGTTGACCTTTAGCCGAATCATGCATCAGATTGCGGTGGTTGCTCTGTTTGTCAGAAAATGTGTTGACACAACTCATCAATATGAAGTTGGAAACAAGATTTCTTCCTCTTTAAAGAGCATCCTCCCTAATATTGCTTTAAAATGCGTTGTTGACTGCCTGCTAAGGTCTCGATTCTTGCAGTACATTTCTTGCTACACTGTATTCGATTTTTGATGTTTTTAGGGTCTTGCTGGTGCATATGTAGCTACTTATTTCTATGGCCCACAAATGTGGAAGGCTGCAATTCTTGGTGAATGGCGAATCAACCATATTTTCAAGATTGCTGTCCACTGTATGTCAAATAGTTACTTTACTCTTTCTCTTCTCATTCGTTTTTGAAAAACTAATGCAAATGAAAAGTAGATAACAACACGTTGTACTACATTTTTTCGCGTATGGTTTATCAAAGCATTTTCTTCTTTGTTATAGTTTCTCTCTGGGGAATGGGTCTTCCAGTAAGTCTTTGGCATATCGTAAGGTGAGCTTTAACCTTCTCTTTTGAAATTAAGATTTTTTCTCTGAAATTCTGCAGGTCTATATCGATTTATTGGTTATCATACACTTATTGTATTTTCAAACACCGCCCTTCACATGTATTGAACGTCGAGGGGCAATTCACTCCTAAGAAATCTCGTACACCCTTGCTTTAAATCTTTTCGCAGAAATCTCGTACGTCCTTTGAAATGCCCTTCGTTGAACGTAACTTGAGGATTATCCAAGTACATGAGAGGGACGACGTTTGAATTGATTTGGTTCGGCCGACAATTTAGTAAAAGGGTTGAACGACCTTGGTCGGCAGTTCTTTCTGAGCCACACGGCAAAAGAGCAAGTTGGTTTCAAACGTTGAGCTTTTCATTTGCTGATCTCAGTCCGTAAATAAATCCTTAAACTCAGTTGAATCAACATCATTAAGGTCGAGGTTTAAAATGGGATCATAACATGCTTGTCACTCTTAACTGAGTCAGATTTAGCAAACTATGAGTGCAACGTTTGAACCAGGCCTTTGTTAATGTTGATATGTGTCTTGATTCTGTGCATTTCTTCTAGAGCGCGATGGAAACATCCAGAAAGCTGTCCAACTGTACGTGAAGGCTTAATTCCAATAATATTGGTCTTGTCACTTTTTGGAACATTTTCAATCTGGGCGTGGTTATCACCTACCAATATTCTTTTCAACCACCCAAGAGTATTCTGTTTCGCTTTGGGGATTGTCTTTTCAAATATCACGGTGAGTCTTTCTTATCAAGTAATTTCAAGTAATTTATTTGGGATGCCCGTTTAGGCCCTGGCCGAACGATCAAACATTGTTTATCAAACATTAGAAATTTGTTCATCAAGCAATGTTTGAACGTATGGCCACATTACATAACAATGCTTGAAAAGCGAGAAAAACCATATTTTTGTGCAATTCTTTCGAAAAAGCTTAAAAACATTTTTGGCTGACACAAGCACAAAATGTTTGACAAGCGATGTTTTGCGGCGTGGCCATGTGGTAAAACATTTTAGTGACAAGAAAATTTCCAATGTTTGACAAAATGTTTTGATAGTTTGGGCAGAAACTTAGTTCTTGTATGAGGTAGGTACCTTATTTCGCTTAATGACACTGATTTGCCTAAGTTTGCCCATACGTAACTCTATTTTAGTTACCAGCATAATCTATAAAACTCGAGCGCGAATTTTAGGGGGGTGGTTAGCCGGTTAGAATGCTCCAGCCATGCAAGCCCTAGCCGAAATATATTGGGTATACCAACGTGGGGGTATCGAAACCAGACCAAGGAAGACAAAACTGAGAAGGGGCAGAAGCCTTAACTGTGCCTTGCTTTATTATCTAATAACTGTGCTATCCTGAAAAGTTTTAAATTCATTTTCACAAACCATTAATTGTGATTTATATAATAACCTATTTGTGAAACGCATTTAGCGATTTTCAAACTTAATCACCGAGACGCAGCCTTGCTTGGCTAAAAACCTTCACGACCACTTTGCATAGAGCTATAACAAATATCAGATAGTAGAAAGCCATAAAAATAAGATTTTCATAATCATGACGCCTTTAATCATTCAAAATCATCGAATTGAAGATTGGATTTCTAGTTAAAAAATCTCTTTGAATCAAATATTTCTTTTTACATACTGAAAGTATAATTCTACTCATATTTGAATATTTTACAGAGAATGTAGTAAAGTTATCATACGAGAAAGTAGTGTTCCTTTCGATATTCTTAACAATAATGATAATGTTTTGATATTCTAAAATCTTTATAAGGCAAATATTCTATCTTTAGGTACTCTTACGACTACAATAGTGCTTCAATATTCTAAAATCTTAATATAGCAAATATACTTTCTTAAGGCATTCTCACAATAATGATAGTGTTTCGATATTCTTAAATATTAGTATAGCAAATACAGCTTCTTTACGTATTCTTACAATGATAATAATAAGACTTCAATATTTTAAAATTTCCATCTAGCATTTATATAGCAGTTATCCCTTTCGGAATGGGCATATTAACAATTTTCAAAATGCGTTTCTTTAGGTTTTTTTGCAATACTAATAGTGGTTACCTTATTCATGCTACTACTAATGCTTTCACTTGATATTTGCTAATTCTAATATTTAAAATATTAATATTTACAATATTGATACATACTTAGACATATGGTAAAACGTCAAGTCGTAACATAAAAAATTTTGATATTCTTCAGTTTTAAAAAACTTCAAGGTAGAGAAAAAGCGTGGAAACAACTTTGGTCGTACTTAAAAACTTAACTGTCATTCGGTAAAAGCTTTTCAGTATGACCAATGATGTTTCGCTCTTTTTGGAGGCTGGAATCGAGCTTTTAGGTACATAGAACCTGGGAAAAATTAACATAACATGTATATGCAGTGGCAAGATTTGATAAAACGTGGTTTTTCTTCCATTTTGAAGTAAAGGCCTAAGGATTTTGTTATATTTTGGAAAGCCAGAATAAAAAATACATAATATTTGAATTTCAACCGAATTATAATCTGCCTATAAATGCCAGAGAGGAAAATTGGCAAATTTTCCAAAGAGATGCGGAAAATTAGAATGGGAAGCAGAGTAAATGAAGTAGGTTGAGAAGATAAGATGTCAGATTGAAGATGAAAAAGAAGTCAGAATCACAAATCATAATGACTGGTACGTTTTAGTCTTCGAATGGATAAGGAAGAGAAATGAATGTCGTTGCTCTAACTGTACAAATGATATTGAAAACTGGGCTCTTCAGGAAAGTGAAGTTCTTTATTACAAATGTATTTACAAAACTAAGCCTCAAGATTTGACTATCCTAGTTCAAATAGAATTCTAGTACCAGAAGGTTTAGCTAGAAATGGCTAAAAGTATACGCTAGAGGCCAGATGGCCTTGCTAGCCACAGATTTTCATGCCTTTCTGCTGGAAATGGGAAAAGTTTGATTTGGATTTGAAGGCAATATTTGGTAGGTTCAAGTTTGGTTAAGCCTTATGGCTCGGTATTGGTATCATGGAAGAGAGCTATGCCGGTTTCTATGATGCAAGAGGTTTTTGGAGGCTTAGTTTTGAAACAAGTATCAAGTAAAAAGAGTTCGATTTTGAAGAAACATTTTCAATGGATTTTGCAAGAGAGAAAATTTATACTGTGTTTCAAAGCTAAAATTGGAAGAATAGACAATGGAGAATGGATAACCTACGGTCGTTTGCAGTAAAGTTGTGCATCAAAATTGTCGAAATCGCACGAAATCAAGGGTTTGTGAAGTAAATGCTTACGTGACATTAGTGCTCCGTGTTGGTCGTCCGTGTCTGCTTTTCCCGAAAGATGCAATCGTTGGAAATTGACCATTGAAGGGAATATTAATGGGAACTGTGTTATTATTTCAGAGAAAACCCCAACAAGACAATTTAAAGTTCTACTATTTCAGATAATGTGATATTTTAACTTATTGTTTGTTTATTTAATGTATTCATATATCAATCTTTTGTTATATATATATTCATTTATTATTCAATTTAGTTATTTATATCTATATATCTATGTAGTTATTTATATTTACTTACTTCTGTGAGTGGGTTCTGCTCAATAAGCCTATGAAGTTTGGAGAAGAAGAAAAGCTGGCTCCTCTTTGCCAGCTCCACTGAGATGGTATAGAAAAGACAACACAACCAAGATAGCGTACGGACAAAACACTTTTATTTTCGCATTGAAGATTTGCCTGCAGATAGCGCTTAGCGATGGAACACCTACTAACAACTCGCCCATTCGACTCCATCCGTCACTCCTGACCATCAAACGCTATCTGATGACATCTTTCATTGATTCCCTTGGTTAATAAAAGCCGAGTAGTCACTGGGGCTTGTTCGGGGATAGCGAGCAAGCTTCATCGGAATGGTGATTCGAGGTACTCAATCCTAAATATTCTATCCAAATGAAAAATATGCAAGTACCTTTTAAATGATATTATTATAAATAAAGAAAAAACTGATGACATAACTGGACTGTGTTACTGACTACTATACTCTATACCGACTTACCTACACTCCCGATAAGAAGGGGATGTTCAACATCAGCAAGGAGTTCACTAACAGGACAAAACAGTTTTATTTTCGTATTGAATACCTGCCTGCAGATAGCGTTAGCGATGGAACACCTACTAACAACTCGCCCATTCGACGCCATCCGTCACTCCCGACCATCGAACGCTATCTGACGACATATTTCATTGATTCCCTTGGTTAATAAAAACCGAGTAGTCACGGGGGCTTGTTCGGGGATAGCGAGGAAGCTTCATTGGATTGGTGATTCGAGGTACTCAATTATAAATAGTCTATCCGAATGGAAAAGCACATGTAAATAACTTTTTAAAATGATATTGATTTAACTAAAGAAAGACTGATGACATAACTGACTGTGTTACTGACTACTACTCTACCGACTTACCTACACTCCTGTATAAGGAGGGGTGTTCTATAAGCACAAGACCTCACGTAACAACTGGTGCCCAGTGTGAGGAAGTCCAGTAGGTAAGTCAAGAGCAGTGTACACAAACACTACAGTTACACTACACTACAATACAGTTTATGTACTACGATGACGACTTCGTAGCCGAACCTGTGTCTTCGGACACCGAGTCCATCTACTCTGACGATTGGGAGTTTCCCGAAACCGAGGACACGACTTGGCATCGAACAATCATCATGCTGTACCCTGCGACGATTGCAGATGTGGTATTTGAAAGAGTATTCACCGAACCATTTCCGTGCAGAGGGCTGTATATCCCGTTCGTTGTTTTTAAGACAGACTGAACAAGTAAGACTGTTTTATTTCTATGTACGTGAAATAGTTCGTAATTATCTAAGTTTTAAGTTAAATTTGTTCGTATAAAGTAGCGTTAATTTTTGTTTAAAACTATGAGTCTGTTATCAAGGCGAAAATAAACAATAGAGAATATAATAATAAGTTGAAGATAAACAATAGAGAATATAATAATAAGTTGTACAATGGCCAAGATATATATAAGAAATAAGATAAATAAAGAAATAAATTATAAAGCTTCATCAGAATGGTTTCTCGAAGGTACGTAGATTGAAATTATACTATCCAAATAAAATATAAATTACTAGTACCTTTATAAAATTTTATGTATAAAAGAAGACTAAAAAAAAAAAAAAAGTAAATATCTCATTTACAATAAACTCAATACAAAATTATATACGTGAGCCTTAAAACAAATAAAAAAAATATACATATAAATAAATAAATAAATAAATAAATAAATAAATCTCCATTGTCGAAAATTCTACCAAAATTATATATATATATATATATATATATATATATATATATATATATATATATATATATATATCCCCGGTATTTATTTTATTCTCTATATTTAGTTACAGTATACCAGTATTATCAATAAAAGTTTCGTAATGCATCGTTTCTTAGCAACGTTATACTCTTAGTACTCTATTAAGTTGCAATATGTATTTATACAACTACATAATACATTACTCGTAGTTATGGACATTGAACTGGTATCGCTATAGTTATGCATTCAATAAAGTATTTAAAATTTTAGTCTTCGTTTTTACTCTGTATCACAAGATATGTATTCGCAATTAAGCTTCCGTGCTACTCGTCTTGTGTTGGCCGGGGACATCCGTGACACCACCCTTACCTCCCCTATATTTCTCTCCTATTCGATGAGGACATCGAATCTGGTGAGGGGGAAATGCCCGGGATTCTGAAGGTCCAAAAGTCGTGGTTCTCTATCGAATCAGGACCGTTACTCAACTGTTACCCATTATTTGTAACTGATGAACTTTGTAAGGTTCAGAGAGTATGACCTGACGCAATAGCGTCAGGGTGACCCCGATGGTGTCATTGATTCCCTCGGTTGATATAAGCCGAGTAGTCACTCAGCAAAATTAGACTTGTTCGGGGATAGCGAGCAAGCTTCACTGGCTTGACGATCGAAGGTACTGAACTATAATTTGTCTATCCAATTAAAGAAAACATACGTAAGTACCTTAAAAATTATATTGTTCATCATTTCAAATACAAATACGCACTGTCTTACTGACTGTTGTTTAACTGACTTGCCTACACTCCTGTATAAGGGGTGTTCCAACACGAAAGACCTCACGTAACAAGTCGTGCTTGGAATCTACGCTCCGGTGCCGGTGCAGCCCAAGGTGCTGAACCTCCATCACCTGAATTTAATCCAGCGGCAGATCAGCCAGCCGATTTAATTTTTGAAGAACCCGACGCAGTAGCTGCCCCGGAGGAGCACCGGAATGAAGGTCCCGACGCGGCTACATTACTTCTACAATTAACCGAACGGTTGACAAATATGGTACTACGACAGGAGGCAACGAGCAACCAACTGACGTATGAAATTAGGGAGAGAAACCGATGAGAAGAGAAGACGCAATTCTGCCCCCGCCAAATTTAAGAAATTTTCTTATAACAAACAAGATATCAACACTTGGCTGGAACAGTTCAACCAGTTCGTAGCATTCAATGGATGGTCGGAGTACAGAAAGACGGTTGCCTTTCCTCTCTTTCCCGAAGGTACGGCTGAAACTTATTACGCCACCCTAGATATCGATGTAAAGACAGACTTCCAGAAGGTGACCAAAGATTTAATCAAACGGTTCGGGGCTGAGCAGTTAGAATTTCTCGAACGACAAGCGCTCAGTTCCCGTTTCCAGAAGACGGACGAGACGTTGGAAGCTTATATTGAAGCCATTCAAACCAAATGCAACCGACTGAAACTATCAGCCCAAGAACGATTACTACAAAACCTATTGCCCGATATAAAAGAATACGTTATTCTGGGTAACCCAAAAACATACGACGAAGCAGAGCGTCTGGCTCGTCTTAAGGATAGTTTAAGCACCCAAAAGAAGGCAGCGCTCCCATTAGAAGAATCGATAAAACTATTAAGTAAGCTAGTGGACAACAAACAGGCAACACCAGCCGTAGCCGCGAATTTCGCTACCCAACCATATTGGCTAGGCAAGGTCGAGAACGACCTTAACGACATCCGTAACAAAGTTGCAGAGCAAGAAGGTTAAAAAAACTTGCAACAAGAGACAGGTGAAGGTTAAAGAATTAGAACTAAGAACAGTCAGTCATCAAATTTTATTGATTAGTTAAGGGAGTGATTATATTGATTAAATTGAAGCGAGAGCATATAAATCGAGTCTCTTTTTCTCAAAGGCTCACCAGAGAAACAGAACACCACAACCACGAAAATCAACACAACACAACAATTCTAGTTTCGCCCATCGAGGCCGGGGCAACCATGATTTGCTTGACCCCAAACGTTGTACTGATAGAAGTTATAATCTCAACATGTTTCAATGTCATTCGTCGGACAATACAGACTCTAGTATGTTTAATCCTACTGTTCTCTGTTTACATCCTATCCGGTTAATAATATCGTATGTAAGTACCTTCAGATATTGTATTTTATAAAGCAATGACTGTGGCATGAACTTGACTTGACTCTTTCTACCTACTACGGAAAGCTACGGAATACGACTTACCTAAACTCCTGTCTAAGGAGGGTGTCTGAACTATACACCAGCCGCAACAACTGGCATTGCAACAAGAGACAGGTGCAGGTGTAGCTCAAGGAATTTAACCATCAGTGTATTAATGTCCTGCAGATAGCGTTTAGCGATGGAACACCTACTAACAACACGCCCATTCGACAACCATCCTTCACTCCCGACCATCGAACGCTATCCGACGACATCTTTTAAGCTGTTGTAATTACGTTATCAACCAAAACCGCTTGCCTTCGTCGTTCTAATCATACTATCTTGGAAGATATATATGGTCAATTATGGCTAATCACCGCAACTGGTACTTTCACCATTATTAACGCTTCTTCTCTCCCACACGAAGCTCATCATTTTACTCTTCCGCGCATACGAGGTTTCAACTCTCGCCTAGCCCAGATGAAACAACCAACTCTTCCGCATACCTCTCTCCTGCAAGTTGTATCTGACAATCACGCCCTTCTTACCGAATTTAAAGACTTCTCCACTGTAACCGACAATGATAGTTTTCTCGAAGGACTTGGTACAGTTTTTGGTCAAGCGGTTTCTGCTTTAGCCAAAGGTGGCTCAAAACTGGTCACAGCAGCGGGCGAGGGCCTGCATGACAGTTTTGAAGGTCTTGGAGACTTTAGTCTTAAATTTGCCAAGGGTATGTCTAATTCGACAGCTACCTTATTTGAAGCTGATGGACATGTCATTCAAGATATGACTAAAGGCACCACTTCACTATTTTCTCGCATATTCAGCAATGTTGGTACAATTGTCTTATGGGCAATTGTTTTACTGCTTATTTTCTGTCTTCTTTTTGCTTATTTTCGCCGCACTGGTTGTTCTGTTTTTAAGCGTTTCGCCGCTCGTCCACAGCCTGCGCCTGTAGATTCTGTTCCGAAAGAACCGCCTTGTTTGGAATGTGGCCTTCCCATCGACCCTGATGTGGAACCGCAAGCCAACACGAACGTCTAGTTCTATTATATTTTACCTTATTGCTCCAGTAATAGAATAAACTTTTGTTTGAAAAAAAATAAAAACAAAATAGAATAAAAATAAAAAAACAAGTTAATATTTGGCTTCATATTAACAGACGGACGATCCACACAAGCGACAGAAAACTAGAAATTTTTCGCGCTGCAAACGAACGTTTCGAATGAAATAAAGAGGGTAGCTAGGATTGTTAGGATTGATAACTGAGAATAAGTTTATTTTAATTTTATGAAGTTTCTCTGAGTTGTGCTGTAGTAGACGTGTTGCAGAGACATGATGTTTTGATTTGTTTGACTAGCGGTTGGAGTCAAGGTTTAAGCCCGATGCAGAAACGAGTAAAGGTGGCATGACTAAAAGATCCAGCTATAATTTTCATTCTTGAGGTCTTAAAGTTGGTTGATTGTTAAGAGTAACGTAGGTATAAAATTAGATTGATAGATTAATAGAAAGAGATAGAGAGAAATAGATTCGGCAAATAGATGTTTAGAGAGATACTGTTCTCTTTTAGAAACAGGAAATGTCGCCTAAGGGGGGCCTAAGGTTCTCATTCTCATACCGATTCTAGCCTCCAGATTCCACATTTCAGCCCGAATATTCTTATAGAAATTTCTTATAGAAATGAGTTTAACTCTTGGGGAATGTTGGTGTATATTTTATACATTAAAAATTGGGGTTTTCTTTAGAATAAGGGTGACGTTTTCACCTCCAGCAGATCTGACTTGAGGCCTATGATTTACGACCTTTAATTTATGGCCTATAATTTTTGGCTTATAATTCATTGCCAATAAATTTTAGCCTGTGATTTTTGGCCTACAATTTATGGCCTTAATAGCTGCAGTGCATTTTTTAATCTCCAAAAATGTACCTTTAATCGGCTATGAAGTGAAATGGTTCATTTTTGGAGCGGGAAAATATCTAAGGTTATCAAGATTGCAACCGTACGTACAGATTTATTGATAAAAACGTTAACTTAGTCCTAATTCAGAACAGTATTAAATACCCCGGTCATAAATAACGACCGGTCTATAAGGATTGAATAAAGTGTAAGAAGAATTTACCGTTAAAATTTTAAGTTCGTTGAAAAATCTGATTCCTCGTCTTCTTCAGTCTTTAGATCCGATATAACATTGCCATGCAACGCTTACTGTATCTCTGCATCTTTGCCTTATCGATTCGAACACGATTCGAACGAATTTCAAGATCGGCGTAATTCTTTTGTTCCCTCTACTGTTCCACAAGACCATCAATCTGGGGATGGTAAGCAGTGGTGTTAACTTTCATGGTATATATGAATTAGGCGGTAGACGTCAACAATGAGTTTGGACAAGAAATTCGTACCTCGATTAGATAATGAAGTACGGGAACATCATGGCCAGCATGATCGTGCAAACAGTGAAGCCAAGTTTCATGGGATTCGACCAGCGCGTGTTCACTACTGCGACATACCACATATTTCTCTCCAGTTTTCGCCAACATTCTCTGCATTTTAGTGAATCGGTCACTTCTATTGTTTCGCACCTGCCTGTTTGAAAATAAGAGTTGTTAAGTTTGAGAAAATCTTTTCAAAATAATTAGCTGAAATATTTAAGGTTTTAAATTAGCTGAAAAATTTTACAATGTTAGGTTAATTAATGTCATAAGTACCTTCGCTAAGGTTGGCAATCGTATAACTGCACGAGATGCATTCTGCTGTCTCTCGTCTCTAGTTTTCGGGAGGTTTGTGGTTCACATCGTTTACACTTTCAGATAAGAACAGCTTTTGAGTCCTACAGAAGTTCCATTGCTCATTTCGATCCACTTTGTTATATTTCGTGGTAGTCCATGCTTCGGTCTATTTCTGACGTTTGATACACTGAAGCTGAAGTGTATCAGATAAAAAGCTTAAAGCTTTATGTTCGAACATGTCTCCATTTTATCGCTGTTTTGCAGTTCAGAACGAACCGTTCAAGTGTCCGTCCTGTGTTCTCTGTTTTCCCAACTGAATCAGCTGCCCTTGTTGATCAGTATATGAGATATTCCACTTGACCACGTTACAGGTTGTGCTATTCTGCTAGGCTGAACAATGAGGTCAAGCATGAGAGGTGCAAAGTCAACTCTGATTTTTGTCCGGGCAACAGGTGGTTGAACTCGACCATCAGGTTATAGTTATTACTCACCCATTCATAACAGTTTTTACGGCCTTGAACCTATTGCAATATTATTGTCCTTGCCCACGCGCTTACCTGCATAACGTGAACTCCAATGAGTCCAGATGTCCTAGATACAGAATGCGGTAAGGGTGGCAATTCCAGTATACAATATCTTAATGCTTTTGAGAGCCTATTCATTAGAATTAGAACAGCGTGCGCTTATTGTCATCGCCACAAAGGTTTAGAATGATCAATGATCTCGATCAATATTAGGACGTAACCTATATACTAATTGGCTTCAAACAGGCTTTGAAAAGCTTACTCAAGAACTGATAGGTCCCAAACGCTTTCCCTTGGAAGAGCAGCACTAATTTAGATCCAATTACTTTTTTTAAGATTTTAAGATATCAAGCGAAATTTTTTTGATATTGGCGAAATTCTTCGCTCGGGGTAGAAATGATATTTCTCATTTCTTCGCGACAGCTCTACTCACGAAGGTTTTTGCCTCGTTTAGATCCGACAAAGGAAGAGTCACAAGGATCATTTATCGGCGTTACGGCGTTAAAATTATTATCTTGTGCAAGAAGCGAAATTTTGGAGCATAAAACGAAAAAATCGCAGAGGTGGTGCCAGCTGCCAGACAGGGGGACGGACATGCAAACAAAGGGAGCGAAAATGGGAGTATGGGGGCTTACCCAAAGTTTTAGGACCAAACCTTCAAGAGTTTCGGGAAGCGCTTGTTTTACTGATAGAATTACGATTTGCCTTCTTGTTATTTGTGGCTGAAAATGTTTCGGTACCTTCATCATTTTCTCATCGAATTTAGACAAACTAGAAATTTGATACTCGAGAAAAGTTTAGTGGACATGTCCCCTTGCCAACCCCATGGCGCCGCCCCTGAAATCGCATATTGCACCATTGCATCGTTGCACCTTTCATTTCACAAATTTCATTTTTTTAGTTTTTATTTAATTGTTCTCTTGTTGAAACTCAATTTTTCTATCAGAGTCCAGAAAAGTGTTCAACCTTCCTCCAGACAAAAATACCCCTAGCTTGAACCTTCCTCACTTAACAATGAAAAATAGGCGTGTTTTGGGTGTGGCAAAATATTTTCTATTGTTCTAATGGACCTTCCTCCGGTCAATGACCGTGTGACCGTAACTTTTTCCTGACTCTGTTTTCTATATTTTTCTGATAAAGTTTATTTGATGTATTTTTCTTTAATTTTAGTGTCGTTTGATTGTTGCTCAAATGTCTTCAACTTTATGCGAAAGATTCAACTGGCTATTCCTGCTTCTTATCCCAACTGTTCTTATGGCTCTGAGTGGAATTTTTAATGAACCAAGTGTCCTACATGTCTTCACTGTCGTTGCTTCAATTGCCCATCTTCATTATGGAATCTGTGTCGTAAGTTTTCCTTTTTTGTTTTTTGATCCCTTCTTTAAGTTTTCAAAGTTTTAATACGTCTCATAAAAAGCTTTGTACAGTTATGGTTTCGCTGGTGGTTAGTTGCGGAATCTTCTTATACAATACCTACCCGCGTTTGCCGCTGTTATCAGCTCCTGCAAGTCAAGGGATTCAATTGTGTCTTAAATCTTCCTCTTGAGAAAGAACTGATTAAACGATACTAACCTACAACATGGATGCAATGCTGAAATAGCAAAAATAATAAAACATCTTGGTGGGAAAACATTCAAATAATTGATTGATTCAGAGACCAAAATAATGGTCTTAACATCCCTGAATGGTCTCGCTCCTCCGTATTAAAGAGGTCTTTGTTAGAAACTCACAAAAGTCTTCACATACCTGACGAAGTACAACAACAGATTTACGCAGACCGTATGTAGTAGACCAACCTAGTCCCCCAGGTGAATAGGCCTCTACGTTAAACTCCGCTGTCCATATTCGACCCTGGTATCAGGCTTGTCTATTCGCAATTTGATTGGCGAGTTATAACAATAGATATTTTAAGTGACGTCACAGTTTCTTCAAAATTTCACACCAAAATAGGCCGACAACTATGTGAAAACATGTGAAAAAACCAAAAAATGATGCTACATGAGATATTGTATCTTGCCTGACAGTTATCAATTAAATTCTTTGCATTTCCTTTCTAAGAACATCTGCTTCCGGAATCTACATCTTGTTTTTATGCCTGGGCTAAAATTGCCAGTATTTTGGCAGATTTTGTGGCCGGTACCAGGGCCAAAATCAATTTGACGGTTGAGTTTCTAGGAAATTCTATTTGGGGCCTGTGGACGAGGTTGGTAGACAGGATACCTGAATAACAAATGGGCCTGCTCTTTTTGCAACAAATAATTGTCTCATGCAACCTTTAGAGTTGTTTCATGTTTGTCTCAATAAGCGTTGCATCACTATTGTAAAGCAGTAATATACAATAAAATCCTACGCACCAGGCATTTGGCAGAAGACAGGACACCCTCTGTTTGGCAATTTTTGGCAAAATTTGCAAATTGATGGTAGGTCAAAAGAGTGTAAATTAATATGTAATAGAGTAAGAAAATTTCTATCCAAATTCTTACTTGCACCCACACAAAAATGTGCTTGCAGCACTATATCGTAAAGGAATTTAAGCTCGCCTTAAGCTATTGAAGGCTGTCTCAAAACATCGAATAAGCTGTCGTAAGCCACTGGAAGTTATTGTAAGCCACTGAAAGCTATCTTGAGCCATTGAAAGCTATCGTCAACGTTTTGCTATCTAATAGCCATTGAACCTATCTTAAAACAATTTAAGCTAGCTTAAGCTATTGAAGGCTGTCTCAAAACATCGAATAAGCTGTCGTAAGCCACTAGAAGTTTTTTTAAGCCACTGAAAGCTATCTTGAGCCATTGAAAGCTATCGTCAACGTTTTGCTATCTAATAGCCATTGAACCTATCTTAAAATAATTTAAGCTCGCTTAAGCTATTGAAGGCTGTCTCAAAACATCGAATAAGCTGTCGTAAGCCACTGGAAGTTATTGTAAGCCACTGAAAGCTATCTTGAGCCATTGAAAGCTATCTTTACCTAACGGCCTTGGAGATCTGGAAGCCCTCTCAACCAATTCAAAGCTGCCATAAACCACTGAAAGCTGTCGTAAAGAAATGGAAGCTGTCTTAAGTCATTTATAGATATCTGAAGCCAATGAAAGAAAGCTATTTAAGCCAAGGAAAGCTATCGCCAGCTTATTGCTATCTGTAGCCATAACGAAAGCTGAAATTGCTGACAGTGAAAGCTATACACCCAAGACCTTGAAGGCCATGTGAAGCTGCTGTAAGCCAATGAAAGACTTCTTATGCCTTTAAATATTGGATAAGCTGTCGTGAAGCAATGAAAGCTGCGGAAAAAAATTAGGTCACTGAAAATCTCTGATGCAGATGAAAGTTATCGAAAGCCACTGAAAGATATCATCAGCATAATGGTATCTTAAGCCACTGAAATTATCATAAGCCACAGAAGGCTATCTTAAGCCATGGAAAGCCATCTTAAGCCTTTAACAGCCATTGCAAGCTATCTTGAGCCGTTCAGAGCTATAAAAGCATTTTGGAGACCCAAGCTGAAAAATGCCCCAAATGCTATTTTTAAAATGGGGTACTTGGAGCAACACCCACAATAACAGTATTGGAATAAGTGTTTAAAATGGTAAAATGAAAATGAAAATTTGCAATGTTTGATCGTTTGGCCAGGGCCTTAGTTTGTCCATAGTCATCATGGTTAATCCAACAATTCAGTTCAAAAGTGATAACAGCGACTGTAAATGTAATGCGTGTAGATATCACTAGGTCTACGATTTGTGGTTCTTTATAGTTAAGAAATATCCCTGCAGCGAATTTGGAACACCGTTTTATTGCGTTACAGGTAAACCAGTTGTGTGACCATCTTCATATTCGATGCTTTTTAATTTCAACACGTATTTTTATATATAAGAAACTAAAACTTTAATCAAGTACTGAAAGATTCTTAAGAGTTTCTTGAACATCCATATTGGCGACATAGTTCTTCTATCCGAATGATGTTCCAGGCCCATTTATCTATCTTATTTGAATGTATTTGGGATTGTCACAGAAATGCGTTATTGCAAAGGAAACATGGGTAAAAGCCCTTTCTAAAAGTCAGTCGCTAATGGACGCTGAATGCGGTGGTCGCCATTATCGCCGTGATTATAACAATAACATCAACGTAAACAATTTTTTACATCATATTATTTATGTTTCGTAAAAAAACTTAGCCAGATAATTTTAATAATAGTTAATAGATTCTGAATGTTTTGTTTCTTATTTATGTAAGCTGCGATTCGGTGTAGCAGTTCGGTCTCAAGCGTTTGATTTGAAAATGTCTTCAACAACAGTCTCCTTTGTTCTTTGCTGGCACATACACTTTTTTTATAAGAACCAGGAAATTTTGATTGAGGCTGGCCGTTCTTAAGTTTTTGCCTTTTTTGAGCCTGAAATGTTCTTAATCTGTTCTTAATTCCTTGGCTACTGAGACATCTAGATTTTGTCAATGAATGTCTTTAGTGGTAATAGGGTTGTGTAAAAATGGAACATGCTTGTCCATTCCATTGTTTGCTTGCTTTTTACGTTGTCTGACTGTCGTGTTTTCATATTTAGCTGATATTCTCTGGGCTTATGAAAACGCCCAGCCTCAGCTTGTTCTTATTTTGTTCTTAAAATCTGGGCAAAATCTAGGCTCGTGTTCTTATAAAATTGTTCTTATAAAAAATAGAGTGTATTGTGTACCTGAGGGGAATTCACCCTGGGGGATGCTCCCATTGAAGCCTGACAAGGGGTCAGTCAGCGCTAAACAGGGCCAAAATGAGATTTTCAAAATAACACTCAAGGGTGGTAACATTTTACGGTAATAGTGCAAAAGGCAAATAATCGTACTGTTTTGAGCTGTTTTGATATCTTCTAATACAGCAACAAAGTGTTCTGCTAAACGTTTTTTGAAAGTTTATGTAAGTTTCTATCTGGGTTAAGACCATCTGGGTAACTTTCTATCTGAAGTTGGCGTTCGATTTTGGGCTCCAACCTCGTCCCCAGGGTGAATAGGCCTCTACGTGAAACTCCGCTGTCCATATTCGACCCTGGTATCAGCCTTATCTATTCGCAATTTGATTGGTTGTTCAAACAATTGAGATTTTAAGTGACGTCATAGTTTCTTCAAAAGTTCACACCAAAATAGGCCGAAAACTGTGTGAAAAGCATGTATAAAACCAAGAAAATGATGCTACATGAGATATTGCATCTTGCCTGACAGTTATCAATGAAATCCTTTGCATTTCCTTTCTAAGAACATCTGCTTTCGGAATCTACATCTTGTTTTGATGCCTAGGCCAAAATTGCCAGTACACTCTTTTATTTTATAAGAAACTGAGATTTTTCAGTACTCAAAGTTTCTTAGTTTTTGGACAATTTTGGTAATGAAAGTTTCTTAGCAGTTTCTTAGGGATCAAATTTTTTTAGTGCCAAAACAGGTAATTGGCACTTTAATTTGACAAATAGAAGAAACAATACAATTCACGTTTACATGAGCTGTTCCTTTTGTAAAAATAGACACTTGTGGTGTAACAGAAGTTCGTTTTTCGATGCTATATTCAACTCTAGAGACTATTGAGGCCTGCCAGTTTCTTATCATTTTGGGTCGAGTACTGATAGTTTCTTAACCAATATTGATCTCAGTACTGAGTTTCTTATAAACAGGTTTCTTATAAAAAAATAGAGTGTATTTTGGCAGATTTTGTGGCCGGTACCAGGGCCCAAATCAATTTGACGGTTGAGATTCGAGGAAATTCGATTTGGGGCCTGGGGACGAGGTTGGTTGGGCTCTTGTGTATGAATTTGTTGGTTGGCACAAATAGTCTGGTTTATTGTTATCTTGTTGTTGATACTGATTATAAAGCACCCTAGCTACGGCTTTAATTCTTTACTTTTATTTTGATCTTCAATTGAATAGTTATATAAATAATTTTTTTATTTCCAGAACTGTTTAGCTTCCCTTTTCTTTTCGCGGGTAAATTCTATCGTTTCTGTGGAGTAAAAATCTACCTTTTCCCATTCATTTTGCCGCTCCGATTATTCATGCAACAGTTAAATGGACTAGAATTCACAACACAGCTAACCACAACTGATTATTTCTCTAAAAGAATGTACACAGGAAGAAATTCATCGAAAATACAGATTCGTTCGAGAAGGCACATTATCACGATAAGGTGTCTGCATAAAACTGTGCATATACACGAATTTTTTTTTATAAGGAAGTGCTTTATAAGGAAGGTAGTACTCGGGCTGGCAAAAACTTAAGGAATTTCTAGTACTGGACCGGAGACTACTAAGGAATCTGACTTTTTCTTTAACTTGGCATTTCTATTAAAAAAAAATGAAGTTTTGAATTAATAGACCAAGCAATACTTATCGCCAATTGTTTTCAATCAGTACCTATTCATTTCTACTCGTCTTCTGAAACCTTTATGACCTATATTTCCTTGACCATTGGTTGTTTTTAAGAATCACAAAGTAAGAAGTTAAGGAATTGCTAAGGAATATTGAGTAGTCAATTTTCACCATCAGTTAAGGAATTTTCAGTACTGACCCTGGGCCGAACTTCCTTATAAAAAAAAATGCGTGTACCCAGCTTCGTCGTTGTTGTTGTTGTTGTTGTTGTTGTTGTTGTTGTTGTTGTTGTTGTATTTAAGCCATCAGCAGATACTTGGAAATTGTCTCTTTAGTGATTGGACCAATTTGAAATTTATTATTATTATGACTATTGAAAAAGACCCAAAAACTGCCAGTAAATCGTACTATATCTCTGAATAGCTTTTTTGAGTGTTACAAAATTTGAAAATTGCGAGAATCAGCGGAAACATCTCTGAACGTACTTAAAAAGCTTTTTCCATCTGACACTCCTCAGAGTATCAACCTCAGAAACAGGGCAAAACAATTGACCGAAGCGGAATTTATACCTAAATGCCACACACCCAATCTGACTGATGCAATATAATCTGCATACACGCTTTTTTTATAAAGAACCTAGCTCAAGGCCTAGTTCTTAAAGTTCCTTATTTTTGGACTTCTTTTGAGAAGACTGTAGTTATGTGCTTCAGAAGAGGGAAAAATGCAGTGATTCTAATCCCCAGCTTGAAAGGCTAAACTGCAATCCAGGCAAGGCAAAGGCTGTGTACATATTGACTTTTGGGAAGTAGAGTAATCAACAAAAAGAACAATTTTTCCCCATATTCTCCGTACAAATGTTCTTGACAAGAAGTTTCCGTTACGAAACGATCTGTAAGTGATTACAAAGTGCTAACTAAAATGCTGAAATGGTGTCCATATAAATAAAGCAGTGCTACAATTTTGAGTCTTACAAGTAAGAGTAGTTACTATAATCTTGTGAAAAGACTGGCAGAGGTCACAGCTGTTCTGAAAAGTCTTAGTTTGCTAGCTTTTTGTAGTTTCAGCGCCATTTTCCTGCCCAGCGTCTTCTGTCGGATCGACGTCTTCTTAAAAATTTCCTGTTTTTGTCGATAAAGTCAATCATATCTTTTTGGCTTGGATTGTCATCTGCGTTAATTGCTTTCTCTATATCTTCTTCAAAATCTAACTCTACTTCTCCATCTTCCAACTTATTAGCTATGATATTAATCATGAAAAGAGAACTTCAGATTTATTTATTCACACAGTTTACATATTCTGGGTAAAAATACCAGTCATTGTGGAAAACGCAGTCAAAAATGATGGAGTCTACTGAAATGAAAAATGTAGTAGGGCAACGTTTCGGGAGGATCCGTCTCCCATCATCGCATTTTTTCTTTCCTATTTATTGCAAAGGATCGAAAGTGTGAAATTTATCGGAGGGAAGGTAGTACTAAATATCAAGGATTGTCATGATAAGTGGTGACTAAAATACGGTGTAAGGAATTTATTTACCCGGCCTGTAGTACTGGACCAGCACACCCCATCCATCCACAAGCCAGACTACTAAGGAATCTGACTTTTTCTAGTTGGACCGGAGACTAACTTAGCATTTCGATAAAAAAATGAAGTTTTGAATTAACAGAGCAAGCAATACTTATCGCCAATGGTTTTCAATCAGTATTCATTTCTACTCGTCTTCTGAAACCTTTATGACCTATATTTCCTTGACCATTGGTTGTTTTTAAGAATCACAAAGTAAGAAGTTAAGGAATTGCTAAGGAATATTGAGTACTCAATTTTCATCATCAGTTAAGGAATTTTCAGTACTGACCCTGAGCCGAACTTCCTTATAAAAAAAATGCGTGTATTCCCCCAGGGGAGGCATGTATCCTCCCCCGAGGGAGGCTGACAAATTTGATGGGATATTTTTCCACAAATAAGAAACAGGCATATAAAGCAAACCTATAGTATACAAGACAGGAGTCGAATAAGATTAAACACAAATACAGAGTAAAGTAATATTAAATAGCTATACACGGATTTTCGTAGGGGCAACCTTAATAAGAAAAACACTACTAATTTCTGGATCATACTGGAGACTACAGAACGCGAATCTGACGAAGAACAGGAGTTAGCTCCTGTGGCTGAAGAGGAGCAAGATCCCTGTATGTCATGTTCATGAATTTATTACATTACATTTTTCATGGGGGGGCACTCTTTAATATTTGGGTAGTGGGGATGTGCGGCCAGAATGGGTGACTTTTTTCCTTGGTTTTACCTGAGAATGGGTATGCTTTTTTAGTTTTTTTTACCTTACAATGGGTGCGTTTTTTCAAATAAGTTCACCTAAGAATGGGTAATGTTCTAATTAACTTGCCAAAGCATGATTGATGTTTTTATATTACCTGAAAAAGCAGAATACATGGCGCACAAGACGATTTCAAAACACATTTTTGGACTTTATGCTGAAATTCGGAACAACAATGCGGACTAAATAGCCATTTTACGTGGTTTTTGTTGTCGTTTTAGAATTGGCGCGTAAATCTTAATTACCTATGGATGGGTTTACGTAAAATTAAAATACCAGAGGATGGGTCTACGATAATTCAACTGTCCACACACCCCCACCAAAATACGAAAGAGTGCCCCCCTGGACATTTTTTAGAAGAACCATTTTACAAGAGCACTGAAAAATCAGCCTTAACTTTTGCAAAGGCGCGTTCTTGCCCGAGTGGCAAATCAAGTTTATCGAATGAGCCTGTTTAAGGCGGTTCTTTTATTAGTGGGTGTGGTTCAAAACATTTTATCTGCCACACCCTGAACTGGGCCCTTTTGTTTAGCTAGACACCTAAAAATCATGATGCCAGACCACCCTTCTAACCCTATCTCACCCACGGCAGGGTATTGTTAATTACTTAGCACCAAGATGATGTTTGCAGAACCAAGAAGGCCCAAGAACAGAGGGGGTATTTCATATTCGCCCATATGTACCGCCCATATGTACCGCCCTGAAAGTCAACCAAATATGGCTATTATTTTGAACAAACATCGTATAAGATTGAAGGGGAATTGGAGGAACAAAAAAAGTATTGATATCGTGAGTGCAATTTAAAGTTATTATACAGCCTAGCAATATAAAGTTGTAATTATTAAAAGTCTAGTAAGTCTTAATAAATCTTTCGCCAACTACCTTTCACTAGTTTTCTTGTGCTTATGATCATTTTGCTGTATCAATGTATAAAATTATTTGTTTTATCCTGGACGCAGCTCCCCGCTTCGATTTTCGAAGACGAAGCAGCTACTCAGGAAGACGTCGCCTTCGTTGGCGTTACGACAGCCTCCGACGTTGGCGCGACTGATGGTCATGGCCACTTTCTTGCATTACCGAAGAAACAGAACAATTCTAATTACTACTTTTGATGACTGTTTTCTAACATTTTATCGTTACTTTATTTTTCTTTAACTTCATGTCAGCTGAATGCAAGATTTTCCTTACTGATGATATTTGAATGAAAATCAATAGTGCAGCTTCATTGAGTCCACCATGTTGCTTGCAGTGGCGCAGCGAAGAGTGCAGGGAGGGATATTGCCCCCGTCAAGTTGAAGGGGGGCAAAAATTCTAAAATTTTGTAATAAATTGGGAGATGAAAAATTAAAGTTTGACTAGAAACAAAAATGAAAATGGAATAAAGGGGGCGCGAAAATCGGGTCTGCCCCCGGGCGCAAATGGCACATTCCACGCCACTGTTTGTTAGTTGTTGTTGTGAACCTTTGTTTTCGATTTGAGAAATTTTGAGAAAAGTTGCTTTGAATGTAAGAAATTATTTACAAATGATATAATGTCAGACATACTGCTTCAATGCAGTTTATGTGCATGTGAGGAGGGGCGTTGTTCATGGGTGTCCTGGGAGGCACGGCCACCTTCACTCTTTGTCGAAAAATCAGCAGGTATTGTCTCTATCAGAGAATAGGAATCCCTCTATTCTTTGTCTCTATTTAAGAAGACCCATCAACGCAAACGAGATGAAGAAACAAGCTTGTGACAATTTGAATCTGCTTTTATCACAGGAGAAAGTGTTTCCAATGCACACACCCATATTCTACGCACAATCCACGCGACCCTCGTTAACCAAATTTTTAGAAAAGTCTTCCAGTTTCTTTGCCACTGCTTCTAAAGAGTATTCTGGACATTTCAGAGAGTAGAAACGTGTAAACAGTACACATAACATGTGCGTACCACATCAGTCTACCATCATGAACAAAATATTAGTGGACTTTAGATTGCAATCCATGGCCCTGCCCCCCTAACCTCTCGAAAAATGTTATTTGAGGGTTGCTTGGTAGGTGCAGAAAAAAGCATGTTTGACAACGGAGACATTTTTTGTCAGAAACACAACATTCAACATTTGATGAGGGAGGGGTGGATGGATCTGGGCTGACTTTATGGAATAAATTCCAGTACGGATATGTTTTGTCAAAGATTGAGGGTTTAGGTTCTTCTCAGAGGCGCCGGAGGCTAGGCACAGGGACAGCAGGCAGCGTGGGCAGAAGCGAAAAATTCAGGTCCGAACAATAGGACCCCCAATAAAAAATCAGAGAATTTCGCAATTTTTATGAGGGCAAAAGAAGGCGCTATGACGTACTATTGTCCAATCCAGTATGCTCCAACTCAAGCAGCGTGGTTGTGGTTCGAGTCAAACCAGAGTCAAACCCTAGCCATGCCTGGGTCACAGCGCCTTGTAAGCTACAGCGGTTGGGGCTCAACTCGGTTGGTCATTGTTATCTTCTTTGAAGATAAAGATGGATTCGGTAATGCTCAGTTTTACCTTGAGGTGCTAGTGACTTGCACTCACCATTTCACCTTCACTATCCCTATTACAATTGACCTTGGATACAGGAGTGGGATGATTGCTCGGCTGAACCGTACATCGTGGTCCCCTATTATTCTTCCGCAGAGTTCCAAGATTCTTCAATCTTCAATAAGGATTCTTCAATCCAGATTCTTTCTTGAAAAATTTGGAGTTCAACTTTTCTTTGTTATTTGACTTCCTGAAGAGATGCGTGATTGGGCTATATTCTCATCACGTGACAACTATATTTCTCTGTTTGCCGCAAAGAAGTGCCTTTCTTGTCTAAAAGTGAACAATGGCGTACACAAGTGGTGGCACGAAAAAGAGAATTTGTTATTATTACGATGGTAAGTAAAGGTTTCATCAAATCATTGCCAGTTGATTGGATTTTCCAAAGTTATTGAAGAATAAGTACGGAGTTGAAATCGTTTCTGCTATGCTATTTGGAGGAATTTACCTTCTTGCAATTGCATGGGCCTCCTTTAGGCCCATGTCATGTCTCTAAGGCCTATATGTAAAGGCATGCGTCGGCCTGAATCTTTTGATGAGTTTTTATTTTTTGAAACAAATCTGGCTATTGGAATAATTGAAATTTAATCCCAAAAATTCTTTAGTATAGAGCTTCAAATATAATAATATGGGCCAAATCTTAAGTTAGAAAAACTTTTACGCTAGTATCTCAGAAGACACATACCTACAGCAGCTTGTAGTAAATAAACCTAGGAGGGTGGAGGGTAACAGGAAAAGTCAGCCCACTACAAATTCGACCCATCATGAATTAGACAAGTCAGCCCATTCAGCGTTTACCCAACAGATCATTTCGGTGTGACGTCAGACAGCATTAATTTTTCGAAATCACATGATATCAAGTTTTTTATATGAAAATCTTATAAAGCAGCCAAAACTTAGTCTAGGTACAAAGTTTCACTGCCCTAGCGCTTGTGTTCTTAATTTTACGAGCATTCAGAGTTCCCGATTTCATAAAGGCTTTGAACGCTTAAAATGAACTTGGTGAAACTTTTTACCCTACACGGTCAAAGCCCTTATAAAATCATAAACTTTGGACGCTCGTAGAATCGATACTACACGCACTGAGATAGTAAAACTTTACACCTAGACTAATTGTTGGGTGCTTTATACGATTTTTGCATCGAAAGATTGATATCTTGCGATTTCAAAAATTTAAATTCTACCGAAATGATCTATTGATGCACTAAAATACAATAAATTGTACATGTAACCAGACTGCATATTTTGTTGTTCCCAGAGAATATATTCCCTGCACAATTTGATTCAAAACAATAGGATGTATTGTTTTCCTATTGTTTTCATCTGTGCAGTCCTCCATGCAAAAACAAAGAATTTATTCTGGAACATGTACACTGTTAAAGGGTTTGGGGGCAACTGCCCCTAATATCCCTACACATAGCAAGATAACTGGTAAATAAAGTTGTGGGCCAATATTGTGGTGGGCTGACTTGACAATGGGCTGACTTGTCTAGAGAGCAAGTGGAACATGGTTGCACTTCTATACCATATGCCAACCCCAGGAGGGGTCTAAGTAGCATTTCAACATTCAGAATTCTGAAAGTTTCTGATAACAAAGGCTGTGGCAAAATCTGAAATTCCCATTAGGGAAAATTTACAAACACAGTAGAGAATCAGAAACACAGGTGAAAAGAATTACCATAAAAACCTGCATATAAGCTGACCCCTAATTTAAGGCATCAACTGTGCTCTGCCGCACATTGGCCACACCCTCAATTTTGGAATCCAAAATTAGGAAAAAGGGTGCTTGAAACCTGGTTTCTGATGCTGAGATTCTTTGTACTTTGATTACTCAATAGTTTCTTTGATCTTTCAGGTGATGTAGGAAACTATTACTATGGACAAGGACATCCTATGAAACCCCATCGTATCCGCATGACACATAATCTTCTTCTCAACTATGGACTTTATCGCAGGATGGAAATTTATGTAAGTTTTGATATAAAGAATGGTGCTTTTAAATGTTCTAAAATGTCATGAAATTTTTTATTCCATTGTTAGAAAGTTGCAATTTTCAAGATCCATTTAGAGCCCTTCTTCTTATCTTATTGAATCTTATTGAAAAGCTTTTCAAGAAATAATTCTTAAGGATTGGCAGTGTGTGCAAGTCCCGTAGTGGAAAATTTTATCATGTCAATGATTGAGTTACTGTCCGCTCTTCGACTTACTGTATAAACAACAATCTGCGCTTCGTCTGGAATTGTTTAAAGAAACAAATCAAGTCTTTTCTTGAAAAAATCAATACTTTCTCCAGTAATATTTCTTACTATTTTCGGAAGAACATTAAAATGGAAAATTGGAGCACTTTGAAACCTGTTGTGTCATGAGTTCAGTTTGGTGTCTGCTCTAGCCGAGATTACTAGTGAATTCTAAACTTTCATTAGCATGTGAGAAATCAGAGCTTTTAGTACATTAAAAATGTTTCTGCTGTTTATTCCAATATTTTAACTTTGATTTTGACAGAGACCTCACAAGGCTGCAGCAGATGAAATGACCAAATATCACTCAGATGATTACATAAAGTTTTTAAAAACAATAAGACCTGAAAATATGTCAGAGTATAACAAACAAATGCAGAGATGTAAGTTATTTTGGCTTGAGAATGTATTTTAAGCTTGTTTCCACTATGAGTTAACATGGGATAATGTGAGATAATTTTGCGATCTAAATTGGGTTAAAAATTAACTCATGGTGGAAACACCTTTGAAAAATTATTTCACGTAATTTATCTCATGTTAACTCACGTTAACTCATGAGCTTGGAAACAAAATTTTTTTATTTCAAGCTCATGAGTTAATCTTGAGATGATTTTTTCAAAAGAAGCCAACGCACGAGAATGGAATATTCCCTTCCTATGTCAGACATTGTTGCAAGTACACTCTTTTTTTTATAAGAATACTATAAATTTTGCCTTGCCTCATTATTCTTAAGAAATTTTCGTTTTGAGCCTGAATATATTCTTAAAGTATTCTTATTTTTTCAAACATGATATGATTTCAGGAGAACATTGGTTAAATGAAAATTATCTCATTACGAGGAAATGGTGGAGCAAAAGAAATTTCAACTATTAGCTATTAGCTATAACAATAAGAATGTTGTTTAACAATCATTCGTTTTTACATTGCAAAACAGTTTCGTTTTTGCAAAACAGTTTCGTTTTTACATTGCAAAACAGAATGAGAACTGCTGAAAAATGAGACACAAATATGCGAGCTGAGGCTGAGCATATTCTTACAATATTCTTAAAAATTGGATGATTCTGAGCCTGAATATTCTTATAAACAATATTCTTATAAAAAAAAGAGTGTAGACAGATAGGAGTGTTTTATGGAATTTTGGTACTTTGATTCATCTCAAGTGGAAACCACATTAGCAGATGGGTTAATTTTCTAGTTAGTTCACACAACCCCATGTCATCTCATGTTAACTCAGTGAAACTTGAAATTAACCCATGAGTTATTTTTCAAATTATCTCAAAATAATCTCATGTTAACTCATAGTGGAAACAAAGCTTAAAGACTATAAGAATGGCATTGTCATTATCATTAACATCAAACATGATCTGATCTCTTTTATATCGTTCTTTAATAAATCTGACTGCCCCCTTTCCAATCCATATTCTGTCACACTTCTCCAATGTGGCAAATTAACTTCCTTTCAATCTTACATACTCTTCATGAATATATAAATGAATTTAAAAAATTTGCCATTCATGACAATATATGTATAAATAGTAATGGTGCTGAAGAAGGCTCAACATAGCCGAAACACAAAAAGCAAAATGGGATGAGAGCCTTGGGTTGTATGACTTGGAGAGATACTCAGCAATTTCATTGAGCTCTATAGCTCAGTGGAAACATCGTTGGTCATGCAGTCCTGGGTTCAAATCCCATCAGTTGTGGTATGCCACTTGTGGAAAAATCTATCCTATGTGTTCGCCATACATGACAAATGTACAAAATATGTATAGTACTGAAGAAGGCTTAGCATAGCTGAACACAAAGTCAAACTGGAAGAGAGCCTTGGGCTGTATGACTTGGAGAGTGACTTGGCGATTTCATTGAGCTCCATAGCTCAGTGGAAACGTCGTTGGCTCTCTGGTCATGCAGTCCAGGTACAAATCCCATCAATTGTGGTATGCCTCTTGGGGAAAATCTATCCTTGTGTACGAATGTAAATGAATTTGAATATATTTTTAAGGTTGTTGTTTGCTATAGCATTCATTCTCTTTTTATTCCTAGTTAATGTTGGTGAAGACTGTCCAGTTTTTGATGGAATGTTTGAGTTTTGTCAACTGTCAGCTGGAGGATCTGTTGGTGAGTATTAAATTCCCAATTTGTTTTCACTAAAAGCAAAGTTAGTGCATGCAAACTAGGAAAGAATTGTGCATATATAAGATATTTAAAGAAGAATCCTACTCATGGGCTGACACTGTGCAAGGCACTGAGCTGGGCAACGTGAAGAAGACATTATTTTCTTCTATTTTGTCAAAGGCATAGTTCTTACACTGTTCTAGCTCTAGCTCTACACCCTCCTTATTCTTTCTTGTCAATTAAACTGTTCTCATTCACTGTTCTCATGTTTTGCGATAAACAGCACAGACATTTTTGGGCATACTTCAAAGCTTTTTTCGTCCGACACTCTTCAGAGTATAAACGTCAGAAACAGACCAAAACAATGAACTAAGGCAGAATTTATACCCAGATGCGGCTCGAAATGCACCAATCGGAAAGAGAAGCTGAATTGGCATTGTGTTTTAAACACCAATCAGCTTGCCAGATACAGCAGTAAAATCAATAAAATTAATTGAAGAGTCCGATGAAATCTCTCCTACTCATGGGCATGGCAAGGCCTTCTTGTCAAGGAGACATTATTTCCTTATATTTTGTCAAAGGCATAGTTCTTACCAAGGCTTCGAACATTGATAAGTTGACACAAGAATTTCACAATAAAAACGACAATTTTGAGGTTGTAAGTCATGTTTCGGGCGTTCATTGTTCATCTTCAGTTAAGAAATCATAATTAAATTACATCAAGAAAAAAAACTAAGTATATATTGGGTTAAGTTACATGATCTAAAAACATGTTAAGAAAAAGTGATAATTGCAAGCGATAAGTCCAAAAAATAATAGTACAAAAGGGGTTTAACAATAGGGGTTTAAAAAGAAAAAGAAAAAAGCGGTTCCTTTTCCATTTTCTTGATGTAATCTGACTGTAAATGGTACTCGCTAAATTTCTGCCTTTTCAGTTAATAAAGAGCAGCATGCTGTTTTTTTCGGTTGGTAGTCCTGGATCCGTTAAAAATAAATGAAACGAAGTCATTTTTCAGACCCAAACTTGGTCCATCTGTAGACCCAAAATCAAATCAAAGACAAAACTAGTTGAGACAGAACAACTTTTTCCTTCTTTTTGCAAAATAGTAACTATAGACCCCTCTCCCCTACTCAATGTTGGTTTTAAATTGTTAAAAAATACAGTTAATCGATCCTGGAATGTTTTTTCACCAAAATCAACATTGAATTGGGTGGAGGAATTTGCTTTTGTCGGACAAAACAGCTAAGTTGCAAATCGTGTCAACAGTTTTGTCTAAGATTGTAAAAAGTCGGAGACCCAAGAAAAATTACATTAGACCCAAAATTATGGGTAGTCCCAACTTGAGAAGTGCCTTGGGTCTGACTTAGACACCCCGTGCAATAATTCTTTTTTAGCTGGGGCAGTGAAGCTGAATAAACAACAAACAGACGTAGCAGTCAACTGGTCAGGTGGTTTACATCATGCAAAGAAGTCTGAAGCCTCTGGGTTCTGTTATGTCAATGACATTGTCCTAGCCATTCTAGAACTTTTAAAGTAAGTATATCTATTCTGATTTTTCTGATTGCTTAACGTATCTCAACTTCGTTCCTAAGGGTATTCAATTTCCATTCAATTCAATTCAACTTTTTTTGTGAATACAACGTAAGTTTACAAGCTACATAATCTGATTAATGAAATAAGTACTGTATTCTACGCGACTCGAGAAGGCATTGCCTATCTAGCTCGAGCCGCCAACTAAAAAGCTAAGGGAAAATTAAAAGTAATTAATTATTTCTTTAAGGATAAACAACATTGAGAGCTTTGGTGCATTTATATTACTAAAGACCTAAGATACACAGCTAAACAAAACACTTGTAGATCAACGATGTGAACAAACAACATTCAGTTCTTACTAAAGGCAAACTTAGAAATGTTTTCGACAGCGAATTAAATAAATCGTTCATTTCGTTCAATAACATCTATTTTGGAGAAGTAGGATTAATTTTAGAGGTAGATTAATAGAAGTAGGTATCTGTTGTTATTGTTGTTAGCTCAGCCCGCAACAGACAATTGGGGCAGCGCAGCGTTCACTTAGAGGTCCTATTTCACTTGGGTACGAGGTTGATCGTATCTGTTATTTGTAAAGGCAATCACACAAGACTGTCTTAGTCAAGAACATTGAGAATATCATGTGCTAGGGTTCGTTATTTTATCATTTTGTCAATTTAAGTCGGGAAACGCTTGAAAGGCTGTTTGCATATAACTTATAATATGTAATTCATATTGACAGCTTGTAGTAAACAGATAAGGTTGACACATCTTTCTGAGCTGGTCGGTACTTAGGGTGTATTTCCTGCACCTTTTGTACACGTAGAATACAAATAATTCGATCACCCCCCTCTTGAAAAAGTCCCTCCTTTAGAAGTTGAAGTTAAGTGCATATATTGACGGTAGAGGGGTATTTTGGTATATAAATGGCGTCTATAGTGTTGTATTAAACCATAAATCTTTGTTTCCTATTAATTGTTACTCTAGCAAATAGACTCTGCATATCAAATATGCCTACCCTTTAAAGGTGGAATTTTGAACCACTCCCCCTTTCAAGTAAGCGTCCCTCTTGAACAACGAGTCTTGAATAAGCCCCAAATTATTACGTTAGGCTCAGGACGATCGAATATTCAACAGATTTTTATCACTGAACAAAAAAATTCCGAAAAAAGGCCTTTGCCATGGAAACATTTCTTCTCAGCTGAAAACAGAATAGTTGCAGCAACTCTCAACAAGAGTTCAAAGTTATTGCTCAAAAATTTTTCGAGATTAGAGTAGGCCAACCTCATATCCTTGAAGGTGCTATGGTGTCAGGGTGTAATCTAGCTGACTAATGGTGTCAGGAGGTCAGTGTGGTCAGGGTTCGAGCCCTGAATACACCATTCACCTTCAGCTTCACCTCTCAGGTAAAGAATTGAGCGAAAGCTGTATGCTCAACATTTGATTATATTTTGCAGATACCATCAACGTGTTCTGTACATCGATATTGATATTCACCATGGTGATGGAGTCGAAGAAGCATTCTACACAACGGATCGTGTTATGACTGTCTCTTTTCATAAATATGGAGAATATTTTCCCGGTACTGGAGATCTAAGGGTAGGTCAATCATTTCTGTATGTCTTAATTTAGTTGTTTTCATGTATATTTATGTTATTTAATTTGGTTGACTCACATTCAACGTAGTTAAGGAACATTCAGACGGAGCTATAACGTTCTCTAAAGAACTGCCCAATGTTCTTTGCTTGATAGTTCATTCATTTTATTTCAGAACCATTTCATTTAACATACGTACATACACAAACATACCTACATACAAACAAATCTTTCACGGCACGGTGAGGTTTCATTTCAACCGCCCATTAGAAAGCCTAAGGGCCTGCTCATATAGCAGCTTGTTTGCCTGGTTAGGCGGGCTGTCTCTTTCAGATCTCCCTTTAATTCCCTTTGATTGAAACACCCTTTAATTCATATGTCAAACGAGCCAGCTGGTCTTACCAAGATCTTACTCGAAACTGCTAAAACCCAGACGCTTCCTAGATTTTTTAGTTTCTTAAATGGAAAATACATGTACTGTACTACTACTATATCGACCCATCAACTGAAAATCGTTAATATCATTTCATTCTGGTGTTATATGTTATTTTATTTACGCTTTAGCATAAGTTTTTGTTCGTTTTTAGGATATTGGAGCAGGAAAGGGTAAATATTATGCTGTGAACTTTCCACTGAGAGACGGCATTGATGATGATTCTTATGAAAAAATCTTTAACCCCGTAAGTTCAATCATAAGCATAACTATATTCTATAATCTGTACTATACTATAAGGTAGAAGGTGCTGTGACGTCGTGGCCTAATCAAGCAGGTTCATGGTGTTCAAAGCTTAGTGAGTCCAGGTTGAAGCCCCAACTACGTTAGCTTCTCAGCCAAGGTCGAGTTTGAGGTTAGCTATTAACCTACTACTGAGATCCTAGCGACTGTTGCTAAATACACCATTTCACCTCCACCTTTCACCTTCATCATTCCCTGTTGCTTTGACTACTTTTCCTAGTATTGCCACCAGCAAAATTACACTTCTCGAGGTTCGTCACTTGAATTATAAATATATCATTGATAAAAATATCAAAAGGCCCTGGAATTGAGCCTTGGAGTGCACCTAGTTCTAGATCACCCCACCCACTATAGTGTCCTTTCATTTGTTATTTTTGTTTTCCTTTAGAACGATATCTTTTTATAAGAGTTGTAGAGTGGTAAGCAAATAATCCTGCACTTACTGTATTATTGAAGTGACAAGAACAGTGTCTATAAGCGGCCCCCGTTGGTATCCCCGTGAAAAGTGTTAATCTGAATTGGAATTTTCTTGCTTCCAGTGGGTTGCCTACTCATAACTTGTTAAAGTGAGTCGAAGTGAGTTGACAAGCTTCTCAGTCAGCTCTTGTTAGACAGCTGAAGTTGAGCTTGGTCGTGTGGGGTCAGCATCTGAATGGGTGACTTTCAAGAGGGATGACTAAACAGCTCACTCTGCCGTCTTTCGGAAGGGACGTTAAACTAGGGGTCCCATACGTGGATGCGGCCTGCATAGTAGGCCTAAAGTAGCTAATTAAGCTAGAAATAGCAGCCTACTCAAAATAAAGTAACAGGAACGACAACACAAACGGTTAAATAAGGGTTGTAAAAATACATTAATGATCTACAAATGTTAGTTATTAATTGTCTGATTTTATTCATGCAGATCATATCAAAAGTAATAGAGATTTACCAGCCAAGTGCAATTGTTCTGCAGTGTGGTGCTGATTCTCTATCTGGTGATAGGCTTGGATGTTTCAATTTATCATTAAAAGGTTTGTCTTTAAATCTTAAACGATGATTGCTTATCACCCATTCTATCAAACCCAGGGGGTTGCTGCATTGTTCAGAAGACTAGACGTTCCGCCCAGGCTCCCACTCATATCTACCTATACGTTTTTTGCTCGTGTTGACCCATTTATGAAACACGGGAAATTTTTTTACCCTTTTTTGTACCGATATCTCAAATTTGTTGACCCAATTGTACACGTGTAGGAACTTCAAATGTGGGGAAAAGGCCTTTGTGTTAAATATTAAAACGCATTTGCCCAATTTGCACCATTAAATGGACTGTAAATTCAAAAATTTATCATGCTTTTATAAGCAATGCATGTCTGAGATTTTTATATATTTTACTACCCATGTGTAGAGATTCTTTACGAAAAACAAACCCATATGTAGTGAAATCGTTGCTGTAAAAGTGTTATAACTTTAGATATTGTCCTCCCTATAGGTCACGCTCAATGTGTTGAATTCGTGAAGAAATTCAACTTGCCTTTGCTGCTGCTGGGTGGTGGTGGTTATACAATCAGGAATGTAGCACGCTGTTGGACATATGAAACATCTGTAGCACTGGAGATTGACATTCCCAATGGTAAGTTCCCTTGCTGCGTTACACTCATCGCTGTCAACAATGGTCAAAGCTGTCGAAAGATAGAGAAATTCATGTGCCACGCCCATGCCATGCTTTACTGTAAAAACATGCACAAACGAACCTCCACTCAACGGGCCTGTTTACATGGAGGCGGGCCAGCCAGGTTAGGCGAGATCCGTGATCGTTTGCTAGCTCGGCTAACCGGGCTGACCAGCCTCCATGTAAACAGGCCCTAAGAAACTATAGCCTGAAATAATATACAGGGTGGCCCAAAAAAAAGGGCCCCCTAGCCAAATAATTTATAAATAATTTATTCTTAAGTTGGAATTTCATGAAATTAATACTACATGATATTCAACTCAAGTGAGATGTTTCATGTAAACATCATGATGATAGGGGTTAGCTTATCTGAATAAATTGACTTTAAAACTTTACAATCAAAAAACGTCCTGTAACAAAATATGCAACTTCATATCCTTACGCAACAAAACAGAAAAATCAATAACTCATTCTTTCAGTCAAATGATATGTTCAAAATGTCCTCAATCCTGCTCAATACATTACTCTAATACGACTGACCATGCATTAATGGCCATGACAATTTTGTTCCGGGATAATGATTCCCCTTCACCCACAATCGCAGTACGCAATGATGGAATATAAACAGCTGGTTTTTGGACATCATGAATTTAATGTCCAATTGCACCAAGATGGAAGCTCTTATCATGAACATATTTCTACACAATATCACACTTGACTTGAATATGACCTGGTATAAATTTTATAAAATTCCTCCTTGAGAAAAATTATTCAGAAATTATTTACGTAAGGGGGTCCCTTTTTTCTGGGCCACCCTGTATTTTCTACCGAACTCATCAGAATTATTTAAGCCTGATAGCTGTAGTGGTCCTAAATAAAGGGTTTCAATAAGCTCACCGAAGGATTGCCTTACATTTCGTAATTGCTTTAGATTCTATGTCAAAAGCCCACACCCTGAATATGGTATAGGCAACTGGGCTCTTTCCTCGATTAGATTAGTTTCTGAGAGAGATCCTTCTTTAAGAAAATCTCCTATCAACCAGATTTGTATCCCGATGAACATGAAATCGAACATGGTATACACCTCATTTTGCATGGCATGGCTGCGTTCAAATTCATAGGTTCTTTGTCTATTGAAGAAGAGTGTCAAGATTTTTCTTCGCTGGCCTTCCAGAGGATAAGGGCTTTTCCAGAGTCTGCGTTCTTTATATTAAAAGACTGTTTTAATATAATATTAACAACATTTTTGCTTTCACAAAAGATACGATAAACTACAGCCACGTAATAACTCCTAAACATGGTACATGGGGAGAGGGGAGTAGATCCTATGCTTTCCACAAGGTTAAATGAATATTTTACTATAAGTTTCAGATAATCAACCCCAATAATGATTTTGTTCCGAGGTTATACTTTGCTTCCCATTGGAGAATAATTATTGTCTATTTATCTTTTCAGAGTTACCTTACAATGATTATTTCGAATATTTTGGACCAGACTTCAAGCTGCACATCCAACCTTCTAACATGCAGAATCAGAACACACCAGACTATCTAGACAAAATCAAGTAAGATCAGCTTCATAAATTGTTGCCCCTACCTTATTTTGAAACATTTTGCTCTTAGTATCTTACTTTGTTTTCTATAAGCATAACTAATACGTTTAATATGGAGCTAATGTGCCATAAAGTGTAACCTTGCATACTGTCATGATTCGGGGCTACAGTCACGGCAAACATAGACAAAATTTCACCCGACGACAGCCATTCATGTTGGTGATGGTGACATGTTTCCAGCGATTGACCATTTTGATCCAACATCGAGCGAGCACTAATAAAAGAAGTTGGGTGTAATTTTGAAGACGTTTGGCCAACGACGTTGTGACAAGGCTTTATTCATTGCTTTAAGTTCAAGAGGAAGTGCTTATTTGAAAGGGGCTTATTCCAAAGCCAACCTTTCGAAGACGGGTTTATCCATACGCTGTAAAATGTTGTTGAAATAAAAATAAGTTGCTTGACCATAATTGTTGATCCCCAGCATGTCATTGGTAGGATAAGTTATAAGAAAATAATGATAGAATATATAATAATGACGATGAGACTTAATCATTAATATAAACATTATAACTATTATGATTATCATAATAAAATCAAGATAAGTGATACAAATAATTGTTTTTGCAGACAGAGGTTGTATGAAAATCTTCGAATGATTCCACATGCACCAGGAGTTCAAATGCAACCGATTCCCGAAGATGGTGTTCATGAAGAAAGCGATGAAGAAGAAGAAAAACAAAATCCTGATCAGAGAATTTCAAGTAATTCCTCAATATATTATACAGTATCATTTTTTTATTTTTGGCACATTCATACAATATTTGGAACTTTCAGCGTAATAAAGTTTGAATGGGTGGCTCAGTGGATAAAAATTTAGTGCTGCGTTACCGGTATTGTTTATATTATATTGCAAAAATGGAACAATTCCAACTATCTGCTCAATGTAGCTCTGCTCTTACAAAATATATAGTCAAAATCGTCAGTATCTTGTCATGTATCCTAGCTCCCCCGGCTTGCTAATTTTGAATGCTTCAATCCTGTGCTTATTAGAACCCCGCTTACTTCAGAGCCCCTGATAGACGAGTTGACGTTGGAAGGGTGGAGAATTTTAATGTAATCGTTGAGAGAGTTGGACAGAATAAAAGGCATGGACAGAAAATGAACCGCTTGATAGTTAGTTTGATTTTCTACGGGCGCTCAGACGTCACATAGATATGTCGTAAAAAACTTTTTTTAATTTTTTGTACTGAGCCTAAATTGGCTTTTACGCCAGTTTACCGCTTGGCAAATCTTTCCACCAATGAGAACAACATATGACCTTGAACCAGACTTCTAATGCCTTCGACAATTTATGTAATTGCTTTGAAGGTGCTTTGGCGTCGTGGTGAAATCCAGCTGACTCATGGTGTCAGGGCCAGGGTCGAAGTCTTGATTAGTTGATCTAGTACTGAGATCCAAGTGACACCATTTTTTCACCTTCACCTTCACTTATAGGATTTTTGGTAGAGCAATCTTATTATTACAATTGATTTACTAAAAATTATATTACTTTCTTCACAGTTAGAGCCTCGGACAAACGAGTTGCACGTGACGATGAATTTTCGGACTCGGAAGACGAAGGCGATGGACGAAAAAATGCATCGAACAGCAAAGAAGATGGTCCACAGAAGAAGAAAGTCAAAACAGCTCCTTCGCAGCCAAAAACGAATAACGAGAAAAAAGAAGAACCGAAAGAAACAAACACAGAAGAGAGTAAAAACCAGCAGAGGAAACAGATTCAAAAGGTGAAGCAACTGAAGCAAAAACTGAAGCTGCAGTCGAAGAAAACCCTCCTCAGAGGTTTGAAAATATGTTCCAACTTTTTCAACTGAATTTACTCCCATTTTCTTGAATGAATCTTGTTTGCAGTTATTTGAGTTACTCAAAGTTACTTTAGGCTTCTTGTTGAAATAAAGGCCTGTTTAAGATTGGTTTCTTCAAATTTCACTAGTTAATTACATAGAGCCTCGAGGAAAACACGTTTTGGACGCCTACCAAATCTACCGTTTTCAGCATACGGTACCACAAAAAGTACGTTTCGACCTCTACCGAAAAGAGAAGGCGTCTGCTGAAAACAGAATGTAACCAAAAAATACGCCTCAAGGGTAATGTGCTTGAAGTGAAATCTGGAAAATTGTTTTGCATAGGAAAGAATCGTGAGCAGACATTGTGAATTCTGCCTCTATGATTGAGTTATCTTTATTTGTTAGTGATGTCGCAAAAGTAGAAGAAAAAGATAAAGAAAATGAAACGGAAAAAGAAAAAGAAAAAGAAAATGAGAAAGAAGCAGAACCTTCAGTAGCAGCAATGGATGTTGACGAAAGTAAAATTGTTCCCGAGGATAAGAAGTACGTTTTTATTTTCTTATTAGGCTGTTTTTGCAACAAAACGCCACAAGTGAAGAAGACGTCGCGAGCTGATAACGAATCTGGGTACTAGTTATTTTCCCGCGTCTTGATATTCCGGGTTCTGGCGACAACGTCATCTTGGCTGTTTTAATGTTCTCACGAAATCGTCAAAATTTGCGTTGTTCTGGAAGCCGTAACAGTTAGTTCAGCAACCAAACCAGTAAATTACTAGTTTCCATTTGTAATGAAGAAGTATCATGAAAACTGCGAAAGCAACCAATTCAGAATCAAGTGATGCGCAAAAGACTTATTTCTTTGGCTAGCCTTACACATAGGCCCTTGTATGCCTGTATGTAGATGTCGCCACCCTTTAATGCTAAATTACAAATCAGAACGCTGTTATACATTTATCTAAAGGCCCGGCTACACGTGCGAGTTTTCCCCTGTTCTGTCGACCAGACACACCTGAAAATGTCCTATTTTGAGAAATCCTGAGGTGGCTATACGCTGTGACAGAAATACTGCGGCAGAGTTCTGCGACAATCAACTTGCGTGATAAGAAGAATGGGTCGTAGAAATTCTCCTAGTAAACGCGTGAAAACAATGCAATGTGTTGCGTAGTAAGCATACACTATACAAGTAGATTACATCGGTAATAGATTGGTGGCAACTCTAGAGCCAGGCTTGTTCATTCCAGCGGAATAAAACTGAATCGAGTTTTTTAATTTGAAAATAAAAAGGGTTCTGAAAAACATGTTATGGTCTTTTGGTCTTATTCGAAGGACGATTCACTCCTTCGAATCTCGTACGTCCTTTGCTCATATCTCTATTGTTTATAAAGAAATCTCTAAAAAAATCCTTTTGTTTCAATGGGAATCTCTCACGACTTGTCGAGGAGTGAAATGCCTTTCGATCTTATTCAAGGGGAATTCTAGCCTGTGTGTAGGCTCAAACTCTTCTCCCAGAAAGAGTACTGGACGTTTGAGGCTGCACGCAGGCTAGTAGCATTCAATCCTTAGAAATCTCCTACACGGCTGCTTTAATTACCATTGGTTTCAAGGGAACCCTTTTGTTTCATCAGGAATCTTGTACAACCTTTTAAAAGGGCGAATTCCCCTCGGTCTTGTTCTTATTGAATTTAAGATCCGGATGTCCATTAAGTCTAACTTTCTTCTCTCATAGTTGAGGAAGCTGCCCCCGAGCTTAAGGACGTGCCCGCAGAAGAACCAATGAAAACACAGGAAGAACCTGTTGTGACAGCTGCAGATACACCGCCAGTGGCAGCAGCACCATGAGCCCATGGAATACTTCTGAAAGTAGCTAATCTTGTGGGGATTATTTGAAGAGGACCTCGTCACCAGGTATGAGAGAGGATTTTTGAGAAGACTATTGTACAGTTTTTCTGATATGAGGCTTTTTAAGCCCAAACATTTCAGTAGAAATAGGGCATTTCCATTGAACTCTTCCTCCCTACTGAGGATATTTTTAAGTTTAATGTCAATATTTTTCGTGTATTTAATTTGAATGCCGAGGCAAGGGACTCATCATAGTTTTTCAACCCCCCAGGGCAACTATTATTATGGAGGCAATTAATAGAAACGTTCTAGTACAGTTTAGTTACTTCTCTATTATCAATGTACATACATCTGTTAGTGTTTCACATTTATAGGCAATTGGCCATTGTAACCACTTGTGTACGTTAGTCATTTTGAAGAATGAGTCGCATACCAGTAGATCGTATTTGCAGTTTATCGTCTTCCACTGTCTTGCTGCTTAAAGGAACCTTGGCACTTTTAGTTTACAACGTTTTCGCCCCATGCAGTTTTCCGCGTCGTATTGCGAACTTCGCTAGCATTTCTGAACCGCAGAACCTATACTCAAATGCACTGTGGTAACCAAACCACAATACAGCGTTGTCCTGTTATTGTTACAAGTCTATAACCAGTCTCAGGCCACCGGTTTATCTGTAGAATAGTAAATACTTGTAGTTAGTCTGTGAGTTGTACGAAACGTCAAAATGGGTGCATTTCGTTTCTGCAAGTTGCGAGTTCTGATTGGTGCAAGCAAGTTCATGAAAACCGTTTTCGTTTGACAGAGGCGTTAGCTGTTGTTTATATACTGGTTTCTGATTATAAAAGAAGCGTACAAGATAACAGAATGATTAAGTACAAGATTAAAAGTAACGGTGTGAGAAACGTGCATCGAACCGTTAGCTGACGCAGTCAAATGTGGTCAATTATTTCCATCTGTTTCTGATGTTTACACTCTAAGGAGTGTCAGATGAAAAAAGCTATCTGTCGAGAGCGGTAAGAAACGATTATCGGAAAATGCATTTAAAAACGATGCCCATTATTTAGTCCCGTGACTAGTTCCCACTCCAAATACACTGTATACAGTTGTCAGGGCATTTCCTCCAAGCTTTTTCCTCCATGTTCACATCACGAGTTATACTCCCCAGAGGGTTACATTAGTTAAGATGTTGTTGTTGTTTCCAAAGATTGGAGCCAAAATAGTTGTTTCCATGCAATAGACCGCGGGGCTATTTACTCGTTGAAATCTTGTACAACCTCAGTCAGAATCTCTATTGTTCTTGTAGGATTCATGTAAAAGTCCTTTTGTTTGAATAGGAATCTCGTGCGCTTTTTCTTGGAGTGAAATTCCCCCTCGCAATATGGGTAGACTTAAATTTGTTGAGCAAATCTAGAGCCGTGGTCTAGAACTGTAGATAAGACATACTTTCGAGGATCAAATAACTCCAACAAGCAACAAAGTCATCCACTTTGCGTGCGTGTCAATTAAGAGATTGTAAACGCCTCTGCCATGAGATTTTAGGCCCACACCCGCCATTAGGCTCAGCTGGAAGTTTGGCTAGGCCAAAAGTGCCCTTTGCACAGCGGCAGAAACATTTCTTCCCTGTGTTCCGCTGTTCCGCTGTCAAGTTGCGAAGCAAAGCAAAGCTGTCAATAAAGTTGCGAAATGATGTTCAAACAGAGAAACCTAGCGAAACATCTACATAATGCAAATCATATATGTTCTTGGGTTATTAGTCTTTTAAATGCATTGTCAATATTAGCAGTATACAGTGATGGGGAAATCTTTATGTGCCCCTAGAGATTTGTTCTCATATGTAGGCAGCTGTTTCATAGAAATCATGTAAACAATAGAAAAACGTGGTTAATTCAACAGCAGATGTTCCTGCTTAAAAATCTGCCAAATTCGTTTCAGATTACAAGCAGTGTTTAAGAATAGCAATGCAAATATCTATTGAAAATGCGCACAGCTACAACCACATTTGACTGCGTCAGCTAACGGTTCGATGCACGTTTCTCACACCGTTACTTTTAATCTTGTACTTAATCATTCTGTTATCTTGTACGCCTCTTTTATAATCAGAAACCGGTATATAAACAACAGCTAACGCCTCTCTTACACGAAAACGGTTTTTTGAACTTGCTTGCAACGGCGTTTGGAGAAAAGTTACACAACGGGGTTCTACCACGACAAAACATTAGATTTTTCATTTAAATCCGTTGCCCGACTTTATGCTAGAAATCAGTTCTTATTTCACGTAATTTTCTCTTTCGAGTGTTGGAAGGGGAAATTTCTATGGGATCTCCATAAAATCTACAGGATTTGCAGGAATGGCGCACTAAGTTTCATTTTGGAAATAAAGAAACTATTTCGCAGACCGAGATGAAAAGTTTCTCAGGGAGAAAATTTCCAGTAGGCTACTGGAGTTTCTGTTTTGGCATTCTGGAGTCTGGGTTTTTTTAGCAGTTTCTTATAAAAAAACAAAACGTGTATAGCACCATTTTGTTGCTCATGATGATTGATGTACAGTACAATTTTCTGTAAAATACCCTGAAACACCGAACGTGTTTGAGAAGGTGCAAAGTGGGGTCTGGCGTGCAGAAAGAATAGCTTTAATATTACAATTAGCAAGAAAGCTGCTAAGTATGATGTTCTCTTTGGGCATTAATATTCAAAGAAGTTGCTATAAACCCTACTAGCACATGAAACAAGTTATCTCTGTATAGAAAGCCAGATCCTCCCCCTCCCCCTCCGAGATACTGTGATAATCAAAATCATGATAAAACGATTAAAATTGATGAGAATGATTAGAGGTGTTTTTTTAAGAATTGTGACGTGTTATTTTCTGCTCTCGAGGGTGAGATTTTTTGCAGCTGTGATCTGCAGAATCTTCATTTTTAAAAATTTTTTTCACTTCAGTGTTCTAAATGTGTGGGAAATATCCTCTGCTGCGAAAAGGCTTGGGAAAATATGTCAGAAATTTACTGGTGTTAAGCAAAACTTGTAAATATTTTGTACCCTCGTTGTTTTATTCAAGAGTTATTTTGTGGGTATATTTTGCAATTGTCCCAAAAAAATCAATTAGTACAGTATGCCGTGGCGTGTCCGTCGATTAGAAAGTATCTAATTATATAATTCATACCCCTACCATAAATTACAAGATTTGCTTTCTTTGGCTCGTTGCTAATCAGAAACTTTTAGGTGCCTTGCTGATGGAGAGGATTTTTCCAGAGATTTCGGGTGAAGTAAACGGATTCCTCTTAAAGGTGTAAGCAGGGCGTGGTAGACAAGCGATTCGCATAATGAATCACTGCCCCGCCCTTTGAAGAGCTTCTCATGGGCTCTTTATGAAAAGAGGGCAAACACAACCTCATTCTAAGTTCCGAAAAAGTCTTGTCGGTCCTTTGAGGAATCTCTTTAAAATCTTTTGAAATCTTTTGTCAATGAAATCTCTGCAGAATGAACTTTCTCTTGACCTCCGGGGAACTTTACTGTACTCCTCAAATTGTTGTAGATAGGTGTAAAAGTTTCATTTGGACTAAAGGATTTGAAACAGAATTTTCCTAGAATTCGGGTATACCAAAAGAAGGTACGAGATTTTAAAGGGGTGAACCCCCTAGCCCTTTCAAAGATAATAAAAATTTGCGTGAGAACAGCTTTGCATGTGCCGTATTGCAAGTGCCAAAAGTCTTCAGAGATAAAATTTTCATTTCAATATCAACGCACAGAATCAAAGTAAGCAGGTTATCGGATTTATATTTATTTGAAATCTTTTAGTTTGTTTACAATACCCATTTCTGGAGGCTTGCCTGCGCTTTGAAGTACACAGCACCTCGGAATTAGAAAAGTATTCTTAGAAAATAAACAGGAAAAGAAAGCAACAAAAGATGCGTGCTTATGTGTTATCTGGGATTATTTTCTCAGCTGTTGAGTTTACATTAAAAAAAAACCACCATAGATTTCGTCTTTTATTGCAAGGAAACGCCAAAAGAAACCCTACAGGGCGAAAGATAATACAAAGTGAATGGTTCACCTTGTGCCTTTTGTTTCGCGTATTCAAGGTCAATAAATCACATTTTATGCGGAGCGCAAAATCGGCAAATTCAGAGAGGTCATTCTGGAAATTAATTCCCAAAAAATCCCAACTCGCCAAACACCAGAAGGTTGACACAGATTAAGAAAAAATTTGAAACTTGTGAAATATTTCGTCTCATCCTTCTCTTATATATACAATTTTCAAATATTTATAAAATCTTTTCTGCAAAAACTTTTGCTAATCTTCACAACAACCATTTTTCAACTACAAACGAAAAACCAAGTACCTTGTGTAGATATCACGATTTGGCCTAACTCTTGAAAATGAACATTAAAATCTATGTTTTTGCAATTTAACTAGGCCTAAGTACATCTGATAAAAATCTGAGGCGTTTTATACTGTTTCCTAAGATAACGTATGTTTTTTGATAAAAACTGCGTGTTGAAAAATCATTTTTTAAAAATATTTATGTACTTGAAGGTTATATTCTAATAGAATACTATTATAAAAGTTCCTCAAAACTTGAGCTACATAGCTAACGTATTTTCAAGCCACTGGCCTGATATCAGTTCTGAGACTTCTGGAGTTGTGTAAAGGTCTTGGAAATCAAAGACCCCCCTGTCAGCGAAAGGAGACATTGGAATGGCAGACAAATTCAGATTCAGATCAGATACAGAACCAGTTGCTGTCTTCCATGTGGGTGCCTGTTGAACGGGGGTGATGTTGTTTTTCGCTGAAAATTTCCTCAAACTCAAGTCCAAATCTTCATAAAAACTAAGCTGATCGTGACAGTCGTCCATTGCAAATGAGGAATCAGGGACCTTTGGAGGCGGTGTCAAAGGATTCCTTAGTTTCTTATCACCAATGCTCATGTCTTTCTCTGGTGATAGGTTATAATTACCGGATCCACTTAGGCTTCCGATTCTTCCAACTTCACGTTTGAATGCCATCGGTGAATTCGGCATTTCCTTTGGAATCGATGCTTGTTTTGGTGCGATCGGAGTGCCTGGTCTTCCGCTCACTGCGTTTGTGAAATTACTACTATAAAGTTCAGTTTTCTGCGGCGAATTTGGCACGACTTTGGCAGCCTGAATTGGTTTATTGGGGCTATTAGTATTTGCGTTCTTGTTTTTCTTCTTTGGTCTATATTTATAATCAGGATACTTCCTCATGTGTTCTTCCCTGAGGATTTCAGAGCGTTGGATAAATGGTCGGCGTTCTGTCTCAGTCAGTAGTTTCCACCTCCTACCAAGACGTCGACTTATCTCTGCATTATGCATATCAGGATAGACTTCAGCCATTTTTCTTCGTTCAATTTGACTCCACACCATAAACGCATTCATCGGTCTCTTCACATGATGAGCTTCTTTGCTTGATTTTTTCATACCAGAGTTCATGTTTATATTTGATGATTTGCCCTTGGAAACCACGGGACTCATGTCACCCTCCAATGATTCCGGCGTGGGGAACGATGTACCATCAAAACCATCTTCTAAATCCAATTCCATATTCACAAACTCTGTTTATATCTTCTCTTTATGATAAACAACTTTGAACCATGCAATATCAGGAAATATCAACTAAAAACCAAGTTACTTCTGTGCAGCTGCTCCAGTGAAATTCAAATTCTGAGGCTAACGTGTTGTGTGAAGAGTTCAAATCGTGATGTGCTTGAAAATTATCTCTCGATATCTGACTATCTCTGTTTTCAACCGCGCGGACACGTCAGCTGTCCATGTTAAATTCAACCAATCAGAGCTCATAAATCAGAACAGGGACCCGCCTTCTATTTTGATCCGCTTTGCGATTGGTTGGCCCTCATTGTGAAAACGTGCTGCCCTTTGAAAATTCGCAGAATCCCTCTATTTTTGGCATGCGAGGCTCAGTTTTTCCCGACATGGCTACCGAAAAGCTAACCGACTTTATTAGCATATCTCCTGTGTATACAATATATTGTATTTCTATGCAATTACTGAGAAGTCCCGGCCTGTTACTAGTTTGTAAAATGAAAGGGGGAATTAATACAAAGTTGAGGCCACTTGCGCCGAACAATACTGGTTGTGGTGGGATTATTGAACTAGATATTTTGTGTGACGGGTAGTTGTCATGCTAATCTACATGCTCTTGTATTCGTCTCCAATGACTCTCTGGTCTATAGCTCGACCTAACACGTGAGACATAACTTGTGTAAAATTCATTAGCACCATGTGTTTTTCTGATATTCTGATATTCAATATTCAGTTTGTCTTATATAAAGCAATCGATATACAATAATCTCGAATCCATCCCGTCTCACTCGTATCCTAGGAATAAAACGCCCCTTTTTCCAATCGATTTTTTAATATTCTTATCGTGATTACTCGTTTATTTACAAACGTTTATTGCTCTCTATAGCAGGTTCTAGATCGTTCGATTCAGATTATTTTATAACAAATCATTCATGTTCCATTCAGTCACTTATTATTCACATATAAATCCTATTCACGCTTCCTTAAACTAGATGCTCTTTCGCTTTACATGCAGTTTTTCTTATAAGCAACAGCTTATAAGCAACCAAGATAGAAAGCCTAAAACTTTAAGCAACGTATAGTACCACAGGGGAAAAACCTAAGCAACATTTTAAAATTTGAATAATTTATGTCAATGCAAGCAATCGAGGATTGATCAAGCTAGAAGCTATTTCTGTTCATTTGCCGTCAAAAACTCGCATATCAACGGAGTGTTACTCAGTACACTCTTTTTTTTTATAAGAAACTAAGATTTTTGGTCAGTACTCAAAGTTTCTTAGTTTTGGGACAAATTTGGTACTGAAAGTTTCTTAGCAGTTTCTTAGAATCAAAATTTTTAAGTGCCAAAACGGGCAATTGACACTTAAATTCTACAAATAGAAGAAGCAATACAATTCACGTTTACATCAGCTGTTTTTTCTGTCAAAATAGACACTTATGGTGCAACAGAAGTTTGTTTTCTCGATGCTTTATTTCTAATTCTAAAGATTCTTGAAACCTGCAAGTTTCTTACCATTTTTGGTCGAGTACTGAAAGTTTCTTAACCAATATTGATCTCAGTACTGGGTTTCTTATAAATGGGTTTCTTATAAAAATTAAGAGTGTACGTGAAGGGTTTAACTTTCAATGATTCTCTATATGGTAACAATTAAATGGTAGTTCTTGACTGGTGTCATTTATAGCATTTCTTTCCTGTATAGTAGGTGTTCTAGCGTAATGGGGCGATAACTCCAAATTTTGCTGTTTTTCTAGCCTCCATACAATTCTTAGGGCAAAAAATATACAGTAAAAATTAAGCAACTGCTAAGCAACTTTTGCTACTAAAAGGTGGCGATAAGAGGTCTAAAAATAAGCAACCTTTTTCACTAGGCCCGAGTGAAGTTGCTTATAAAAAAAACTGCGTGTACTAGTTATAAATCTCTTCATTCCTTCCCCGTATCAAGTCATTGCCTATACTGCTTTTAAACTCCGTTTCTAAACATTTTAAACCTAAGTTTTAAGAAGAAGAGATTTGATCTGCTATCTATTCGAGAAAGTCAGACTACAGTACTGTAAATATGATAGTAGGTTATTGTCTCTGTCTCGAGAGCAACATGGGGAAAAATCACCACCACCACAAAAAATCGAGGGGAAATCAGTGATTGAAATCATTTTGATTAATCTCAAACTAATCACAGCAATCAACGTAAAGCCTCGTTATGACTTCTTTGAAGTCAGCCCGGTTTGAAGGCCAAAATCGTCTGTTCCCACCGGGTGAAGGGCATTTCTGTTCACTAGGACCGGAACGGATCCCTTTCACTTTTATCTTATTAAAGGTTTATTAATCTTGTACATTTTCATGCCCCATATATCACTTTTGTTACGTCAGATAATCTAATTAATCTAGATTGATTTCTCTTATCGTTACTTTGTTTTCTCCCTTCCCTACCTGTAGTAGTCTGGCGACAGTCTCACATGCGTGCTGCTATAACCTTTCAATGCACCATGATTTGAGGGTTTTTGTAAAACTGAGTGCGAAAACAGTACCCATATGTACCCACGCAGTACCCATAGATTTTCAGCGTGGCTCTCGGTCTTGAGCAAGACAAGAGGCTTTTGCAAGATGTTGGGAGCTTTCCTTTTACTTTTTAGAATCAGTCACCACGGTATCTCTTTCTGACTAACTCTCACGTGATACCAATTTTGTTGTTAAACTAACTAAACTCTTAAAGCACATTGCAGTCTCGCGTGTTCCTGTCACATTCAAGACAGAATGTTCTTTGTTACCCTGTGTCCAAAATTTGGCGCGAAATTGTTCCGCTGAAATGACGTTAATGACGACCGCGGGAAAAGTTTGAAATATTGAAAAGCATTTTCAACTTGTTTTTTTATTGCAATGAATGCATTTATTTTGAAAATACTAAAACATTGTTTCAAATTATTGTGAAGAAGTCTTTGCAAAGCAACTCACGCTGGTTTATGATTATTTGCGTCCGCGGAATGTTCGATAGAACTGGCTAAACTCAGACTGAACTGAGAGAAGTGGTCTCTACGAATCAAATGACTGGACGTCACTGCAGAGACACGCTACGTTCAGGGATCTAACTCAATTTAGAAATTACTGCCTTCTTATATCATCATGCGAGTAGATAGTAAGAGCAAAGAAAAGGATCCCAAGGAGGTGAGTGTCAACGGATTTGATTTCATCTTTTCTCGTTAGCTATTGGAGGTATCTGACAGGTACACGGGTAGGCACAGCAACAGTAGATGCAGGATACCGACACACATGCCAGGCCTAATATTTATATCAGTCATACTGATATGCCTATTTTGAAGTAAGCAGGAATGGTGCAGATACGCAAGATAAAATATGGAGATATGAAAGATGGATCCAGATCTACTGCCTGAATGGAGTCTAGATAGTAGTCTACCTAGCTCTTTGGTGGATGAGGTATGGGTGTGGGCAGGTCAAAAATTACCTTCTTCCTTGGACTTACTGTTACTGTTACTTTATTCTTCATTGCTTACTATCTTTCTAATACCTATTTTAATTACAGCTATTGCAATTCTTAAAAGATGCTGAAAAAGATGATAACTTGAAGAATTATAACCAAGAAGAACTGTTCAAAAATATAGATTTATCATTGGTGAGTAAGTATAGGTGCAGACACGGGAGGTATATAATGGGTAATAACAAGTGGGATATGAGAGTAATAGGGCCTTCTAGGTCATATTGTTAGTTGAAATGCACGGCAAACTTCTTCAAATTGATTTTGACACTTGTTGGGCTTAAAAAGAATGAAATAGTTTAGTTTTCTCCAATTTCCCACCCTGTTCTATGGGGATTTGGCTAAAATCCTACCCATGTTTAGAGATTTCAGGGCCAAAAACCCATATTGGCAGCACATAATACCTGTACCAAAATTGTAGTAAGTACCCCTACTGGGGGTACAAACCTTAAAAGTGCTTGAACTTAAAGAGAAAATAACATTTGAGGTCACAAGGAGGGAAGGGGACAAGGTGTGATTGCCCTTCTTGTCCTCATGAAATTTCCAAAGTTTTTCAATTTTCCCATTGTTTTGCCCTTATTTTCAAGGTCCTGCCCGTTTGCCCTGTCCCATTTCTCGCATCCCATCTGGCTACTGCAATTGTGGGCCCCCAGCTGTGCCACTGTCAGCAAGGGAGATGCAGTTGACCTAATTTCTTCAGCCCCCTCAGCCCACCACTGGAAGCAATGTTGCATGTTTCAAATTCAGTAATAGATTCTTCCAGAAGTTTTATACCTCTCAATCAATGGGACTTGAACTTGGGCTGCATGGCAAGAGAGCCAAGTAAAAGCTAAAGAGCCCCCAGCAATACTCAGTTTAATCGATTTTTTGAAATTTGTCCACAGGTTTCTTTGTCAGGCAACAAAGAATTCTGGCCTGCCCTGAATGGTTTATTACAAAATTTATCAAATGAAGATAAGCTTGAAAACCTTGTTGAATACAATGATTCATCAGTTGCAAGATCATTGCACAAGGTAAAATATTCCATACTTATAAATGTAAGGAATAACATCTATTGCTTTCTGTGTTGCATTGAATTGCCTTGAATTCTGCGACTATGTAGTTAAGGCATCAGGCATTTGTATCATAATTCTATGTGAGTGAGCTAAACGCTTCAGGATTATATGCTGTTCTGAATTTTTTATTGATTGTATTGTATTGTGTTGCATTGTATTGTAACTGTATTTTTAGTATTGTGTTGTATTGTATTTGATAGTATTGTGTTGTATTGTATTGTATTGTATTGTGTTGTTTTGTATTTTCCATTGCATTTCATTTCCTTTATTGTATTGTATTGTATGGTATTGTATGCTATTGTATTGTATTTTGGATTGAATTTCTTTGCATTGCATTGTGTTATATTGTTCTGCATTGTATTTAGTTCTTATAGCATTGAATTTTTATTGCATTTCTTTGCATTGTATAGTGGTGTATTCTATTGTATTGTATTGAGTTTGTATTGTATTGAATTTTTTATTGTGTTTCTTTGCATTGTATTGTGGTGTATTGTATTTTATTATATTGTATTGTATTGTATTAAGTTTGAATTGTATTGAATTTTTAATTGTGTTTCTTTGCATTGAATTGTGGTGTATTCTATTGTATTCTATTGTATTGTATTAAGTTTGTATTGTATTGAATTTTTTAATTGTGTTTCTTTGCATTGTATTGTGGTGTATTCTATTGTATTCTATTGTATTGTATTAAGTTTGAATTGTATTGAATTTTTTAATTGTGTTTCTTTGCATTGAATTGTGGTGTATTCTATTGTATTCTATTGTATGTATTCTATTGTATTGTATTAAGTTTGAATTGTATTGAATTTTTAATTGTGTTTATTTGCATTGTATTGTGGTGTATTCTATTGTATTCTATTGTATTGTATTAAGTTTGTATTGTATTGAATTTTTTAATTGTGTTTCTTTGCATTGTATTGTGGTGTATTCTATTGTATTCTATTGTATTGTATTAAGTTTGTATTGTATTGAATTTTTTAATTGTGTTTCTTTGCATTGAATTGTGGTGTATTTTATTGTATTATATTGTATTGTATTGTATTTTGTGTCATTGTATCAAATCCATCAAACATTGACCAGCAATCAGCCTTCTCTAAATCACATTATTACTTTCATATTCTTAGGCTTTGATCACAGAGAGCAAGAAAGATAAAGCAGACAATCTCAATGGAATCTTGGATGCCATAACGGTAACCTTGTTTGATTTATTCAGTAAACCTCTTCTTTGTGTTCATAACATTTTTTGTTTTCAATACTTAGAATGACCAGTTTCTGTAATTAGTGCCCTCTCTCGCAAGCAAGAATCGGGGCTATTGTTTAACGACCCTGTTTTAAAATTGGGTTTCTCCTGTATGTTAAAAGATACCCTTAAAATTGTCTTGCTCTGCCCGCTATTTATCGTTGATCTCTGGCTTTAATGAAACTGAACTTTGCTAAAAGTGTTAGTTCAATGCGGTAATGGGGCCCTAATGGCGAAGGCTTTTGGCTCTTTTGCATGAAAAGGCAATGGTATGCCACAATTTTTTGGTATGCAAGTTTATTCTCAGTTCTGTAGCTAAGGAATTAGCTTGGAAGATTCTAGGCCGCTTGCAGCTTCAAGATATCTGTCAGGAAATTGTCAATTTTTTGAAGTTGGCTTAAGAGTTTTTTGTGGTTGTTTAGAACGTTATTAAAGTCTTACAAATCTTTTTATCTCAATACAGATAATCGCTGACACAAACAAAGGTAACGAAACATCATTTCATTATTTTACTACATTTTAGCATTGAAATCGCGATGAAAAATGGAACGGTCTCTTGTCTCTTCCTTCTATTTGTCATCTCGCTGTATTCCATGAGCTGAAGCTATCACATATCCCCAAAGATATTTTTGCGCTTCATCGCATTCTGAAGTTTTGTACGTCCCGAAGATTTTTTCATCGTAGGGCGTATTTTTCGGTAACCTCCTGTTTTTAGCAGACCTTCCTAATTCTGAAAACGGTAGACTTAGCAAGAAAAGGTTTCCTGAACCAAAATGATACAGCTGCCGAAAACGGTAGGCCGATCAGAATAAGCTCAAACTAAACCACTCATTTTAAAGCGAGAATGAGTTTCCTTGCAATGTCTCCAAAACCTTCCAGCTTCGAGAACAGAAGGTTTGGAGGCCTGCCGAGCCTGCCGTTTTCGTTCCAAACGGTACAAAAAATACGTTCCGACGTCTACCGAAAAAAGAAGGCGTCTGCTGAAAACAGAATGTGACAAAAAATGCGCCCATAACTTGCTTGAATTGACATTAATCGCGATGGCATTTCACCCACTTTGAAATCTCGTATAACCGTATTTGAAAGCAGATTGTTTTCGTGGAAATCCCTTAGAAATTCTTTTATTGACGGAAATTTCGTTCGTCTTTTTTCGTTCGCCCTTCGCATCTAGCCGAGAATCTTTCTTTTAACTATTGTTTCTAGCTAACTGTGACATTTTCTTTTCAGGAAGAGAAAATTTTCTTGCGCATCTGGAAGACATTGTGAATCTTTACTCAGACTGCAAATTTGAATTTTCGATAAAATTGGAGGTAAGTCTATGCCTGCCTTTTTTGAACTTTTACCAGGCCCAATTCAGACGATTTAACATTGTTGTTGTTTGTGCGGTGGCGCAGTGGTTGGCGTGCAGGTCTCCCTGCGAGAAGGTTGTTGGTTCGAGCCATGGTCTTTCTTTCCACTTGTGTTTCAGAGATAACAACCTTTGGCAAGTTGTAAATACAAATGTGCCTTTCTCTACCTAGGATATAATGGGTGTCCGTTCGGTAGTTATGAGTGCCACTGTTATATGCTATATGCATTCGGACCAGGGGTAAAATGTTAAGTCGACTAAGTAGCAACTTTTCACCTTATCATTTGGCAGTGGTACCCTAAAAATATATCATATTCTGTTCTATTTGTAGATATGCAAGCTTATCAATATCTTACTCGAACATCTTCCGAAGTCACGTATTTCCCAACTGAAAAATGGCAAAAATGTCAAAGTCTTTCTGTAAGTTTGAATATTGATTATATTGTCATACCGTATACTACTGTTTATTACGCTTGACTTTGTTGAAGTGGCCTAGGGATTTCAACATAACAGAGAAATGTCTTAATCAAACATTTAATACTCAATGATTTGTTGTGTTGTGGGAGTTTAGCTGCAATGCTGATGTCAAGAACTTTAGGCGACTTTGTGAACTTATGAACTTTTACAGTATTTGGACTACTATTTTTTCATTTATTCTTTGTTATGTTAATTAACCTCGATTTCAAGTAAACTAGTAAATTCACGAGAACGGGAGAAAATACATGAAGAGCTCAGAAAAAGCACGAGGGGAGGTGAGAACTTGAGAGAACCGTGAAGTGAATCGAAATCTTAGTATCTTTTATTGTATTTAATATTGAGAAAAAAGCAAGTCTACTTATTGCGTAAAATCTTTCGTGAGTTATTGTTGCGGAGAAGAACAAATTCCCAACACTGACAGTCATTCAGTGTTCGAGGGCCAAAAGATGCCTACTTACTTTAACAACTTTGTATGATATATTAGGACGATTCTGTAAAAGAATTGAAGTCTTGAAAATGCTGTGTATTAGGATTAGACTTATTACCTGAGATCCTGTTATAAAGAGGACAGCTCATTAATAGTTGTAGCGAACCATAAAGCGACCTATTCTTGTTGGTCTAGAATCGATGAGCAGAAACTCTTGTTATCACTATATATATGGATAAGTAACAATATCTACAGTTTTTTGAATTGCTGTCCTTTTTGTTCCATAGAGAAAAGAGTGGAGATTATCTAAGAGAGGCAGGAGGCAAGTAACTTTTTCTTAAAGCTTAAAGGGCTGCTCTGCTAATCCCTTGCCATATCAAGCAAATATGTTTTCCTGCACAGTTTGGCGAGAAAATAATCGGAATGAGGGTCATTGGGTACCCCTACCTTCATGGGTAGCAGCTGTGAGCTGTCGAAAGAGGAGCCTTCTGGTCGCCTCTGACTACTGTCGACTGAATTTCTTACAATGCAGATACAAAGGCAAAATGGTTATACTTTTTTAGTTTATCATTCGTCGTTATAAAAGCGTGCCAGTCTTTCTTATTTTCTCACATCTTCCTTACATCTAGATTTTGACCTCCAAGCAACCATACTTGAAGCACTGTTTAGATTTCTGGACACAAAAGATAAAGAGCTGTATGTAAAAAGCTGGTTCAAATCAGAGATCGTCAAGGGATCATTTCTTACTATACGAAACGAAGAATTTGAATATGTAAGCATAACGTTATTCTCAAGCGTGAGTGATTGCTATGTACTTCACTGGTAACCTCGTTGATCGTCATCATTTCATATACGAGCGAACTACCATTATGATGATTGATGATTGTGATGATGGTGGTGATGATGATGATGATGTTGATGATGCTGTTGGTGATGATGATGATGACGATGATGATGATGATGATGATGATGATGGTGGTGGTGATGATAGTGATAGTGATGATGATGATGATGATGATGATGATGATGATGATGATGATGATGATGATGATGATGATGATGATGATGATGATGATGGCGGTGATGATGGTGATGCCGTCGATGGTGGTGATGATGATGATAATGATGATGGTTGATTATATTAAGATGTTTTTGTTGTTTATATTATGACGCTTATGATGTTTATAACTACCATTGCAGTTATGATTATGCCAATGATTTTGATCATGGTGCTTAGATAAAGATTAATGTTTTTCTTCCATACAGGGATGTCGAATATTTCTCAACGAGCTCAATAGCAACACTTTTGATAGAAGGTAAGGAAGCTTTGAGAACATTTTATTCACATTTGTACTAAAAAGAGCAAAGGTCTAGTTTTCGTAATAGTCTCTATACTTCAAGCATGCAAAATTGCTATGCTATCATCATTACAAATATTGTCTATTTTAGGGTATATTCCTATCCATGTCTTGCTTTCTACCTGGGAATGTACGAGGTTTGTTGCTAATTTCATCGTCGTCTGCGTGTTGCTCTAAACTATATGAACCATTGCAATAGTCCACCTATTTTCTATTCTTTTTCCTAAATGTATTTCTTCGGATGGCCATATCGCAGCCAATATTTAATACATTTTACCGATTTTCCACAGTGAAGTATTATTATTTATGCTTTTTCAGAAAATGAAAAGCAAATGCAAGATAAATCTTAAAAATTGATTTGATGATGTTACTGCTTTGGCACTCTCTTAGGCCCTGTCTAAACGATCAAACATTGTTTCTCAAACATCTGAAATTTGCTTGTCAAGCACAATGTTTGACCTTTTGGCTACGTCTGAAAACCTTGCTCGCCCAATATTTTTTTGCTTGAGCCAAGCAAAAATGTTTGATCGTTTGGCCACATCCAAAACATTGCTCATAAAAATTGTTTTGCTTACGGCAAGCAGAAAATGTTTTTTGTTAACATTGCCAAGCAAATTTTACTTGTCAAGCAATATTTTGCAATGCGGCCAAACGATCAAACACTGTTTATAGAGCAAATCTAAAATGTTTGACCAACAATGTTTGATCGTTTGGCCACGGCCTAACATTCCCAACAAAGTGCTTAGAGTGTAACTGAAACCTTAAGTGTACCAACTTTTAAAGAAGGTCTGTATTTTCATTGCAGCTCAAGGCTCCGGGCTATCATGATCTGAAGACATTCTGGGTTGACTTCAATGTTGGAAGTAAATCTATATCAGCCTTTGTGAATGACGATGCCAGTGAGCAGGTATTTCACGCAAATTATTCGCATTTCTTAATAGCATGTTACTGCCTAGAGAGTAAAATATCTTAAGACACTGAGTTCCCTTTAACGGTCTCTTTTGTATGTGCTCTGTGACTTTTGTTTACGCTTCACGAATGAGCTGCTTGAGCTTGTACACCTGAGTCTGCTTTGAATCGAAGCTTGAACCTTCAGGCCAAATAACTGTATCAACTGTAGTTAACAGCGCAATGAAATAGGCAACCTGAATCCAAGACATTCAAGTCTCGAGCCTCTTAAATAGTGTAGGCGTTGTCTTGTGTTTCAGCTTAAACCCTGCTTCAGTTATGCTTCCTCTACTACATTTATTGCAGTAAAGGTTCTAATTTGGGGGATATACAACTTCGGGCTGTTCATTCTTAATAAATGAAGGTTCGTTTATGAGGGTTGTTTATGAAATCAATAATGCTTTATGTTGACTCTTTTTTTCATATTTTATACTCACATTCAATTTCTATCAGCCTGCAGATTCTGCTTGGGAAGTTGTTGTTATAAAAGCAGAAACAGTTTTGGATATGCGTGTAAACGGTAAATATCCTCTTCTGTTTCCTGTTACCAACTTTATGTTTGTCTTCTTAATTCTAGTTATGAATAATTTAATAAGCCCCCTCGTTTAAACCCCCACCTCGAATAGGCCACCTCCAAAATAATGAAGACAAATTAGGCCCCCAGGGGGCCAATTCGAAGATACGTTCGTGACTTCTTAAGATATCTTTGGCCTTTAATTTTTTCTTTGTTCATTTCTTGATGTGTTCTTACTTCGCATTTGTCTTTCCCTTTCAGACAATGGCAAAGACTGGATGCTAATATTAAAACTGAGCACTCTGCCTTTTGAGCTCCTTCCATTCTGCCCAAAATCACCCGAGCGTTATGCCAAAATCACCTTTTCCAAAGATTGTATCCTTTCAAATATATTTATTTCTTCTTTCATTTGTGAATAGACGTATTGGTTTGTTTAAGTTTATTCGTCCGGTTCATTGTACGAACGTTCATTTGAAGTCCCCTAGAATCCGTCCAGTTTTGTTCAATTCTGTTCAAGTCAGGTCCTTGTATTTAGTTCGAATTACATTTAAGTTTTAATTTAATAAAATCTAGTTAAAATTAGTTTCAGTTTCAACATTAGTTTCATTAATCTTAGATCATTTCATTCCAATCAATTCAGTCTAAATCAGGCCATTCCAGCTTCGTTAACTCCTAGCAGCTTATTTTAGATCAGCGTAGTTTTTCTTTATTCTTTTACCCAGGATTGTTGAGGTCAAATCAGCTTCCTTCTTCTCGCCTAGACTATTTCGTACTGAATTTCATATGGTCACGCCCGCAAATGGAACACCAACATGGCGGATAGCAATCGTTTCTATGCGCAAGATCACGTGTCTGAAAGATCCATATTTAGTTTTCTTCACTCTGCTAATTTTACTTCAGCGTTCCTGGGTTTGGTTTAGTCACGTAAAGTTGAATTAGTTTTTTTTCTAGTCAATCCAGCTTATTTCATTCTAGTCCAGTTCGGTTCTGTGCCAATTGACAATAACAATATCAACTTTCTTTAACACTAATTCAGATGATATATTAACTGGTCTATCTGCAGTATTAGGAAAATCAAAATACACTGATTTTCCACTTTCAAGTCCATACGAATCATCAACTCCTACAAAGGCATCGTCTGCACAAAACCCTTTCTTGATCCGATCAAAAGCTATAGAATCAGCGGAATCTTCGATAGAGGTGCATATTCTTGTTTCTTCATTAATGTTCCTGTCTCTCCGTGTTAGGCTAACCTTTCTCACTGTTTGGTAGATGTAGGCCTAAGTCTCACCATGCTCATCATTCGGTAGATGAATGTCTCCGTTTCCTTACTTTTTATTGGTGTCCTTGTCTTCATCTCACAAGACACACCATTCTGTAGGTGTACGTCTCTGGTCCTTACCTGTTCATTGATGACCCTGTTTCTGCTTGACAGGCTCACCATTCTCACCATTTGATGTATTTTCGTCTCACCATGCTCATCATTCGGTAGATAAATGTCTCCGTCTCAGTCTCCTTATTTCTTTATTGGTGTCCCTGTCTGTGTATGATAGGCTAATGTAAAGGTTGATGTACGTCTCACAAGGCACACCATTCTGTAGGTGTGCGTCTCTGGTCCTTACCTGTTCATTGATGGCTCTGTCTCTGCTTGACAGGCTTACCATCCTCACTGTTTGCTACATGTACGTCTCGCCATGCTCATCGTTTGGTAGATGAACGTTTCTGTTTCCTTATATCTTCGTTGGTGTCCCTGTCTGTGTATGATAGGCTAATGTAAAGGTAAATGTGCGTCTCACAAAGCACACCATTCTGTAGCTGTACGTCTCCGTCACCTTTCTTCTTCATTACTCTCCTTGTCTATGTATGGTAGGCTCACAATTCTCAACGTTCGGTAAATGTACGTATCGCTGGGCACACCGTCCTGTAGGTGTACCTCTCCTTTTCTTTACTTCTTCATTGCTATCCCTGTCTTTGTATCTATGCGATAGGTCCATCATTCTCAACATTCCTGTAGAGGCTTGCTTCCTTCTCTTATCTTCTTATGGCCTTTAATATACCGTGTACTAGAGCCTTACAATCTAAACTTCAAATTTAGTTGAAAGAGTACCTTACGATAGCCTTTATTGTATTTTAGAAAGAGGATGCCACTACACCTAAGAAGTCGTTGTCATTTGGGAAAACACTGTCCACTGTATCACCCGTTAACAGAAATCAGCTTGATGATCAGGAAATGAACGATGATAAATCATCGAATCGTGAAATGAATGGTGCTGCTGCAGAGGACCTTATTGATCATGCAGTTTGTGGTACAGCCGAAGTTGCTAAAGAACCATTAGAGAAAGAGCCTCAGGATTGTGAAGCGAACATTTCTATTGAAGGAATCGTACCAGAAACCCAAGAAGACTGCAGCGTTGAAGTAACAAGAGAAGTCCAGTTTATAATACCACAGCAGATAATCAGCCCACAAACTGATACGAAAAAGGTAACCTTGCTAGGTCTCCATTTTATTGAATTACACACACTACGATATTAGATTTTTGAGTGGTACAAAATTTCAAAATCGCGAAAAATGCGAGGTGGCCGAACGAACATTTTGCTTGACAAGCAAATCTCAAATGTTGGGCCAACAACGTTTGATCGTTCAGCCAGGGTCTTAAAGCTTAAAATTCTTAATGCAGCAATAAAGGCATGTATGTAACATTAGCATTGGGAATGTTACTTTGAATTGTCACTCTTTGCAGGTTGCTGTCACCATCAGTGACGAAGAGCAAACAGTGGGAGGAAATAATAAGAAAAGACCGAGAAAGCTGCCAGAAAGAAAGTCTAAAACAAAGGCAAAAGCAAGCAGTTTTTCTCCATTTGCTTTTCATGAGGTAAGTTGTCATTGTAGTATCGTCAGAGTCCAGAAAATTGTTCAACCTTCCTCCAGACAAAAATATCCCTAGCTGAAAACCTTCCTCACTAAACAATGAAAAATAGGCGTGTCTTAGGTGTGGCAGCAGATTTTCTTTTGTTCTAACTGACCTTCCTCCGGTTAATGACCGTGTGACCGTAACTTTTTCTTGGCTCTAAGTATCGTTTTTACTTTATTAGCCTAAATACACCTGATTCTCCTCAAATCAATTCATTAATAACTTTCAGACTACAACTGATGATGATAAGCCTTCGAAATCAACGAAACAAAAAAAAGTCCACAAGAAAGCAAAGCCCGCAGTTAATAGGAATCGTAAAATCGCACATAGAGTAACAACTGAAAGTAGCAGTACGGATGAAATGCTTTGGAGAAAGAGATTTTTTGGTTCTTCAATCAAAACCAGTGGTGAAGAATACATTCCAGAAAAAGACGAGATAAAGAAGGCCATTGACTTTAGTGACGAAGAAAGGGCACCTATTGTAAGTAGCTACTTTGTGATTGAATTGTTTATTCTTGTCGTTAGATACTACATAGAGTTATTTCTTTTTCGTTCAATCCGTAGCCAGGGCAAAAAAGGCCCAATAGCAACAACATTGACCATAGGAGGCCCGGTAATATAAATATCATAAACGCTGCTACTTTATTCGTGTTCTTTTTCTGCCCAAAATACCTTATATTCAATACAGATATTTAGCTGTTGTTGTTGTTCGATAACGCCACATTATATTAGCTTTATACATATAATATAGAAATAAACAAATGCAGGCAAAACAAAAACAATGTTAAGCCAAGGCTTTTCAAGAAGCTTCATTCCATGCTATTAATATGTTACACGTATAAAGGCTGATGAAATGTGACAAGACAAACGACATAAACAGCCGAATATCTGTATTGAAAATAGGGTTTTTGCAACCTCCAAGCTCTGGAAACGAGGTTGGATTCTCTGGTGTTTAAGGCAGAAAAGAACACAATAAGGCTTCATTATTCATGATATTAATGCTCTAGGCCTCCTGAGGCCAGGGCTGCAAATACCATCCAAGCTATACGCTCCTTTACCCACGGTATACGTTCTCAGAGGCTATAGATTCCTTATATCCTTTTGTGAGTTATTTTCCCTCATATTCTCTTTTGTGCTGTGGTAAAGCTCTATTTTCACGCAGGCCAGTACTGGAGTCCCTTAATTTGTTATATGCTACTCCTACTTGTGGAAGGGTCTTTATTTTATGTTATATGAACGTAAGCTTACTTTAAACACAAATGGCCAACACTAGGGTAGGTGTTTCAACAAGTGGCCTACCCAATAGATGAGATTCGAACCTGGACTGCGTGACTAGACTTCAAGACTTCAAGACTAGGTCCAATCTTGTGGCCCTCTTACTCAGTGTTATCAATCAAAATCGTCATGTCTCTTCATAGGGGTAAAAAAGTCAGGGTCAGCAATCCCGATATGACAAGCTCTTTGAACAAACCTTACCAGGAAATTCTACATCCGGAAAATTTTGCGAAGAACAATTTGTTTGGAAGCTGTACCGGTCTTTGAGACAAAGGTGGCCCCTAATTCAGAGGAGAAGTTATATGTTTTTGGATAGGCATAGAACCATTGTCCCCACCGGGGTGACCTCATCCTATTCGGTTGATGTGTTAGAAATAAGTTAGTCTCCTTTTGCATATCATTGAATTGATGACGTCATTTACAGCCATCGGATAAGAGCTTCACCGATCCAAGAACAGTGAAGACAAAACGAATCACCAAAACGTTTGAGAAAAAGAAACGTTTTAGAGGAAAGTATGACATATCTCGCATGAAGGGAAGGAACAATCTGAAAGCTGCTAAAATTCTAGAGGTATAAATTAATTTAAAATTTAATTCGTTGATGTATTCATATTGTTGTCTAGGCGCGTGACCGAGAGGGATATTTTTTCGGAAATAGTTTTATTCATTCAGGATCTAGTCTTGACTTGGGTAGTTTGATGTTTTCACCTGTCGCAAACCGAGTCCCAAGAGCTGATTGGTGTTTAAAACACAATTACAATTCAGTTTCTCTTTCTGGTTGGTGCATTTCGAACCGCATCTGGGTATAAATTCCACCTTAGGTTATTATTTCGGTCTATCTCCGACGTTCCTACTCTAAGGAGTGTCAGACGAAAAAAAACTTGTAAGTATGCCCGAAAATGTTTCCGCTGTTTATCGCAATTTTGCTACCACTCAAAAATGGTAACAAGGAAAATTGAGGTATATCATGCTATACTCCTGAGGATCATGATATAATAACTGTATGAATAAAATTATTATTGGTTTGCCAGTGTAGCTAATTTGATTTGATATTGACTTTTGAATATGCTGTCTTTGTGTTACAGACTGAATGGGATGACTTGTTACTTGATAGTGAAGATAAACTGGATAGCCAAAAAGACTCAACCAGCAGAGGAAAGATGCAACAAAAACAACAGACGAAGCAGAAAGACAGAGAGCAGTTGGCTTCATACAAAGATACACCAAAAGTGACAAAGATTACATCGAATGAATATGGTAAAGAGAAGAGCCATGATTACATATCCAAGAAAAGGAAGATTACCGCAAAGAGCCTAATAAAGTGACGAAAGAAAGTGAAGGAAAGAAACAAGACTTCATATCGAAAAGCAATGTAGGGTTTCAGAAGATAGAACTGAATGCTACTAAGAAGAAAACCTCCATAGAAGATGAAGATATTATATTGATGGATTATGATATAGACGAACCGGAATATACACCAGCAACTTCCCGACCAGCGAAATTTCAAGGTAAGAAATAATTGTATAAAGCCCCGGCCAAGTGTAGCAATCATTTCACCCAACTTACTTACTTAAGCCGAACTCCCGTTCGAACCATTGAGACCTAACCTTTCCAAATATTACGATCAAGCATTGCAGTTCTCAACTCATTGGTGTTGTGGGGTCCGATGTCCCTATTTAGCACATCGATGTAGGTGGTATTCCGTCTACCTCTTCGTCTATGTTAATGTTGGGCGAAATTTTGGCAGGTTTTGGCCACCTTGTTGGGTATGCCAACAATATTTTGAGTAATGTTAGCTGAAGTTTTATCAGGGCCACAATTCTGGCTGAAATGTTGATTACCTTTTAAGCCACCCTGCCCCTACAGCGGCCAACATGCAAAATAAGTTCGGCGAAATGTCTGGTGCAATGTGGGCGACATTTGGCCAAGGCTTGAAATTCAGAATTGTATCAAATATGTATAATTTTTCATCAGGGCTTGCATACATTTTTACATTAAAATTCCCTGTCGTTTGCTGAAAATTGGTTTGCAAGACAACAGCATAGCGTGTTGCATTATCTTTCGGAAAGCGTGTATAATGCTTAACTTGCAACTTATCTTGCAGTTCCAATGTCCTGCGAATAGGAGTCAACTTGGTTCTGCTTTGCTCAAAGATTTTGACACGTTTTTCATAATAGCCCGCAACACCTATGTCTGCAATTATTTATATTTCGTTCCTGGTAGGCCTCGTCACTTGCCTGGCATAGGTTTCCAAAGCAATGCATTGCTGTGTATCTCAAAATCTGTGAAGGTGAAGGTGAAATTGTGAATTTTGTGCGATTTTCTAGTATCTCATAAGTAGATGAACTTATCAGAGATGAACTTATCAGACTTTAGCCTTAGCTGTGTGCTACTGTGGCTGGGGCTCTTTAACCGATCTTACTGGGCTACCGGGTAAGACCACGACGCCATAGCACCTTTATGTTTCATCATCGTCGCTAATTTCAGTTGAGAATTGCAGCGTGTAACCTGTACCTTGCGACGCCTGAAAACATTTTCAAGTCTTTTCAAGGTGCGATCATCCAGGTCCTTAACTAAAAGTAAAGACAAATGGTCATGCGACAGCAAGTTAGATTAAAGTTTTTCTTCTTCAGGTAAAAACGCTGATAAAGATTCCCATGATAAGTTTGGTACTTTGACAAGCAAAGGATTACAGCACAAATCAAAAGCACAGAAGAGCTTACTTACTTTTGTTGGCGATACAGCTGATAGTAGAAGTGGTCATCATCAAATTGATCATCATATCAGTAACTTCACCCACGACGTTCCTCCTTCTCAGCAAGGCAGTGATACTGAAACACTTGGTGATGAAAATGAATATGAGCTGAATCCTGTTGCTTCTTTTGCGCTCATTTGCAAGGTATGATAACAAAATTAAAGTACGTGGAAAGCTGCTTCGCTTTTTGGAATCAAGCCAGGGCAAATCTAGGTGGCAGAGGTGGCAACTGCCCCCTTCTTGTGTCAGAATACACTTTGACTCCCTATGTATAGACTGCATTCCTAACTAAGGATCTCCTGTCATAATTGCGAGAAACAGCGAAAGCATTTTCGACATACTTAAAAGCTTTTTTCGCCTGAAACTCCTCAGAGTGTAAACGTCAGACACTGACCGAAGACAATGACGAAGGCTCTACATTCCGCCTGAATTAATTGTTGTAATCTAATGCTGACTTATACTCTGAGGAGTGTCGCAGACGGAAAAAGCTCTATTAAGTATGTTCAAAATTGTTTCCGGTGCTTCTCGGAATTTTGAAATTTTGTACTACTCAACGACTAATCTCCTTTCTCCTGTTGTCAAAGCCCTGAAGTTCTTATTCAGACAAGAGTCCTTTGTGAGCCACCTCTGTTACACGAGCGACTGCTTCAACCACGGTAATGAACACAGTTTGAATGTGACATTGCCTTCGATAGGAAGATAGTCAGGGTTATCAGTTTTAAATGTACGTATCTGGCTTACCAAAAGCAAAGTAAGTCGCTACAATGCAAAATGTCAAAGAACTCTACCGGACATTTTTTGTGTTGGTTTTAGAAAATGCATTCATAAATGAACACGCAATTATCAAAAAAGGCTGGCCGTTGTTCCTCGCCTTTTGAACTTAGAAATTGAAACTGATTTGTTATCTTGTAATTTTCCAGGAAATTGTCAATTTTTCAAGACAAGGTGAAGGCAGCTGCTTTGATGATGCAGAAAACATCAATCCTGAAACTTCCAGAAATGACAAGAGCTCCAAATCAAGAGTGGTAAGTATAGCAACTCAGAATCGTGCTCGAGAATGAACTTGTTTCCTATTATCGTCCATCTAATTTCACTTCAGTCTTTAAAGCAATACTTGAACTGTCGTTATGCTCCTTATAGATGTTCCCCATGGATGGGTACAAGTCCTATGCCCACAAAGCTTGTTTGAAGCAAAATTCTGATAACTGGGTTGTACCTCCTTCTCGTAATGCCTTCGACGAATGACACCTTGTTAGAAGCTAATTATATCCTAGAAAGTTATTTTTCCGTCTCTATTTTATCCACAGAATAAGCCTGCAGATGCATCTACTCGATCAACACCAAAAGCTCGTCGTGACTCTGGTATACATTGTTTTTGTTCTCTATCTTCCACATTCACCTTTGTGGCTGCTATTCCGCTTATGCAACAGATCGTTGACTTTCCACTCTCTGACGTTCGGCGTAATAATACGCACTTCGTCGGGCTTGCGAAACATTTTTAGTTATTTTATATGAGAATAGATAACGGTTTCTATCGCAGTTTTTTGGTGTCCCTTGTTACCTTCTTTTCTATGTGTTATTTCATTATTTACAAACCCCCGCTTCTTGCAGTGTAGCTTCATGTTTCAAATTTATCGAAAACCTTACCCCAGTTGATGCAAAATGTTTATAAAGGAGGATTTATCTGATTTCAAAAGAGTATTGCTCACCAGTCGCGCCATTTTATCTTTTTCGTTCTCGCATCTCGCGCTGTTATCAAAATAGGAACGTAAGTAAGAAAACCCCACACGAGAAGCGCAGATTTTAAGGACCATTGCGCCAAAATTCTAACAGGTAAGAAATTTTCAAACATTTTCTCAGAGATTAAATTAAACATTTGGTGCACCTGTATCATACAAAAGAGACAAAGGTGTGGCATTCCCTTTAGGCTGCCAGCAAATTGCTCCTTCCTTGTGTTTTCCGATATATTGTATCCAAAAATGAGTATCCATCATCTGAATAAGTATAAATAAAAGCCGTGGCTTTTATATGCTGGGTTTTGCTGTATTCATGGTATATTATTGATAAGCTTTCCATTATTGTGAAATAGGTATTTTATCAGACATTGAGAAGGTTTTCCTCTTCTTTAAAATAGGTATTATACCAGACATTTCAGCCAAAGCTTCGAAGGCAGATGCTTATATCACATCAGTAGGAAAGGATCTCTGTACGCCAAAAACACCAAAGCCACAGCTTGGTTTTATTGAAGGTAAATGTTTGCAATCTATATTTCGACACTCTGGTACACTTTCTGCAATGTTCTTGGAAACGCATTGTTAACCTGACCAGATTCAACATGTAGTATTTTCATCGCCATGCAGATAGACCCAGAGCAAGTGGCTCCAAGGACTTCAGTCCCAAGAGCTGTTATAGGACACATTCAAACTTAGGACTTATTCAGAACGTTTATTTTGTCTGCCCGCCGTTTATTTTGTCTGAGCGTTTGCATTGTCACATCTGTCCGTACGGTTATTGCTTCGGTAGTCAACTGACTGGCATTTGCAACATGGCCAGTTAACCTGACTTGTGACTTCTGGAGGAAGTTGCATATGCTAGGAAATACAACGCGTGTTACTCCCTATAGCAGTAAACTTTTGTAGAATTATGTCTATGACCATGGCCTATATTAGAAGTAACTGCAATATACTTTCTTTGAAGATAATTTGGAGCAAAATGTTGAAGAACACGCATCCGGAGAAGATAATGCAAATTCTGACAATGAACAGGTTAGTTCTTTACTGATTGAACTATGTTTGTTATCTGAATCTAGCAAACACAGCTTGTTTTGTTGCAAATTAAATTCTGATGCCGGAGTTCTGAAGCATCCTTGGACCCGCCTTGGACAAACTTAAAAGCTTTTGTTCGCCTGGCATCGAGTATAAACTTCAGAAACAGACTGAAACAATCGAGTAACACGGAATTTATTAAGCTAACTTCACAATTACCTTTGTTTACTAGGCGCTTTGAATACCCACCACATCTTTCTTGCTTATGCTTCATAAACTGATTTTTCAGGATGCAAATAGCCAAGGAAGCTCCAAACATGAAATTCTTGCACGTTTGAAAACACCAGAGGTAACTGATAATTCTTGCATATTCACCATCATTGTGTTCCATAGCTGCACAGCCGTAGATGCACTTTATTTGATTCCAGAAGCTCCTTCTATTTCTGTGTCGATCATCTCCAACTTCTGTGTCACTGTCAGGTGTCATCACTGTAAAGTGTCATCGAACATTTCGAGATGTTTAATAACCTATTGTCTTTTGGTCGTCTGTTTTGTCGTTTTTCAGTTACTCTTTCATGCATTATTGTATTAAGTTCAGCTCAATGCTATGACGAGTGACATCATCCTTTGACATACCACCTTATTGATTGTGTTTCTGCAACTTTGCACCTGTTTCAAGCGAACTCCTTCCTATTATGCAGTTCAGTTCATCGTGCATTCGGAGCTGTAACCAAAACGTGGTTGGTTTCTCACTTTCTCTGCCCTAAAAGAGTAGAATATTAATTTGCTTTATCGCGCTTTTTTAATAAGAACACTTGGCTTCTATTTCAGCCTGCCTGTTTCTTATTTTTGAAGCAATTGTTAAGTAACTTGTTACCCCCTACCCTTCTCGAAAACATGTACCCATGTTGAAAATACGTTTCCGGGCGAGGGCTTAACGCTGGTGAACTTTGCTTGTGCGTATCTCAAATAATTTTGGAGATAGCAAAAAAATTGACCCTAATTTCAACCTGGTGTTTCTTATAAAGGTTTTTCTTTAAAAAAACGTGCATCATGTAATTAGTTTGTCTTTTTGTGTATTTCTAAATATAGGGACTATATTTTGAAAAGAAGACATAAGGCATTGGTGTTTTCAGATAAACCTTTTCCAAAAAATACTGTCTAATTTATTCTGCATGTTAATCTTCAAGGTTGTGAAACATTTTCGCAAGACAATCCAAAACGAAAAAGCAAATCGAAAAGGTAAGGTTCCTTATTTGTTTTGCAAGATCATTTGTTATATAAACCTCAGGACAAATGATCAAGCATTGTTTGTCAAACATTTGATATTGGCTTCTTAAAAAATGTCTGACCATTTCTTGCATGTTGCAAAACACTGCTTGTCAAAAATTTTTTGCTCAAAATTCAAGAAAAATGTTTTTGAACTTTTTGAAAAACGTAGGGCCCTGGCCAAACGATCAAACATTTGAGATTTGCTTGTCAAGCAAAATTTTTTAGCGTTTGGCCATGTAAAATACATTGCTTGTCCAACCACATCACGCTACAAATTTTGTTACGTTTTCTTGTCAAGCATTTTGTTTTTGGCCATTAAACCTTTGTCGTAAAACATGGACATTGCTTGTCCAACCACATCACGCTACAAATTTTGTTACGTTTTCTTGTCAAGCATTTTGTTTTTGGACGTGGTCAAACGTTAAACCTTTGTCGTAAAACATGGACCAATAATGTTTGATCGTTTGTCCAAGGCCTAAGGCAACAAATTTAGCTAATGTTTGCTTGTCAAGCAATGTTTGTGACGTGGCCAAAGTGTCAAACATTGCTTTTAATGCAACTCTGAAATAGTTGACCAACAATGTTTGATCGTTTGTCCAAGGCCTAAGGCAACAAATTTAGCTAATGTTTGCTTGTCAAGCAATGTTTGTGACGTGGCCAAAGTGTCAAACATTGCTTTTAATGCAACTCTGAAATAGTTGACCAATAATGTTTGATCGTTTGTCCAAGGCCTAAGGCAACAAATTTAGCTAATGTTTGTTTGTCAAGCAATGTTTGTGACGTGGCCAAAGTGTCAAACATTGCTTTTAATGCAACTCTGAAATAGTTGACCAACAATGTTTGATCGTTTGTCCAAGGCCTAAGGCAACAAATTTAGCTAATGTTTGCTTGTCAAACAATGTTTGTGACGTTACTAAACGATCAAACATTGCTTATAAAGCAAATCTCAAATGTTTGACCAACAATGTCTGATCGTTTGGCCAGTTTGAGAGTCACCATCATTATCACCGTCACCATCATTTTTGTTACAGATGTCTTCGCTCTTTTTCGCAATTCTATTCTAATGTTAACATTAGAAATTAATTTTAACATAAATAATTCCTTTACCTTCTTCAAATAACTGCATCAAATCTGAAGGAAACGAGTTTACTTGTAATGGGCAAACATTTCAATTCTTCGACAGAGGAAAGAAAGAAACTACCAAGAAGAAGTAAAAAGAAAACGAGGAAATACGATGAGTATCTTGAGCAAGAGGATGAAAGTGATTCTTCTGCACCATCATCTCCAATTCCCAGAAAACGGAGAAAAGCAAAGCTTTTGAATATCACAGGTTATTTTGACGATTCTTTTTGCTTTTCTATGTATAGAAAGTTCGTTTCTTGCCTAGATATCGTTTATTTTAGTGGTAGAGTGCTTGCCCACGAGTCCCGAGGCCTTGTGTTCAAGCTTCATAACAAGCCCTACGAAAGAGTCATACCAAAAATTATGAAATGGGTACTTCTCACATTTTCGCTTAGCACGCAGTATGAAAGGTTATGAAAGAGATGGAGTCGGGGTAAATGGTCTTCGGATGAGGGATAAGACTGGCACCCACCTCTACCTTCACTGGTAGCAGTTATCCAAAAAGGTGGCTTCGGGTCGACCTTTTTACCTTCCTATGTTTAGAAAAAGGCCTCGTTTACACGATACCATTTTCATTTGAGCTCTTTTTGCAACATTTTTATACTTTGGATAGAGCCTTAATCAGGTCAATTGCAACGCAAAATGGGAGCAGAGTCTACTAAAGTCTATCTTCACCAGACAATGTTCGATATGGAAAAGTTAATGAGCACACTCAGATATCCTTTGTACAGTATGCTTGCAGAGAGAGCTGGTGGTTATCGAAGCTTAGTTTAGCTTCTTTTTGTCTGTTCTCTGACGAACGTTTATACGATAAGAAACCAAACAGAAGTAATATAAGTAGCAAAAAACCTAAACTGCGTTATTGCCTGGTCAATACTGTCGTTTCAGGCGCCTTGTTCCTGTTCGTATTTGGTTGATGGAGAAATCTTTCATGGACTTTTGATAAATAGCTCATGTCTGCCCTCCCGTATATTCTAATTTAGCAAGGGTTATTTGAGACTCTGTCTTTTCAGATTCTGCTTTTGAAGCTGAACCAGAAAACAATGGAAGTAACCCGTTTGCCATAATGAATAAAGGCTTCAGTAATAATGGGACAGAGTACGTACATCAATTGATTTTGATATTTATAACTGTATTTTTAAGGTTCTGTTACTGTTGGTCTGCTTTTAATCACATACAAGACTCGAAACAACACTCTATGTCTATAACCAACATTTTAATGACGGAGGCAGGGGAGCTATGTACACATCTGCTTTCCAGTACACATTTCAATACACATTGCTTTTAAGTAGCTTTTAGAGGATAGCTCAAGAAAGTATCATATGTACGTAAAAATATCATTCTACTAGAAGGATTTCTCTTTTTTATTTTAGTTCAGATTTGCAATCAGTGCTCACATCTTTTGGCGATCAACTAGAAAATGCTGTCAGGGTATGGATAATATCTACGTTGCTATACATCGTTTTTTCTTGCTACAGTTTCGACCTCACGCTTAACTGTTTCTGCCAGGCCCTAAATGGATCTGTATAGTCTGTATATCTGTATCTCTTCAATTTTGCTTTATTTTTATAGAGAAAGCAAACATTGATACAGAGATTTACGGAATCAACAGCAGACATTCTCAAGAAGAAGTTGTCGTCAGTATGGAGGGATCAAAGAGATGAAAGGTCGATACTAGTGGTTGAAATTACTCTGTTCTATTTACTACACCATAAAATTTTCAGTATAACGGATAAGAATATGATAAGTAGAGCATTAAGTAACTTGAGGTGGTCATGGCTGACAGAAAAAGGCGTTAGGCCCATGACCAAAATGGCATACTCGAATACTGTTGGGCTCACGTGCTACATGCCTGCAACCATCTTAGTTTCCAATCTCTAGAGGTTGTCTATTTACCTTTCAGGCAAAGGTTTATCATTGATATAAGTTCCAAAATTCATGCTGAGATGGACTCGCTGAGAAAACAAATGGAAAGCAATCAAGACCGTGAAGAAAAATGCTGGTATGTTGTTCATTGCTCAATTTCTCTACAGCTGTATTGCTATATACAGTTGACTTTGCTAACTCGAATATTCAGTCGCATATTCTAACGGATGAAATGCGGGTGTAAGGTTGTTTTTAGTCGGTTTTGGGATGACCAGAGGGTGGTGGGATCGGGATCGGAAGAAACATAACAACGATATTAGAGATGTGTCAAAAAAAGATAGGGGATGGTTGGAAGTTGGGATGGAGGTATCCTACTGTGTACCCTCTAGTGTGAACATAGATATGTCGAAGGCAGTGGAGTGCTTAAGGCTGGAGGTTGAAGGCTGAAGGCTGTGATACGTTTTTCAAGACGCTTGGTGTTTTAGCTTCATTAATGTTCATTTGTTTTTCAGTCAATCTTATTGGAGCACCAGAAAGAGAGGCTAAAATCCATTGCTCTACAAAAGCAAGGGTAAGCAGGGGCAACTTTTAAACAATTTACCTGTCAAAATCTACTTAAAATGTTTATGGCACAAATGATGGTTCTTTAGATAGTAACTCGTTTTGCTCGATCAATCACTCGCAAATGCATGCAAAATTGCCTTGCCTTGCCTTTATCTTTTGTCTCGAATCCATTCTATTTATCAATTTCTAAACTGCCTTCTGTTATTTTATGAAACAGGCTGGAGAACATTCATAAAATGAACTCACAATTGTCATCTGGACTTGTAAATATGGAGGAAGAACAAAGCAAGCTAAAGGTGATCCATTTTCTATTATTCATAAAATATTTTGCCACTCTCTAACTTTCTCTCAATCAATCCAACATTTTCTGAATTATAACTTTACAAGCTGCAGGTCCACATCAGCTGTATAGCTGCCACCCCCCAACTTGGAATAACAAATAAAGATTGCTTCATTTCTTGCCCCCTATCGTCCATAATTGCATGTTAATTTTTTACGATTTGTATCACAATGCAGTCTTAAGCCTGTCTTCCAGTAGGCTGATTGTTCCACGGTCAGCTGAGTTACTATGATTTGTAGAATGGTGTCTCGTTAAAACAGTTTTTCGATTGCCACTAGAAATACATTACAAATGCTCAAGTTAAATATTGACTTCATCTGTAAAAGCTTTCGAGTGATTTTGTTGGTTGACGCTCTCAGACGCGGCGGAAAAGTTGAAGTCTATCCCGCTTTCTAAACGCGCGTTGGCGGAGCGATTACGCGACCATTGTCAGAAATAACAATGCCGCTACACTGAGCGTGGAAAATCCGCCTTGTGGAAAATCGGCTTTTCTGCAGTTATATCTGTCGCTACAATTTGCTATCGAATTTTTGTAAGTTAATTTAAGCAATGACAGCAGGAAACTTATTTGTCTTTTCTGTTATTTTGTTTAATTTTTCCTTTTGCCTTTCATTATTCTCAAAAGCCCCAAGTCCCTCCCTTCGTTGTTTGGCTCACGCGCAGTGGTACCTCCAACATTCAGTCCTTTAACCACAAGTGACTCGCCTAAAATATTTTCTGTCTCTTTGAAATATTTGTATCTCTATCCACAGCTTGAAGTGGATACGCAGCTACGAAAGGAGCTCAGCAAGATGCAAGCACGATTACTAAGTGAATCGGTATGTTTGCTTTACGTTTCTTTACTTACCCAAGACTATCTATCTATTGAATGTGCTGTGGCGTCGTGGTGTAATCCAGCTGACTCGTGATGTCAAGAGCTCATTGTGGTCAGGGTTCGAGCCTAGCCATGGTAGCGTCACAGCCAAGGTCGAGGTCTCGATTAGTTAACCTATTACTGAAATCCTAGTGACTGGCGCTGAAACACCATTTCACCCCCACCTTCACCCGCCTCCACCAAACGGTTTTTCTGTTATATGCCTGTAGCTGTTACTTTATTTTCAGTAGGCAGTTATTTGTAGCTTCTCCCAGAAACATTTGCGTGTCTTTTGTCGCGCGCTACAAAGTTTCCGAGGTGGTTAAACTGGGAGACACCGAGGGGACATCAATTTCGCTCGCGACATGTCTCCTAGTTTAGCCAGGCCTTTGCATCAAGTGCATCACTGTGCTCTTGGACAAAAATTAGTTCCAGCTTGAGCAGAAAGCTCATAATAGGTCATCCAGCCTTCTGCAAATTTTGTCCATTGATCTAAAAAGCTCCCTATTTGATGAGTACAAATCTCATTTATCAGCACGGTAGTTACTAATGTTTTCTTTCGTCAAAAATTCATGCAAAGTGGTCTTTTTCTGTTTGATAAGGGTATGCAGAGGGGTATCTGTTTAAAGCAAATATTGTCATTTTGTTCCAAGGATTTTGTTCGTCCTTCCCTAAGCAATATGTTATACTTGCACTCGCTTGGTCTGTGTTGTTGTATTTCTTTGTGTGTCTATTTGCAGAGAAGACAAGAAATTCATAATGTCCAAAGAAACCTAAAAGGAATTCTATCATCATTGTAGATAACGAACTTTACGCAGATTTCTTGAACGCTATTCGCTGTAATGCTGTAACGAAATGTACCCAAGTACCTGTACCATATGTCCCAACTGTTAGCATTTAATGCAGCTGTTATAGACCTTTAAATTAAGTCATCTTTTAAGAGACAATTCTACGTGGATCATACTCTGAAGAAAATAAATAGCAATTGTTTAGAACCTGAGTATTACCTTATTGACTGACTTGTATCGTCGTCATAGCTAACAGGGTAATAGGGCATCCCAATTTGCATTCCCGTCTATCTAACTGAAGAAACTGAAAGTTCTGATATCTAAAGCAGCATGAGAAATGAGCAAATCGATTTCGGTTTCTCTTTGTAGCTCTTCAAATTGAAGATATAATGCCAAAGCTAGTTTTTCTGTACTTTATCGTGCTTTGCTGGCCAAAAGCCACACATTTTGGAACTTTTAACTTTTACTTAGGCCCTGGCCAAATAGGCCCTGGCCCAACGAACAAACATTGTTCGTCAAACAGCGTCAGAAACATTGCTTACCAACCAGATTTAACAATGTTTTTGAAAGCTTAATAAACATGGTATGTTTGCATCAATCAAAAGATGTTCGAAGAGCATTGTTTTGTGATATGGACCAACTTTCAAACATTCGGTTTGACAAGCAAATTTCAAATGTTTGACAAGCAATATTTTATCGTTTGGCCAGAGCTTGATGCTGTCTCATGACTGTGTATGAGTCGTACCTGTGTATACCCCCAATATCTACTATTCTATGTATAGTTTGAGTTAATCACTGTTATGTTTTGTACACCATCATTGTACTTTGTGCAAAAAGCCATATCTGTTCAACTCACTGTTCAATCTCTGTATATTTATTGACATGTTATTGTCCGTTATTTATATGTTTATTACGAAGTTGAATAACGGTAGTGTTATGGCTATAGTTAGTTTAGTAAAAATACAAAATACATATTAAAGTCAATTTCATTGTTAGCTACATGTTTTCGAAAAAGCAGTATTTGAAATTTGAAAATGAGTATTTCTGTTTCTGCTGAACATCCTTTAGCGGCAATCGGTGCCTTTTTGCCTCCTTTTCTTCTTTGATTTGCTGATAGATTAATGGTATGAGAGGCGAATTTCGCGGGGGTACTTAGTATAATTTTGGTACGGGTATGTGCCGCCAATATGGTTGGGTTTTTGGCCCTAAAATTCTCTAAATATGGGTATGATTTTAACCAAAACCCCATAAAAGTGGGTTGCAAATTGAAGAAAAGTCGAAAGTTTAACTTTAATTCGGTCAAAAAGTGGTAAAATCGCGTCAAATATGTTCGTAGTACAATATCAAGAATAACGAGGTCTAGACAGACTCATGGGAGAATTCCTGTAATGGGAACCACCGTCAGCCACATTGTCATGAGGTGGGCATGAGGTACATTTTGTACCGAACCAAAAGCAAGGGTTCGCAAACAATCTCCTATGATGTAATGTAACATAAGCAATGCGTTATTCGCATACATGCATTGAAACTAACGCAATTGAAAAACAGCGAGGACGGACAAGTAGATACCTCCGCAGACTCGCAGAGGGAAACGTACAATAATTCTAATTCTATATATTTCGATGCCCAATAGTTTGAAAATTTAAATATTCCTTGGATACAAAATACCAAACGGTATTACTCATTTGATGGTGGGATGAAGTGGGATGCAGTCAATGACGTCACTATGATGAATTATTCATTTATAGATATGATGTCATTATCATCATGTGACCGTCAGAAAAGCTACAAAAACCTTTCCTTCCTGAACTGCAGCAAGTTCAGTCGTTGCGAAATAAACGTTTGTTATTTTTACACAGAATTTGTTTGCAGCTAACGAAATAACCGCAAAGATGTCTCTCTATCCATCTCTAGAAGATATGGGAGTCGATAAAATGGCACAGGTTATTTTCTTTGAGTATATTTGCCAACTTTCCTTGCGTTTGTTTTTCTTGCTCCGAAGTTTTAGGCCATTTTCTAGGCCCAGCCCACCAGGTCATGAAAAAAAGAAAGCATTTTCGCATACTGAAATTGGACCTCATATTGTTCTTGAACCCAATTTCTTATGTATAGAAAGTATAGGTCAGTAGAAAGTTGAGACTAGAAGGAACAGATTCAAATTTTTTGGGGCAAAAACAGATTATTGACACTTAAATTTGATAAATTGAAGAAGCAATGCAATGTAGGTAGGTCCCACGCGTTGGTGTAACAGAAGTTCGTTTTTCGATGCTACACTTCTAATTCTAAAGATTGTTGAGACCTGTGAGTTTCTTATCATTTTGGGTTAAATAGGCCTACTGAAAGTTTCTCGACCAATATTGATCTCAGTACTGAGTTTCTTATAAACGGGTTTCTTAGGCCTAGACTATATAAAAAAATAGGTGTGTATTCTGCTTCAGCCTCACCTTAATTATTTCTTTTTCAAACACAACAGGCCCAATTACACGTTGCTCAAGCCCAACAAGCCCAAGCAAATCAAATACAAATGCCTTCTGCCCCTGGACAACCAGTCACTGTGAGTCTTAAATTGTGTTTTTGCTTTACTTTATTTACCTACCTTCTTACAATAAGATATGTTGCATATACCTTACTTTATGCCTATTCTAATGCATTGGGTATGATTAATGATGGTTTTAATAATGGTATAGGTATGTGTAGGTATACATCAGACTGGAATTTTTGCAAACACTGCACCAAAGACTACTGTTTTCGAAAGAATAGGGGCATTGTTTTCTACTGTTTTGGCCAAAATTGCACACCAAAGTTCTACAGATTCCCCTGCAAAAAAATGTGTAGGGTGGGAACAATAAAAGAACAATCATGCCTATTTTTGATCCAAAAATCACGCAGAGAAGATCTCTGTGTAGGGCAAAAACATCCAGTCTGGACATACTCCCATGGAGTCTGGAATGGGGGGGGGGGTGGGGCTAAATCTCCTGAATATACTAAAGACATTTGGAGAATTAATGTCATGTCTTTCAGACTGCCAACTTTGATGCTTGCTCATAATTTATTCAACACAGCTCTAGGAACGTAATGCCATGTTCAAGTGGAAATTTTTGAAATAGGCAAATTTTGGTACTAAAGACAATATAAGGAAAAAAGTGCAAAAAATAAATATATTAAGCAACTTAAAATAAATAAAGCAGATTAGTCATCTTATTTTATGATAAGTGTTTTAGTTAATTTCTTTCAAAATTTTGATTAAAAATGTGTTACTTTTTAGCCAAGTGCAACTCTTTATCCATCTCTCTCTGACTTTATGGGTTTGGAATTAAATGATGATGTCATTCAACAGCAAATGCCAGAATCAGGAAAGGTAATGGAAAGGCATCATGTATATATATATAAACTGTAATTCTAATTATGAATATTTATCAATGCAAGTTACTCTTTCCAATGAATTTAAGTTGTAAGAAAACTGATGCTCTCTCAGTTGCAAAGCAAACATTGATCACAATAATGCATTACTACATAGGATAGTTTTTTTCAAAAGAAGAATTGTAAAGACCTTACAAACTTATTAATTGCACTCTTGTATTTTTGGTGTGTCTGTACCTACTTGCCAGTGTGCTATACAGGTCCTCTTACAGAAGTGTTTTGCTCTGCAAAATTTAGGTTGTGGGACCTTCAATTTCACATAAATTATCATCATTGTCATTATTTAATGCGTGTTTTTAGCTCATAACACTGATGGGCTCTTAAATGGTCATATGAAAGTTCCCAGGGATTGCCCCCTTGCTCCCTGTTCTTTATTCGTCCTGGGGTATTCCACTATAACAATGCAACTTTGTAAGTCTTTCATTCTGTTTCAGTCTTACCATTTCTACTCAAAGAAATCATATCATATCTTCTGTTTCTTTACAGGCTGTTATACAATATCAGCAAGCTGGACCAGTAACTGGTTATTCCTCAGGTGGGATGGTTGCACCTGTCACTGGAAGCCAGAATACTGCCCTCATGAGAGCTGAAGTAAAACAAGGTGTCAGGGAGGTTGTGACTTGCAAGGGACAAGATGGAAAAGTTGGACTGCGTGTCAGAGCAATCAACAAAGGTGTTTTTGTTTCATTTGTTCTTAACGGATCTGCTGCTGCCCTTGCTGGTCTGAGGTTTGGAGATCAAATTCTGCAGATTAATGGGGAAACATTAGCTGGCTATGACCATGATAAAGTCATGAAAATACTCAAAAATGCATCAGCACAAAAGATTACCTTTGCTGTCAGGGATCGGTAAGTGGTTGGACATTTTGTTGAATTTCGTGACTGAAGAATTCAAGTTCACCATCCTTTCTGCTGGTTCATTGCGGCTTTTCTTGGAAAAAGCAAAACCAGCACCAAATGTTTATAGTGTACAGTATATCATTCTAGGCTTGCCAATTTGGCTTGGTTTTCACAGATTGCCAGTATTTTTATTTCCAGTATTTTAAAAATTTCGGTATACTTTCAGGTGGCATATTTGTCTAGGTTTTGCTATCATGATATATTTTAATCATGGTATCATGGCTCACCTGTACCCTGTTCTCTGCTATGTCTGCCAAACCTTCTGCTTGTTGGAGTCGTTTGTTGAGAAGGTATTCCAAACCTGCCAAACCTCCCATATTTTTAATTATAGCAGAAACAAATATACCACTTCAAAGACTTCTAAAGTACCTGGCCTGGTCCAAATGAAGACACCCTTGTGTTAAGAATGAATTACCATCTTTGTTTCGAACTAGTTGTTTTGAGATAGCTGACATTTAATCTGTTATGATTTTCAGGCCATTTGAGAGAACAATTACATTACAGAAAGACAGCACAGGTCATGTTGGATTTGTATTCAAAGATGGCAGGATAACGGCCATTGTTAAAGACTCATCTGCTGCCCGGTAATTTTATTTCCTAAAGTAAAATCCTGCCTTGCATATTTTAATTAAGACAGCTCTGCTCTGTATTCCAAGCAAGATTTTGATAGAGGTTATAGATTGCGTTCATCCTCTGTTATTTTCCTCTGTTATTTTCTGTTTTAAAAGAAGGGTGTAGCCAGGGCATGGGATATGATGGGGGCAGTTGAGCCCCCCCCAAATCATTGCCAAGATGGGTTTTTTGGGCTAAATAAATTTTGGGCTAAAGATGTAGAAACAGCATACGTCTTGGTTGTTTTTTTTAAACCAGGCCCTTGTGTTCTTTGACCACATCCTTTTGCCCCTCCAATGCTGGATTTCTGGCTACACCACTGCATCAGCTCTTTCTCTTTTTAAGTTAAACTCGTATCTTTTCATTTTAGAAATGGACTTTTGACAGAGCACAATATTCTTGAAGTTAATGGGCAGAACATAGTTGGTCTCAAGGTACGTTTGTCTTTATAATCAACTTTTTTTGTAGATAATAAAACTTAAGTTTAGAATTCTACAAAATTTGATCTGAGTGGTGTAGCATTTTATTCTACACCGCTGGAGAAAGCATTGCCAATCTATCTCGAGCCACTCACTAACGTAAAAGCTAAGGAAAATAAAAACCACTAAAGCCACGGCTAAACGTGCGAAGTTTTACTTGAAATGGCGATGTGACACACCTGAAAGTGTCCTGTCATAAAAAATCCTTAGGTGGCTACACGCTGAGACAAAAATGCTACGACTGAAGTTATGTGAAGCTGGAAGCAATCAGCTTACGTTATAAACGAATGGGTCCTAGAAAATTCCAGGAAAAGACGCGAAAACAATGCGGATTTTGCGTCGCCAATGCAAAAATCCGGCTACACGCTGTAACCTTACTGGCGACAAGTAAAAACATGTCGCGAAAGTTGAATCAAAGCAATGCACTGCGACCGTATTTCCTAAGGTCGCATAATATTTTGTTCAAAAATCTATCCCTGGCTTCATGTGCGACTCTTAGTTTTTCCGGTCGCGGTGACAATTTTGAAATTGTTATGTCACTATTTCAAGCAAAATGTCGCAGGTGCAGCCGCGGCTTAATACAGAAAAAAAATTAACAGCTTTCGTGCTGGTGCACTTAGCCCACTAAGGTCCTAAATTACACAGCAGCAGCGATCAGTGAGACTCAATAACCTGTATAAGAAGGTAAATGACGTGAACTAGTAACATTGTATTCTTACTTAAATTTAGCTGCGGTAGTTTCGAATTGACAAATAACGTTTTAATTGAAACAATGAATCTGTTTGCTTTTGCAGGACAAGGAAACATCGAAGATCCTTTCAGATTCTGATCGTTCTATCACACTCACAATCATGCCTTCATTCATCTACTCACACATGGTCAAATGGTAAGCATATATCTATGTCTTGTTATTTTCTATTTAAAGACAGACAATATTGGTTTGTTTTGACATTGGTGCTTTTGATTTAACACTGGTATAACCGGCATAAGATTCTTGCAAGACACAGTGCATGCACTGCTTGCTAATTCTGTCTTTGATTCTTCAAACACCGTTGCTATGTGATGCTCTTTTTGTATATAAACATGAAATTCTGTTGCTTGTGCATGGTATGATTTCGTTAGTCCACCGAGCTGTGTTTAAAATATGTGTACTGTTACAATAGGACTGACGGTCTATTTTTTCAGTAAGACTTCAATGAGGTGGTGTGGCCGAGTGGTCAAGGCGAAACACAAAAATTCGGCTCACGATCGCAAGGTCGTGGGTTCGAATCTCGTCGGGACCACTTTCCACAAGCCTACAGTCAACTCAGCTGTCCATCCTTCCATCCTTCCGAGGTCGGTAAATGAGTACCCAGGGTATTCGTTCTAGAATATCAGTCTGGGGGCACAAGCTGCAGGTGACCACAAATCAGCTGTATAGCTGCCAGAACCCCTGACCTGCATTAACAAATAAAGATTGCTTGCTTGCTTGCTTGCTATTGATATCTCTAATCCACACACTTCGTAGTAAAATATGTACTGATTTTCTTACAACTTAACTATTATTGATGAAAAAGTTAAGAGCAGAAATTTGATTCTTAAAAGCTCTGCTTTTTTGAAATTGATTTCAGAAATGGCGATCGCAGGTCCTCGATTCTCGTTCCATGATCCAGGTTTCAAGATCCAAGCCCCTTTTCCATCAAATAGTGACAACACTATCAATGCCTAGATCCCAGGGAATTTCCGGTTGGAGCCACAACTTCACAGAATCAGAACCACATGACCAGAACAAAGCACAATCATGTATCAAGTCTACTTCCTGTGAAATGTGGAATAAAGCCGGTAGCAATTTCATGCCAGTCCTTTTTCGACCTTCCTGAGATCTGCTTCTCAACTTCCACCCTGGGCTGCTTCATCTGAGAGATTTGGTCAACTTGACACACAAAGGAAAGGCTCAACAAAATGGTAAGGAGTTTATGTCCTCTCTACTATCTCTTAGAATCAAAATTGCATTTGCAATGCCAGGCTTTTGCTTTGCTAACGTCATTGTGGCAGGTGCCTTCTAGCAATCTTATGCTTTGTTTTGTTCTGCAAAAATAAAGAGAGACTTTGGTCGGGACATTGGTTGCTCTGTCCAGAAGTCCAGCAGATTTTTCAGATTTCGCAATTTCACATCGCATCGCGTGCTTTTGTGACTTGCATGTGTTCATTTCTCAATGATGGGTCATCAACTGGGTGGGTCATCAACATGGTAATGGCAAACGACAGAGAAATCCGAAAATGTTGGAACCCGTTGGGCGTTGGAATGTGAAATCAGTTTTCATTGGTGAAATCTGCAGCATGGTCAACTCCTATGTGGAAGAGCCACTTTCTATTGTTCAATCATATTGCTAGCCTATTGTTCTATGGAAAAATAGAACAATAGTTAAGCCAATTTCTATTGTTCTATTGCCACTCACTTGTATTGTTTTATTCATCTAGATTGCAGAATTGTCAATAGCATTGCAAAGCCCAAATAAGGGCATCTGCAATCTTTCGACATGAGATAATTTGAGATGAGAAAATTCTTTGTTTCTGACAATTGATATGAAAACATTATTGGCATTTTCATGTTTTCTGTCATTGCCTTATTTATTCTGCATTGTAAATAACTTTAAAACATCCCTACATTTGCTTTAATGTTTCATGATCTTGCTGAGTCATGCTTATAAGGGAGATTGACAGTTACATCATTTTCTTTTCCACAATCTAAAGTCCATGTGATGTCATGTCTCAGTTGATCAGTTGTCTGTCTCAAAAGTACTGGATCATGTTTCACATTGTAGCAATGAAACCTCCCAACTCCAAATATCCTGTCGGACAAAGACAGTCAAATACATTGTGTTTCAAAGTATCTTTCATTTATTTTCTTAACCTTTTCAAAGGACTGTGTCAAGTTAAGTGATGGAACGTCAATGCCAGTTATTGGACTTGGGTAAGCGTTCTTTAAAAAATCCATTAACTTTTATAGTCCATCAACTTCTTAAGCCTCCAAGTCTTTTTATCTTCTTATCTTTTTTATCATTTCCATTTTTATATCTCTTTTTTTCAATTTCTGTCATTGTATCTTTTTTCTTTTTATTTGTTTTTAAAATTTCCCTTTTTAACATTAAATTCGTAGGAGTACTGCTATAGTACACATGTGAGCTTTGAGGTCAAACATTAGGGGACAACAGGGTGCAGCTTGCATGAATGGAAGGTGACAGTGAAGGTGAAGACTGAAGTGGTGTATTTAGCACCAATGACTAGGATCTCAGTAGTAGGTTAACTCATGCAGACCTTAACCTTGGCTGTGATGCTCCACAGCTGGGGCTCGAACCCCATCCACGCGAGCTTCTGACACCACAAGCCAGCTGGCTTAGACCAGATGCCACAGCACCTTCAGGATTGGCAGAGTATGTTTTGAGTATGATCTCAGGGGTATTCACCCCAATGCCCCCAGCCCCTGCTATGTTTTCATTGTCTCGGCTAGGATAAGGAAAAGGCATAAAAGTACAAGTCTGAATTTACTTTACTTTAATTCATAATTGTATTTTGTTACTAGAACCTGGCTGTCTGACAAAGACAAAGCTGGAGCAGCTGTTAAACATGCATTAGAAAATGGCTACAAGCATATTGACTGTGCCCACCTTTATCTTAATGAAGCTGAAATTGGTGGATATATGAGTGAAGTTTTCAAGGCTGGAAAAGTCAAACGAGAAGACATTTATATTTGTTCAAAACTATGGTAAGTTGATACCAAGTTTGTCATTTGTTAGTTGATCATCAGAGCTACACGGTGCTGACCACCCACCAGGGCCTCAGTGACCCCATGGAATTTGTAATTAGCCCTGAATTCGAAAAAATCTAACAGTGTATTGTTCCAGTGGAGTTCCCAGACTGAAAATACTGGGGTGGACCAAACTTTTTTGGGGGTCTGGGGGCAAAGCCCCCGGGAAGAATTTTAGGGGGCCCCGCTCTTCAAACCCTCAGAAAAGGTGGGCAAGGCCCATTCTAAATCATCCTAACGTGAAATAGAAACAATCAAAGATCAGCTATTGATTATCTTGCAATAATTATCCCACTACATAATGGATATAATCTGTAACAACGATGAAAAGTTTACTACTGTATGCAAAAAAGACCATGTTTTTGCAAGAGAATTTTTGACTGGTAACAACAATACTGGTAATGTTTGGATGATTTTCACCAACGCATAGAACTGGACAAAAAGTGGGCTCATTCCTTTTCTGCTGAAAATCTAACGAAGCCCCCCCCCCCTTCCGTGAATATTATGACGGATTTTGACGAATTGGAAAACCAATGTCTGAGAGAGCTGGGGTGGACATCTTCCACCACAGTCCACCCCGTGATGATGCCACTGTATTCTCTCTATATTAAAATGGTAATTTCCATGGCAACCGATTTTTCAACCATCCCCCTGCCCCTCTGGTAAGTGCTTCGCCCTTCCAACTTGCATCCTGCTCTGCCGACCGTGGGGTAGGCGTGTCATCACCCTGTTGTTTTTTGCAAACTTCTCTTGCTTCTGGGGTAACTGGGGCTAACCCTTCTTTGAAGTGCGTCATTGGTGCCTGTTTTGACCATTGTCCGATTGTTTTCTGTAGGAGGATTATCACTGAATCGCAACAAGGCACGGTAGCACGGTCGGTAAAAGGGCGTGTCTCGTGAGCTGCGATGCAGAGTTGGGAGTTCGACTCCCCTCAAGGGAAAGTCTTTTTCTCTGGAATTTTTTTATTTCTCTTATTTTCGTGTTGGAAATGTTTTCAAAAGGCCGAGGAGTCGTCTGGTAGCTAAAATTTGCTTTTGGTTTAATTTTTAAGTTCGTTAGACATAATTTTTTATCGTGTTTTGTTTTTCCCTTCCATGAATATTAGGACCACTAGGAGATTGTTGCACACTAAGCAAACGCCTGTGTAGCCGAGTGGTTAAATGCTCGCTTGCTAACCGGGGAGGCCGGAGTTCAAGTCCCCTCCAGGGCAAATTTTTGGTGTTTTTGTTTTTGCGATCTAAATATTTTACAATTTTTTTAATATCTAAATGTCACTTTGACACACCAAGAAGGCTTTTTGGAATGACTGAAATCTTTAGATCTATTTCTACTCATATCTTTTCAATTATAAATTTACTTTCAATTTATTTCTGTCGTTTTGTGTTGGAAATGTTTTCAAAAGTCCGAGGAGATGTCTGGGAACTAAAATTTGCTTTGGGTATAATTTTTAGTTTGTTTTGACATTATTTTTAACGTGTTTTGTTGTTCCTTCTATAAATATTAGGACCACCTGGAGATTTATCCTCTACTAAGAAATATGGCAGTCCCTCAAAGGCAATTTGTTGGTGTTTTTGTTTTGTGATTTTAAATATTTTGCAATTTCTTCTAATAACAAAAGTCACTTCGACAAAACAAGAAGGCTTTTGAATGACTCAAATCTTTACATCTATTTTTACTCATATCTTTTCAATTATAAATTTATTTTCAATTTATCTCTCAACAATGACACTAACTTTCATGTTCATTTGGATTTTATTTTCATTTTCATTTCATCTTTCATTTAATTTAAAGTTTTATTGTAGCTGAAGAATTTAGAATTATATTAAATTATTTTAAATTATAAATTATATTAAATTTCAATTTTATTAATATTTACATTAAGGCCAATACCATTAGGTATACCAACAGGGGTCCAAATCAATGTCGGCAATTAATAAACGTAGCTTCATCCTATCACAAGTGAAATTGTTTCTTCAAAAATTAATAAATAGGGGGGTTCTACTAAGGCCCTGTGGGTGGGGGAAAAACTCAAAATTAATAAACCGGAGGACGTTTATTTGGCATCTAAGAGTATGAAGATGAATTAAGATGATGATAAAGTTTGACATTGGCATTATTGCATGTGGCGATAAAGAACAACCTAAACATTAAGTTCAAGTTTCAACGTTATTTCAGATTTACATCAACATTAACATCAAGGTTCAGATAAAGACTCATTTCAAAATGAAATTTAAGTTTAATTTCAAAAATGAAATACTGATACTTAGACCAAGACTAACAAAGACTAAGACTAATATTAAGATGGAGTTCAAGATTAACTAAGACTAAGATTAAGATTAACCTTAAGATTAAGGTTAGAATTAAGATTCAGATTTAGATTCAGATTTAGATTCAGATACAGATTCAGATTAAGATTAAGATTAAGATTAACATTTAGATTAACATTAAGGTTAACATTCCAATTCAGGTAGAAGTTAAGATTCAGATTCCATTTAACTTGAAGACTAAGATTAAGACTAGACTAACATTAAGATTGAGATCAAGATTTTGATTAACAGAAAATATAGCCACCTCAATGCACAGTGTCTTTTAGGTCGAAGCTCTTATTGGCGGAGTTCATCAGAGGCGGTGGTCCTCATGAGGCGGTGGTCTTACACGGGCAAGAGCTAGTGTTCTTAATAAATCCATTACTATTTGAAAGAGCATCTCAGCCAAAAATTAACTGATTTGATTTCCAGAGCGTTCTCTCACAAAAGGTGCCACCTACATCATCAGTGTCTCCTCCTCCACTCCCTCTTGGTACTACATAATATTGTCAAGCTTTTAATTACGCAAAGATGACAGTATCACTGCATTTCTCTAGGTGTAATGACTTTGCCAAAGAAAATGTCGTAGAAGCTTGCAAGCTGACACTAAAGAATCTTCAACTTGAATACCTTGACTTGTATCTGGTAACTAATGCTTGTTTTTTCAAATTAAACGCCTGTTAAGATAGCGAAAAACAGCGGAAACATGTTTTGTCATACTTGAAGCATTTATTGTTAAAGAGTATAAAGATCCGAAACAGTCTAGAACAATAGCAACAGCAGCTGCCTCAACCCTAAAAGAATCAAGATCAGGACCGTGACAAATGCTGTCAATGACGATCTGTTATTCGCATATGATTGTCATGGTCGTTTTGATTCTTCCAGCTCCACACTTGAGATTTTGTTTGGGCTACAGATTCTTTAGTGCCAAATTCTTAAAACATATATAGTAGATTCCGAATCAATAATATTCCAATCGTCTCACTCGTGGACATCATTTAAAAGTGATTTCAAAAATTAAAATTCTCAGTCGCAACTGGATCATCAGTCGCAGACACGATCGATAGAACTTAGCCTACCAACATCCTGGTCGCTAGAACGTCAATAAAATACAGTTAATATTCGTACTTGTTTACAAAAGACTTAATTTGATGGCATTATAAGAGAATATTTTGTTAAATTTCAACCTGATTCAATTTGTATCTTTTTATTCTCTAGGTTCATGTTCCACCTCGACTTGATAAAAAAATTGTCGCGACAATTCCAGGACCAGATAAGAAAGGATTAATAGGTTATACTCCTGAACTAATGAAGGAGACATGGCAGGTTAGTAGCCAAAACTTCACTTGAGAGCGTTTTTAAATGCTCAACATTACAGTACGAACTTTATAAATAGGTCTTGTCGATTATGCGTTGTTCTACTTTATTTTTTGTGGACTCTCTCTAGGAAATGGAGAAATTAGTTGAAATGGGGCTGGTCAAGTCGATTGGTGTCAGTAACTTCACTACAAAGAAGATAAAAGATTTGTTGGAATTCGCCAAGATTAAACCAGTGTGCAATCAAGGTATGCGTGGACTCGGTCAATTTACAAAGATAACAGATATAAGGCGTATTTGTCATGAATGGCGAACACATGAATGGTGAACACTAGGATAGATTTTAAGAAAGGATAGAAAATATACACGTTTCTGGCGTATTTGTCGTGGATGGCGAACACTAGGTTAGATTTTAAGAAAGGACAGAAAATATACATGTTTCGGGCGTATTTGTCGTGAATGGCGAACACATGAATGGCGAACACTAGGATAGGTTTTAAGAAAGGATAGAAAATATACACGTTTCTGGCGTATTTGTCGTGAATGGCGAACACTAGGATAGATTTTTCCACAAGTGGCATACCACAATAGACGGGATTTGAACCTGGACTGCACGACCAGAGAGCCAACGACGTTTCCACAGAGCTTTAGAGCAGAATGAAATCGCCGAGTAACCATCTGAGTCATACAGCCCAAGGCTGTCCTCCCGTTTGACTTTTTGTGTTTCGACTATGTTGAGCCTTCTTCAGCACGGGAGGAGACGGGAGGAGAAGCTTAGGCTGTATGACTCGTGTTTCAGGCGTTTATACTTTAGCGTTACGAAAGAATACTGTTTTGCCTTTAACATGTGAAAAACGTGTGTTTAACATAATAGGTAGACAATTAGACTGGAACATTCGCTGTCGTAAGTTTAGGGTTTCTGTCCTACCAAAGATCGGCTGGTTTTTTTTGAAACGGAGCTAATTGTCACAATTTGCCGAAAAAATGTTGTATTCAAACTGTAACAGATCATTTAACTTATACCTCCCTGCTCTGCTCCCTTATGTGCTGGGTATGAAAGACATTGTGAATATGTTTCGTAGCATAGCGCCATCTCTGATCATATCTTAACAAGTCATGGTGTAATAGACTTACAACGTCGCTATTAGAGCATTCGAGCAGATCTCAAGGGCTCTCATGCTTGCATTGACCGAAAAGTCTTCCCTGAAATAATAGAAGGATAGAAGTATCTCGGATTAGTACTGAGGCTGTAAACGTCATTAAAATAACACTACATTGAAAACTTTGTGTATTTATTTTAACGATACATACCAATACATTGCATTATTGCAATGAAGAACACAATATTTTTTTCTATAGTTGATGCCACATAATTTGTCCAAATACAGCATAATCTGGTTATAACGTACTTGAAGGGACCGTAGAATTTGGTCCGTTATAAGCAAAATGCGTTATAAACAGGGTATTTTCTTCTGTTCTATTGCTCCAGGGACAATTTAAATGGTACCTATCCGGAAAAACCTATCCGAGAGTACGTTATAACCGGATTATACTGTAGTAAGCTTGGTTTTGCGAAAGGTTGGACTTGTGGAAAGCCCCCTGAATATATTCTCCTATTGACCCCAGGGCTGCCCCGCTTCGCTACTTTGTTAATCTTTTTTACCATGATTTTCTTTTTCAGTTGAACTGCATCCTTTCTTGCCTCAAACAAAACTCATCGAATTCTGCAAAGAAAATGGTAAGATACCCTTTTATCTAAGTAGCAAAACGCTACGTGGCAGGCGTATCGCAATACAACAATTGTGTAGCTTGTAGTGTAGTTAGTGTAGATTAAATTGAGTCAATCCGCACGTTTATCATGGAATACTTCTTCCAGGAATTGTTTGTTCTGGTTACTCTCCACTTGGGGCACCGGCTAGGCCTGCTGGATTTCAAGACGCTGATCATCCCGTTTTGATGAAGAATGACGTCATTTTGTCGATTGCTGAGAAACATTCATGCTCTCCAGCCAAGGTAAGGTTTTATTTAAACCGTTATCAAGTTACATGCAAACATGCAGCAAGAAATCTTTATTTGTTAATGCAGTTCATTGTTTCTTACTGCTATAGAGGTGACGTGGACGTTCAGCTAAAAACATTATATATTTTTCTAATAAACTAAAATAACTATCTAACTAAACTAAACTTACTTACTTACTTACTAACAGCATAACTAACTAACTAACTAACTAACTAACTTATTAACTAACTAATTTACTAACAAAATAAATAACTAACTAACGTACTTACTTAACTTACTAACTACATAACTAACTAACTAACCAAATAATGAACTAACTAACTAACTACTTTACTAAATACCTTTATGAATAACTACTTCACAAACTAACTAACTACCTAGTTGCGTAAGCAAGCAAATTACGATTCTCTACTATCTGGTTCCTCTTCATGCCCTACGTTAAACAAAAGAATTCACCCTTTGAAAGCGGATGAGAATATCGGAACTGATTAACAATACTTCAGCATAAAAGTAGGAAAAGAGTTTAAGAACAGACAACCTTTGTCAAAATTTATGGTGTCACAAACAAAGAAGTGTCACCTGCCTTAGATTGTTTCTTGATGTCCTTCCATAACTTCTCTATTGAAGACTGAAGGTTGACGATGAATCTGAAACTAAAACCGAATGAAAATCAATTTTCGTTTTCTGAATATTCTGTCAACTTATATATTGATTACTATTATTTATTACTGTATTTTTTGAATGTACTCGATTTCTCAACAGGTTCTCCTAGCATGGGGGATGCAACGTGGTACACCCGTTCTTCCAAAATCCGTAACATTTTCAAGAATCGAAGAAAACCTTAAATCTGTGGAGCTGAAGCTCGATGCTGATGACGTCGCACGCATCAATGGAATAAAACAGCGCACACGATATGTAGATCAAAGATGGGGCCTACCAAATGGTGTGACAATGGAGGAGTACTGGGACGGTGAATTCTTATTGTAAAAACACTTTTCTTAGTTTTGTTTTAATTGGAAACATGTTGGTTGTCAACACTTGCTAAATCTCTGAAATGGGAACTATATCAAATTCTAAGGTGAATTTTTTGTGTATTTTTGATAGAGGATTTTCTAATATATAGGGAAATTTCAAGCAAAACATGTATGTTTCTTGGCTTCTGAACACCTCCTGATCACCACCAAACAGTTAGGGCACGCGCGACCCAATCCATTTAAGTTAAGAGAAATAGAAAAACGACAGGGTAAATTGAATGCGAATTTTTATCCAAACTCTAAGGCCCTAGGCATCAAACATTTTTGTCAAACATTTTTTATTTGCTCTGCAAGCAATGTTTGACAATTTGGCTACGTAACAAACACTACGTGACAAACAGAATTGCTTAGTAATGTGTTTTAGAGGCTTCAATACATTTTCTGTCTCTCACAAGCTATGTTTGACTAGCAATGTTTTGCCATGGGCCAAATGTTTAAAAGTATTTTCAACAGCCAAATATCAGATGTTTTACAAACAATGATTGATCGCTTGGCCGGGGCCTAAAAGACTTGCTTTGCAATCTCGCATCAAACCTGTAAAAGATGTTTAGCATTTAGGGTATGTTTGACTCAGGCAAATTTGAAAACAGTAGTCTTGGTAGACTTACTACATGAGTCGTAGTTATGGCTATTGAATTGAATTGCTGGACGCTCAAACTAACTGAAGGAACAACAACAACATCAATTCAATTCAATGTGAGCGAAATGGAGCGAAAGTTATGGATTTGGGAAGCAAGTCTATAGTCTTGGTAGACTTTAATCTCGTTTTTGATTGATGCTAAATTCCGAAAACATTAGATGTGGCAGGTTTTGAAGCCCAAGAAAACTGTTGAAATCTCTTTATATGAACTTACAAGGAAAGGAAATATAGTTAATCTGAGCTTGGCTACTTTCATGCAACTACCCAACTAACTAACTCGCTAACCAACTAACGAACGAACTAACTAACTAATGAACTAACAAACTAACTAACAAATTAACTAACTGACTAAGTAATAACTAACTAACTAACTGACTGACTAACTGACTTACTTTCTTACTGACTATTTAATTTAGTCAACTAACTAACTATCTAACTAACAAACTAACTAACTGACCAGGTAACTAACTAACTAACTGACTGACTAAGTAACTTATTAAGTCACTAACTCACTAACAAACTAACTAACTAACTAACTAATTCACTAACTCACTAACAAACTAACTAACTAACTAACTAACTCACTAACTCGCTAACTAACTGACTAACTAACTGACCAAATAGCAAACTAACTAACTAACTAACAACTGACTAACTAACAAACTAAGTAACTAATCAAATAACGACAAACTAATAACCAACTAGCTAATGAACTGACTAAGTAGATAAATAGCCAAGTAAAAGTTCATTTTCTTAGAGCGATATTTGCTGTTTTGTGTTGCAATTTCGCTGGAAAAGGCACTTGAATCTAGCAAAAATCGAGAAGATAGATTGGCAGTGAGAGGGAAGATCGCAGAATCAGCTATATCACTTGTTGTGCTTATATCGAAGGTAACTCGAAAAATTTCAATTTAAAACGTTCGTTAAGTTCATAACTGCTGCTTTCATAGTCCTTAATACTTCATGTACTCACTCACAAATAGTTATGTTCCTTTTTAGATTTTTAACAACGACCTTCATGGTTATTTAATAAGAGGCTTAAAATGTGAGTTTCGATAATTATTTTTCCTTTACTTTAGCGTTTCGCAATTCCGCTCTCAGTGCTGAGAATTTTTTCTGAAATTTTTTACCGAACTTGATTTTTTGCACTAATTGATTAGTAATACTGGCAGTTTTCTACTTTGGGCATCTCCTTCAATTATCCTCAACCGCACAACAAATCGAATTTCGTGCCTTTTCGTCGCCTTATTTTTGCCGTTTTTACGAATTTCGTGAAAACAACATGGTATGATATGAAATCAGTCGTCCGTCATTTATTATTTAACCAAAAATTCAGCAAATTTTCTTGATTATTTAGAAAAACAAATGGTAAATTTCGTGATATTTTTTGTAAAATCAGCGCAATCTCTAATGGCGTTTCTATTTCGAGATTATTTAACGGTTTTTATTTTTGTAGGAATTTTTGGGATTACCTTTAAAAGACGCTGTGTTGTAACCTTGCATTCGGAACGCTGGGTTGAAGGAAGACGGATGCTGATTCAACACGAAGAGACTCCGACAAATAGGTAGGCCTAAATTTCTTAATTAGTTTTAACAGAAACTGCGAGAAGTACGCTTTTTTTTAATAAGCAACTGGACTTTTGGTCCAGCCCTCAAAGTTGCTTAACTTATCAGGCCTAACAACCCTCATAGAATAACTGGGTACCCCTAAAAACTCTTTTTTGACTCCTTTCATGCTGGTCTATGTAATTGACAAGTTTGCAATGATGCTTTGTATATAGAAAGCTATTCAACCAAAAATTTGAACAAAATCTCTGCCCTGAGTTACTTATTGACCAGTTGCTTATTAAAAAAGAGTGTAGCGGAAACATCTCTGGGCGGGGTTATCTACGGATGGTTTTATGCACAGATTGGCTTATGATCCGCAGCATTATGCAGTGTGGCCTACAATTCATTGTATAGGCGAACGATTTCACCTTTAGGGCCCTGAGCTATTGAGTTGTCTAGATTGAATAATAGGAATTGATGAGAAAGTCTTTGGCTGCTTAAGCTACCAAATGACAATTTTATTTTAGATATGAAGATGAACGCCTTCATTTCGAAGCCTGGCCTCTTCTTGTTCCTTCTGGTCACCAGCAGTAGATGCCAAGTAGGCACTTCTGGAAGCTTCTTTGAAAAGATTCATGGAGAAGAAATTGCCGGCGATCCCAATGGACCGATTTTGAAGCCAGAGTTTTTCCATTGTGACAGAAAAGAATCTTGTACGAATGTTGTGCAACTGAAGAATGGTAAATATCAAACTGTTGCTGGAGAAGCAGAAATGAAAAAAATAAAAAATTCGGCTTGCGTTTGGAAAAAGTACTCTGCAGCTGCGCAAAAGAAAGAAGAAAAAGGTTTGAATAATATTCCAAGAAATTAATTCAGTTCTGCTCATTTTCCGGTTAAGCCTGGCTTATGTCGGCATTGCGCAAAGTCAGAACTAGTTACCGTCACAGAGTCCAGAAAAGTGTTCAACCTTCCTCCAGACAAAAATACCCCTAGCTGGAAACCTTCCTCACTTAACAATGAAAAATAGGCGTGTTTTGGGTGTGGTAAAATATTTTCTATTGTTCTAATGGACCTTCCTCCGGTCAATGACCGTGTGACCGTAACTTTTTCCTGACTCTGGTTATTAGAAATAATTGATCGCAACTGACCTGTTGAAATAAACACTCTTGCAGCTAGTTGGCAACTAGTTCCTTTTTGACGGCGACTAGTCCGCGCGCAGTTCCAGATAGTTGGGCATGTCCTGCTTCTGACATTAATTGACGACTGATTCCCGTCCGTTGCAGGCGACCTGAGTGCTTTTGTCACCACGATCAATTGTTACCTACAAGTTCTGACTAATTTTTGAAATTTCGACAAATGTTAAACCTGACTTGATGATAATGCATGCTGTAGGCGTACGCTTTCTATTTCTCAACTTTTAATATGTAGATGGAAGCAAAACTAGACGGAAAAATTTAATCCCATAAAAAGGACTCCATGTTTCCAGGAAAGAGAGGAAAATGTTTTTAATACCACCACGCGAAGACAAGAGCGTGACCCAAAGAGAAAGCCATGCCCTAATTGTACCTTGAATGCCTCGCTGTAGGTCACGGCTATGCATGAAAAGTTCGATTACTTTTTCTCTTGAGAGCAGCATGCAAACTTCCCGTATTACTACAGTTGACTCGAACTATTTTCGATTCCCCATGGAGGAAAACCTGCTCTTTATCTCGAACTTTGCAAAATTTTCTGCTGAACTGGATAAAGAGACAGGCTGAAAATATGTATAAGTTCGCCTAGCGGAGCGGGAATGGCAGCAGCTAAGTGACATGCTGCCCATGTATACAATAGATGAAGCTGTTCTCTTTCGAGATGTGCTGCATCGCCATTATCTCAATTTCACCAATAGTATGGATGATAGCAGATGAGCTTTGACTCCTATGTAAAAAATACCAGACTTGTTTGATTAAATTTGGGATCAGTAGCCCTGCATGTTAATAGGGGTTCTTTTTCTGACTTAAAAACTATAATTTTTTATATTTATATTGGGCATCTGTTATATCGAACATTCGCTATCTCGAACAAATTCCAGTTTCCCTTTAGACTTATTACACGATTCGTAGTTATCGCTATTGAAATGAATCGCCTGGACGCTCAAACTACGACTCATAATCGAACGGTTATCTTTCTGGACTTACTTTTTCTGCCTCGTTTTCAAATTACCATGGTGACAATGATGTCAACGGTAAGTGGTTGTAATGGCCTAAATTTACCGTGTCTAAAACGCCGTAAAAAACAATCTTTCTTTGTATTAAAACTCAACTCACTATTTGTTTTGGGGAAAGCTCTTACCAACCCAGCTTTTTCGATATTTGTTTCAAACTTTTAGCGACATTTAGTACTAAATCGGCTGCCAAGTAGGGCTCCTATATTTTGCTGTGACGATGCAGCGAACCAGCCTCGTTTCCACGGGGAACAATTTTTTGTTCCCGCCAGTCCCAGATAATGTCCGTAATATTATGAGTCCCAGTTTGAGCGATCTCGGTTTGGTGTGGTCTCGGTCTGGTGAGCGATAACTGGGACTCAGGTAATAAGTCTAGTTTCCCTTGAGAGTTCGAGATAGCGGATGTCAACTGTATTAACTTCGATATCTATTTGTATCTCAGAAAAGGAGAACTAACCTCCGCGGACTCTAGTGAAGGTTTGGCAGTTGATCAAGCAGGTTTCTGTGCTTGGGCCCAGCTCGGGTCACATTTTCACAACGGCTCAAAGGCCATTTTGTTGACTCGTGGAATGGAATTGGAAGTAAAAGTCACTGAATTTTGTCTTGCCTTTCTAAAGCTAATCTAGTACGACAGGCTGCAAAGGTAGAAATTACCTGACTGATTTTTTTGTTCTTTTGTTGTATTTTACAGCTTGTACTGCTAAGGCCCTTGGGATGGAATCTGGAAAGATTCTAAATAGCCAAATCACAGCATCTTCAGTACCATCTAATAATGTGCCATATAAAGCAAGACTTAATGGTAACTTGTGCTGGATGCCAACGGCTGGCGATACGAATCGATGGCTACAGGTTTAGTACTTTCAAAATAATGCCTTCTTAGTTTTTAAAGGCTTTTTATTGCCTTTTTGTAAATCTTTACTGCAGTAGCTACTGAGATGACGATTAGAGCTCATTTTTTTATAAAATCTGAGATTTCTAAGATAATTCATGCTTGGGCTCGGGCTGTAAATTGCTTAATGTATGAATTGGCCCAAACCAGTTTTTTGACGTTACCTGTGTCAAAAGCGTTGAAATTTATGGCAGTTTTTCACAGTCGAAATTCTTTTTCAATGTTTGTTACTGTTTTGTAATGCACTCTCTGTAGAAGGTTAAACTTTAAAAATTATTTAGCCTCGATTTTGTGTTGTGATGTCATTGTCAAGTGTTCGTCAAGTCTTGTTATCTGTGTCTTTTATTATTCGCTCGAAAATTCTCTCTGGAATATGCTCTCTTGAAAGTTCTCGGTTGAGACTCTCTGAATAATGAAATCTCGAAATCTAATCTATCGAATTAATTTCTGAGGTATGTTGTTATAGAATTCGTTATATTCGTTAGCATTAACAGTCCAGTGACATATGCAAAGATATACAGTCCTCTCTGAACGGAGTTATCTGTTACGAAGTTCTTTCAAAGAACTTCGCTGGTGAATCTAAAATTTTATCAACAGAGGAAAGACGGTAATGGTTTCTGTACACCAGTCCGTGGAAAAGACCAATTCAATTAGCCGTAGTTATAGTAAGCATTAACGGAACTGATTTAAATAGTTTACAGTAAGTGTAGAGTAAGTACTAAGTCCAATGTTAATCTTGTAAATATTCGTAACTGAAATAACTGGCTTTGTTGTTTTTGAGCCTCGGAACGTGCACTGTACGTTTCTGAATAATTATTGACAAACCCAGTTTCTTAACTTTGACCATCTCAGAAGTTTCTTATAGACCTATTCGCTGATTACAGACATTTTTTTAAAATTTGAGATATGAAGTTGTCGATACCAAATTCGTATTAAGCAGCCAAAATCTAGTCTAGGTGCAAAATTTTACTATCCTAGCGTTTGTATAATTGATTTATAGTTTATGATTGAATAAGGGCTTAGACCCAGAGGGGTAAAAAGTTTCATAGTCACTTTTAACGGCCAAAAAGCCCCTCTAGAATCGGAACTTTGAACGCTCACAAGATTAATAATACTGGCACACGGTAGCGAAACTTTGTACCTAGACGAATTTTTGGATTCTTTTTACAGTTTTGGCATCGTAAACTCGATGTCTTAATTTTTAAAAATTTCAATCCTGTCGGCCTTTCGTTGAAAAGGTCTATAAATTGGTTGCTTTGAAAATAAATTGGTTGTATTAGATGATGATGGATAATGGGATACGGTATTCACGAATGAAGATGTTTGGGGTGTTACTTTTTGCATAAAAGCGCTACTTGATACTGGCATGACTAGATAATGTTAATTTTGTCATGTTTTAGGTGGATTTTGGGAAGCAGATGAAAGTTACTCAAGTTGCTACACAAGGTTCAGGTGGCAGTTATGCGTGGACGACATCGTATGAGATTTCTTACAGCGACGACAGAGAGAATTTCAACTCCATTAACAAGGTAACTACTATTTTATGACGTCATATTTTTATTTTCGAAATTATTGAGGTCTCCAGCTCCTAGCTTAGTCCACTCCTGCTTCTGATAGTCCCTAGACACATGAATCGCGCATTACACCCCGGGTAATGTCTGTGCAGCACAGTGGAAGGTGTGCAGTACAGTAGAGGGATATCATCAGTACAGTGGAGGGATATCATCAGTACCGTGGAGGGATAATTAGATGCAAAAATCTTAGATCTTTGAAATGAGTGCGAGTGATATCAGTGCTAATGAATATATTCATATTCGAGTCTTATTCTAGCACATATTCAAGTCATATTCGAGCTTATTTACGGCCATGTGAACCGGTGAAGGGCAAGGGATACAAGCTTTTGATTCATGTCAGTTGTATAGTTGCCAGAAACCCCTGACCTGCAGCAAGAAATGAAGATTGCTTTCTTCCTGGCTTGCTACATAGTTTCATCCTTAATTGTGGAATTTTCAGGCTAAAATATATGTTAGTTGTTTTCAAGCTTAAACAACTGTTTCTCGCGGCTTCTTATCCGTTATAAGTATTAGAATTATTTTCAGTTCTATTTTTGATCGTTTTTCATCGATTAAAATCGACTTTCATCTATTTATACAGGAATTCAGTGGAAATACGGATGACAATGGCACTGTGAAAAATAAATTGCCAGCTCCGATAGTTGCAAGGTACTTCCGCATAAATGCAAAACAATGGGGTGGATATTTAAGAAATTTTGCTTTGAGAATCGAGTTCTACGGCTGTGAAATTTAAAAACTGATGCGATTGCTTATACAAAGCACTGCACTATCGCATACAACAATATGTAATACAGAATGCATTTAATCATCACTGTTGTTAATCAGCCAATCACAATGTTTCACACAGTACCAGTGCTTTCAAGGTACATTACACGAGAACAAGAAAGCATCTTTAACTGCCTGAGGCACATTTCTTGTAACCTTCACATTACCATATAGAGATAGCAACTGTGCATCAAATTGTGTGTGAGTTGGCCACCAGTATCGAAGTTAATCCCCAAGACTACCGTAACAGCTCTATAAGACCCTTCTCTCTTTTAAGCCTCCCGCTGTCAACCAAAAATTTGAAATAAGCCCCCCCCCTTATTTTGGTTTCTGAGCTTCTGAAAAGTTCAGTAGTAAATTAGATTTCCAAATATACTGTTTATCGTAATCTTCGTGTTACTGAGCCCTGGGGTTATGTAATGCTATAAAAATGCCTATTCTATTATTTAAGAATGTGACAAAATTGGGGACGGTAGCCTTAACGGTGGTTTCCATTTCCTTTTATTTCGGACCCCATGGGCCGCGTCTACACGGATTTGTTTTCAAATGAAACTTAATGATTTATTTGCGTTTTTACCTCCTGTCTACACGACATCGGTAAATCTGCGCTTGAAAACGCAAACATTTGAAATCGGTTCGCAGAGTGGAATAAGACTAAGACTACGATAAGACTCCGTTTACATGAGAGAAAAAGATACTGATCCAAAAGATCCATACCTTTCGGGTACAAATGGGTAAGATTTCATTGCGTTTACACTGGAACGGATGGTGAACAGATAGAAACGGATCCACTTGTATAGCGTACCGAAAAAGACAGGATCATCCCGTTCCCAAAAGGTTCGGATCCATGTGTGTAAACGGGGTCTAACTTTCGATAGTATATTGGAATTGAATTTCGAAATTCAAGGTTCAGGAAAAGGACATCAACCTTCCCGTATGGAGAGCGAGTTCTGAAAGCGCTTGTGGAGAAGCAAACGTTTTGATACGTTTTCATTCACATGAAAACGCAACTTTTTGAAAACGTGTCTGTGTAGATTGGGCCTAAGCTTTGCGCTGTTACGGAGATCAAGAATGTGGTGCAAAGCGTTCGTTATGCGAACCATTTTGCAAACAAATGTTTTAAGCACAACTGGACCGGGGCGTATTTATACTTTTATTGGGGGTGTCAATAAATTTGCCCGAATTTTCTCGTTTCCCATAAAGGTCCTTAAAGTTCAATACATGAGAAATCCGATGAAAACATAACCACCAGGGGTAATGTCTCCGATGAAAAGGTCATTCAACATGAGAAATCACATAACCACCTGGGGTAATGTCTGTGCAGTACAGTGGAGGCTGTGCAGTACAGTGGAGGTTGTTCAGTACAGTGGAGGGATAACATGATGCGTGTGGGGGGATAACATTGAGTACAGTGGAGGCTGTTCAGTACAGCGGAGGGATAACATTGAATACAGTGGAGGTTGTGCAGTACAGTGGAGGGATAACATCAGTACAGTACAGTGGAGGGATAACATGATGCATGTGGGGGGATAACATCAGTACATTGGAGGCTGTTCAGTACTGTGGAGGGATAGCATCAGTACAGTGGAGGCATGATGCGTGTGGGGGATAACATTGAGTACAGTGGAGGCTGTTCAGTAGCGGAGGGATAGCATCAGTACAGTGGAGGCTGTTTAGTACTGTGGAATAACAGTACAGTGGAGGCTGTTCAGTACTGTGGAGGGATAACACAGTGGAGGTTATAGCGCCATCGTGCTGCTTTCCACAGGCTATTTCGTTGTGTTGTTTTATTGACTGAGAAATGAACGAGGCCTTTTTTCTTACTTGTCTGAAGTTATGCAAAGATAAACATAAATAGACGAAGAATATAAATCCTTTTTGCTTGAAGCTCCCTCAAAAAGCAGTAGCCCAAAAAGCTACTTTGATTGTTATTTAGAAAGTTTGGAAGCTTGCCTAGTTTTGGAGAAGTTGAAAGATGATGGAGATCTTGATGAAGATCTTTCCAAAAAAGATCGTAAGGATGGAGAAGCAAGACGCTGTTTAATTCCTTTCAACATTTCGGGTATTGGCGATATCGATTTGCATTCTGAAAATGAATATTATGAAGATCGGACAGAAAATATTATTTCCGATGTGGTTGATGAATTAATTCTTAGCGAGTTTGGAAATGAGACTTCGTTTGAAGATGCTACGTCATCTGAAGAGGATTCTCTAAAATTTCTGTTTCGAAAGGTGTTTTTAACGACGTTACGCTATGAATGACCAAACTGTACTGATGTTATACCTCCACAGTACTAAACAGCCTCCACTGTACTGATGTTATCTCTCCGCTGTACTGAACAGCCTCCACTGTACTCAATGTTATCCCCCACACGCATCATGTTATCCCTCCACTGTACTGAACAACCTCCACTGTACTGCACAGCCTCACTGTACTGCACAGACACTACCCCAGGTGATAACTATGAGTGAATAATTAATTTTTTTAGAGTTTTAACAACATTTTATATCTTAAAAGTGAGTCTAACTTGTTGAAACTGCATTCAAAATCTCAGATCAAATGAGTATTCACATTTAATTCCATAATTTAAAAAGATGTTTTCGAAAATTTGCCCGAATTTTTTCAATATTTTGGAAATATTGGGGGGGTGTGACACCCCCCACTAAGTAATCTTTTCTGATTTACCCCACTGTAGCATTCTCAAATTCGCTACTTGCAGCACTTGCTGTTGCTGCCTATGCCAGACCACAGGTCTTTCTTCTCTAGCTACTAGAGAAGAAAGACCATGAAGCCAAAGCCATGAGACCAGAGACAACCAACTCCAGAGACCCAGAAGACAAAAGTAACATAGTGTAGACACAGAACAGGTAGTTTGGTCCCTATTCTGGCTATTATGTCTGTGTTGTGGAGCTCTCTTGCGTAGAAGTGGAACTGTGGAACGTGGAACTGGAAAACTGGAAAGCGGAACTGGAAAATTCATCCTCGCTCTCGTGTCGAGTCAAGCCCAGCACCAGCACAGGAATTTTCTTTCTCAGAAAAAACTGCAATGGCGAACGAAGCAACGAGAAGCAGAGAAAGCAAAATTTGCCACTCAAGAACGAGTTTCTCGGCCTCTATGCCAAAGGTTGACAGATAAACCATTAGAAAACGAGGTTAGTTATTTCATGGTAAGTTTTGCACTTTAAACCAGAGATCATATGTTTTCAAGGGCGGGAAAACTGCAGGCCTATTATAATTAATATCTAGGCCTAAACAAAATCGACGGTCGTTTTGAGACGGCCTAAATGATGAAAAATGACTCTGTGAAAAAACGTCTTTATAAATGTGTTAAAGAATTGCAGAATGCCCAAAATTACGTTTTGAGCCTTGTATTCGCAATATAGATACTGTACATTTTGCAGTAGTGTGAAATTTGAGGACTTATTAAAATATTAAAATCTAAAAAATTAAAATTTACAATATTCTCTCACACTAATAGAAAACATTGGTGTTCATGTTCATTGATCAAAACTATTTATAATTTTGATTGATTAAAGCACTTTTTATTCACTCAGTTATGCTAGTCTAACTTACCCTAATGAAGTTACCCTAGTTTTTTTTACAAATTTGGTCTTTTCAGCTGTGGCAGAACTAGTTTTTCAAGTCCTCTGTTGTCATTTTGTCTCTTCTTGAAGCCAGAGTTTCTAACCCAATAAACAAACAAACAACATGCAAAGATAAGATTCAAACTTGCTTGAAAGTACCTGAGAAACTGCTGTTTATTTGCAGAAAAGTAACAAGAAAGTGGCTGCTTATTTGAGACCAACAACAATAAAAACACAATAACACTTGTGCAAAATGCTTTCAAGAACTTTCTACTTCCCCACAAGGTCTCCAAGGCAAAATAAACAGCCACCAGTGCTCCTAAACAACACCACAATCTTGTTTTGAAGCTTGATCTGCAAGAGTTTTGGTTAGTCTCAGTGCCATCAATAAATGCAATCACAGATGTCCAAAGCACTAAGACAAACACCATGTACAGCCATGTTATCTGGCAGTTTTTGTTGATTTGTTTTGAACTGCGTGAGATCAAACTTTGCCCATCAGCATTGAAGTAACTTGTATTTCTGGATGTGTTTGATATGTTTATCAAATCTGGCATTAACGACTGATTAAACACACTTTCCACAGCTGCATTATGAGTCATCCTTTGTAATGAATGTACTTGAGGTGAATCGTTTATTGCAGATGACATATCATATGCTGAGCTTACTAATTTTGATTCACGACTGTTGCTTGGTTTGAAGTTGATCAATGCATTAGAACGTTTTTCTATCAATTTGTGCTGCTTGCCAAGATTGTGAAAAACTTCACATAATTCACTGTTTGATGTATCTGTTGAGAAACCTTCATCTTCTGTAGACTTACATGAAGCAGCTTTTTGAAATGGTGGTCTTCTATGATTTCCTTGTATAATAATCTTAATGTGTTGTGGCCCACCTCCTTCTCTTGCTGTCTGTCTCTCATTATTATAGTTTTCCATGTATCATTGCTTATTTTATTTTCTGTTAGTGTTTTTGTTCTAGAATCATGATAAGCAGCCGAGATGTTTCCAATTTTTCCATCAGTCATTTTTTCTCTTACTAGTCCTTTAACTGCGATATCATTTTCCTTACTCATTCTGAAGGTTGATGTCATTTCTCTAACAGACTTTGTTTTGTTGACCATTAGCGGTTTTTCTACTCTCTCTAAACTTCCAGTCTGTTGGTCATTGATTTCTATAATATCAGTTACTGGGACAATATCCTTGGTATTAGTAATAATAGAATGGTTTCTATGACCCTTATTTCTTATTTCTTCAGACTGTGTTCCATTATCAATCTTGTTCTTGACACCTTGTTTTATCATACGTTTTGGGTTCCCTGTGATGATGTACCAATAGCATCTAAGGGCTCTAATGTTACTATCACGTCTGGGTTTATCGGAGGTTGTCTCTTCATCTGTCTTGCATGCTTGCTATTGTTCTGATTAACAATGTCACTTGCAACTGCAGGAGACCTAGTGTTTTCAGAGATAAATTGTCCGTTATTCTTTGCTTCCGAACGCTGTTTGCTGGGACCTTTCGACTGTAGATTATTGACCTCATCCTGCTCATTAATCCGGCTAGTTTCATTAATATTCGATATTACAGATGGTTGTATTAGTTTTGTCTGTTGACTGTCATCTGTGTACCGATTTGACCTGGGCACATTCATCTCAAAGCTGTGAATAGTCTTTGTCCCGTCTGATTCGGTGGACACATTCGTTTGTCGAGAAAAGAAACCCCGTCTTGTCTAATATCAAATTATCTTCCTTGATGCAATCTTGGCTACTATGTAAAGACGTTAAAGTAGAGAAGTTGTTTATTGTTACAATTTTACTCGAATCTCTTTCATTCAGTATAGGACCCTCGCTAGATACATGACGTAGTTTATTTGTTTTCAAAGTATAAGGCCTATCATGCAACTGTTTCCTACCTTCGAATTTTTCGTCATCTTCGAACCTTCGATTTATCATCCCAATGCCATTACTGTCTATTCTTAAATTGCTTAAACTGAAGATGTCATCATGTTCGTCTCTACTCTTCTTCCAGCGATTGAAAAATGACCATTTCTTCTTCTTTGGGCTGTTTTTCTCAAAGTAACCTTCTAATTGTATCTTTTTGCGAATCATGTTTGTCAGCCAACTTCTCTTTTTATTTATTACAGCTTTCTTCAAGCAGAGACCGTCTTGTTTTTTTCTTTGATGATTTTTGTCTCTTAATAATTTTCCCCAAATGTGAAGATTTTAGTTTTGAGAAGAACGCAGTCAGTGCTCCTTTGCCTTTTGGATTATCTGCTTATTCCTTCAAGACTTCTTCTTTCTTCTTCCAGTAATAGAGAATTAACTTTATCTTAGCACTTCTATTGCTCTCGAGTAGTTTTTCTGAGCTCGTTGTGGTATGAATTCTTCTCAGAGATTTTCGCTTTCTGCGTCAGAAATTCTTTGCATCCAAGACACCAGTTACTACTGGCAGAGCTATTGTCGAGAATTAACTTTTATCTTTTTCTCAGCTCATGGTAAGAATTCGCCTTGAAATTCAAACTGTAGAATATGTCTTGAAAGTATCACCATAAAGCAAAGCAATGCAGAAAAAATGTGGCAATTTACTCCAAGCTAAAATCACACAAATGATGATCACAATTTATAAATCATAAGAAGCTTTAACGTAATTAAAGTGTTTCTTGTCGATATATTCCTCTCGAAGCTGGATTTTCTGCGTTTTTTGACTAAAGACAAAAGCTGATTAGTTTTTCATAAGTTTTTCGCGTAATTTTTCGACCAACCTTTCAATTATTAATCGAAATTGAATTAATGGAGAAGCATTTCTTTTAAACTTTTTCGTCAAGGATTTGAAAGCATCCAAACTGCCGGATAGATACCACAAGCCGCAATAGATATTTCTCGAAAATGTCTATTTTAGGCCAATAAGCAACAACGTTAGTTAATGACAAATATATACAAATATGTTTGTCGCAAAGAAGGCTCAACATAGCCGAAACACAAAAATCAAAATGGGATGAGAGCGTTGGGCTGTATGACTTGGAGAGTTTATTCAGCGATTTCATTAAGCTCTATAGGTTAGTGGAAACGTCGTTGGCTCTCTTGTCATGCAGTCCAGGTTTGAATCGCATCTATTGTGATATGCCATGTGGAAATATCTATCCACTGTTAGCTATTCATGACAAATATATACATAGATATACATAATATATATATAGAGCTAAAGAAGCCTCAGCATAGCCATAACACAGAGGGTCAAAACGGGAGCCCTGGGCTGTATGACTTGGGGAGTTATGGCATCAGATCTGCAGAATGTGCCATCACAATTTTTATACTAGATCTCTACAACCAATGCCCCTGGTGCAACTACTGCTGACCGAAGAAAAGTGTCGTGAACGATTTTAGTCATTAAACATTGATACACAGCCTGTGTTTTCAAAAGCTTGAAAATAGAGATTTAAACTGTTTTGCGGATCTAAATCCTATATTACGTCTGAAAAATTGTAATAATTCTTAACCAAATTGTGGCTTTGAAACATACATAAAATCACCCATCACTAGGTTAAAAATATTTACGTTTTTGTATCTTCCTCTACTTCTACCTGGGTTAATCGCCAGCTTCTGCTTTCAGAAGACTTTGCGAGACGAGACCAAGGTGTATGAAAGGCTAGAAAAATAGAAAACTTACTGACATTATTGCATTGTAGTGGGGCACTTTGTAAGACAAGGACTTCTTTGATACCCCAATAGACAAACATCACATTATTTTATATTGGATCTCTTTCTTACGAACTAGTAAGATAACAAAATAATTAGGTAACTAACTAATTAACTAACTAACTAACTAGCTTACTAACCAACTAACTAACTAACTGACTAATTGACTAACTGACTAACTGACTAACTGACAAACTAACTAACCTACTGCCTAACTGACTAATAACTAACAAACTGACACTGAATAATAGCTAACTAACTGACTAACTGACTAACTGACTAATAACTAACTAACTTACTAACTAACTAACTGACTAACTGACTAACTGACTTACTGACTAATAGCTAACTAACTAACTAACTAACTAACTAACTAACTAACTAACTAACTAACTAACTAACTAACTAACTAACTAACTAATTAATAACTAACTAACTCACTAACTAACTAACTGACTAACTAACTAACTAACTAACTGACTGACTAACTAACTAACAAACTAACTAACTAAATATCTAACTAACTAACTTACTTACTAACTGACTAATAACCAACTAACTGACTGACTGACTTACTGACTAAGAACAAACTAACTGACTAACTGACTAATAACTAACTAACTAACTAACTGACTGACTGACTAACTAACTAACTAACGAACTAACTAACTAACTAACTAACTAACTAACTAACTAACTAACTAACTAACTAACTAACTAACTAACTTACTTACTTACTAACTAATAAACTATCTAATTAACTAATTAACTAACTAACTAACTAACTAACTAACTAACTAACTAATCAACCACTCCACTAACTTGCAAGCTGAGTTGACATTAAACTTAGGAAAAGTGTTCTTGACGTTCTTGACCTATCGATCGTGAGCCGAGCGCCGTGACCACCCGGCCACGGCACCGGGAGAGACCGTTTTGCCTATATAAACAGGGCCTTGATGAAACACAGCGTTGTTTCTTCATAGCTTCATCGCTATACATTTCTTATAGTTGAGACAAGTCTAGACAAGAAACTCTCTGTAAATATTTATGTTCATGAGCAGCCGAGAGTTCATAGGATTACTGGTATCTTTAAGAAATAAATGAATTACCATTTGTAACTTTGTCGATAATCAAGACAGGTCGAGAAATGGGATGGTTGATTCAAATTGACGCAAAACCTGTCTCCTGTATAACCACGTAATTTAATACTCTGCTGTTCTTGTATTCCACATTAGTTGGGTTTCTAGCCCTCTAAGGTGAAGGCTTGCGTTCGTCTGTATATAATATAGTTCTAACTTTGCGTCGGAATCTAAGAAATGAAGCAATTGGCGTGGTTTCTTTTGATGCTGCTAATGATTGCAGCGGTCGAGAATTCGAGAGGTGAACGTAAGTCAAATCAGAAACTTACAAACATGCGTTTTCTTTTCGTAAAAACTTCGTTATCGTCTAGCGTTTAGGGCGCACTATATACTTGACCGTTTTTGTACATAAATGAATACGATCAGGTTTTGATAATGTTCACAGTGCTTCAGCACAAAAGCAAAAGCAGTGAATTACGCTGTCCAAAGTGAACATTGGACACGCTGGATAGTATAGTTTTAATCAGCTTTTTTGTCAGAGTTCCTCCGCCAAAGATCCGTAGGTTTAAAACGCTGCCGTACAAACGTTTTAAATATAGCACACTTAAAGTTTCTGTAGATAATTTAGAATTTGTCACTTTTTAATTCAACGTTTATTTCCTCAGGAGATGTCGAAGAAAACCAAGCAGAAGACGTTGACGATGATCAGAATGAAACAGAAGCTTCAGCTGATCAGGATTCTGCGCTTCTCGAGAAACGAGGTTACAGTACTACATCTTACTGTTATTTCTAATTAATTCTTTGAAAATGGTTTTCATTGCCTCTCTGCTTAGCTATGATCTCTGCTTAGCCCTCAGCATAAACGGAAATAAATGAGATCAGGACAACACACAGAACACACAGAAGGGAAAGGGATCAGGACAACACACAGCAAGTAAGAGGACAAGACTATATGGAGTGGGCAAGACTATATGGAATTTCCATTCACAAATATTGCGCAACAATCTTGCCTATTTTTTGCTTGTTAACAAATGTTTTTAGACGTGGCCAAATGTTCAAACATTGCTTGATAAGCAAATTTCAAATGACAAACAATGTTTTATCATTTGACCAGGGCCTTAGCATAAAAATTCTTGCGAATGAGACTCATTCAGGCGAAGTTGAAGGTGAAATGGTGTTTTAGCGCCAGTCGCTAGGATCTCGACCCTGGCTGTGATGCTACCCTGGCTGGACTCGAAGCTGGGCCTAAACGCTGATCACACTGAGCCCCTGACAGCACGAGTCAGCTGACGACACCACAGCACTTCAATTTCATTTCACTTGGACGCTTTTTCATTGGCATCTCATGAACACGTTATGATTGGTTTCTCTTCCTTTTCTAGGGGATGACTCGTTGAACAGAAACATCGGATATCTGTTGAGAGGTTACAGTATCTTAGAAGGCAACCCACTTGACCCTACAAGGTTTGACCCTGGATTTAAGAGCAAGATCTTCCATGCGACGTATGAGAAGAACAGCATGACAAGCGATGGACGCTTCAAGACACCTGACAACGTCAACATTTTCTCAAAAGTAGCATGCAGTTCTTCATTCTCATCCGAGACCGTCAATACAGAGTCTGACTACCAGAGAAGTCTAACAGCAAAGGCCTCGTTATCAGTATCAGGCAAAATCAAGATTGTGGATGCTGCGTTCACTGCTAGTTCTGAGTACACCAGGACGTCAAAGTTGTTGAGGAAAAATGAAAAATCCATCATCAGAAGCGAGGCTACTTGCACTGTTTATGAAGGCCAAATCGAGACTGGCACGCCACCAAAGTTTACTGATAATTTTTTGCAAAGTGTCAAACTTTTAGAACAAGAGCCAACTTATGGTCAATTCTTAGATACTTTTGGCACCCATTTTTGCATGTCGGCTGATTTTGGAGCAAGGTTAGTTCAATTTTCATCTATAGAAATAAATTTAATTATTTTCTATCTTTTATGTTTAATTACCTGCTATACCTATACCTCTACTGCACTGCCTTGTTTGTAGAGGGGGGCGTTAATAAGAGTGAGGTGTCCAAAAGAATGGACCGTTTATTCGAGGAATTACGATACCTATACCTAAAACAACTTCTATACCTTTGCCTACAACATTATACTTATTGTAACCTGTAACCTTACCTAAACCTCTACTATATTACGCTTGTACTGTACCTATACCTACGATTTACCTATACAAGCTATATACACATACCTACATCTATACCTTTCTAATACCTTTGCCTACAACATTATACCTATTCTCACTTTACCTCTACCACTACTATGTTTCGCTTGTATCCATGCCTATGCTATTGCTATACCTATTGTATACACATACCAATTCCTAAAACTATTGAAATACCTTTGCCTATTGTTACTTATCGTTTTACTTGATTTATTACTCTATTTTATAACGCATGTACTTATACCTATGCTATGCCTATACCTACTGTGTACACATTCCTATACCTAAAATTATGCCAAACCCTTGCCTACAACATTAGGCTTATTGTTATGCCATTGAAAAATCTTTAAATATTACTTATACTAGCAATTTTGTTGCAGATTTACGAAGCTTCAAGAAATTTCCAAAGAGACACAAGAGGATTTGAAAAAGCAGGGAATTGACATAAAAACAACAGCTTCCGTTGCAGCAGGACCATTGGGTAAAGGATCGGCAGAACTTGGTGTAAAGGTCACCAAAGACCAAACTGATAAATTCAACAAAGCTGTGGAACAAACTACCATTGTAACTATAGGATCCAAGCCTCCAGCAGACGGTGAGTTGGCGGAAATTTCGTGACTAGGCTTAACACGCTAGCGAATCTATAATCACTACTGTGGTGGATAATCACTACTGTGGTGGTACTATTTGCGTACTGTGGTGGTAGTTTCTGCGTACTGTGGTGGATAATCACTACTTGTGGTTGGTTACTATGCTTGCGGTGGTGGCAGTTTTGGAGTACTGTGGTGGATAATCACTACTGTGATGGTACTATTTGCGTACTGTGGTGGTAGTTTTTGCGTACTGTGGTGGATAATCACTACTTGTGGTGGTTTATAATGCTTTATGTGGTGAATACGAAATCATAGCAAAACTCTATAGGTCAAGCAAAAAAGAACCACAAAACCCACCACAGTACGCCAAAACTGCCACCACTGCAAGCATAGTAAACCACCACAAGTAGTGATTATCCACCACAGTACGCCAAAACTGCCACCACCGCAAGCATAGTAACCCACCACAAGTAGTGATTATCCACCACAGTACGCCAAAACTGCCACCACCGCAAGCATAGTAACCCACCACAAGTAGTGATTATCCACCACAGTACGCAGAAACTACCACCACAGTACGCAAATAGTACCACCACAGTAGTGATTATCCACCACAGTAGCGATTATAGATTCGCTAGCGTGCTTAATGAACGCGCAAACTTAAACTCATAAATGAATGGCAAATGGTTCGTGCTTAAACTTCTACCTCTTTTTATGTTTGAAGAATTCAAACATGATTTAGGGGTTTTCGGCAAACCGGATGAAATATACCTACCTAGGAATCAGGAATGTTGTAACAATAAGATCGGAATTTCTATTCTCTGTGCACACAATTTAAACAATCATTGAGTTGATTAATTATTTTAATTGCAATTCAAATGCATACAATCAAAACAATCGAAGAGGTTGCTCCGAGTCTTCGAAATTTGGCATCAGTTTGAACAACAAACTCATTAGGAAACCATTAGCCAGCATGCGCTAAAATCTGGAACAAACAGAAAAGCTGGGAACTCGTGGAATGAGTGGGAATAAACGGAACTGAATGGAACCATTGTAGGCATGCTGAAACAAAGTGGGAATAACTTGGAATCGGAGGGAACAAAAGGAACAAAGTAGAAATCGGTGGGAATAAATGAGAACGAGAGGTGACAAGGTGGAACAAACAGGGAATCACTGAAGAAGATGAAGGAACAACTCAGAAAAAAGGAAATTACCGCAAACAAGCGAGAGCAAATTGAAACTAAATGGGGATCAATGACGATTGTGGGGGAAAGCAGGAACAAAGCCTGAAACAGCTAGAATCACAGGGAACAATTGTGGAGATTTATCCACACTGCAAGCTGCAATGTTTAGGCTTATCTCAGGCTGATCTTAGCTGATCTCATTCTTCAAACATGGCTAATGGGTACCTTTAATCTGTTGGGTTACAATGGTCCGGTTACTGTAACCTCAGTGAATGGTAATATGGTTGGCTAAGTCTGCTTGAGCTAAAGCCGCGACTTTTTGCTTGAAACGGTAGCAGAACATGTTAAACAATTGTCGCCGCGACCGGAAAAACTAGAAGTCACACGTGTAGCCATGGATATATTTCCCAACAAAATGTTCTGCGACTTGAAGACACATGGTCGCAGAACATTGAGTTTTTTGAACTTTTCGCGACCTCGTATTAGACATGATAGTTACCGCTTACCATGACAAGCCTTTGTTATTTAGTTGGGCAACGTTTCGGGAGAGATCCGTCTCCCGTCATTGGGCAATGAGAAATGTTGTTTTTTTTCTTGTTTATTGCAAAGGTTGGATCGAAAGGTGTGAAATTAACTGGACCTGCGAGGAAGCTTGGAAATTTTTGGCCCTCAATTTCTAAGATTTCTAAGATTTGATTTTCGTGACCTGTTTTGGCTTTTGGCATTTCGGTTTCTATAAGATATCGTGCCGATCGTTATTACGGATGAAACAGATCGTAGCTCAATCGCAGAAATCGTGATGCTGCCATCAAGATTCTACGATCGTTCAGCGATTATCATACGATTACAGAGATGGCTACGACCAAATGATTTCTATGCAATTAGGAAAGGTCCTCAGTACCCGGGCATCGTGTGCACAAATTGACCTACTGGAACCCAAAGAAAATATAGATGAAATATAGGTTAAGAAAACATAGATTTTAGGTCGCTTAACTTCTTTTCCTTTTCTCAGGAACCACAAAGACCTGGATTGAATCAGCGGAACAAAATCCTTTACCAACTTCATACAGACTTCGAAGCATTGTTGAGTTGTTTAGTCCTGCGTTCTTTAAGAAGGAAGATGGTGTGGACTACAAAAAGTTGAAGGAAGAGCTCACAAAATATTTACAGGTAAGCAAAATCTCGGGTCAGCATCAGTTGTAATCCTTTTGTATTTTATAACAAATTTTGCAGCATTTTGCATCAAACCTCTAGTATTCCTTTGTTTTTGTTTTAATTTTTCACGATGTTGTAAAATTCTCTTGCTTTGCCTTTAATTAATTCAATATTTATTATTCCATTGTTCTTGATTAGTATAAATTAACCATTTTAATTTGAATCTCACCTGATGATGCTAAGTGTAAGTTAGCGAAACGTTGAAACATGTTTAAGTCGTTTTTCTTTTTCTTTAACTAATGGCCTAGCCATTTATTTATTTTATTTAAACTGGATTGACAATGATTTGATTTTGCTGAAATAAAACTTCTCTGATTATGCTGCTCTGTCGCCGAAGAAATTGCTCTGTTTAATTTGTCTCAATATGCTTTTGGTCGCCGTATTAGTACTACAATTGCCAATATTTAGGTAAAACACCTCTTTTGGACATAATTGAAAGCTTTTTCCGTCTGACACTCCTCAAAGTATAAACGTCAGAAACAGACCAAAACAACTGACTGCAGCTAACTACATGTTTCCTCTTGCGACTCCTACCTACAGATTAACCAACCCCGGTTCAGACTACTCGTAGATTTTTCCAATCTTTTTATTACTTTATCAGCAGATTTGCCCGGGCTTCTGTGCGAAAGTTTACGGGGGTGAAAATCCGATAGTTTAAAATTGAAAAATGTGACATTCTGGGGGTACCAAGGCTTCTCGAAACGAGTTTTGGTATTCGTTTGTCTTGAGGCATTATTCGCCTGATAATTTTCCATGCATCGTTCAGATTCATATAAAGAGTTCAATATGATCTCGCACATGATAATTCTTGGCAAATTAGCCTCACTGAGCTTTCAGTGCAAATTGATTTTGTCAGATGGACCGTATGTATGTAAGGTGCCTGAATGCTCTCCATTGGCCTAATATATTACTTTGTATTGCTACTATATATATAGCTTATAGCTGTGGCTGCAAATTGATTTTGCAGGCTAGGTGTCTTAGTGCTTCCAAAAAGTCTAATACGTATTCACTTTATATTGCAATTTAATACCGTTTTAGGGCTACTGCAAAGACGTTAAAGCCAACCGTTTGAAGAATGTTGAATGCGAAGGACCATCAAAAGGCTGTGCAGGAGGAACTCAATGCAGCGTCAACGCTGTCTGCACAGACAACCCAAATAGCAAAGACCCTGATCAGAAATATGAATGCAAATGTAAACCTGGTTTTGAGGGAAAAGATGGCAGAATATGCTCGCGAAGTAAGTTTGTCCTAGTCTTTTCCATTCAATAAAATATGCATAGTATGTATGGCACTGAAGAAGGTTTAACATAGCTGAAACGAAAGCCAAATGGGATGAAAGCCTGAACTTTTGAATTGGGCTCTTTGGCTAAATAGACGTTTCGCTTGCTCTCTGATCATGCAGTCCAGGGTCGTATCCAACCAACTTTAGCATTCTACGAGTGGGAAAATCTTTCAGATCTTTGTAATATGTTTACCCACATCGAAGGTTAGGTTGCTGTCGATTAGGACGCTTAGTTTGGCGGCGAAGTGCATAAAATAAAATGGTATAGAATAGAATAGAATGGAATGACAAGTATATGGGCTTTGTATGTCACTGCATGTCACATGATATACTTTAGTAGCACAGTCAAATGTAGCAATACAGTGCATGTCATAGTAACATATAAAAGTACAGCAAAGCAAGCGTAGCATAAGATACGCATAATATGGTTAGGTATATTGGGTAAAATAGAAGATGCCGATACACGAAGCCAAATGTGAAGAGAGTCTTGGGCTGTATTACTTGCACAGTTACTAGACAATTGTATTTGGTCATTTTGCTCAGAGAAATTGTGTCGTTGGCTCTGTGGTCATATAGTCCATATTTGCATCCCATCAACTGTAGTATTTCACTCCTTGAAAATCTATCCTAGCTAGGATGGGTGAAGGTGACGGTGAAATGTTGTTTTAGCGCCATTCGCTTGGATCTCAGTAGTAGGTTAACTAATCGAGACCGCAACCCCGGCCGTGACGCTAACGTGGCTGGGCTCGAACCCTGACCACACTGAGCCTCTGACACCACGAGTCAGCTGGATTACAGCACGACGCCACAGCACTTTCAGGATAACATTGTCTTCCTCCTGTGATTGTGTGACGAAAGTAAAAACCATGACATCATTCATCATAACTAAACGTTTTTGTTTTGTAGAGCTCAACTGGGTACCTGGCAAGACAGTAGAACAAGACTCCAATCGTGGACAATTTGGAACATGGGGTGGAATGGAAAACTGCCGTGATGGTGTATTTGCTAGTGGATACAAGCTAAGAGCTGAGAAATACCAAAAAGGAGGAGATGACTCTGGTGCTAATGCAGTGTGCTTGACATGTGATGATACTGATGTCTGTTCAAAGATGGCAAATGAAGGTGAATGGTCATACCCAGAGTACACGTGCCCAAAAGGAAGCTATCTAAGCGGATGGAGACAGAACGTCCAAGATCATAAAGGCTGGGGATTGCTACGTGATGACGCTGCCTTGTGTAATGTTGAGTATAAATGTAGATCGCTGGATACGTGGGAGGAAGTGGATGCAGAAATGAAAGGACAGGGCATGGACAGAGGAACGTGGAGCAAATTCAAAGAATGTCCAAGGGGCCAGTTCATTTGTGGCATTGATACCAGAGTTGAGGACCCTGGTGGTGATGATACAGCTCTGAATGATATCAGACATCTCTGCTGCAAGCCAGTGATGGCAAAGAAGAAGAAATCTAAGAAAAGGTAGGTTGCAGCCTTTCTTCCAAGTACCCTGGTCAAAGAAGCGAAGATTTCCTTGCTATACGTTTTCTTGTGACAAACGTGACAAAAATATTATACGCATTGCTCAACGAGCTTAGGCAATTTTAGCTCATTGAAAGATGGAGACAGTGAGCGAATCTTTAGGGTTGGTAAACAACTTTCTTTCATTAACATGCTGTATAAATGCATGAATGAATTATATATAGATGAAAGAATAAATGAATGAATAAGTGAGTAAGTAACCAAATAAGCGAATAAGTAAATAAATGGTTAACAAATAAATTAATAGAATGCTAAAGAGAGATCAAGAGTAAAATATTACACAAGATAAATAAATAAATAAATAGATAGATAGATAGATAGATAGGATGGATGGATATATAGTTATATAGATAGATAAATTAACAAATAAATGAGTAAATAAGCAAATAAACAGCTAAATGTAAAAACAAATAAATGAATAAGCATGCGACTAATTTGACGACTGAAATATTGAATGCATAAAGAAGCTATTTTCGAATAGATAAAAATGTAAACAATTGCATAATTATCTAATAGACGAAACATTAATGAAATAATGAGTAAGAATTGGATGCAATATTTGTTACATTTAAAATAGTAGTATTAGTAGTAGCAATAATAAAATAATAATGTCAGTTTTTTATATCTCATTAAATTCAATTTCTCTTAACCCAGGGTGAAGAAATTTTAATAACGGACATAAAGCAACAAGGCAGCAAAAATACAACAAAAACTAATGGCAGAGAAATTCATGAAAAATATTCATGTAATTTAATAATGAACTTTAATAAACAGTTATAACAGCAGCAAATGCGAAATAATAAATAATTATAAACATTATAAAAGTAACATTAAACTCTTTGATCGTTAAAATTCTGCTTTTGCTATTTAAGGAGGGAAAGAATCATTTGTATTTTTCCAGTCTTTCCTTATAACCCACTCAAATAAGGTCTGGTTTCCAATAGCTCGCTGGCTGTGGGCAAGAGTGCGCTGAAGTTCTTGAATTTTTCATAGGTCCGCAGAAATTTCTTTTTCCATTGCAGTTAGTTGTCGCTGGGTTTCATGAAAACCAAGTAAAGTAACAAAATACTTCAACAGCAACACTTGCGCCGAGATTTTGCAGCCCCACTTATAATGTAGAAACAGTCCCTATATCATGGGTATAATAAGCGATCGCACTACGAACAAACGATCGCACTACGATTTAAACAAAATGAAATTTTGTACTTGTCTTCAATTCCCCACCCTGTTATATTGGGTTTTGGTTAAAATCATACCCATGTTTAGAGAATTTCAGGGCCAGAAACCTGCTCACATCGACCGCACATAGCTACCTGTATCTGAGTTAAATTAAGTCCCCAGTCTATACAAGAAACTCTTCACTTAGCAAATATTTATTTCTAAGACCAGTCGAGGGTTTAGCGATCTGTGAATGATATCTTTCAGGAAAAGCGCCTTATCGTTGTCATTTGTTATTATGTTAATAATCAGAACTGGTTTAGAAATGAGATGATTGATTCCTGACACTGTAAGGTCGTCTAAATTTCCAACAAAAGCTACACAACACCTCTGTTCGTCTAGTTCACTTCAGCTGGCTGTACTAACCTCAAGTGTCATAGCTTAGAGGGAATTTCATGCCTAGAGATGAAGCATCAGGCTCTGTTTCTTGTGATGCTCCTCGTGTTAGCTGCTGCAATCGACAATTCGAAAGGACAACGTAAGTAATTTCATTATTTAACTACTTACAGTGGTGTAGCAGAACAGTTCGGGGCCCTTTGGAATATTTTGCTTGGCGGCCTGTTAACAATGAAGTTTTTTTCTGAATTCAATACAAAGAAAATGAATCAGCGAGAGTAATGTTTATTCGATTAAATTGAAGGATCAACAAGGAACAAAACATTTCAGGTAGAAAAAACTCAAAAGAGGTTAATATCATTCTGGCAAAAGTGTTAACTTGGGGAATAATTGGCTTATCAAATCACTTTTCACATAAATTGATGCAAAAAAAACTGCATTTAGAGAAGCTTGAGGTCCCTTTCAGAGCTCCAAAAGCCTGGGGGCCCTTAGGAGTTGCTCTATCCCCAATCCATATCGGTTACACCAATGAGTAGATAGATGCTTTTTCTTAAATATTCATCGAGAGACTGCGCTCATGTAGCTCTTCAAGATCTTCCCTTTTTTAATATAACACTTTTTTCTACAGAAGACATTGAAGAAAAGGGGGAAGAAGAAAATGTTGATGTTGACCAGAATGAAACCGAAGCTTCCGCGGATGACGCTTCTGGTGAGCTTGAAAAAAGAGGTTAGTCCTTCCATTTCCTTTTCCAGCTCATTCTTTCACTATTTCAGTATCAAACGTCTTCATGTAGCCCAAACTCTATCTGCTTTTGCATTTACCAACATCGCTAACGCGACATTCAATTACGCTCAACTTCTCGTACCTAATTTTAAGGAACATTTATCACTGCATATTTAACAAAGTTCAGGGGGCTTGTGGGCGGAGCCCCAGAAATTTTTTGCTGACTATAACCTCTATTTTGACTATGAATGTGACCAACGCCCTTTAAGTGCCACAAATGTTGTTAGAAAAGACACGAAGAATAGTGATTTTTCTATCTCAATCAAAAGAGCTGTCGATTGAAGCGTTGGAAGAGGTTACTTCAAGGAACTGGTGGTCCGTGCCTCCAGAAATAAAACATTTTGTACTAGAATAGTTTATCACTGCACATTTTTGCTGTTTATCACTGCACAAAACCGTTTTATCACTGCACAAAGTGGTTACCGCTGCACTTCAAAATTAGGTATGCAACTTCTTTTTGCACGTTTGCGGTTGTTTGGGCAGAGATAACTAACTATTGCTATCATTTCAGCCAACATTCCTGTGAAATCTGATCTTGACCATTGAGTCTGCAACTAATGTTTAATTGCATATCAGATTTGAAGTTTGAACGATATTGCCATTTTACCAGTTGCCGGGAGACATTCCACAAAAGGGTCTTGGGACGACGTAAGCAAGAATTTTGACACAAATGAAATTTGCATGTCAGCAAAATGTTTATCCATTTGTCCACGTCTTAGAACATCGCTTGTCAAACATTTTTTGATTGCGCCAAGCCTAAGAATCACTTATAATCATCACTGAACGAAGTGCAACTTTACCACCGTCATGAAGATAGAGAAGGTTGGAGGAAGTGTGTTGGCTCATGCATGCACCAACGGCCTCCTGAGGCTATTGAATGAAGAAGAAGAGAAGAAGAAGCAAAGAAGAAGCAAAAAATGTTTCCGAACTTTCCGATTTTCTGTGGATTGGCCAAACGTTTAAACATATTTCACAAACTATGTTTCATAGTTTGATTAGGCTTTACTCTTCCTTTTCAAGTCTCAAGGTTACGGGTACTGTATATGGTAGCAGAAGGTCGCTTCTTTTCTTCAGCCTAAAATGTACAAAGATTTGCCAGAACAGCCCCTTTTAATTTTCACATTGTAATCTATCGTGCTTTTAAGGTGGTGATTTGTTGAACAGAAACATTGGATATCTATTAAGAGGTTATGGTATACTGGAAGGCAATCCACTTGATCCTACAAGATTCGACCCTGGATTCAAGAGCAAGATCTTCCAAGCGACTTACGAGAAGAACAGCATGACAAGTGATGGACGCTTTAAGATACCCGACAACGTTGACATATTCTCAAAAGTAGCATGCAGTTCATCATTTTCTTCTGAGACGGTCAGTACAGAGGCTGACTACCAGAGATCTCTAATGGCAAAGGCCTCGATATCAGTATCAGGCAAAATTGCGATTGTTGATGCGTCGTTCACTGGTAGCTCTGAATACAACAGCAAATCGAAATTGTTGCGGAAAAATGAAAAGAACGTTATCCGAAGCGAGGCTAGTTGCACTGTTTATGAAGGTAGAATTGAGACTGGTACGCCACCGAAGTTTACTGATGACTTTTTAGAAAGTGTGAAACAGCTAGCAGAAGAACCAGACTATGGACGATTCTTAGATACTTTTGGAACTCATTTTTTCATTTCCGTTGACATGGGAGCAAGGTATTTTCATTTTTATGAAAATGGTGACCAGAAGCTTAAACATGTTTCATAAAAGTAACAAAGACATGATGAAAAACTAATTACCATTTGCTATATACACTCTTTTTGTGAGAACAATTTTATAAGAACACGAGCCTGGATTTTGCCCAGATTTTGAACACAATAAGAGGAGCTGAGGCTGCCTTTTCAAAAGCCCTCAGCATATCTGCTAAATATATAAGCAAGACAGTCAGACTGAACGTAAAAAGCAAACAAAAAAAGAAATAGACAATAATGCTGCATTTTCACACAAACCTAGTAGCACCCTAGACATTCATTGAAATATAGATATCTAAGTAACAAAGGAATTAAGAACAGATTAAGAACATTTAAGGCTCAAAACATAGACTTTTGAACTTTGATTTCGGGGTTCACGACGCCATATTCTAAGTGGGGCAAGAACCGCTCTAAATTCAATGGCGGCCTATATGAGAAAAGTTTTAAAATTCGTATTCTGAGAAAATAAACTCTCAATTTGTCTCCAATTTATCAGATTTCGATGTAAAATACACTTTTCAAGCATAACAAAGAGTTTTTAAGCCTATATTGATTGAAATTTAGCCTGTACTCACTATGAATTCGCGATGCCACATTAAATTCTATGTTGCGCTTCCATGACCGATTAGGCAAAACCTGCAAACCTAAGATCTACCATTCCGTGAGAGAAACTCTTCTTTGTTCAGTCACGGAATGGTGGACCTCAGGAGAAGGGCATTGAAAAGTAGCTTGGGGCAAGTTTAATACCTATACGTTAAAGGCAGTGGTGTAGAGCTGGAAAAATAACTAGGGGGGCTCTACTTCAGTAAATAATTAACACGAATCTGATGATGAAGATGTGCGTCGAAGGCGCACAGTGCACCGAAGGTGCACCGAACAAGGGGGGTCTGGGGACATGCTCCCCCAGAAAATTTTTCAAAATACCATCTCCAGATTGGCTTAGATTGGCCGTTTTTCACAAGTTACAGCATTTATCCGATTAGCCACCTTCTTGTTTATCCGGACTTCGATTATCCGGTCCGTCAAGGATTTTCAGCCATGAAATGATTATTCAGCAAATTTTCTATTTTTCTTTGCAAAAACCACTCTATCTTCAAAATGCCTGGCAATTGTAATCACAAAATCACTTTAAAACCTAAACTTCTCTATAGATGAAGTCACAGTTTATAAAACGGTCGCGGGAACTGCTGACAAGTGTGAGCCGTGAGGCATCAAGTAGCAAGCCAATGAGTGACCCGTTTTTAAAGTGTTTAATATAACAGAATGTTTGCCTTGAAAAATCAGAAATATATAATTGTTAATTTTTTAATGATTAAGCTGCCATTGTATGTTGTTGTTAATCCGAAAATCCCGTGTCCTGAGCTCGCCGGATAGCAAATAGCTACTTCATCAAAAACTATAGTATCCGAAATGACTTGAACCTTGAAGCAATGTGTAATAAGGATGCAAGGAAAATAAAATATCTAAGGATAATTAATATTCTGATATCACAAGGGCATTCATGTTTTTGGAGAAAGAAAGACAATAACACTAAGAGATTGAGCAAAAACAAGGTGCTTTCGCTCAGATAAACAAAGTAACTAGGGGGGCTGTAGCCCCCCCAAAAGCTTGAAAAAAATAACTAGGGGGGCTGAGCCCCCCCGAGCCCCCCCCCAGCTCTACACCCCTGGTTAAAGGAATAATTGCAAAAATAGACGTTAACTCTTTATGCTTGAAATTCTGTTGCAGGTTCACAAAGCTGCAAGAAATTTCCAAAGAAAAACTAGAGGAGTTAAAAGAGCAAGGAATCGACATAAAAACAGCTGCCTCTGTTTCAGCAGGCTCATTAGGTAAAGGAGACCCAAAACTTGATGTAAAGGTCACCAAAAGCAAACTGATAAATTCGACAAAGCTGTGGAACAAACTACTATTGTGACGATAGGATCCAAGCCTCCAGCAGACGGTGAGTCGGTGGGAATTGAGCCACGATAAAAGAAATTACTAATGATAGAACTGCCGCCTTTGGCCTTGGCCAAACGATGAAACATTGTTGTTCAAACATTTTAAATTCGCTTTACAACAGAATTTTGACCGTTTGGCCACTTTGGAAAACATTGCTGCCCAACATTTTTGAACAACGAAGTCATTGCTGATGCGCAAGAACGAGCGTCTGGTTGCTAAGAAGCGTTCTCAGGTACCGCTTGATGACAGTGCACCAAATTTCTCAAGTGCTATTGTGTTGCATGTGTTGTAACGGATGGTAGCAATTGGTAGCAAGCAGTGAGGACTAGGCCCAAGATCTTCTTTGTAAAGTAATTTCTTGCGAGAGCATGGAATGTGAATTGCGCTTGGCAAAATCTAAGCAGTTAATGAGCGAGAGCGAGGGGATGGTTATATAAGACTCGAGTGTAATAGAGAAGTCATGGTAGATTATGGTGGATGGACTTTATGCATTTTAGTCTTGATAGATGTATTGTCTCACCTTCTCGAGACCAAGTTCCTGTGTTTTGCATCTTGTTTTTTTTTTTGCCTTAGGATAACAGCCCACTAGATCTCATTGGTTTAAATGTTCTGTATATGCTTATTACTGTTGCTATTCTACTGTGTTTTTACGTTATTTCCTTGCTTTCAATCACTTGTTCAGGAAAAACAGAAACATGGCTAGTATCTGCAGCAGAAAATCCTTTACCAATTTCATACAGACTTCGAAGCATTGTTGAGCTGTTTAATTCTGCATATTTCAAAGACGAAGATAGTGTGGATTACAAGAAATTGAGGGAAGAGCTCACAAAATATTTAAAGGTAACAAATACAACATGTCAATTGTTATCCTTGTTCATAAATGAATTTTTAATCATGATGCAGAATTTACTGTATACCTAACGTAAATCCTTAAATTAGCTTATTTTTTTATTATTTTGAAGGGGACTTTTTCCAAGGGGTGTCTTAACTAGGGGGCTTATAAGATTATTTTCTGTCATAATTCGATTAAGTATCAATATAATACTAATATGGACTCAAATGGCTAAAATCAACATGTCAGGGGTGGGGGCTTATTCGAGGGGGGGGGGTATTACCAATTTATAGCTCCAAGCTAGCGGCTTATTCGAGGGGGGCTTCTTACCAATTCATAGCTCTAAGCTAGCGGCTCATGCGAGGGGAGGGCTTTTTTGATGGGAGCGATGTAAGGTATCTGTTGTATAGGCTTCTAACCCTTGTCATATGGCTGGGTCTTTTGCACTCAAATTCTCTAAACATAGGCATGGTATTATCAAAATCTGCAGGTTATAGGATGGAGAATGGAAGAAACCAAACAATTTCACTTTATTTGAGTCCGAATAGTGTTAATATCGCGTCGAAGATGTTATTAAGGCAATTTCAAGCAATAATATGGTCTATGGCTTACAAAGTCCATTACTCTCATATTCCTCTTGTTATTACCCAGAAGAAAGGTTATGTGCCCTGTCTGCCCCTCGGTAAGAGAAACATAAAGATTCGAATAAATCTAATTTCAGGGTTATTGCAAAGATGTCAAAGCCAACCGTCTGAAGAATGTTGAATGTGAAGGACCACCAAAAGGCTGTGCAGGAGGAACTCAGTGCAGTGTCAACGCTGTCTGCACAGACAACCCAAACAGCAAAGATCCTGATCAAAAATATGAATGCAAATGTAAACCTGGTTATGAAGGGAAGGATGGTAAAATATGTTCGCGAAGTACGTCAAATATATCTTTCTTATATTATTTTTTGATGCCCATTTAATTTGCGCAGACATAACATGGTGTAAATCTCAAAGCATAGAATAGCATAGTGCAGCATAACAAAGCATACCGTTGCATAGCATAGCGAAGGATAGAATATTAAAGCATTGCCTTGCATTGTATAACACAGCATATCATAGCATAGCATATCATAGCATAGCATAGCATAGCATAGCAAAGCATGGCATGGCATAGCATAGCATAGCATAGCATAGCATAACAAAGCATAGCATAGCATAGCATTGCATAGCATAGCATAGCATAGCATAGCATAGCATATCGTTGCATAGCATAGCGAAGGATAGAATAGAAAGCATTGCCTTGCATAGCATAGCAAAACATTGCACAGCATAGCATAGCATAGCATATCGTTGCATAGCATAGCGAAGGATAGAATAGAAAGCATTGCCTTGCATAGCATAGCAAAACATTGCACAGCATAGCATAGCAGAGCATAGCATAACATAGCATAGCATTGCATAGCATAGCATAGCATAGCATGGCATAGCATAACAAAGCATAGCATAGCATGGCATAGCATAGCATAGCATAGCATATCATAGCATAGCATAACAAAGCATAGCATAGCATTGCATAGCATAGCATTGCATGGCATAGCATAACAAAGCATAGCATAGCATGGCATAGCATAGCATAGCATAGCATAGCATAGCATAGCATATCGTTGCATAGCATAGCGAAGGATAGAATAGAAAGCATTGCCTTGCATAGCATAGCAAAACATTGCACAGCATAGCATAGCATAGCATATCGTTGCATAGCATAGCGAAGGATAGAATAGAAAGCATTGCCTTGCATAGCATAGCAAAACATTGCACAGCATAGCATAGCAGAGCATAGCATAACATAGCATAGCATTGCATGGCATAGCATAGCATAGCATGGCATAGCATAACAAAGCATAGCATAGCATGGCATAGCATAGCATAGCATAGCATATCATAGCATAGCATAACAAAGCATAGCATAGCATTGCATAGCATAGCATTGCATGGCATAGCATAACAAAGCATAGCATAGCATGGCATAGCATAGCATAGCATAGCATAGCATAGCATAGCATAGCATAGCATATCATTGCATAGCATAGCGAAGGATAGAATAGAAAGCATTGCCTTGCATAGCATAGCAAAACATTGCACAGCATAGCATAGCAGAGCATAGCATAGCATAGCATAGCATTGCATAGCATAGCATAGCATGGCATAGCATAACAAAGCATAGCATAGCATAGCATAGCATAGCATATCATAGCATAGCATAACAAAGCATAGCATAGCATTGCATAGCATAGCATTGCATGGCATAGCATAACAAAGCATAGCATAGCATGGCATAGCATAGCATAGCATAGCATGTCATAGCATAGCATAACAAAGCATAGCATAGCATTGCATAGCATAGCATTGCATAGCATAGCATAACAAAGCATAGCATAGCATAGCATAGCATAGCATAGCATAGCATAGCATAGCATAGCATAGCATAGCATAGCATGACAAAGCATAGCATAGCATAGAAAAGCATAGCAAAGCATAGCATAGGCTAGCCTATAGCATAGCATAAGCTGGGCTTGCGTTAGATAGCAGTATTTAGCTTAGGAAGAGACTGCGATTTCTTAATGGGGAATTACAATGCAGAGATGATATAATTGAACATTTGTCTTCATAGAGCTCAACTGGATACCTGACAAGACAATTGAACAAGACTCCAATCGTGGACAATTTGGAACATGGGGGAATGGAGAATTGCCGGAATGGTGTATTTGCCAGTGGGTACAAGTTGAGAGCTCAAAAGTACCAAAGAGCGGGAGACGATTCAGGTGCTAATGCCGTTTGCTTGACATGTGATGATACTGATGTCTGCTCAAAGATGGCAAATGAAGGTGAATGGTCATACCCATCGTATGAATGTCCAAAAGGCAGTTTCTTAACTGGATGGAGACAAAACGTGCAAGACCCTAGAGGACTCGGATTGCTACGTGACGATGTTGCGTTGTGTAATGTTGAATACAAGTGCAGAAGTTTTGAAACGTGGGAGGAAGTTGCTGCGGACATGAAAGGACAAGGTATGGAAAAAGGAACGTGGAGCAGGTTCAAAGAATGTCCAAGAGGAGAGTTCATCTGTGGCATTAATACCAGAGTTGAGGACCCTAATACTGACGATACAGCTCTGAATGATATCAGACATCTTTGCTGTAAACCAGTCAATGCAAGGAAAAAGAAATCCAAGAAGAGGTGGGTTATTTTTGTTGCATTTTTCTTTCTTTTCAATATCCTGGGTTGACTTACTACACAAGTATGAAACGAAATTAGGTTTGTGTTCGTTTCGGTGAGGAAGACGTAAGATAAAAGAGTTATTGTTCGTTTAAGACACGTTTGAGCGTCCAGCAATTCAATGCAATAGAGATAACTAAGCTGAATGAAACAGGACAAAATAGCCTACGCGCAGACTCAGACGCTTTCACTCTTGACAGTATCTGAGTCTGCGCACAGACTAAAACACATTGCTTGAGCTGAGGTATTTGCCACCGTTAAACCAACAATTTTATAGACACAGTATCCCCTCTTTCATTAAATGATAGAGTGATGACCATACAGGCCGCTTTCGAACAGCTCCCAGTGTCATTATATTTATAGAAATAAAGAGATTAATGAATTATTTAATAAAATAGACAAATAAATAAGTAAACGAATTAGTAAATAAAAGATAAATAAATAAATAAATTGATAGCTAAATATAAGAATCAATATATAAATAAATGAATAAGTAAATGAATGAATGAATGAATGAATGAATGAATGAAGAAATAAATGCATAAATGAATAAATAAATAGGCGAATAAATAAAGTAAATGAACACGTAACTACCTAAGTATGTAGATAAATAGATGGGTAAATAGATGAATAGATGAATGAATGAATAAATAAAAATTTTAATAAATTGATGAGTTCATAATGAAAGCATAAAGAGAGTATTTCTGTATAAAACATTGATATTTGCGCAAAAGTTTAAAGGATGGAATATTAAGTAAATTGGATATTAAAGTAGATGTAAAATGATAGTATAAAGAACAATGTCAAATTTTTGTTAACTTATTAAATTTAATTTCTCTTTATACCAGGTCGAAGAAATATTGATAATCTACATAAAGCAGCAGAGCATTTTATGCGCATAAAACTAATCGCAAAGAAAACCACGAAGAACATACATGACATTCATAATAGTAACAATTACAATAATGCTTTAAAATAATATTAATGTTATAAAGTAACATTGTACTCATTAGATGTACTCATTATATTAATCTTTCTTGCTATTAAAAGATGGAAACAATGTTTTTTATATTTTCTCAAACTCTTTCTTAATAAAAAACTACTTAATTTTATTCCAAACACTTCGATAAAATCATCAATTTTCAGTGCCTACAAAAAACATTTCATTTTATAAAGAACCTTCCTCAAGGCCTAGTTCCCAAAGTTCCTTATATTTGGACCTCTTTGGGACAAATTGAAGTACCAAAAGCTCCTTAATAGTTCCTTAATTGCAAGTATATATTTAGTGTCATGACTACTGTAAAGAGACATTTGTGAGCTGGACACCACGGAAAAGAAACATTGATTCATGCTTAACATACAATTAATATGATTTTTTACTGCAAATGAGTGGAACTGGTTTGCGAATTCTTGATAGTTTGTAGTGATAAAAATATTCGAAATTCAAAAGCTCGTTAGCGATTTAATCTTCCGCGGTGTAATTTCCCTAAATTTTTTGACTGTCTACATGTAGGTTCCTTATAAAATGGTTCTTTATGAAATAAAAAGCGTGTATTAGCGTGTATTACGTGTATTTCTTGGTCATAATGCGGTTTACACGCTTACGTTAAGAAGAGCAACACAGTCTTGGATAACATACATTGGAACAAGGTAGACTATGGAGGCTTCCGATTCCAGGCGCCAAAGAACGCACTTTCTTGAAAAACAGAAGACTTTAGAAAAATTGATTTGGAAACAATTCTTTGTTGATTTGGAAGCAATCCCTCTTCGAATTCTTCGAAATCTTCGAACTCTGCAGTCAGGAGAGTTTGAAGCCTCCCAAGCCTCCAATTTTCCTGAGAGTTGCCCAAAAGAACTGGGAGTTTCGATCTCTCGGAAGTCTACATAAAAAGGAAGACGCACCATATAAGTGACCAAAAAGAACGCACCGTATAAGTGTTAGTAATGATGCGTTGGTTGAGATTGAGGTGCTCATAATGATTACCGGGACACTGGAATTGATTTCTATAACCGTGACACTGGGATTGATTTACTATAACCGGGACACTGGGATTGATTTACTAAGTCTATATTGCCGTTTCTCTAGCAAACCTTAGAGCCTTGTAAGACGAAATCGCGTAATCTCTCATACAATATTTGTCCTCGTTTTCATCCAGAAAACTCTGATCGTTAACAAACCCAGAATCTGCTCTGGACAAGCTGCTTTCAGCCCGATGTTTTCTAGTGCTAATCTTTCGATTGAAGCTGCGTGATCTTGTGCTCATTCTACGCAGGAGCATTGTCTTGACCTTAGGATCTGTACACATATCAACAGGCCTAAGTCCATCATCGTCTTTCCTGTGAAGGTCGGCGCACGAATTCAACAATAAACGCACGATATCTTGGTCATTAGCGTGTGATGCCATATGAAGTGGCGTGCGCATTTTCTCGCCTTGTATATTTATATCGATACCTATTTCAATTAATACCGTTGCAAGCCTATGATTTCCATTTCTGCAGCATCGATGTATCAAATAATTTCCTTCATTGTCTTTGTCATTAAAAAAGTTCTTTACTTTTGGTGACATCCGCAGCATAATTTTCAACAACGCGAAATCTGAATTCTCTATTGCCTGCCTGAATAACTCGCGAGTGGCGTCTTGGTGGCTTATCTTTCTTGAATTTTCGCGTCTGATTTGTCCTCTGTCTGTACCCGTTGGCCTAGATTGAATATTTCGCGCTGTTTCTGTTCCAGTATAACGAAAGCCATCCTTAGATTCATGGATTCCTTGATGACTATAGGTATCAATTGGGGGCCTTTTTAAGTCTGATGAAAACTCTTGACTTCTTTCCTCCGTGTTCAATTTGTTCATCCTTTTCGCTATCGTAGAAGACTTAGCGACTCCTGTTCTAGACAATTTTACGTTACTAGACTTGACATAATCACCATCATCTCTCATCCTCGGTGACTCTTCGAAAACGTGTCCCACAACCATTTCCTTTTGAATGTTATCTCTCGAACAAGGTCGCCAAGTAATTTCGCCCTCATTTCTCACATGATAATCCTTATGTTTGCTCAATTCAAGTTCTCTATAGTGCTCATGATTTCTGCACTCAGTATCAGCAAGGCTGTTCAAAATGTCTTCGCTATGAGAGTCGAATTTTCTTGCTAGATTCAATACACGATGACTAAGATTGGCTGTCGAAATAATATCCTCTTGACGATATTTGTTCCTGAAGAAGTTTCTTTCATCTTCGAGTCTCCTTTGAAGCATTTCTTTCTCATATTCAATGTCCAAATTTGCAAACTCTTCGACGTGTTCCATCTTATATAGGAGCTGACATGTAATTCACACGAATTGGTATAACTATGTGTAGGCAAGCTTAAAACGTCGTTACGTGAGAATATACACATCCAGGCCTCTTCAGCGATTCTATAGCTTGGTGAAGATCCTTCAAGTTTAGCTTCTAAGAACGTTTTCCCATCCACTGCATGGATAAGAGTTGGAAAACATCTCAAGAAAACTTCAGATTTTTTTAATTTTTCCTCGACATTTAGTTTTGTTCTATCAGTGTCAGTGCTCTTTGCATAAAATTCTCGAAACCCAACAACTTCTTGATGGCTTCTGATATCTCTGTATACTTAATAGTCTATCCAAAAGGTGGCCTTCTCACCAATTTTCCCAATGTTTCCCATCAACACAATATCACTGCTCGAAACTATCTTAGCTGGTCTGGTATCTCATCCATTTCAAAACAGTTTTTATCGGCAAGCCACAGGAATAAAAAATAGCTAATTATGTTTCTCTGATAAATGTTTCTTACGCTCTGGGATCTTTACGGTTCACAGTTCTCCCACACGACAAATTGTTGTGCTAAACGCCTAAAAAGAAGCCTTAGGTAGCTCTCCTAATGATTAGCATATTTTACTATGTTTTTCGCTGTTGTTTAACCGTTTTCGCCTACAGTTAAATAAAAACATAATTGCGAATTGCAATAATAGAAAAACAGCTGCTAATGGTCCTCCCTTTAATATTACACGAATTTAGACTTTACTGCAGTTGTATTGTACGGTACCCATGATAACGTGACGTCATCTAGTAGTTATAAATCCTAAGTACGGGCGTATTTGGTTTTATTACATTGTAATGAAATGCCTGTGTCGTGAAACTATTTTCAGCATAGTACACTCTTTTCTTTAACAACCAGGAAATATGGTCCGAGCATCAATGTTCTTATTTTTCAACCGATTGGATTTTAGCCTAAAAAAATTCTTATCTTGTTCTTACTTTTCTACTTATTTATATTTTTCAATCATGATTCAGAATCTCAACTTGGAATTGTTCTTATTTCTGAGCAAATTCCAGCATATTGTTATTATAAATAAGTATGAAGCTACGCCAGGCTTATTACATTTCTCCTACCACCTTGGACAAAATATTCAGAGCAAGGCACTTTTTAGAGAAAGGTTGTTAATATCTAAGTTAAAAAAATAACCTCAATTTTACGACATCAGGCAAATACCGTTAAATTTTGTGTATAGCGCATTTCTCGAATGGCTAGTTTTTGCTAGTTTTTGCGAATTTTCCCTCTATTTACTCTCTGCTCACTGACGGCTTTTGTTATTAGAAAACCCTAATGCTGTTTTTCGTGACACTTTTGATCTGGGAGATGTAGGCCCTATATTTCAACCAACCATTAATATCTTTGTAAGTATGGCAACCTTCGAAAAAGAAGCAGAATGCAAGTCCCTAAATTGATGAGTTATAGTTTCATCCTCGTGTGAGCGTCTGTCGATTTAATTCGATAGCGGTAATTGCGACTCGTAGTAAGTTTGGCGGCAGTGCGGTAGTCTAGACTCAGGGGCGGATCCAGGGTTTTTGCCGAGGGGTGCAGAAGGGGGTCTGGGGGCGTTGCCCCCAGAAAATTTTTGGGACCACGCCCTTCAAACTTTGGGGAAACGCCCATTTTCAAACTTTTATTGTTGGCCAACGCCCTTTTAAAGACCAAGATTTGAGCCTTTCCCAGCAGCAAAATTGAAATTCGAGCGGATGTGTTGTCGATAGCACATGTATGATGTATGTCATACAGTTCAGCACTTCGAAACAGTGATCAAACTGTCAAGATTCTTATTAAGTTTAACTTTTATATTAATAGACTGTTGTGCACCTAGGCAGTCTGTCAGACTAGCTACCTTAGCGGAGGTAAGACTTCAATAGATTAGAAACTTAGGCCCATTAGGCCATTAGCTTGCTTGCTGCCCCCTGCCTGGATGGCCACAGGCCTAGTTAGTAGACTCTACCCTACCTCTGGAATTATCCCATCCAAACTCACCCTAGAATAATGTAATGAATCAGTATCATGCCAAGGAGCATATATCTATAGGTCTATCACTGTATCACTGCCTACTTTCTCACCTCACTGGTTGTTGTTTCCCCGCTCTTGGCAACTGGCTCTTTGGGAACTGAAGCCTGGAGATCTCACACAATGAAAGCTTCTTTTCAATGCCGTTAAATTGATGTTAAACAATTAGATTTCAAATCATTTAACAGTTCAACTTTCTTTTCTTCAATCATTCCTTTATCAGAGAGAACCGTTAGCACGTCCCTCAACAGATTGACCGCCATTTTGAAGTGCTGAACTGAACTGATTGTGAAACACGGTCGTATGGGAGCAGTATGATCCTGTGGGTGCTTCCGCCAAAGTTGAGCACCCGTGAAAAGACAAACCATCATTGGTGAAGTGAATAAAACTTGACTCTGATTGGTTATCTAGTTAAATGTTCAAATTCCATGGGTGCTCCCGCCAAAGCCGAGCACTCCTGGAAATTGGTTTTGATTGGCTTTCTCTCCTGTGGCATATGAAAATTCACGGACCTGGGGGTGCTCGCGCTCAATTTTTGCAGAACGATATGCGATGCCCTCATTGGTTCGATTCGTGAAATACTCTCACATGATTGGTTTACTGTTTTATTCTGAGTGAGATTTGGTCAATAGAATGTGCTTGATTGAAAACAGCGACAACAGGAGTCGTGATTAAAATTTTGTAGTGTTGGCTTTCAAACGAGACCCGATCGCAATTTAAGGTTGACAACGCTTCGGGTTCGCTAGTGCATTACCAAATATGACGAAATCATAATTTTTCCTACGATATTTCGACGGGTGCTCAAGCACCCTTAGCACCCCCCTGGATCCGCGCCTGAGACTCATTGCAGGAATTGTAGTCAATGCCGAGTCAATGCTTTTGAAATGAATTTTCTCAATGCTCAAACTGAAGCGAACAACAACAACAATGCAATTCAATTCAATATGGTCAAAAGGTAGGAACATTATTTTGGGTAGTGAGTCTAGCGATCATGTCTCATTCTTCAAATTCAGCGATCAGCGATCTCTTATCGGGCAACAGGCACACGGTTTTTTGAAAATCGCCTAACCGAAATCATCATTCTTAAGATAACAAAAGACCTATGTTTCTTTTTCTAAAACCTACACTACTATGTGTTTAATCACACCTTATTTAGACCTCCTTTTAGATTTAGACTTCATTATTTTCCGGAAAAGATACTTGTATCATTTTTGTTACACTACACAGCTATCGCTTTCCATAACGATCATTACCAGCCCCAATTTTCAATTTCCATACCAAACGTTGTTAAGATTGAAAACAGAAAGGACCACTTTGGTGACTGCTGCATGCCAAGAAAAAATTATTTTTTGTGGTGACGAGATACACGTCTTTTTTATAAGAACAAAGTATATAAGAACATAAGGCTTCAGAGGGTGAAAAGTTAAGAACATGCTAAGAACATTACAAGGCTTTGTGAAGCTAGAAACAAATTAGAATTTACTTTCTTAAGTGGCGCTGTCCTCTTTTCCACTCGAGAAAACAAGGGAACTACCAAGCATCGTGACTATGTGACATTTTTACATGTGCATCTCTTTTTGTAGCAATTATCATCCAATTTGAAAAACAACTGCTGGAACACAACGACGCAAACACAAAAGATAACTTATGTTCTAAGGAACATAAAACCATAGTTGTCTTTTGTCTTTGCGTCCTCTGGTGTTCCTGTATTACTTTCATACCTTGTTAGCCTGGAGAGTCTTTTAATCTATTAACCAAATTTATAATTTAGACCTTTCTGGTACCAGTTAACGGAGCGTCGAAGGGTCAAATGGGCAAGACGTCACGTCACTGCGAATAGATTGTATGGCTGTTCATTTGAAAGACGACTGGTGAAATATTATGGCCTAAATCAAATAAACTCATAAATTACACTAAAGACAAATTTTATGGTAAGTTGAAATGGCAATTTTTTGTTTCTCTTTATTAATAGCTGTTGCATCTCCTGGTGAGTGGATTGAGAGGAGAAATGTTTCCAAGCTTGTTAGTGAGATACTTAATTAACTGGTAGCGCAAGCTAAATGCCGTACAGTTAGCTCGTCTTTCTTCGTTATACCAATGGAAATATTAGAAGGAAAACACACACTTTACGCAGTGATACTTGGTAATTAATGGATAATAAAAGCTTTCTCACTATGTCTTTTCATCATGTTCCGAACGCATTAAAATATTGTTAGGAATAGAAATAAGGGAAGTAGTTTTTGTGGTATTTTCTTCATGAAGGCAAAGTGCACAGCAACGAGAAAATGTTCCGCTGGTATGGAGCATGACGGCTAGAATTGACCTACTGCTTTGAACCATTATACTGTTTTTTCTATCTGGAGAGGTAGAGCATTAAATTGTTGGCTGTTAAATCGCTCGAAGTTACACGTTGATTCCAGATTAAGATTAGATTCAGTAGAAACGAGCGTTGAGGGGCTTTTGACTAAGTTGCAGGACGTTTAAAAACTACTTACAATGGTAAAAATGTAAAGTTCAGTTCAGAATTTTTTCCTGTTAAGGCCCATCTCCACTTCGTTTGCATACGCTGTTCGATAGCGAATTCGCAGTTCGCTTGCGAACAGAATACAGCCTTCGTGATCAATTTTTGGCGATAAACAAAGTAAAACTTTCATCGAAAGCTTGAGCTTGACTTGCAGCAGAAATCAAAATCGCTTCGTGCTCGCCTTTTTTAGGGTTAGCGAACAGCGAATGCGAACGAAGTGGAAATGGGCCTTTACTCTGTCACAGTAACGTTGTCATGCTAACATAAATTTTCCACTATTTGACAGATATAACACGGTTTACGACATGGAAGAAAAGAACGAGGTATATTCTGGAGAAATATGGTCAGTTCATCGTGGCAAAGATGACAGCCCAACCAAACGTGAAAGATCATCAAGAAAAACAATAATCATTTGCTCCATCGTATTACTCGGTGTAACTGCAGCTTTGACCACATGGGTGTTTGTTGTTCGTCCTACTTTCTACCCGAAGTTGAAAATCATGAGTCGAGCTGATGATAGCGACTCAGAAACGAGGCATCACATTGGAAGGAGGTCTGAGGATTTCGATGCTGAGGTCAGAAGTAATATTGGTACGGAAGAGACAAACGCAAGGAAGCTGCATGGAAAATCTAAGCTTGAGAAACTGTTTGTAGATGTAGAAGAAAAAGAGGATTTCCCGCACAAGAGCAGCAGACTACCAAAGGCTTTACTACCCGTAGACTACTATATAAGATTAGATGTTGATTTGACCAAAGACAAATACAAAGGGGAAGTTTCCATTGACCTGAAATGTGTAGAAGACACCAATTACGTGATATTTCATGGTAGAAGGCTCAAAATCAAACATGTAGACGTAGGATTGGTCACAGACCCAGATAAACTGAAGATCAGGCGAATTCTTTTCTTCCAAAAGTATGAAATGTATCTGGTCGAAGTTAATCAGAAATTTCGGAAGGGAAATGAATATACGGTATCAATCGAGTTTCAGACGAAGTTTAATGAATATCTTGCTGGGTTGTATAAAAGTCAGTACAGAGCAGAGAATGGTCAATTCAGGTATGATCTTAATATATATAAGTTGTTCTAGTTGTGCTCTAGTTCTATTAGAGAGTACGAAAATAAATAGGCATTTTCGCACTAGAGGGCGCGGACTGCGAAGCGCAAAATAGTAAAAGTTGGAGGACTATCATCAGGAAGGTGGGACATGAAGCGTCATGAAGTGACGTCAGGCACAAATGAGAGAGTGCTTTAGATCTGGTAGATTTTCTACCTTTACTAAAATGCGATTTTAGAGCATCGATGGTTGAATGCTGTCTAAGGAAAGATATTACAAAATTTTGAACTTTCTTGACTTTTTTTATTGAGCTGGGATCTACTTTCTCAAAAACGACGTTATGAAAAAAACATGTATTTGGGAGATTATCATAGCTAAAATCCTGACTAAAATGGACCCTGAAGGCCTGGCTAAACTAAGAGACCTGTCGCGCGCCACAATCGATGTCTCCCAGTTTTGCCACCTCGGAAACTTTGTGGCGCGTGACAAAATTTATAGCGATAGACACGCCAATGTTTCTGGGAGACAACAGAAACGTTTCTTGTCTTCGCGACAATCTGAGTGACTTGGGGGTAATGTTGCTCTCTTGTCACTAGCATGTTTAGCCGCCCTTGGAGACACGCCGAATACAATGTAGCGCGCGACATGTCTTCTAATTTAGCCACAGTTTAACTCATACTGTCAATGCACTGAACGAAACCACTCTTCCTGTTTACAGTGTCGGTTATTTTCTCGTTGCTTAACATTAACCCTCTCAATCTATTTTGGTCAAGATGTATAGATAGAAAAGTTTTTGGTCTCGCTTAGATCCTTCTGCTAACTGTGTTGGCCTTCCCGCCGTTTCCTATGCGCAGCTTGGCATTAAAGAGCACAATATATCCAGTTATACTATGTATTGTAGCTAATTGCATATCATGTCTATAAACATTGAGGATTATATTATCCAGCGTATTATCATTTCAGGGTTTTTGACCAGGGTTTCATTCGTATTTACTGTCACGAGCGTGGATTATAAAACTTGTTCCGGCAATTATTGGGAATTTCGAATCATATAAAACCAGAAAACTGTTAGGAATTTCATCTCATGTCATGTCTTCCAACATTTTTCTAAAGCTTTTTGTCTTTACTTTACAGAACAGTTGCCACATCCCATTTCGAACCAACGGATGCCAGATCGGCATTTCCGTGCCTCGACGAACCTGAATTTAAAGCAACATTTCATATACGCATCATCCATTCAGCTGCCTACACTGCATTATCAAATATGCCTGTAATGGATACGAAAGATGTCGGTGATGGCAAAGTAGAAGACGCATTTCAACCATCTGTTAAAATAAGCACTTATCTAGTTGCTTTTGCTGTTGTTGACTTCAAATATAAAGAATCAAAGACTGATTCTGGTGTTAAGGTAAAACATCATTTTCTGTTTTCTTCTGTTTGAGTGCACTTCAATTCCCATCTTCTGTAGTAGATGCTTCACAAAATTTGGCTTTCGCACATGGTCATTTGCACCACAGAGAGAGATAAAGAGTTCGTTAAGATGGATGATAAATTCTCCTGGCCATAGCTTATGAATCTGACGCTTTTCTGACTCCCTTGTCCGGATCATGCAGCTAATTGATCATGTAGTCCAGATTCAAGGGGATTCCCCTGCGGTTTCATTAAACTGTTAGTTGGTTCAGTTGCAGGGTCAGAAACTCTCTGATCAAGTGAAGCCTATACTTATTTATAAATAGGTTAAACTTAGAGACACCGTTTATTCGAGAGAAAGAGATCCGGATTCAAAAGATCCGTACCTTTCGGGTACGATTTGGGTACGATTTCATTGCGTTTACAAGAAACCGGATCATTGCTTTTGCCTTTACGTTTACTTGGTTAAATTCATTCATTTTTAGGTCCGAGTATATGCACCGGAGTCGGACTATAACAGAATCGACCACGCCTTGGAAGCTGGCACAACTGTTCTTTCCTACTACGAGAAGTTCTTTGGGGCACCCTACCCACTTCCAAAGTTAGGTAAGTTCAAATATTCACTCTCTCAAAAAAATTAAAAAAGAATCAGTAACAAAAATTGTTCTTTCAACTTAAGTAATCCTTTCCATATGCAGCAGGACATTTTCATGAAAAAATGCTTTTCTATTTCAGACCTAATTGCGGTTCCTGATTTCCTTGCTGGAGCCATGGAGGACTGGGGACTTGTTTCATTTCGTAGCTCTTATTTGATATATGATAAAGACCTAGTGACTATGGAGCAGAAGAAGACGATCACACTTGTTATTGCTCATGAGTTAGCTCATCAGGTATAATGGCTCATTTACTGCTGTAGTTGTTGTTGCCCAATCATACGACTGCTTTTCATGCCCTATTCGACATGATTGTTTCGTTGTAGTCCCAAGATAGATATGGCATTTTCGAACCTCCTTAGAGTAACTCGATATCCTCCCAGAAATATATAGACAAACTTCCACCAGAGCGTATCTAACTTAAGTTATTTCTGGTAGTTTCTTACACGAATTTTTTTATAAGGAAGGCAGTACTCGGATAGGCGAAAACTTAAGGAATTTGTTATCCTGGATCAGAGACTATGCTTACGAATATAAAACATTTAAATGCATCCGTTTTGCATTTCTGAAGTTCAACCACAACTAGCAATGGACAACACGGGACAGCACACAAGGGGTTTACAGCAGCTATATTGAAGCCAAGTACAGTATATTGTGTGATTCCTTTCCCCTAGGTTTATTTTAAGGAAACATAAAGTAACAAGTTAAGGAATCGCTAATGAATTTAGAGTACTCAAATTGGGTCGTCAGTTATGGAGCTTTCAGTACTGAGCTTCCATCGAACTTCCTTATAAAAAATTGCGTGCATTAGGAGGACATGATATAAAAATACCGATGCTCTTGCTCTGCACTTGCTTCATTTTATTATTACCAATGAGTATCTTGTTTTGCAGTGGTTTGGAAATCTTGTAACGATGAAATGGTGGAATGATATATGGCTTAACGAAGGTTTCGCTAATTTCGTTGAAATGCTTGGAACCAATAAAGTCAATGAAAAGTTTCGAGCGGTAAGTCTATTGTCAAGAAAAATTTTTTACAGTATGGCCTCAGGTGCTTAATTCTCATATGCTATAGAATTTTAGTGACTCACTATTTCTACGTTGAAGACAACTAAATTTGGAATCTTTCAGTAAACTCTTACCTTATGTAAAGCTGGAGCGAAAGTCCGGGCCAAAGTCATAAAGACATTCACGACCTATCCGTACCAAAAGTAGACCGGAGCCAGTTGAGATCGGATCCATTTTTGCTCGTGTAAACGGAAGGCCTATCCATACCAAAACCAGAACTACTGGATCCGTTCCACTTTGGAGCCGATCTACTTTCTCTCGCGTAAGAGTAGCCTAGTCGCTGATAGTCTTTCGCAATCGTTGCAAGCCACACTTGGAGACAAACGACCTGCAAAAGACTTATTTTCGTAAAGCCTTTGCAATCGTTATTTGTCAAGTTCCTATACAGTTGCTGACATCATTTCAGTTTTAGCAACAACTGCAAACGACTGTTAACGACTCTCAGCGACTATATGGGAACTAGGATGTAGATTCATCCGATAAAATCTTTACAGATTAACTTCCTCCCTCCTCTTGAAATATGTTTATTTTAGTTGCAAGAAGACTCCAAGGCCTGCAGCTAAAAAAGTACCCCAATTTGTTCACAGGCGGAGTCGTTTAATGGTATATCTATCACGGAATTAAAGCCATGTTGTTAGCTCCCTTCTACTGAAAGTCGCTTATCATTTTTTGTCAGTCATCTGACTTTTTGTGGAAATATTTATTTCAATGTATTTTAAGCATCCAGGCTTAAAGTTATGATGCATTTTTGTAGCTCGATTTGCAAGTACCCACAGGCTGGCAAACTGCGATCGCATTGGACAGCTTACAAAACTCTCATCCGATTGATCAAGAAGTCGACACACCTTCAGAAATTGATGAACTATTTGACGCCATCTCTTATAACAAGGTAAAGCTTTTCCTTATCCTTTTCCTTGCCTTCTTAATTTCTTGCTTTCTCGTTTCCTCGCTTCTTGTCTTGCTTGCTTGATTGATTACTTTTTATTAATTTTTTGCTTGCTGCTTGCTTATCTACTTGTTTGTTTGCTTTCTTGCTGCATTGCTTGATGGCTGGCTGACTTGCTTGCGTACTTGCTTGCTTGCCTGTGTCTTTGCTTGCTTGCTTGCTTGCTTGCTTCCTTAATTGCTTAATTGCTTGCTTGCTTTATTGCTTCCTTGCTTGCTTTCCTGTGTCTTTGCTTGCTTGCTTGCTTGCTTGCTTGCTTGTTGGCTTGCTTTATTGCATGCTTCTTGCCTGCTTTTCTGCTTGCCTGCTTGCTTGCTGCATTGCTTGCTTGCTGGCTTGCATGCTGGCTTACCTGCTTCTTTTCTTTGCGTGCTTGTATGCTTGTTTATTTGCTGTCTGGTCTTCTTGCTTGCTTGCTTACTTCCTTGCTTGCTTGTCTGCTTCATTGCTTGCTTGCTTGCTTAATTGCCTATCCAAATTCACTTTTGATTATATTCATCCAACTGACTTGTTGCTAAATTCTCAAAAGTTTATTTAATTGTATTTTAGGGTGCTGCCTTGTTGAGGATGCTCAAGTCTTTCCTTGGTAAAGATTTCATCACCGGAGTTAAGGTAGCTTATAACATTCTAAACCAGTCACTTATTGTTACAGGAATCACTCCAGGAATCAGAGGTATTCGGTTGCTAGACTTAATGCATTAACCGCAGCTATTGTTGTTTATGTGAATGGATATTGGGGTCCAACGATATAATTCAATAACAATGCTAGCGACTCATGGTATACGTCTAGATTCTTGCGTCTTTCTTCCGTCTGTTTCGCCTTTGTCAAGCCCGATGGATGGCTTCATAGATTGCTTTTTCCAATGGATCAGGTATCTTCCTCTATCTCTTATTGGTCATACTTTTGATCAAACGATGATGATTCAGTTAGGTCCTGATTTCACTGATACATTTTTGTTCGAAGATGGATTTGAAATTGTAAGGTTGTTCACACAAGCGTGAGATGAGTTCGTTCACAGCAATGGCCCTTCTGTCACAAACCACCGGTTATCAAGGAAAACGGAGCAGTATGCAGCTTTAAGCCCTGGCCAAACGATCAAACATTGTTGGTCAAGCATTTCAGGTTTGCTTGTCAAGCAAAATGTTTGACCGTTGTTTGGCTTTGTCCAAAAGCATTGCTCGTCCAAAATCTTTTGTTTGCTTCAAGCAAATTTTGCAACAAATTTTGTTACTTTTGCTTTTTAAGCAATGCTTTTGGACGTGGCCATACGGTCAAAATGTTTTGTAAAGCAAATTTAAAATTTTTGACCCACATTATTTGATCATTTGGCCAGGGCCTTACTGTGTTATGTAGTGTAATTGCATTTATGTAGCCTTGGATCAACTCCTGTTTTTATATAGGACTACATACAAGCTTACAAATTCAAGAACGCAGAAACAGACGATCTTTGGAAACATTTGCAAAAGGTTTGTCCAACCAATTATATAATTTCTGTTTGGATCAACTGGAAAAGTTTTGGTATAATGTAGGTTATTTTCATGCGAATTCCTAAAGAAACCTAGATCTAAAAAGCCCTGCGATGAATCTATTGATGAGGTGTGGTGAAAATGACCTATTTGGTGAAAAGGCAAAGTTGTGAGCTAGACTGACTCACTATCCATGGTTGACAAAAATCTTGAACTCTTTTCTAAATGATATTGAAGTATTAGCAAATTTAGATCCATTTAAGATTGTACAGTAAACAGGAGCCGGTATTTGAAAACGAATTTTAACGCGATCTTTCATATTGCTAGACCATATGCACTATTGCACTATTGTTAGACCATAGTCTATAGAATTAAGGAGAAAGTCATCGCTTCTATTGAATTTGGTTTGACTAGCATCACATATGGTCGTTATCATTACTCATTAGTATTCCTTTCAGTATACACAGAAAGAGTTAAAACTGACGTATTTTTTCATAGGCAGACCACACAAACAGACTTGAGATAAAGAACATAATGGACACATGGTCGAAACAGAGTGGTTTCCCAGTGTTGACAATCAACCGCGAAGCTGATGACATTTTGGTATCTCAAAGGTCTATTCTTCTAGAGAGAGCCTTGGCTCATAAAAAGGGCAAATCGACAGAACAAAATGATGAAGAAGAAAACGAGGAAGAGAAACCAAAAGAGTAAGTTCACTAGAAAATGTTTCATCTGAACTTGACAAGACAACTGCAGTACATGCACATTGTTTCTGTTCTCGCATGCTATCAACCGCCACTGTCGGTACTGTCCATGTAGATTTTTGTTGATAAGGTACTATTTGCCGTTGCCTCTTCATTAACAGAATCTGTAGTATTCAGGCTTATAACAGTAGTGGTAATTCATATAAAATATTCGCTTTTACAGTTTAAAGTGGCATGTCCCTTTTACCTACTTTTTCGACAAAGATCCAAAGAATATCAACAAAGTTTGGCTGAATAACGAAACTCGTAAGTATGGGCTATCTGAATTTTTGCTCTGCTTATTTATCCTGAAGACTCCCTCGGACGACAGAGATTTTAAGCGATTTTAAAACATTGTGAAAGCAAAGACAGGGAAACAGTTTTTCGACATCCAAAATCGTATACTCTGATGAGTGTCAGACGAAACAAGCTTTCAAGTATGCCCGAAAATGATTCCGCTGTTTATGGCAATTTTGAAGTTTTGTGCAACTCAAAGACTATTCACTTAAATAAGCTTTTGCAATATTTCGCAGAAAAGTTGTTTCTGCGTTGTAAGAAAAGGTCGTAATAAGTGTTTTCTGCATTCGAGGACCGTTTTCTGTCGCAAAAAAGCTCATTCAGTATTCGAAAGTCTCTTATCTGTCTTAAGTACGGCTGTGAATTAGACCTTAAATGATATTAAAATATTTTATCGTTTTAAGGCCCTGGCAAAATGATCAAACAATGTTTTTGAAACATTTGGAATCTGCATGAAGCATAAAATGTTCAATTCTGCTCAGCAAATAGTACTTGTCAAGCAAATGTTTTTGACGGGGCCAAATAAATGTTTTAAACATCGTTTTAAACAAATTGCAAATATTTCATGGACATCGTTTGATTGTTTGATCAGGGCCTAAGTACGCTGTTTCAGAACTCGTAAATCGTTTTATGTATCGTAAATAAACTTTCGAGCATAGTCTAAACTTTCCAGTCTTGAATAAGTTCCAAAAAACTCTTCATTATTATAAAACAGTTAGGCTCTGGCCAAACGATCAAGCATTTTTTGTCAAACATTTGAAATTGGCTAAATGTTTTACCGTTTGGCCACGTTGCAAAATGTTGCTCGCCAAACAATTTCGCTTACATCAAGCAAAGATTTTCTTGAAACTTGGAGGAACCAGCTTTTATTTATCCTTGTCGAGCAATGTTTTGTGACGTGGCTAAAGGCTCGAACATTGCTTGATGAGCAGATTTAGACATGTTTGGCAAGCAATATTTAATCGTTTGGGCCAGGCCTTAGTCTATCGAGAATATGATTTTTTTTGGTTTTTTCAGAGATTCGTGTAAAAGCCCCAAAGGATTTCAAATGGATCAAAGCAAATGTGAAAAGCCATGGTTATTACGTGGTAAATTATGACAAAGCTACATGGCTGAATCTTATACATCAGCTTAAAACGAACCATAAGGTAAGGAGTTGATCTCTAGTAATTATTTGTCTCGTTTTGAATTCGGTTCTACCGCAGTTTTAGGTTCCGTAGTCGAGCCGCGGCTACACATAAGACTTTTCACCTGTTCTGGCAACGCGACACACTTGAAATGTCCTGTTCTGAGAAACCTCAAGGTGGCTATGGCGACAAAAATGCTGTAACAGAAGTTCTGCGACAATCAACTTACGAGATAAGAAGAATGGGTTCTAGAAAATTTCCAAGAAAGCCAAAACATATCGCAAAAGTTCAACCAAATCAATGTTCTCCGACCATGTTTCTTTCCACAATGTTGCTAAGCAATTATGCATGTGACGCAATGTTTTGTGACGTAGCAAAACGGTAAAATATTGCTTATAAAGCAAATATCAAAGGTTTGACGAGCAATGTTTGCTCTTTTGGCCAGGGCCTAAGGCAATAGAGAAATATAAGGACGCTCTTTGTGACTGTGTGTCATCTGATTTATAACATTATATAACTTCTTACAATTTTTGGATGCATGGATCACTAAATTAATTCCATTTTACAGGTATTTTCACCCATAGACAGAGCAGGAATAGTCCACGATGCTTTCAAACTTGGTTGGTAAGTAGTTACTATCATACAACTCATAAATGAAGTATAATGGTGATCGTATAGGCTCCCAATAGACTCCTAACTTTGCTTGAAGTGATGCCAAGTGGATAGAAATCGCAAGCATCACAATGATGATAGAACCGAAACCTAATATCAGTATTGAATACAAATACCAAATGCCAATACCCAAATAACAACCTCAGTACTGATAAACATATCATAGCTTGCACTTCTGCTATTATCCTCAGTGCAAAATACCAATCCCATTTACCATTTACCATTTACACGTAGCAATGCAATTACTAATATCGTAAATTCTCGAAAAAGCCCCCAGGTTATTTTTTGGTGGGTGCTTATTCAAGGGGAGGGCTTATTCGAGGGGGGCGTATTTCAAAGTTCAATAGTTCCAGTATGTTTTCGACAGAGCAGAAAAGAAAAAAAGACCACTCATTTGTACTCTACAATCAAAATCTGCTGCTTGTTATTATTATTATTATTATTATTATTATCAATTTATTTACCGTAGGTATTATTAGTAATAGCTAATAATTAAATAGCTAATTAAAACCTACCACGTAACTAAGAATAAATTAAAGATCAAAATAAATTGTACATAGTTATTCAAACAAAGATGTAGTTGAAAGTTTATTGAAAAATATACCGAAAGTTTAAATATGACTAAGTGAAGAAACCAATTTGAGCTATGTATGGTGTACATAGTTTACAACTGCATGTTTCACCTTTCCAGTTTTTAATAAGTGTTTTAAATTTGCAAATAGTTTCAGAAACTTTGACCTCATCCGCAATCGTGTTCCACAAAAGCTCCCAATATAAGCTACACTTTGTTTACCGTAGGCAACAGTTTTATACTTCGGCACTTGCAGCCGGTTGTTAATTCTCAGATCATATTGTGAAATTTTTCTCAGAAAAATTTCTTTCATAAAAATTGGATTGAGGTCATTATTTGTTTTGAAGATCTCCGTGATCAGCAGTTGTAAACTTTTCTGGTGAACGGTCACTGAATTGTCCTTTTGCAAAAGAGTTAAATAGTCTGATTCTTTGTCGCCATAAGCTATTCTCAAAGCTTTTTCGTGGATGTGATTTATCTTATTATTCGTACGTCTATCGTAAAACATCCAAATGAGGGGACAGTAATTGAATTGTGACAATACAAACGTCTGCATAATTTGTTTTAATTTGTCACCGCTGATATAACAGGCTATTCTAGATAACGCATGTAATTTTTGGTTAGCCTTTTTACATAATGTATTAACGTGTGACTTAAACGTTAATTTCTTGTCTAAGGTTACGCCTAATAATTTTTCTTCAGCGCTTTCCGAAATAACCTCATCATCTATTTTTATTGTTTCTTCAATGTTGTCGTTACCGAAAGTCATCAAATGACATTTTGATTTGTTCAGTTTCATGCAGTTGTTGTCAAACCATTCTGCACTTTTAGAGACATCATTTTCCAGTCTTACTATTGCTGCATCGATGTTACTATCACAAGTATAGTACGTTGTATCGTCAGCGTAGTTACATATTTCAGTCTCCGTTACATAGAATAAATCATTTATAAATATGTTAAACAGGAGAGGTCCCAGAACTGACCCTTGTGGGACACCAATAGTTGTATCTCTGAAAGAGCTGAAAGCTCCATTTACTTTAACTCTTTGCACTCTATTTTGTAAATAACTATGGATGAGACGAAGGGCTTCTTTGTCTGCTCCGTAGCTGGCTAGTTTTGCTATCAAAAGTTTATGGTTTATGCAATCAAAAGCCTTCGAGAGATCCATGAAAATAGCTGCAGCATTTTCGCGATCATCTAATGCCCTTTTCAAACTTTCAACAAATCTAAGAAGAGCGTGTCGTGTATTATATCCTTTTCGGAAGCCACAGAGCAGTGGCGATAGAAAATTATTTGCGAATCGCTTCAGCTGTGTTTCTATAATTCTTTCATAAACTTTTGATAAGCTGGGCAAAATTGTGATGGGCCTGTAGTTCTTTTTACAAAAAGCATCGTCCTTCTTGAAAATAGCCTTAACGTCACCCCTTTTTAGTTCATCAGGAAAAGTGGATTGTAAGAAATTGGCATTTAGTTGTTGGTGCAAGATAGGAGCGATAATATCTTGATTTTTCTTTATGATCTTTGTTGGTAAACTATTAATTGGTGATGCTTTTGAAGGATTCAGCAGTGAAATTTGATTTAAGGTGTCTTCAAGCGTTACTTGTTCAAAATTAAAAGTTTCGAAATGTGTCAAATTTTCCCTTATCTTTATTATGCTTGGATGGTTTTGTATTTTCAATAGCCTCATCTATAGGGTCTTCTATTCCATCCGTGGAGGATAAACACGTTTCATTTTACTTAATATCTAGATCTTTTGTTATGTTGGTGAAGTGTTCATTAAATATAGTTGCAATTTGTATATCGTCAGTTATCAAATTGCCGTCCTCAACAAGAGAGATGGATGGAGAGGCTTTGATTTTGTCTGCAAACACAGGTTTGACAGTTTTCCAAAACTTACGATTATCAGTAAAGCATTTTACATCTAACTTATTATAGTAGTCCTTTTTTGCTTTTCGAAGTAGTGAAACACATTTGTTTCTTTGTAACTTGTACGCATTATAATTTTCTGTCGATCTTACATTATTGTATTTGTTTTTCAATTTGGAGCGATGCATTATGGCCTTGCGAAGGGTTTTAGTCATAAAAGGCCCATCATTTGCCCGAACAAATTTTTTCTTAACGGGAGCATGCTGATCGAGTGTATTCATCGTAATGGTATTGAATGAAACGTAATCTCCCCTATATTTCGACAATATATTTCTTTGAAAATCATGTCTGAAGCTTTCGTCATCGAATTTTTTGTAATCTCGGTAGGTGATCAGTTTAGGACTTCGTTTTGTAAACCCTGTCTTCAAGACTGTTACTATCATAGCGTGAAAGTCAGATAGTCCCGTCTCAATAGTTGAAGTATGCTGAAAATTATTTTTCCTGTTAGTCAGGATCAGGTCAATACATCGGGGACTAACCGACTTAAAACAAGTTGGGTTCTTGACTATACTGCTTAAATTATAATGGTCCATGAAATCACTGATGACAGTTTCGCTTATTTCAGAGTTGAAATCACCCATTATAACTATGTTTTCGTACTTGTTATTGAAAGTATCTAGCCCTTTTCAATCTCATCGAAAAATATTGTTCACATTGAGAGGGGGGTCGATATATGCCTAGAAAAAGCCACTTTTGTTTTCTCGAGTTTAACTCTAGTACTATTACCTCAATATCAGATGGAAACTTGTGGTCCTGGAGCTGTTTAATGGGGACCCCATCCCTGGCATATATCAAAAGACCACCGCCATTTTTATCTCTATCTCGTCTAAAGGGCGTCATATAACCATCAACCATAAATTCACTTGTTTGAAAACTACTATCGAGTTTTGTTTCGGCTATTGTAAAGATATCAATACTCTCAAAGGTTGGTTTAAGCATTTCAAATTTGTTTCTTATAGAATTAATGTTAAGATGGGCCATAATTAAACCATTTTACCTTTGTATCGTATTGATTTTAATTTCTCTAGCGGGTTTTCTTCAGTAGGTTTTGTTATAGGCCTATCGTCTTCAGTGACATCATGAACCAACGTTTCAGGGTAGCAATCGGTATCTTTTATGGTATCATTTATCGGTCAGTGATTAAAAAAATTTAAAAAGTTTCTTGATAACGTACTGTCTCCTGATCTGTTTAGGTGTAGTCTACTGCCATTCAGGTGCTTCTCACTATCAATGTTTTCATTATCAATAAAATCTATGTTCTCTTCATGACACATGTCTCTCAGAATATCATTTGTTCTAGATCTTTTTCCTTCCATATTGTCTCCACGTTGAATAAGGCCAGACACGACCATCTTTGTCTCCTTGTATTTGCAACCAATCGTCTTCGTTAATGTAATGATTTCTGTTGATATGTCCAATGGAGATTTTTCTGTCCTCAGATCATTCGTACCACAGTGCATAATAATCGTGTCAGGCTTCTTGTCCAGAGAAGGCTTGCTATAACTTTCCATGTCTTTTATTGTCGCACCGGAAAAACTTTTTACATATATTTCATCATTTCTTGGTATTCTCCTCTTTAGTCTCCAGGCGTCTATATTTTTCACCATAGAATCGCCTAATATGATTGTTTTCTTTCTCTCTTCTGTGGCTCTTCTGTTTTCTCTGTTCTTGCTTGCTTCTTTACTGGTGCTTTGATTTGGCTTTTTATTTTCTGTTGGTGGAGAAGAAATTTCATCTTCATCTGATGCAACGTAGACAGCAGTGCTTGATTTTTCTTTTGTAATTTGTTGTTGATTCGCTTTGTTTATCTTCTTGGTATTCGCTTTTGTCCTCTGTTCTTTGATGGATTTTGTTAGTTCTGAGTTTATGTCCTCCAAAACAATTGGTGTTTGTTCAATCACGTTTTTTTCTGTAATGTTCTTTACAATTCCAGAAGAATAACCCTCACGCCTGTTGCAAGCATCTTGGGAGATGTTACATGTTGGTTTTCCTTGACAGCAATTTTTCTGCAGCAAAATTTCGTTTCTTTCTCTTTCCTTATCAATAATATTCTGCAGATCTACCACCGATTTTGCCAATAATGCAAAATTATTGTAAATATCGCTGGTAGGGCTTCCCTGTACATGATTTCGAACAATGCCCCGTGGGATTTTTCATGACAGGACATTGTAAGGTGTGTTGCGTCACCATTTCAAGCAAAACGTCGCACGTGTAGCCACTACTTAAGATATAGGAAATGCTTCACTGTGATTTATTCTTCTTTGCAGTGAAAGCATCATCAGCCCTGCAATACCACTGAAATTATCAAAATACCTGTTCAAGGAAAAGCATTATTTGCCATGGGCAGCTGCAAGAAGTAAACTGGATTGCATGACTTTGTTAATTGAGAAAAAGAAAACCAAAAAGCTATACAAGGTATGTGGTTGATTGCAGAAGCAAATATATTTATTTTTTACTTAAAGAGTACTCAGTATAAGGTAACATACGGTGCAGCTGAGACAAAACTGTTTGCAGTCGATAAAAGTCGAATCAGCCAATATTCTGGGGTGAATGCTCAACCTCTGCCACAGGCCCAAGCGCGTTTCTTCGAATCTCAACCGTCAACCGATTTGGACCATTCTACAGACCACAAAATTTGCAAAAAATTAAATTCTGTCACTTAAATGTTGGTTGCCATGCCTTAAAATTGGCCTTTGCCCTGCATTCGTTTGTGGCGTCGAAGCTTTTTGACAACAGTCGAAATGTGTGGCTTTTTAATTCGCGTTGTTCCACACAGAATGAAGTTCACATGCATGTACATATAGATGCATACAATACAGATTTTAAATGTATTTTCTTTTTTCAGAAATACTTTTGGCACCTACAGTCGCATTTGGTTGATGCTTCTATGCTTGAAGTGCAAAATTTCAATTTATCACAACCACTTGATATGTAAGTCTTTTGATTAAAATATCAGTTTCATCTTTTTTGATGATGCCAGGTACGTAGGTTGTACTTCCCAGAGATTAGGTGATATGATAAAACAGTATGTCCCTACTAATATTCGTCTGCATAATTTTCGGCAAAAAGAGCAACCACCCCGTGGGTCTAAACAACAACCTAGTCTTAAACATGATTCGGCCATAGGACAACATCTAATTGATAACCCTATTTGTGTGGAAAATTACAGCGAGGATTGTTTCAGAATTATTGGCAAAGCAAGATCTTTGTTTCACTTAGGGGTTTTAGAATCTGTCTACATCAAAACCAAAAGGCCAGTTCTGTGCAGACAGAAAGAGTTTTCTCACTTGGACTCTTCAAATAATTCTATTGGTCTTCCCGCTGTATCCGACCAGCTGATTGGTGTTTAAAACACAATGCCAATTCAGCTTTTCGTTCTTTCTGATTGGTGCATTTTGAGCCGCATCTGGGTATAAATTCCGCCTTAGTCTATTGTTTCGGTCTGTTTCTGACGTTCATACTCCGAGGAGTGTCAGACGAAAAATGCTTTTAAGTATGCCCGAAAATGATTCCGCTATTCATCGCAATTTTAAAGTTTCATCTTTCTGGAATATAAATAAAACATAGCCTTCTTCATTTAAAGGCCCCCTTCTTATGAATGCCCCTCCAAAAAGGAGGGCTTTGACCCTGTTTACACGGAATAAACTGGATCGGCTATGGTCCGACCCAGAGCCAGTTCTGGCTCTTTTCCAACGCGTTTACACGAGAAGAATCGGATCAGTTCAAACCCGATCCAAAAATTTTTGACTGCTTGAAATTTCTTTTTATTTTTCAAGACTAAGCATAGTTATTTTTCTTAGATTTCAGAGACAGGATACATTTTCATTTGCACTGAAATATGGATTCCGCAAAGACTTTAAGGAAATACTTGCGAAGTATCTCGAAGAGATGAAAAAAGGCAACAAGTAAGTGGAGTAGTAGAGCATGCTACAGTTCTTTTGGTTTGTGTCTTAACTAACCAATCATATTTCGACTTAATTTTCATAAGCCAATCAAAATCCTCGACTTATTCCTTTGCTCCAGTAACATAAAACAGGCAACAATGACCAAAATGTTAACTGTATTATAAACCAGTTCAGAAAAGATAGGGTAGATCTTTCCACAAGGGGCATACCACAATATAGATGGGACTCGAACCTGGACTCCATGACCAAAGGGCCAGTGAAGTTTCCACTGACCTATATAGAGCTCAATGAAACAAACGCCGAGTAACTCTTCAAGTCATACAGCCGAAAGCTCTCCTCCCGTTTGACTTTTTTGTGTTTCAGCTATGTTGAGCCTTCTTCGCTACCAAACAGATATGTATGTATTGGTCGTGAATGGCGACCACTAAGATAGATTTTTCCAAAAGTGGGATCCCATAATAGATGGGATTTGAACCTGGGCTGCTTGACCAGAGAGCCAACAAAGTTTCCACTGAACAATAGAGCCTAAGGTTCCCCTCTCGTCTGACCTTTTTTGTATTTCGTGTTCTCTTCGTGTTTCCTGTTTCACTTTAGTATTGAAGTTTTATATCTGCCAACGTGTTCTAACATGTCTATGTCTTTTCTTCGTAGAATTCCTGGCATGTCCGCCGAACTTAGAGCTCTAACAATCGTCTATGCATCGGATCCTAAAAGTGATGATGATTTTGACTTTTTGTGGAAGACCTACATCGAGACGCCATTGGATAGCGATAGAAGATTCATTATGAAAGCTTTTTCAAGAGTCAAAGACAGAAAGAAACTGAAAATGTTGGTGCACTTAAATTTGTCAACATTCATTTTATTGTATTACTTTAACGCCTGACCAAACTATCAAACATTGTTGGTCAAACATTTTCAGCAGGGCCGTCCCGACAAAATTTTTCAAGGGGGGGTGTGATCGTCTCGATTTGCCGACTAGAGTCCAACTGAAAACACCTTTTTAGACGTCATCAAATGGGCATAGGAGGGTACTCAAATTTTGATGGGCACACTTGAAACGGGCACTGTGGTATAAGATGCGCCGAAGGCGCACGACGCTAGGGGGGTCCGGGGCATGCTCCCCGGAAAATTTTGGAAAAACCTGAAGCTAGAATCGCTCTAACGGCCTTTTCGGAACTCTTAAAATGCAATTTTCTTTAAACTCTATCGTGGAATTCATACGGAATTCTTATGGTCTTTGAGTGGTACAAAACTTCAAAATTGTAGTCAAAAGACGAACCGTCTTAGAACGTCTGAATTCTAAACGCATCCGAAAGATTGACAAATATTATTGCTTGATATAGAGTCTAATTGATACTGCGGTAGAGTACATGCAATGAATAGATCTATAAATTTGTTGCTCTGGTGCATCTTGGTCGGTGAAACGTCGAAAATGGAAAAAATATGGCATATTCTGGAAAATTTTGATTGTATCATTTGATCTGTAGCATGGAAATCAATTATTGTAAACTTCGTTTGGTCGGCCCTCCCTTGTCCAGCAAATGTGCTCCATGCTTTTGCACTAGTTCTGTTTCATTTCCCATTGTTTTTCCTTGGCCTTTACTCTGTATAAATGATTCATGAATGCATAAAAGATTGATTTCACCGACTGAAACTACGGATTTGCCGACTGGTCCTTTTTCCAGGGGGGGTGTCTCACCCCCAACACCCCAATGTAGGGACGGGCCTGATTTTCAGTTTGCTTTACAAGCGATGTTCGACCGTTTGGCCACGTCACATTGTTCGACAGGTGGCATTTGCTTAGCAGTGTTAGGCTCTGGTCAAACGATCAAACATTGTTGGTCAAACATTTCTGAGATCTGCTTTATAAGAAATGTTTGACCGTTTGGCCACGTCACAAAACATTGTTTGACAAGTATAACTAACTAATCGTAATTTGCTGCAGGATGCTTCTTAAAAACTTCAAAAAATTTTCTACTAAGCAAGTGAATTTTGGATAAGCAATGTTTTGCGAGTGGCCAAATGGATTTTGTTTGGCAAGCAAATTTCAGATGTTTGACAAATAATGTTTGATCGTAAGGGAATAAGGTTCTAGCCTAACGATAAAACATTGTGTGAGAAACATCTGACATCTATTTTTAACAAGAAGTTTGAGCGTTTAGCCACGTTGCAAAACAGTGCTCGTCAAACATTTATTTCTCGCGGTGATCAGAAAAAAGAAAAAGTTTCAAGGTGCTACAAGTTGGCTTGTTTCTCTTGTCAAAAATGTTTTGCGACGTGGCCGAGCTTTCAGACATTGCTTGATAGGCACATTTCAAATTTTTGTCAAAAATGTTTGATCATTTGGCCAGGGCCTTACGATGAGCTGGCTAAACGATGTTTCTGCGTGAATAAACATTCTAGTAAAAATGGCGGAGATGTTTTGGCCTAGCTTTAGTCTGAGCTCCAATTTTTCCCTGGGGCAGGAAACTTTCTACCGCAAAATTATGCATTGTCCTATTCAAAGCAATCATAATTTATGTTTTCGTCGTCTTCTGACTCCAAATTTTTCTAATTTTTATGATAGAATTCTCGATGCATCGCTTGATTCAAAGAAAGTTCGTGTTCAAGATACCATTCCATTAATGATGACACTTGTGAAGACGGGAGGAAGACATCAAGTTTGGAAATTTATCATGAAGAACTTTGATAAACTTGCCAAAAGGTAAAATCGAAAAAGTTCATTTTCTTTCAGGAAACTTTGGTCCTTAATTGCAGTAAGGTTCTTTGGTTTAGCACTTACTATAATTAAAGTTTCGTAATAATTTCTTTACTTTCCAAGAATGAAGATTTTCTACAATGCCTGTCAAAATGCTTGAAACGCCGGATTGGTTTTTCTACTCAGTCACATTTCCCCTCCTCTCGCTGCAAACACAGTTGCATTTGGATGCTAAAACTGTGCAGGTGCAAATGAACATTCAATTCGAAACACTCTTCAGCATAACAAGCAATATTGTTTTAAAGAGGTGGGGGATTGAGTCAGCGAATTTCGCTTAGAATTGTTAACCACTCCTTCATGGGAAGAAACCTGAAAATATGATTGGTGTTTCAGGTAATTCTGGCAGGCATTATACTGCTGTAAACCCACTATAGACCCAAGTGTACGGTCGTTTAGTTGTAAGAGCAAAAAAATTACAATAATCATAAATAGAAGTGTTAATTGCATGCTTATTAATATTTAAACATCACGTAAAAATATTTTTGTTGAATCTAAAGCTCAGCGAGGACTATGTTACTTGGTTATAAATATTTTAAAACCACATAATAAAATATTTTGTTGAAGTTGCAGTTTCTTAGATTTCATCTGATTACTGTAGTGATGTTTCTTGAGGAAAATGGTTTCCATAGTTTCTTATAAGATGTTTCGATAAGTTTTGATTCAGAGAGTTATCCCCCCGTATTAATTTTTGCAGGTATGGTGGAAGATATCAGCTAGGGACATTGGTCGTCGAGGTAGCCGGAGGTTTTTACAAGAAAAAGGATTACGAACAGGTATGTTGAGAGTAAGGCCCTGGCCAAACCATCAATCACTGTTGGTCAATGGTTAAACATTTAGAGCCAATGTTTGATCGTTTGGCCGCGTCTAAAACAATACTTGACAGACAAAGATAAGCTAAATTTGTGGGGCAATGTTTTCGTTAATTTTTCAAAACATTGACGCAGGCAAAAAGTGTTTAAGAAGCAGTTTGTAGCGACCTGGCCAAACGGTCAAACAATGTTTGTCAAATAATTTTTGATCGTTCGGTCAGAGCCTAATACCAATTATGTATCATCGTATGTCGCTACGTATTATCTTTAGCTAAATATTAATTGGAAATTCTATGTGGCTGAGCAGAGTAAAAGAAAGCCTGAGGCCCTGGTTAAGGATCAACGATTGTCTGTCAAACATCTGGAATTTGCTTGTCAAGCAAAATGTTTTACTGTTCAACAACCGGCTTTATCGCCATTTTGCAGTTTTATACGGACTGAAAAGAGCATAAACTCAATTTCATTTTTTCACCTTAGGTAAAGAAGTTCCTTAGCACTCACAGTATTGGTGAAAAGGGTTCAAGAACAGAACGACTTGCTATCGAGAAAATTAAAAACAATATGGACAGGCAAACATCAAGTGTTTCGAGTCGTAAATCCGCTTTGATAGAGAAATGGGTAGTAAAACAATTGAATAAGATCAATGAGGAGGAAATTTGATGTAGCTATTTCAATTTGTATTAGGAATCGGTAATTTTTAGATTGTTTATCAATTTTATTTAGAATTTTCATCTATACAGAAATCTACGCTTTCTGTTTGTAATTTTTAAATCTGAAATGTGAGCGGCTTAAAAACGTCTGCTATGCGCATGGAGCCTGCTATGCGCGAGTGACAAGATATGCGCTGGTTGCGTTATCAACTCGCAAACGCCTGTCCCAAACTTGCCAATGCTGGGGGACTGCAGGAGCCCTCTGAGGAAGTATTCAACCAAATGGTTCTTATCCATATTTTTTTTAAAAGAACACTTGGTTTCGATTTCAGCCTGCCTGCCTGTTTCTTATTTTTTAAACAATTTTTCGCCAACTTATCACCCCCTACCCTTCCTTTCCAAAAACATGTTAAAAATGCATTTTCGGGCAAGGGCTTTACGCTGGTGAACTTTGCTTATGCGTATCTCAAATAGTTTTGGAGATAGCGACAAATGTTCACCCAAAGTTCACCCTTGGGTTTCTTAAAAAGATTTATATTAAAAGAATAGCGTCGTGGCTCAGTCTCTTATCTTCTGTGACTTGTAATGTAAAGAAATCTATAGGGAGTGCTGCCCCTCAAATCCTGTTTAAGTGCCACTTTCAGCTAGTTGGTACTCAAATACCACTTCAACTTGAACTCCGCTCTTTTACCTTTGCAGTTACCTCCTGAAAGAATGTGAACTGGTGTATTCTGCATGATTTCCTGGGTTCTCAAATCTTCACTCTTGGTTTTTCGCTAACGTGGCTGGGTCTCAACCATTGACTACGCTTAGCGCAATAGTACCAAAGGCTTTGCTATATCATCACAATATAAAGACCTTCCTTCTTTTCTGTTGCCCAAACAACTTTTTTGAAAGATCCTTTTGGAATTTAGTTTTTCTAAGGGTTTCAACCACGCACATGCTCTTGATAATCTGGGATTACGTTTCCATCCTTAAAAAGCTATCTGGCGGGGAATCATTACATGCCATTAGGTACAGCGCGTCTCTCAAAATGAAAAAAATAAAAAATTTCATGTAAAAATAACAAACATGAGCATGCGCAGAATTGTAAATGTAAGACTTGTGATCCAGGGCCGGATGATTCACGGGAGAACTCCCACCCCCTTGGCTGGCCGAAGATTCACGGGAGAATAGCGATTTTGTGCAACGGGAACCACCGTAAGATGCGGCGCCTCAGCTACATTGGTTGGCATTGTGGATGCAAGTGGGGAGCATTCATCTCCAGCACTGAACAATGTTTTTGCTTTTCACGTAAGCAAGGGACCGTGCGCGCGAAATACAAACGCTATCTAGTTCAATAGACGCATGCGCAATAAAGAGCCACATCAACAAAGGAAGAACAAAGAAAAGAACAAAGATCAGTAAACGTGGGGTGACAAAATGGCCGACGAAAAGAAGTTTCACCCAAGCAAATCACTTGTGGAGCTTGCAGGACGCAATGCAGTGTTCTCTCCAAATGCAAACCTGTATCAAAATGCCCATGTCAAAGACATGGATACATACAGGGCCATGTATCGACGATCGTTAGAAGATCCTGAAGGATTTTGGGGAGACATTGCCAAAACATTTTACTGGAAGAAGTGGTATGAGGGAGAATTCATGAAGTATAATTTTGATGTGAGGAATGGTCCTGTTTCGATTAAGTTCATGGAAGGTGCAAAGACCAACATCTGTTATAATGCACTGGATGTTCATGTCAAGGAGAAGAATATGGGAGAGAATATTGCTTTTTATTGGTAAGGTTGCACCAGACTGTCGAGCTTCTTTTGTGCGCAGATTTTGCAAGTTGACTGCTTATCTTATCGCGCAGGTTATTTTTTAATACGTGAATATTGAACGCAGAAATTTATCTGAAAGAAATGAATTTCTCTACTTTTGCACTTCATTCCATAACTTCTGGAACTGTAACAGCGTAAAGAAGCCCTTTGCCTCAGCAACTGCATGGGGAACCCTTTTAATAGTTTGAAAAATTAGTGCAGAAAATGTATCTGGTCTACAAAATGCACAGACAGAAAAGGACAGTGAAAAAATTGTGGAGCCCACACAAGCCATACTTTTCAGTCTGGAGGTTGCATGCATACAACATATGCAGCGCATCGGATAGATAATGTTACAAAGTGGAGCTGCTCCTGAGACTTTAAATTTTTCAAAGTTGAAGATAAATATTAAGAAATTGAGTGCAGCTTCAATCCCACATACATTCATCTGAGAGAAGTTTTGTGATTGCAAGTCCTTGAATTTCGATAATGTGATGAGCTTGAGCGGAAAGATATTATTATCTGATTAGCTTATATCCGTTGCTAAACAGAAAACCCTATATTCCCTAGCCACCCTTTTTGTTTGACAGACAATACACTAATGTGTCCCTAAAGATAAGGGTGCACCTTGGTCTTGCTTCATTATATTCCTCCTTCATTCTTCCGAAGCAGTTGGAATGCCCCATTATTTGCATGTCAGATGGAAAAACAATGAAAACTTGCTATCAAGACCAGTAACGACTTATAGAAACAAAACCACGCACATCAACCAAGAAAGGAAGCATTCAAAGCAAGCAGTCTTGATTTGCAAATGCAGATTGGTTTTATAGAAGCAATAAGATTGTTGAGGGTGGCCTGCTGTGTGTGTCCCCAGGCTGTATTTCCTGATTTCTAGAAAAAAGACTCTGCATTACTCATTTACTGAGCTCAGGAAGTGCTCACAGGGATCAAGAGCTAAATGCCTTGAATGCTCACTTTCAAAGAATTTATGAATCATGGAAAGAATTTCCACTCTTGTAGCCCTGAAAGCAATTTATCTATTTTAAATAAAAAACCTATAAATTGTTACTCCGAGCAAAAAAACCAGCCTCCTTGGACATTGTATAATTGGTAAACAAAAAGCTATAACCGGAAAATAGTTTTGTCCTTAATGCAAACTAAAGCTATTTATCTTTCTAATTGCAGGGAAGGCAACAACCCAGGTGATTCATCAAAAATTACCTTCAATGAACTTTTGAATCAAGTGTGCAAATTTGCTAATGTTCTGAAAAGGCTTGGTAAGTGTCACTGATAAAACACTTATAAATTATGGTATTTATTTGCCCCTTGATATGTAAGATGTGGTCTCTTGAATCCTTTGAAACACCTAGCTGGCTTTTTGTCAGTATGATGATTCTGATGTTTCATTATCATTCAAAGATTCAATGGATTCATTTGTTTTTATTCACAGGGGTGAAAAAAGGAGACAGGATTGCAATCTACATGCCAATGACTATTGAAATCATTGTTGCTGTATTAGCCACTGCAAGAATTGGAGCAATACACTCTGTTGTGGTATGACATTTGGTTTTGCCTCTAGATAACTATAAAAGATCTTCAATGATCTTCTATATCAATCATCACATAAATATATTCTTTACTAACCTCTCTTTTAAGCCAACTCTAGAAAATAAATACATATGATATTGCAAATACATATGATATCCAGTTTCTAAGTTGGAAATTAGCACCAGTGAAACATTCTACCCTAAAAAGGTTGAAACTGAATTGGGCCAGTTTCTCTCAGGTACAATAAATATGCTATTGTTTTTGGTATTGGACAACAAACTTGTTGTGCAGTGCACAAAATCATTGCAGTGACTAATTTTTATTTAAAATCAAAATGATTCAATAAACTATTTGTAAAATTCACTGCTTTAACTTTGGCAACTCCCTTGCACAGATAATTCTGTTTTTTAAGTTCCATCAAAATATTGGTCTGTATTTTAGAAATCTAGGAAAATTTCTGTTTTATTCTAGTTTGCTGGTTTCTCTGCTGATTCTTTGGCTGACAGAATGATTGATGGACAATGTTCACTTATAATCACAGCAGGTGAATTTATTCTTTTTCAATCAATTTTCTACCATTTAAACAAAACTGCCAAATGCATATCAAAAGTTTGCTCAGATAAGGTTATACGTTTGCAAAATGTTTTGTGATGTCTATGTTATCCGAAGCTTCCAGTAAACCTTCCAAACCTAGAAAATTTAAGCCGCGAATTTGGTCAAAGAACAGGAAAAATTTTGAAATAGATGGGAATTAAACAACATTAGAACAATAGATGAGGATTAAAGAACATGACGGACATGCTCCCTTCAGCATACTGTGTTTTTATTAACGACTGTGACACGCTCCCTTCAGCATACTGTGTTATCATTTATTACTGCCACACGCTCCCTTCAGCGTACTGTGTTATCATTTATTACAGCGACACGCTCCCTTCTGCGTACTGTGATATCATTTATTACTGCGACATGCTCCCTTCAGCGTACGGTGCTATTATTTATTACTGCGACATGCTCCCTTCAGCGTACGGTGCTATTATTTATTACTACGACACGCTCCCTTCAGCGTACGGTGCTTTTATTTATTACTGCGACATGCTCCCTTCAGCGTACGTTGCTATTATTTATTACTGCGACACGCTCCCTTCAGCGTACGGTGCTATTATTTATTACTGCGACACGCTCCCTTCAGCGTACGGTGCTATTATTTATTACTGCGACACGCTCCCTTCAGCGTACTGTGTTATTATTTATGACTGCGACACGCTCCCTTCAGCGTACGGTGCTATTTTTTATTACTATGACACGCTCCCTTCAGCGTACTGTGATATCATTTATTACTGCGACATGCTCCCTTCTGCGTACTGTGATATCATTTATTACTGCGACATGCTCCCTTCAGCGTACGGTGCTATTATTTATTACTGCGACACGCTCCCTTCAGCGTACGGTGCTATTATTTATTACTGCGACACGCTCCCTTCAGCGTACGGTGCTTTTATTTATTACTGCGACACTCTCCCTTCAGCGTACGGTGCTATTATTTATGACTGTGACACGCTCCCTTCAGCGTACGGTGCTATTATTTATTACTGCGACATGCTCCCTTCAGCGTACGGTGCTTTTATTTATGACTGTGACACGCTCCCTTCAGCGTACGGTGCTATTATTTATAACTGCGACACTCTCCCTTCAGCGTACGGTGCTATTATTTATTACTGCGACACTCTCCCTTCAGCGTACGGTGCTATTATTTATTACTGCGACACGCTCCCTTCAGCGTACGGTGCTTTTATTTATGACTGTGACACGCTCCCTTCAGCGTACGGTGCTATTATTTATTACTACGACGCGCTCCCTTCAGCGTACTGTGTTATCATTTATGACTGCGACACGCTCCCTTCAGCGTACGGTGCTATTATTTATTACTACGACGCGCTCCCTTCAGCGTACTGTGTTATCATTTATGACTGCTCCCTTCAGCGTACTGTGTTATCATTTATGACTGCGACATGCTCCCTTCAGCGTACTGTGTTATCATTTATGACTGCGACACGCTCCCTTCAGCGTACGGTGCTATTATTTATTACTACGACGCGCTCCCTTCAGCGTACGGTGTTATTATTTATGACTGCGACACGCTCCCTTCAGCGTACGGTGCTATTATTTATGACTGTGACACGCTCCCTTCAGCGTACATTGTTATTATTTATGACTGTGACATGCTCCCTTCAGCGGACTGTGTTATCATTTATGAATGCGACACGCTCCCTTCAGCGTACTGTGTTATCATTTATGACTGCGACACGCTCCCTTCAGCGTACTGTGTTATCATTTATTACTGCGACACGCTCCCTTCAGCGTACGGTGCTATTTTTTATTACTATGACACACTCCCTTCAGCGTACGGTGCTATTATTTATTACTACGACGCGCTCCCTTCAGCGTACTGTGATATCATTTATTACTGCGACATGCTCCCTTCAGCGTACAGTGCTATTATTTATTACTGCAACACGCTCCCTTCAGCGTACGGTGCTATTATTTATTACTACGACACGCTCCCTTCAGCGTACTGTGCGATCATTTATGACTGTGACACGCTCCCTTCAGCGTACTGTGTTATCATTTATGACTGCGACACGCTCCCTTCAGCATACTGTGTTATCATTTATTACTGCGACACGCTCCCTTCAGCGTACGGTGCTATTTTTTATTACTATGACACGCTCCCTTCAGCGTACGGTGCTATTATTTATTACTACGATGCGCTCCCTTCAGCGTACTGTGATATCATTTATTACTGCGACATGCTCCCTTCAGCGTACGGTGCTATTATTTATTACTGCGACACGCTCCCTTCAGCGTAGGGTGCTATTATTTATTACTACGACGCGCTCCCTTCAGCGTACGGTGTTATTATTTATGACTGCGACACGCTTCCTTCAGCGTACGGTGCTATTATTTATTACTGCGACACGCTCCCTTCAGCGTACTGTGTTATCATTTATTACTGCGACACGCTCCCTTCAGCGTACGGTGCTATTATTTATTACTGCGACACGCTCCCTTCAGCGTACTGTGTTATCATTTATTACTGCGACACGCTCCCTTCAGCGTACGGTGCTATTATTTATTACTGCGACACGCTCCCTTCAGCGTACTGTGTTATCATTTATGACTGCGACACGCTCCCTTCAGCGTACTGTGTTATCATTTATTACTGCGACACGCTCCCTTCAGCGTACGGTGCTATTATTTATTACTGCGACACGCTCCCTTCAGCGTACTGTGTTATCATTTATGACTGCGACACGCTCCCTTCAGCGTACTGTGTTATCATTTATTACTGCGACACGCTCCCTTCAGCGTACGGTGCTATTATTTATTACTACGACACGCTCCCTTCAGCGTACTGTGTTATTATTTATGACTGCAACACGCTCCCTTCAGCGTATGGTGCTATTATTTATTACTGCGACACGCTCCCTTCGGCGTACGGTGCTATTATTTATTACTATGACACGCTCCCTTCAGCGTACTGTGATATCATTTATTACTGCGACACGCTCCCTTCAGCGTACGGTGTTATTATTTATGACTGCAACACGCTCCCTTCAGCGTACGGTGTAAGTATTTATGACTTCAAAACGCTCCCTCCAGCGTACTACTGTGGTGTGGTATACACGGAGCAAGCAATCAGAAAGTGACTGTTTGCCTATCGAAAACCACATAGATCGATGATGGATCGCCATGGGAAAGCCAGTTTAGTTAATGTGTTTTCTGCGATAGATCCATACAGTTGAAGAATTACTTAGAATTATAATTACTTAGAATGTTAGAATTGCGTGTGCAGCAAAGCAAGGCTTGTGTCATGCGATGATACCAGTGAAGTATCCAGGTCTAAAGTAGTGGGGAGGGGGTCTGGGGAAAGAATTTTCAGACCACGCCCTTCAAATATTCGCAAATACGGGGAAATGCCCTTTTTCGCCCCCCTCACGAGTTTAATAGCGTTTTGGACAAATTTCGAGGACCATATTCTAGAAAAGTGGGGGGCCTGGACCCCCATTCCCCCATTGGGTGCGCCACTGATAACATTGAACAAAGTCCGTTTAATTGTAACTGCTAAATTACGTTGACAAGTCAATAACGAGTTAGAACTTACAGGATACAGTTTATCGGGTCGCAGGAGTGCTCAGGTCGACTACAACTGACGGGAATCAACTGGCAACTATTCGTAGGAGTAGAACATGCTAACTTTCTGGAACTATGCGCCGACTTGCACCGTCAAGTTGTCGTCACCTACACAGTAAAACAAATCAACCTATAGGAACTAGAGTTCCAGAGCGCTCATGCCGTCTGGTCAGTTGTGATAGCTTACATTTGATCTCTACTTGTAAGTCTCTTACAACTTTAACTTTTAAGTTTTTTACTTCATCTTTTTTTCCAATATTGATCTGCTTTTTCTCGTCTTTGCTTTCGTCATCTTTTCTTGGTTAGCCTTTTTCCGTTGTTTGCAACATGATCAGAAGTTAGCACCTAGCTCTGACCGTGCATAATGTCGACATAAGCTTGGTTTTAAGATCTCTTATATTTTCATAAAAAGCTGTAAGATCCCCTTAACCAATAAGGTATGATAATAATTTGCTTAGAATTTCATGTTGCTTCTAGATGGATTCTACAGAGGACCCAAATTAGTCAAGCTTAAAGAAATTGTTGACGATGCATTGGCAGTGTGCAAGAAGTCGTAAGTTACCACTATAGCACTAACCTATCAGAAGTAGAACCCCCAAGCGAGAATCTTAATTTATTGGGAGCTCATCGCCTAAAGTTATTTCTTGTTTAGCAAGCATCCAACGTAACGCAGCGAACAGCTTTCATTTAACACACTCTTAATCAGACTTATTAAACGAGTCACAGTTCTCGCAGCTACCACCTTAAGCTTTTTTGTAATTAAGAGGCGTATCCAGCTTCAGTTTTAGCGAATTGTTGTGGTTGCTGATCTATATTATATGAGTGAAACATGAGACTCGTGTAATAAGTCCAAGTCTTAATAAATATATACATTTTGTTGCTCAGTATATTTGTCTTTGATGTTCAACATTTCAGACCACGAAAAGATGATTTCTGCATTTTTCCATCCCTCTTTCTAAATTGCTCAATTAATCTCCTGTGTTAACTTCAAAGCATTCAAATCGCTAAAATATGTGTTGCCAGGTTTACCTCTATATATCAGAATAAAAAGGCCTTTCCACGAGTGGCATGTCACAATAGATGGAATGTGGACCTGGTCTCAATGATCGAAGAGCCTACGACGTTTCCACTGAGCTAAAGAGCCAATGAAATCGTCGAGTAACTTTTCAAGTGATACTGCCAAAGGCTCAAAGTCCTACAGCCCGAGATTTTAATCCTATCTGTTGTAGTATGCCACTCGTGGAAGTTTCTGTCCTTTGTGTTTGGCATTCATGAAAAATATTAGAATAAAAAGGGCTGATTTAAACTGGCCTTTCTGCAAATTTTGACTGTTGATCTAATCTTAAACAAAAGACTGTTGAACGGCTTGGTTTGGAAATCGATTATGACATATCTATTACTTTATTTTATTACAGAGGCCATGTTGTTAATAAATGTGTAGTCGTGAGGCATATCAGTGATTCGTCCGCCAACGGTGACGTCTCATCCGAAACTCAGCCAAATGGCATCGATCCATCACCAGCAAAACGACCATGCAAAGGCTTCGTGGTAAGAAATTATTCTACTTTGTTGTTAGCTTTAGATGTGAAATTCATGTTAAGTAGCTTTGATTTAGAGTACTTGTATAGCCTCAATTATCTCTTCCATTGCAGGTAAACATCTTTCTCATGGCTAATTAAAATTTTCACCAACTCCCTTTTATGGTATAACTTGATCTAGGAAATAACGATTGTATCACAGTATAACGAAACCATAGTAGGGCGAACTTTTCTGTGTAACGATCTAGGAATACATTGAAGTCTAACACCTCGATTAACAAAGTGTTTACAAATGCTGTCGTTGAAGTCTCGTTTTTAATAGCTGGCTGTGAGGATTCCCCTAGTTGGGGAACTCCTATTTATCTCCTTATTGGTCGATGGTTCACTTTGATGATCCTTATATACGTGTGCGAATGAAGTTAGGCAATGTGAGTGATTGCATTGGCTCAACAAGGGCCTATAGATAGCCTATGGTCATGTACCACCCAGTTGGTAGGACATAAAGCAGGCTTGAAACCATTCTCGGCTTTATCAATCTCTCGTATTTTCTCCAATTAAAGTATGAACTTAATCTAAGCTCAGGCTTATATTTTAGACACCTTGGAATGAAGACATCGACTGCTGGTGGCATGAAGAGATGAAATCTTCAAGCGATGAATTTGAGCCAGAATGGATGGATGCTGAAGATCCATTGTTTATCTTGTACACTAGGTGAATAACTTATTTCCTTATATCATACCCTTACAATAGTCTCCCAATCCAACCCTTGACATTTTATATGTTTCCAACACTCGAACGTACAATAAAACATATGCTATTATGTTTTTTGCAACTGTGTTTTGTCTTTGCTGCTTAATTTTCCTATGAAAATCTTCTGAGTGCTCGTATGCAACAAACAGTATATGGTCGAAACTATTGCAGCTGTCTTTGATAGTCAACAAAACAAACCGCATTTGCTTCTAAGGGAAACTGGGAGCCCCAAGCCCCGTCGTCTCCCCTATGCTTCGTATCGTGCTATGAGTCAGAGATGTTTCTTTTCTTTAAATTCACGATTTTCATGTTGATAAGAATTTCTTACAGGTAAATGCACAATTCGATAAAAACTATTAAATGGAAAAATTGAATGACCATAAATTTATGTTTTGTTTTAGTGGCTCAACTGGGAAACCAAAAGGAGTTCTTCACACAGTTGGTGGATATATGCTTTATGCAGCAACGACATTCAAGTGAGATGTTAAGTCAATCCATTCTTACTATGTTTGATCATGAGCAAATCTTTCTCCAATAGATCAAAGGCGTCAACAATTAGTTTATATAAAACTGTTCTATATTTCAAAATTGTGATGAACAGCGGAAACGTCATTGGGTATACTTAGAAGTGTTTTTTTTTTGTTTGACATTCCTCAGATTATAAACGTAAGAAACAGACCGAAAAAATTTATTGAGGTGGAAGTTCCCGCTGTTTATCGCAATTTTATATTAAACCATTTTGAATGACAGGATCGGGAGTTATTGAGATTTGAAGAGAAAACGCGAATGGTTGCGATCACGACTTGTCAGGTTCTTATCACTTAATAACATTAGTAGTTTGCAATTATACTTGCCTATTGGTTAATTTCTTGTATTGCTTTTCAGATATGTATTTGATTACCACCCTGGTGAAATTTATTGGTGTACTGCTGATGTTGGATGGATAACTGGTCATTCTTATGTTGTCTATGGGCCATTAGCCAATGGTGCAACTAGTGTTATTGTAAGTTTGTCTTTCTTTCAGTACAGCTGTATATTGCTCTTGAGCTGTAATATAATTTTTTATAAATCAACGTCGTTGCAAAAAACCTGATCACATTAACCCGATTTATGATCTAGTATAATCTACTCATGTACTACAGACCCCTATGTGGTTAAAACGTTGTAGCGGTCTGTACTATGAAAGTGCATTACGTTCAGTTCGTTTTGTACAAAGACATTACGAATATTAAGATTCGTTTTAAATATATTAACAATGGAACTGTTAGGGCAGCTTAATCAAAAACAACTGTATATGGGGTTGAAAATGTGAGAAATCTTGCAAGAACAAATATGTCATGAACAAATATGAAGAAATATTTCTCGAGTTGGCATTTTTAAATGAATTTCTGCTCAGTTTCACTTGTTACCTGCATCCCATTTATTTTCGTCTTTAATTCTTCTTAATCTTTCTCCAATTGTTTCTGTAGTTTGAAGGAACTCCACTGTATCCTGATGCAGGAAGATGTTGGGAAATCGTTGAAAAATACAAAGTTAATTCATTCTACACTGCACCAACTGCAATCAGAGCGTTAATGAAATATGGCACAGAATATGTTAAAAGGTATGTTATTTTAAATCATTCTAGACTCAAGACTTTTTTTAGGAAATCTTTCATCTTTATGTCTTCATTTATATTCTATGTCTCCAACATTATTTCCCCTGTACATAATTTTTTGGAAATGTCTAATCTAGAAAATTCTCATTCCAATCCTGGCAAGCAGGGAATGTTATTTGAAAGCTCTGTGAAGTCAATTTAATCCTAAAGGTCCTGTTCAAACCTTCAAACACTGTTAGCTTTTTGTTAGTAATGCATTAAGATTTGCTTTAAAGGAATGTTTTCCCATTAGCTATATCACAATACAAACATTATTTGTTTAGCAATGTCTCTGAAAACATCCAAGAGCATTTTCTGCTTGTCACAGGCAAAAAATGATGGGCGAGCAATGTTTGTGACGTGACAAACGGTCAAACGTTTTATTTGACAAGCATATTAACAACATTCTTGACAAACAATGTTTACTGGTTTGGCAGGGCCTAAGTTACTAAAATAGCTTTCAACCAGGCAACGTAAAGCAGTTAAGTTTAATTTGGGATACCCATTTACCAACCCAGAATGGATAGTTCATTCAGTCGACTATAGACTAGACTTGTGGAAAGTGCCACGCCAACAATCATTGACCTCGAACACCTTGACAAGTCGTCTATCTTGACTGCTGCTAAGGTTTAACTATCTAACAATTCAATTCAATTCAAATTTATTCATAGGATGGTTCTAACAGAAGGCTGACGGAGACATTATTGTTTATTTTGTAGGCACAACCTTTCTAGTTTGAGAGTCCTTGGTACAGTTGGTGAACCAATTAATCCAGAGGCATGGCTTTGGTACTACAAATACGTTGGTAGTGAAAAGTGCTCCATTGCTGATACATTTTGGCAGACTGAAACTGTAAGTTTCAATGCGCTTCTAGATATTTCCACTATATAAATATAACATCTACATGTCTTGCAGCACAAGGATTGGATTTTTAATAGTGGTCAAACGTTTGATATCCTGTTCAAATGCATGACAGTAATTAATCTCTAAGACCCTGTTCCCGATATACAGTTGTGAAGAATTTTATAAGCCCCCTCGTTTAAGCTCCCACCTCTAATAAGCCCCCTCAAAAATAATGAAAATAATTAAGCCCCCAGTGGGCTAATTCGAGAATTTACGGTAATATTTCTCGTGGAAAAGTTTTGCTATTAAAACATAAATTTCAAAAAATAAGAAAGTAAACTTTTTCTGACAAATGCTATCGTCATTTTGTTCACAGGGTGGACATGTTATCACTGGATTACCAGGCGCAACAACCATGAAGCCAGGATCAGCGGTAATCATTGCTCTCTTTTGTTCATGATTTCGGGGTCTTAAAAATCATAAGAGCTCTAAAAGAAAGTAAATTGGTGATAATCTGTAGCATAGATTGTTTAGGCAAGTGATCTGTTTCTGCGTCACTTAAACGTTTCACTTTGTATGTGGAGAATGAGGTACAAAATGCTTGGAAAATTCTGTTGGTCGTTTGTTAATATATAATATATTGAATGCTCTGCAAAATAGACCAAACGTCCTTATAGTAAACCTTCGTGTATCAACCACAGCAGCTTTAAGATTGCTGCGTTGCATTTGATGAGTTTGCTACTCGATGAAACGCCGAAAATTTCACAACACTGAGGCAACAGGCTTTGCAGAAATCCTTTTTAGAAATTAGCAGTACGAGTAATTTTTGCCCGGTGTTGCAGATACAAATGGATTTTTAAACCCATCAACACATAGCAAAAACTGGACGAGAAAATTTGTGTTTTTACCGGTCGAAAGATTGTCGATGACTTTAAGCTAAGCTCAAAACTGTGTTGCCTTATTATTCCCGAAGGAAGCTAATGTAAAGCTCGTTTTACTCTTGTTAGCAGCAACTTATAATGAGTTTTTCATGATTGATAATGATTGTTTTTGTAGAGTTTACCTTTCTTTGGAGTGGTACCAGCAATTATGGATGAAGAAGGCAATGAATTAAAAGGGCCTTGCGAGCAAGGTTATCTTGTAAGTGTTAATTTAATTTCGATTTACATTTTGAATGTGCTGATTTACTCTTTTGCTCACCGGTTCCTCCAGCTGGTGCAGCTATGTGACCAATTCAATTAGTGCTCAAAATAAAAAAAACAAAACTAAGGTTCTTAAGTTCTTACTTTTTCCAGTTATTTCGGAACCAATCCGTAACTCGTCACGAACGATGTTACTTTATATACAAATTTTTATTTTCCTTGACGGTTCGAATAATTGGTGTGCATATCTTTTCAACGATGTTGTCCTTGATTAGCTGAGTTTGTAATTTAACGCTCATTAATGTTTGCAGGTATTCAAACAACCATGGCCTGGTATGATGCGCACATTATATCAAAATCAAACTCGTTTTGAGGCTGGTTATTTTTCACGTTTCAAGGGCTACTACTGCGCAGGAGATGGTATGACATTGTTAGAATACATCAATCTATTGAATCAAATTTTTTATCTTTCTAATCATCGCTAATATCTTATGGGTGGAAATTCAATCTTTTTCCTTTCTGGCCTAAATCTTCCCATCCTCTTGTTACAAATTCTGAATCTGATAGACATTATTGTCAATTATCCCATTTGCACGCAGCTTAACTTGACTTTCTTCATTTCAACATGAATGTAGGCAAAATACAAAAAATATCCCGACTTAACATCTGCCAGTTCAAGTTTCCTTTGGATTCGCAATAAACTCTACCTTCCTAATTCTCATCTCCGTAGCAAAGCTTATCTTATTTAGGTTTCTCTGATTTCTACTAATTTCTGTCAAAACAGCATTGTTACAAATGAACTGGTACTGATAATTGAATAATTCGTTTTTTGTGTTTTCTACAGGCGCTAGCAGAGACAGGGATGGTTACTACTGGATAACAGGCAGAATTGATGATTGCATGAATGTGTCTGGCCATTTGTTGAGTACAGCTCAGATTGAGAGTGCATTGATTGAGAATCCTGCACTTTCAGAAGCTGCAGTGGTAAGTTTTTCTCTCATTGGTTTCACAATTAGGAAATATTCATGTTGGACGTTATATTCAAGTCCCATTTTTAAGAAAAAATTCAAGTTCAAATATCAAGTCCCTCTTTTGTACCTTCATCTGTTGTTCGTTGAAAAGTTCAGAGTCTGACTTTTTTTACATTAGCTTATTAAACACAAGAGTAAACTTGAAATTATTGAAAGTAATTTGAAATTTCAAGAGAGATAGCCCCGTTCCCTGAGATATACAGACAAAACATCAATTCCACTGTATGGCTACCCATGCTACCTAGACCTATTGCCCGTAACATGAGTTTCATTTAGTCCTTGTCTGTCAAATAGATTTTCACAAAACCAAAGTCGCTCTAGGTTGTTGTGGGACGTTGTTGAGAAGAGAAACCTAACGACTCATGTAATATGTGCACCTGCTACCACCCTCGCCCTTCCTTCCAAAATAACTCTGGAAACTTCACCTTAAATCTAGAGGTTTGTAAAATAATTTTTCAGAGTGGGTTGTGCTACTAGTAAACGTCCATAACAACCATCTTCGGTTTGATTAAAAAATTTGATTTTTGTTTTGTTTCTCAGGTATCAACTCCACATACCATCAAAGGAGAATGCGTCTATTGTTTTGTGTCCTTAAGAAATGTAAGTCATTAGAAATTTGGTATCCTGTACCCATTTGATCTTTTATCATGCCTTTCCATCTTCCATCAAACTGGTTTCTAATTTCTAGTCTAATTTCATTCATCTCCCATGGAACAATTTTAGAAAAATTGGAGGTGAAATTTAGCTCTCAGCTTTCTAAATCAGAGCTCACTCATGATCTTAAAGATTGCCTTTAGTGTCTATTTACAGTCTTAAAAAACTTTATTGGAATATCGACTGGATTTAGGCCTAATTTTAGTAACAAGCTAAGAACAAAGGCTGGTTGCTGGTCTTAGTATAAGAAAAACGAAGATTAGCTTCAATATAAAACTTAACTATCAAACCGAATATAAGGAAGCAAATTAAATTTTTACGCCAATGTGGCGCCTCTTCTTAAGTGAAACGAAATATTTTCCCCTCTGAGGAACTGAAGAAATAGATAATGTGTTATCATTTCAGCCTGAAATTAGGCAGAAACTTACGAACAGCCAATATGAATTGAGACTTTATATGAAACGTTAGTATGTGATTCTGCAGACCTTTTATATTTCATTTTTTAATTTTCAACTCACTTAAATTTTCTAATAATTTAATTTTAGGGGGAAATATTTTCGGAAAAGCTCACCAAAGAGCTCAAGGAAAAAGGTAATTTTCTGCTCTTATCATTTTGTTTATTTATACTATTTTTAATTTGTTTTATTTTTATTTTTTGTTGTATTATTTTTTTAATCTTCCTGCATCTAACGGATCTTTAAGAAACTAGACTCATGTGGAACGTCATGTAACACCATTTTGTAGTGCTTATTAACACTTAACCTTCGATTTCGGCTAACATAAATCCCTTCATTTATTCAAAGCTTTGAGATGTGAAACTGTCTTGAATTTGTTCACCCGTCCATCGTATGAGACAGATTTTTCTTTAATTTTCGATTAGGGGTTGGTAAAATCTGTTTCAAACAGTCAGTGTTGCATAGTTGTATACACCCCCCAACCGTGTAAACAAACTCATGCCTTGTCTCTGCTTCAAATATACAACTTATACTTTGTTGCACAAATGCTTCTATGCTCAAAGGAGGTTTTTCTTTCCAGTGAGACTCCGTATTGGCCCCATGGCAACCCCAGAAGTCATCCAGAATGCACCGGGTTTACCGAAAACGAGGTCAGGTAAAATAATGCGGCGTGTGCTACGAAAAGTCGCGCGGAACGATCGCGATTTAGGTGATGTTTCAACAATGGCTGACTCCGCTGTTGTTGAAGAACTGTTTAAGAACAGACCCCCGGTTGATTTGTAAAATAATTAAAGCTTCCATTATCTTTGCAATAAATAGATAAGAAACACGGGGGGAATACGCCGGAATTGGACAGAAAATTGAAGAGTAGGTCTATGTATTGGTAAGCATTCCTTTTAACTTTCAAAGATATAATTATTGTTCAAAATTTCTGTGAAATTTCTTTCATAATGCATTCAACATCGCAATTTGTTACTTTGGAATGGATTTTGTTTTCTGTTTCCGAGAACCAGGTCCCAGTTCACAAAAAACGATTTTTTACGAGAACGCTAAATTGTGATATTTTTTCACTGTAATCTATACCACATCTCCAAAGGCTTTCTTAATCATTTTACCGGTTGGATATTGACAGAAATAAATACAGATAAAGTTTGTTTTCGACAGATTGCAGTAAGATAGGTACCAGGTTTTATCTTGGCAGCGTGTACTAAAATGAAAGTTAAATGATGGATACTTTCTTGGCCATTTCTCTGTGCCCACTCTAACCCTGTTGACTGTTACTGAACATATATTTTCTGTATTGTTGAGGCTCTGCATAGACAATCCCGCATATTTTTCTGTTGGATGAAATTTTGTATGGAATGTTGGTTGGGTTTGATCGCCTCTTAGAATTTTCAAATCGATCTGGATAAATATTGGATGAAAGCTTGGATGAAAAGTTGGATGCGTGGGTTCACGACTTTGTTTGGTTTAGGGTTGCTATAAGGTGAGAAATGCCTTTTCCGACAATGCGTATAAAACGTTGTATGTTAAGATGCCTGGCGTGTTTTCAGAACCAGAATTTGTTACTGTTTTATTGTTCTGAAAGCGTTGACCGGTATATTGTCATATCACGATATCAAAAGTTTTCTACTGTAAATTGTGCGATTCCGCTTCCACAACTTTATATTGAATGGTAAGCGATTGCCTTGTCTGTTGTGAGAACATTCTATGATCAGATGGACCAGCGGTATTTTAATTAAAATACATAGCGTTTGGAGTTCAAACAGAAAAACAGAGAAATTAGCCAGTAGCTTTTATACAAAAATGCAAGCAATTTCAATAATTCAAACTAAAATTTCAATTCAAGTTTCAATTTAACTAATTAAAGTTTAAGGTGTACCTGTCAATCTTATCTGATCTCTGCTAGTGCGATCAAAATTTTATTAGTTTTCATTATTTTTGGTTTCTTAATTTATTACTTTTTAAGCCTTGACCGCTGTTTGGTTGCTCTATCTCCGGTTGAATTTGAAGTTAGTTGCTGAAAATCAACCAGTAATCGCTTTTTGTGCTTTCGCCGTGTGAAATTAAAACAATATAGTCCCAGCTTTGAATTAAGGTTTAGCATACGCCAAATATTACTCTGTGTTAACTTGTATTTTTATAGTAGCTGAACGAGCCAACAAATTCAAATCTTATAAAAGATCGGATTCGATTTTATGTGAAGATGTTGTTTCGCCAACCGTGTCCCAACCTAGGTTTTGAATTGTAGTGTGGAGCTTAAAAAGGGCAAACAAGGACGAGCGAGACGTGAGTCTTTTAGTCACTGCCTCTTTGCTGTAGAGCCAGATTGGTTCATTTAGCCTCGTTCATTTAACAATAGATACTTTACTTAAGGTTTGGGCCTTTATCGTAGATAACTTGGGTCTTTGGCGAATGAAGACGATGTCGCTGAATTTAAAACTTTTGTGCGACTAACTGGGAGTCCTGGACAAGGAGGGGGTGCGGTATTTTCCTGGAGGTAATCGAGTACAGAGGCATATGTTCGATTCAATCAGCATTTTTTCGAAATTTTTTGGAATCAAACATGCAGTTTTTCATGATCATCCGCAAAACATGGTTTTACTCAGCCGAAGCAAATCCCAAATTTAAAGAACAATTACTTAGCACCCTATGTCACAGGCAAATAGTATCTCTTAGAATTTGATCTACAACCTAGTTAATGTATTTCGTAAATGTGAATGGTTGATTTCTAAAGTACATATAAATAGGCTGTTTGTGAGAAAGCTCCATACACATAATCACAACGATAATGCATGTTCTTTGAATGTCCAACATTACTACATCCGAAACCATCTTTGCAGCTCGTAACACCGATACCTATCGCGTAATCATCAGGGAAACACGTGGCTGTTCGATCTCCGATGCAACCAATGCGAGCAATATGCGTTGTTTTCGGCGGACTCTCATTCGGATCGCCATTTTTCGGATCGCAAACATTTGCTAAATTCAGCCCGCACCAGCTCTGTCGTAATATCGACAAGTCGCAACTTTTTCCTACTGACTTCATGAACGTCGCAAAAGTGTATTGTTGATCTGGGACTACGCCGAAACGGGTGGAAAAAAGTTTTGCTAATGGCATGTTAAGTCCATGCGTGAATGGTGCACAACCTGATCTTGGTCCGGTGAAACATAGAAGCAAAACATTGCTTTTTAATGAAACATATCCAATGTTCTTCATTGATGTTGTGGTTGTTATGTCATGTGCCGTTTTCTCATTCAGAGTTCCGTTTGACGCCCAGTTCTCAGAAATCGGTGACCAATCAGTGTTTTGACCTTTTATCCGGGCTACTAGGGTCCAGCCCCCATCTAGGGCGGGACGATTGGCTTCGTCTGTTCCACCTTTTTTGATGAATTCACACCAGGTCTGGCGAAAACAAAGAAAACTATCTTAGCCTCGTTGTCGTTAATTTCTTGGAGTCAGATGTTAATTGTCGTATATTGAAAATTCACTGAAATTGGCAGGCATGGACCCTGGTAACCCGTTCTGGTCTGCAACACATCATCTCAGCACTGAGTCAGCAGCAGAAAATGTCTTATTTACAGTTGAGAGCCTTGTCGTATGCTAAATCTAAATTGAAGTTATCCATTTAGTTCACGTAGATAAAGGCAGTCTGATCCAACGCTCCGTAGTATGGTGAACAAGCCCAATGCATACTCGCAGTTTTCGGACCTACTCGTCCGCAACCATATCCGTCAAAACAACTCGTCACTCCGATACCAATTGAGAAGTCGGCTGGCGTACACGACTTTGACAGTGCACCGATGCACCCGATTCGTACAATATGATTTGTTGGGTTCAAATTTGGATTGATGTCTTCAGGATGGCATATATTTGCTAAGTTCAGGCCACACCATTCTTTCTTCATCATGTTGATGTTGTCGCAGGACTTTCCGAACGCCCTTAGAAGATTGTCGAACTTCCATCTCTCGTCCACCTCAACGCCGAATTGGTTAGCAAACAGCGTGGCGAGATCTGTACCAATTCCATGTGTGAATACTGCGCAGTATTTGCTGGGTCCGTCAAAACAAACTTTGATTGCGTTGTTGACAATGAGGAACCAACCATGACTTTTCATTGTTGTTCTCAAATTTAGATCCCAGGCTGTTTCTGGTCGTATTACGCTGTTATCTGCCCATGTATTTGACACTGCAGTGAAATGGTTTTCTGTACCGTTGACTCGGGCTACTAGGGTCCAGCCTCTTCTGCCAAGTTTGTCGAAATCGCAGTACGTCTGTGCGACAGAGTTAAGAATTGTCTTATTTTTTGTTACAATAATTTTAGAATTATTTAACGTATGTGCTGGTTTTCAAGACACTGCCATTTATGTTTTTGTTAGATTTTTGTTTGCATTTATGTTCATTTTTGAATGGCAGCAACATGTGTCTGTTGCCAAGCAAAGCAAAGCATTGTTTGCAAAATCAAAATTACAAGAAACGTTTTTACCAAAAACTCACTAAGTGAAGTAATTTACCAGCGAACAGATATGAATTTATAGAGGTATGAAATGTAAACAAGTCAATGTGCTTTTGGTTACTTTTCCCATCAAATTGGCCAGTTTCTATGAGTTCTAGCGATGATTGAATGAAGAAATGCTCCGGCGTTCAAACAGGAATGGCAAAATCATTTTACTTTCACGGTTTACATTTCACATTTCTTTGTTTTAACTACGAACACTTACCTTAAACCTAACTCCGTTCACCATTAGCCAATAAGCGCCACTCTTTGCATTCGGGTTCTTTTCATAAATAGCTTGACAATTCGGAAGCGGATTGCCTTCCCTAAAAACAATTATGAAGCTTTATGAACTGTCCCCCAAATTTTCCTTCTCTTCTGCATCAAGTTTGGAAAGCAAGTTGTCGAGGGCTTGAAAAGATTTTTCGTCGTTATCTTAAGGTTGAGGTTCTATACTAACATAACGTAATGACGTTTTCCTCTCTGTGCCCTTTCTGCTGCTCACTCATCATGCGCCACTTTTTCCAGTCCAGTTCTGGCACAAAAAAGTTAGACTAGGATGGCAACAGAAGAAGGGAGATATAGCAGTTCTTTATTGGTGCAAATTTGGGGTTTTAGAAATTTCTGAGGTAAAATTTGGGGTACTGTTAGACTTTTTTCAGGAGACATAATTTGGGACAGAGCCTCCGTGACCTCTCAACGTGGAAGTGCTCTACTTGGCCCATTTTTTAAGAACTATATAAGCAGTGTTCGCTTACCCTCCTTCTTTTCCCGTTGGCTTGATTTTCGATACTGGAACAACCTGTGGAAGAAATGAAATATTGTTAGCAGTGCCTTTTGTATTTCCAGAGTACCAGTACCAGTGTAAATGGTTTCTAGACTGAAAAGGTTCGTTTAGAGTTTATAGCGCATGAATTACGCCTTGATGGAAACCATGGTTTTTGTGGCATTATGTATTCGCTGAAGGCAGTTGGCTACCTATTTCCTGTTGCCTTTAAAAAATATCCTTGATATAATCAAGTACAGAGGTGTGATTTAAATAATTGAATTAGCGACTTTCGTTTTCACATTTCACTGGTTGCTAACCTCACAATAGCTGTTCAGTAATTGGAAGAACAAAGATAAGATCGCCCGTTCTACTCTTAGTGTTCTTGCCCATTTGCTAAGACTAGAAGGCTAATGACCGATCTCCGACCATCAATTTTGGAACGATCGCAATTAAACCAAGAGTCGAGACATAGATCGATTTCTCGGATGTCTGTTCGCAAGGTCACGAAAACTCTAGATGTTCCAAACCAAAACTCGGTGGAGGTTCGTGTTTTTCCTCTAGGATTTTTTCACTATTTTTGCTTTATTTTGTTGTTTCCAAACCAACGGCTCGCCTAATTTCGCACTTGCCCAGGGAATGTTAAGCCCATTTTTTTGGTACAACGGTCAAACGAGTTTATCAGGACCAATCCATCTCTTCCCCCCTTAATCGGGTTTAGCTTCATTTTTCATACTGAACATAATTTACGACCTTTGCTTCAATCATAAGTTACAGTATATCCTATTTATCTTGATTGAAAGCTTTTGGAATCCTGGAAATACTATAGGCACTCTTTGTGATCATGAATACAATTAATCTACTTTATCAACGACGCGCAAGACTCCAAAACAATCAAATCTATTTTCAATTTTAAGACATTTTTTTAAACCATACGGAAAAGATACTTTTTAGCTACTGAGTTTACAGTTTATCAAAGTCTTTAAAATATAATATGCAAAACGCTGTTCGTTCGTTCATTCATTTTTTTGTCTTGGGAAATGTTATACGATTATTTTTAGCTTGTCCATTATTTGCAAAAAGGTCTAAGGAATCAGGTTAAACTGCACTATTTAAAAATCTTTTGCACAGTCTATTGTAGCGTCGATCGCTACATGGAAGCGTGTTTTGTTTATAATAAGTTAACTGTCATCATTGCTCTTCTGTCACATATATATATATATATCTATATATCTAAGTAGGAAACCTGCTAAAATGTACTGTTTTTAATCAATCGTCTTCATCGCCAGTTGTTGCATCTATCATCACATATAAACCTGCACTGTTTGCAAGTTAATCGTCATCATACCTCACCGTCATATTTATCGCCAAATAGGAGACATGCTAAACTGTACTGTTTTAGTTAATCGTCGTCGTGGTTTAGTTTTCATTTATTGCTAGAAAGAAGCGGTTACTATTTACAAGTTAATCATCATCCCCGCTCTAGGCTTTTGTCGTCTATGATGTCTACGATGATGCATCGTCAATCTGTCGCGAATGCTGCCCTGTTGATCTTGCTCTTTCTTCGCATTTATCGCGCTTTTATTGCGTTTATCAAGTACCTTTTTGCAGATTTTCTCCAGATAATCGACCCTTGATGATAAACTTTCTATCTCATCTGGCGTGCATGTGTATGGTTGGTGCAGTACCTAAGAAAAAGGTAGGATATACGTAAAAATTCATTATCAGTGAAATGTCGACCACGCTGACGCTTATGTAAGGAAAACTTTTGATAGGTTTACGATTATAACGATTCTTTGTTGTGGCATCGTGGCCTGGTCCAGCTAGCTCGTGGCGCCAAGAGCTTAGTGAGGTCAGTGTTCGAGCCCAAGTCATGATTTTCATGACCAGCGCCGAGGTCATGTTAGTTCGTCTACTTCTTAGTTCGTAGGAGCTGGCTCTAAACACACCATTACACCTTCGCCTTCATCTGTTTTCTCTTTCGCTTTTGGATGATAAACTTATGCCCCTAGCTTAAGCAGCTACGCATTCCGTAATGACTGAAAGGTATAAATGATTGATAAAGCATAGTCGGAGTTCCAAGTCGCAAAACATTGCTCGTCAGTCACACGACAAGCACACAGTTTCTGATTTTTCGCGAAAATCGCTGAGCCAAAAATGACTGTAATGTTGCCAAACGACCAAATGTTTCTATATCGAACCCAAAATGTTTCACCAACAATGTTTGATTGTCTGGTCCGGGCCTAATAATTGTCGGGTGGGAATAATTTAGAGGGTTTGGTAGGGAAAATTCTTCATATGAGAACCCTAATTATCTGAAATAATTCCGGTCTATGCTTACCTCTTTTGCACATGTTCCTTGCTCTCCCTTAGGTCCCTGTGGATAGATAAGAACATGCTAGTTAAAGAACTCAAAACTGTTTTATTTTAGGAAATAGTGACAAGAAACAAAAAGTCAGCTCAGAGATCAGAGTTGCTCTTATGTTCTTCGAGTAGTTAGATTTGCAACTGTAACATAATGTAGAGACTGATGGAATTACCTTTGGACCTGCAGGGCCTAGAGGACCGGGCGCTCCTGGATGTCCCTGAAATAAATTCAAATGAAAATCAGATGAGTTAGGTCGACATGGCACTGTGTGAGTGTTAATTAAATAACATTCAAATATAGTAGCAAAACCTTTGAACAAATGAAAATCAATGTTAATGGTTAGGGTTTTCTACTATATAGGTGTGCATGTGTATACTCGGAATCAATTTCGTAAAGAAAACGATCTAATTGTACCTCGATTGCTCTAGGGTAACAAATGTTGGTTGGAGTTAAAGAAGATGCGAGTAAACCTTTTTCGCATTATGTCATTGTCAGTGCAGTCGTTGCTGAAGGTAATGTGGCATCGTGGTGTAATCCAGCTTACTCGTGGTGTCAGGAGCTCAGTGTGGTCAGGGTTCGAGCCCAGCCATGGTAACGTCAAAGCCAGGGTCGAGGTCTCGATTAGTTAACCTGCTACTGAGATCCTAGCGACTGGCGCTAAAACACCTTTCCACCATCATCTTGGTTATATTTGTTACAAAGGGCAGGTTAGAGTGGGATCTGGCTTAAGACGAGATAAAAGAAGCTTATAAGACAGAAGTAGGGTAATAAAATTATTTATGCATCTTTGTATTCGAGCTTATTAACATCTCAGTTGTCCTACCTTTGGTCCAACTTTGCCGTCTTTTCCATCTTTTCCTTTCAGATGAAGATGCAAAGTGTTTTGATCTCCTGGAAATGGACTGTACAATGCTTGAGCCTAGAAAAACAAAAATGTTCTTCATGAAAGACCAAATAAAATGGTAAGTCAGCATCATAAGTAGTCTCCTCACTCGAGCCTTGTTTCCTGTACGTCGCTTGCTGTCGGTAGTGGCTGAGTTTCGTAGGATGCGCTGGTGACAATTTGAAAACGGTAACACGGCCGAATTAAAATCGTAGTGTACGTTGGGCTATAGACACTGAATAGTTTCATTTGATATTGTTTCAATAATTTCCGTATTCAGAATTCAGTTAGTTCTTCGGTTAGGCAATAATATTCACATGGTACCATTTTTGTACCTGTTCGTTGATCACAACAGCCTCTCAAAACCATTCTGTTTTGGTGTGCTCGCACAAAATCGGCTTCGCAAAAAACATTGAAATAGATAAAGTAAAGCAAAGTTGCCGTTTTTGAGTCTACTACTAGCCAAGAGCTACTCAGGCGACTTTACACTTTACCCCTGGTCTGGATGCATATAACATATAGCAGGGTACAGCAACACACGGCGCTCATAACTATTGATCAGGTACCCATTTATACACCTGGGTGGAGAGAGGCACATTTGTGTTAACAACTTGCCCAAGGTTGTTATCTCTGCAACCACAAGTGGAAAGACCATGGCTCGAACCCACTACATTCTCGTTGTGAGCCCAGCACGCTAACCACTGCGCCACAGAGACCACAAGTATTTGCAAATCATAGTCGTACAGTTAAATAGTATGTCAGCTCATCTAAAAGAAAACTGGCGTCCAGTTTTTAAATCTCCAATGTCTTTGGACATTCAGTCGTATTCATAAAGCAAAGCTTTGGAAAGCTTTTAATTCGCCCATACACCAATATATAATGTGCATACTCACCAATGTGGTCAACTGCAATTGCTGCCTGTTTGTTCCACCGACGTCACCACCGGCCTTTTTCGCTAATTCGGCCAGCTCCAGTCCCCTGGATGCCCCGGTCTCTTCTTTAACCGGCACAAGCATTAAACCGCCGTCCGGACCTTTTTGAAGCGTAAAATGCGAATGTCCACTTGCCGAATTGTCTCCATCTGTCTCAATGCTCAATCCGGGTTTCTCGCCTATTTGGGCTTGGTTTTCCTTCTGAGAACCTAATAACGCTGCTTCCTTAGAGCCAACAGCATTCAGAGACATATCTTTTGTGTCTTTTTCTGCGTTATTCGCTTGGCCCTTGTTTGCAAGCAGGGCGGCTAAGTTTGCCAGATTCAATCCATTTGTGTTTTGACCACTATCTGGAGCTCCTTTAGTATTGCCCGCTTGCTCAACACCTTGCTTTTGTTGGTTATTATTATTCTGCGATTCTTTATTCTTTAGCAACGAACTTATATCTAAATTTGCATTGTTATCACCACCGCCGTTTTTCATAGCGGCTATTAGTGACGGCAAGTCCGAGAATTCTTGCGTTTTAACCGAAGTTGTAGAGAAACCGTTGAACGGTACTTGGGCGACACTTTGTTCATTGTTCGAGTTTTGATTGTTATTATTGTTATTATTTACTGCTGAAAGAAGATCATTCAGATTCAGGCCTACTTTATCCGCGTAGCAAAGGCAAAGTAAATAAGATAAAATGAACGTGGCAAATGTTTGATGTAACGCCTTCATTTTGACGAATTTTTGTGATATAGTTCCCTAGAAAGGAAGAAAATGATTCTGAGAAATTTAAGCAAGAATATAATTTGCTGAGCTGCTCTAAGTCAACCGATACTGTACTAATTTAACGTAAACCTGTCGTAAATCCTGATAACTTTGAAGTTTTCAAAGAACAGCAAGTTCAATCGTTTCGGAATCCTGCATCACCTGGCTATACGCGGGGCTGCGGGGCCGAGTTTGCGCCAACCGATCCACCTTTGATACAGATTATCAGGCCCCACCTATCATGACCTCTTGCAGCGTATTTTAGGCCCATTTTCATACTATTTTAAGATTTCGTGAATTGCATGCCCAACTTTAAGTGATTTTGGACCAAATTTCCCCAATTTAGAGACTTGTGTTAATTTTGTATGTATTTCCTGGCCCTATAACAGTGGTTAACCTTGAAAACTGTTTGAGATTAGGTGCTTGTCTTTAAACAGCCTAGAAATCGATGGGAATTTTAGGCCTTCAAGACATGGGCTCCAGTCTGTTATCCGTTGTTTTACGTATTCAAAAATGCGCGCTTTCAAATGTTCAAAAGATCATTACTGTAGTGAAAGCTTCTTGAGTATTCGCTAGAAATATTTCTGTTTGACGGACGAATTTTGGTAGCTGTTTCATTCAATATAAAACACAAGGATAGGTGTTTCCCCTATTTGCATATAACAATGATTGGATCAGGACCTGGGGTACTAAAAAATAGAAGAGCCCAACGAAATAGTCGAACAGCCCCCATCTACGCCTTACATGACTTTAACTATTTCCGTCCAGAATTCGTTCCATTATTTAGTATGTCAAAAAATACAGCGCTCGAGATTATATAAAGTAGCCATTGAAAATCGTTTCTAGTGAAATATGACGGACGTATAGAAATATATGGTGGTAACTGGTAATACGAATTAAAGAAATTTCAGAACTCTTGAAGATGGGTCGCATAAACTTCGAATTTAATGTATCTATAACTCACCAAGACTATCAATGTTTCCTTCCAATCAATTTTCTGTCAAATCCGACATATTTAGTGCTCTGAAAGCTGTAAAATTCATTACTATATTGTTATTGGTAGATGGAAGCCGAGCAACGACGGCAAAGTTAACATGCTGAGCCAATGACTTAATGGTCTAAGTTGAATTTGGACGCACTCTGACGGGTGGTGTGATACGTGATCATCTGCCGTACGAGCAGGACCTCAAACAAGACATGCTTTTCCGTCTTTTAAATTAAATTGAATTTTCCAGAAGAACGTAAACATAAGCTGCTAATAAACAGTGAAATATCTCACAACTGAAATATCTCTTGTAATGTATTACAGCCAAATTTCATTACAGGAAATCATATAGTTGTATTACTTAACCGAACGAGATTTTCAACCGGTTAAGCTATCGCTGGAAACGATCTCAAACATTTTGATGCGTGTGTTCATAAGCATTTCATTTTGGCATTTTGTAATTATGTGAATAAGTAAATAAATTAGTGAACAATCGAGTAACGTCAGAAGCCTAAATGAAATCTAAAAAGATACAACTATGAATCATGGATTCTGGCTCGGCTCGTAGAAGCCCGGCTTCAAGAAAGCCGACTCTTAATAGGCGAAATCCTTAGCGCGAAGAGCTTTCGCTACAAAAGTAGAAATTATTTCTACCTTTCAATTAATCGCCGAACAGAAAAACAAAACATAATCATGGTACTGCACGTATGTAGCGACGGAGTCTGTCTCATCGCCAGAAGAATTTCACCTGGTGGTGATCCACCTTAAGGTGGTAAAGGTCCCACAATTATGATTTACGACCATCCTTACTTGTAATGTTTAATGCAACAGATTGCATCTGAATCGTAAATCTCAAGATTTCAATTCATACCTATTTTCCTGATTCGGAGATCACCGTTCTCGCGACGGTAAGGATCAAAAGATTTTCGCTTGCAGCTTACGATGCTACGACGGCAACAACAACGGTCAAGTTGTGTCCATTTGCGACTTAGGATGCTGCGATGATCGCGGGATCAGGGATGCTTTTTATGAGATCGTATGGAAGGAGATCGCAGTTAAGTCTCGTAAATAACAATGGTTTCCATTTGCAGCATACAATGCTACGATGATCGCTCGATGATCGCGCGATCACGAATGCATTTCGTAAGGAAGAAGATCACAGTTCAGTCTTATAAATAACATCGATTGTAACGACCAAATGTATTCTATTTGCGACTTACGATGCTACGATGATCGCGTGATAAGGAATTCTCGCCATAGGTTAACGATCATAAGGTCATAACGATCCAGTGGAACACAGGCATAGGTTTAGTGTTCATAACGTCGTATGGAACAGATCGCAAGTTTAATTGTAGAAATCACAGCGATTGCGAGGACCAAATGGTTTTCATTTGCATTTATGCTGCGGCGATACCCCCATCTCTCCTAAATTTGCTTTGCTGTTCCGGTAGTTTAGGACACTATAACATCGTCTTTCTCTCCGAGCCGACTTTTTCACAGTTAGGTGGGTTACAGCCCTCCCAGCCTTTCTGCATCCTACACCCATGTTCTGAAAAAACCCAGGTCAGTTGGTTAGCATTACAATGACGGTTACACCAGGAATTCAAATATATCAACAAAGGATATTATTATCTATCAGGCATAACAACCTGCTTTTCTTGAAAGCCGAATGAAGTGGAGCCATTTCATTTCATTTCACATATATTTACAGTTGGTTAATACATAGTAATGAAGTAATTTATAAAAATACTAATACTAATTCAAACCAACTTCCAACCTAAAATTTAAAACTTAATTACAACAAATATAAAAGACAATACTGGATAAATTAACGCTCCTCTTGACCTATGCACAGATATGGCACGTGCAATTCTTGCAATCCCAGTGGCGTATTTCTTTCTTTCTTAAATTTTTGAATGGTATTGGCCCCATTAATAGGAACCGAACATTGTCATTGTGCAGGTTAACCTCCATATCACGGACACCTGGGACACTTATGGGACCAATGTTATTGTCCCTTGTGGAGAAGTTCCGCTGTGGGGAGGGTTGTTTTGCAAAGAAATGACCTTGGAACGAAACCTTTGTTTCCTTCATTTGGAAGTGTCCGTTTTATATATAGAGGTGTCCGTTAATGGAGGTTCTCCACTGTAAAAGGAGGTGGTAAAGGGGGATCAGGATCACAATTCATATAGACATTAAAATTTTTGCCGTTCGCGTTTCACGTTGAAAAATACGGCATTTCACGTTGCACCATAAAAATATGACGATTTCACGAAGACCCTTTACCACCTTTCACGTTTCACGATAGAAAACATGGTCAATCACGTTTCACAAAGACCCTTTATCGCCCTCTGTAAAACGGCGAAATACACGGAAAGAAACTTTTACTGATCGAAATCTCGCATTTCTGTCTTATCTGAAACGATAGTTCCATTAGTTTTGCCTTTTTATTTATTTTTTTAATGCAGCCAGCTATCTTTCAGACCGCCAGACAATAAATTATTTGTTCTGTCTCAGTTGTAACCTGAAATTCCATTCTGTCTTTTGAATTCCTGATTCTTTTTCCCGTATCCCGCTTTCCTCTTTTTCTGATTCATGATAACAATCCGTTAATGTTTCTGCGTACATGCTAAGTTTCCAATCAAGGAGCGCCGTTTTCAATTAAGGCTCTGTGCACGTTTTTGAAAGTCCACCTGCCCTAAGGACTGCGTAATTTATTCTAATTTATGTGAAAGCTTCTTTCAGTTGTTCATACTTGGAAATCGTTTGCACTTCTGTCAGTCAGTTCATGCCATACTCTCGTTGCGAGTCGTTCCAACTTTTGTCATTGGTTGTTCAATGCGATTTTCAGTTGCGTTTTGGACGTCTCCGGTGTAGTCTTTTGTGCCGTCTGGTTTTCGGCGTCTTAAAATTGGTGAGAAACATAATGTGTACAAATTGTACACTAATTAACTATAGTCTTAAAATATATGCTCTCTTTAGATAAAATGTTCTAGGATGTCTCAGGCGACTAAAATTGCCTATTACACGCTTTTTTATATAAAGACTTAGCTTCGATTTCAGCCTGCAAGTTCCTTATTTTTGAAGCGATTTTTCACCAACTTATCAACCCCTACCCTTTTCAAAACATGTTTAATGCGTTTCCAGGCAAGGGCTTCATGCTAGTGAACTTTGCTTGTACGTATCTCAACTAGTGCTGAATATAGCAAAAATTTGATCCAAATTTTATCCTGGTGTTAGCTACTTATAAAGGTTGTTCTTATAAGAATAGTGTAATAACAGCGACTTCAGTGTCGAGGTATTTTGAATATCTACATTTTTGTTGAATATAAAACTCTAGGGGCTTTTGATCTAGATCTAGGGGAAAATCAGTTCTTGAAAATCTGGTACATCCTTACTGGATACCCTATTGATTGCATGGCAATCCCTTGAAAATCCGATTTGTCTCCACGAAATTTAGATAAGATGGGTAGATCTCATCTAGATGACAAACCCTGCAACTGTGTAGAAAGCTATTGAAGTACTGGCGCCCTTTTTCCTCTTTTTTTAGCATGTTCCTCAGATAAACTGAAGCCGAACGATGGAGTTTTGGCTCAAGGCAATGATTTGCATCTTCTATGTCGTGTCAATGGCGTCTTGTGATTTCTTTCGAAAGATTTATGGCAAAAACGAAGATCTACGTATTGGTGGACCGTTGGTTAATGCAAAAATGTATGCCTGCAGTGCCAAAGAGCTTTGTAAGCATGTTGTAAAATATAAAGACGGCAAGTACGAACTATTTTCTGGTGATGTTGATAAAAGTATCCATGGAATAGAATACATTTGGATAAAAGAGCCATTACAAAGAACAGGACCAGGTAGAGAATATTAAAAGGATTTTTCATATCACTTTCTCATATTTTTTGCAAAAATCCCTCCATGATAACGTTTTCGATAAACTTGCGTCTTCGATCATTCAGTAAAAACCCGTACATAAAGTCTCACGGTAAAATACCTGCTGAAAATCTTTCAACCCAATGATTGCAGGCAAGTTTCAAGTAAAAAAGGTATTTTATAACAGTGTCTTACTATAAAATATTCATTCTACAAACGACGTTTAGCACCCTAGCAAAGTGTTGGGGGTCATTTCAGGAATTTTTACGCTCTTTTAGTTATATCCTCCGGTCTGACCTCATCTCCAGGGTGAATAGGACGCCACGTAAAACTTCGCTGTCTGTATTCAAACTTTGTATCTATCAGGTTCATTCAAAATTTGACTAGCTGCTCAAACAAGTGATTCATAATTTCACCAACGTATCGAACCAACATAGGCCAGAAGCCGTTATGAGTGACTCTCTGAATGGAGCATCTAGTTTTCATTTTGATTATGCCGAACAATGGTTTAATTAATCTACTTCAAACAGTGATAAAGCGAGGTTTTAAATACTTCGCTACATTATGACTACACCATTCCAAAAGAAAAACTGGGCATTTCTGTCATGAGGACAGCTTATTGGGAAATCAAAACTGAACTTGCCAGAATCTTGGAAGATTAACCATTTTCCGCGCCTCTTTATGATTGTGCTGCGCATGAGGTTGGTCCCAGACTCAGAATATTGGGTTTTGTTTTCAGAATTTCAAATAAGCTTTTCAAATAATCGCCCATGACACGTCATGGAGGAAACATGGTATTGGGGCTTAGGATGCGGTTTTCTTGGGTTACTCAAAAAACGTACCACTTCTCGTGAATTCATTGGTTTCAATTTGGGAAATTCAAATGGATGGGAGATGGACAGATGGATGGATGATTGGATGGATGGATGGATGGATTGATGGATCGATAGATACACTACCGTTCGAAAAGTTGTCAGAGGTCATGCGGCCATTATCTTGCTAAGTTTCGGCGGGAAAATGTTCGTCACTGCACTCGCCATCATTTTAAATCGAAAGGAGAAGATTATTTCGATGGTATAATAGAAAAGTACACAAAAACTGAGAAGCTTTACCTTCAAAACCAAGAAAAAGATTTTAGGACTACTGATCTGAAATTATGGGAAAGAGAGGGTTTCGTTACTCCAAGATGGAAAATTTTGCAGTTATTTGAAGCCTGTCATCTCTCCATCTCAGCTTTGGTCCTCCTTGTGCTCTCTTCCTGTATCTTGGCACCCACTATAATGGCTCATCTGTTGATGCTCATTCGCGCTAAATGTCCTGCCCACTGGCCTTTTGCTTTTTCTGCTTTCTTGATGATGTCTCCCACTTTTGTCCGTGCTCTTAAATATTCGTTTTTGATTTTGTCTTTCTTTATGACTCCCAGCATTGCTCTTCCAACGCTCAGTTGGGCAATTGCCAGCTTATTTTTTTGACGATTCGTTAGTGCCCATGTCTCTGCTCCATACGTCATCGATGGTTATGACTGTGACTGTGTCCATGATTTTTGCCTTCAAGCACATGGGTATCTTCTAATCTTTTATGAAGTTGCTGTGCTGACTAAATCTATTCCATCCTGTTGTTATCCTTTTTTCAAAATGTCAACGAAGCTTGTCAAATAATCGTGCATGGCGCTTAATCAAGAAAACACGGTATTGGGGTCCATGGGATGAGGTTATCTTGAGATGAGGTTGTCATGGTACCAGAAGAAGATACCACGTCTCATTCATGATTCCATCGGTTAACAGTTCGACAACTTCCATTCAAGCAAGATGGCTTTTATCACATGGTCATAAACACAGGTAGTGATTTGCTCTTAAGGAAATGATAGCTGAACTAAGTTAAAATGCCAAATTCAAGCAATGCTTTTTGGACTGGTAAGTCAAGCTATTCATATAAGGCTTTATTACAATTTGTGATATAAGCCTAACGGCGATTCATTTGGCACTTTAGGCCAGGTATCAACCTTACATGGGCCTTAAATACTTAAAATTCATATAATTTTTTCCTTTCAGTTTGCAAAAGCGCTGTCAGAGCACTTGGAATGGAGTCTGGGGCCATTCCAAATGAAAAGATAACTGCATCGTCCTTTCAGAGCCACTATCCTAGCTACGATGCTAGACTTAATAAAAATTTAAGTTCTTGGACTGCAAATGTGTCTGATACAAACACATGGATACAGGTGTGTCTACTTACAAAGTTCTAATTGTGTGAGTTGTTTATTCAAACTTAAAGCTGAGCCCACAACATAACGCACTTTGATTGTTGATACACTGAAACCTTCAATAATGGTTACTTCTTTATTACGGGCATCTCCTAACATTGGACAAAAATAATGAAAAATTCCGTTTCTATATGCCTTCTGTATCCAGTATGCTATTGCTTCCAAATGACAGAAGCTTTTGATTGCCCTGCGTTGTGTCTGGTTTGAAATGTCACCATGTAATCAGCGATTTGTGTCGCCAAGTACCTTGACTTGCCCCAAGTCTTAGTTTTTGGGAAATTTCCGGGCGAAGCGAAGCGAGTAACCCCTCCGGAGGAGCGAGCGAGCGCAACCAAATACCACGCTTCACTATATAAAGGGCAGTGTAAAGAGTGGTAGTCTTAATAATAATATATAATATAATATAATAATAATATAAGTATTAAAAGGGGCTGGAAGGACAAGTCTTTCTGCAAGCGACTTCGACGACTAGAGAAAAAGTGATCTCCATTCTCCAGAAAGTGACTGGATTCTGATAGCACTGCTTTCTTGAAGCTTTTTAAGTAGCCTTGATTTATCATCGATTTGATATCTTATTAAATATATATTTTGAAAATAAGACGTCTAAGGCAGATAAAACGCAAATGAGGTCACATCATTTGTGGAGTGAGTGGCCAAACTACTCAGTAAGTTCTCCTTAGACAGCTGAAGTTAAGCTTAGTCGTGTGAGGTCAGCTTCTCGATGGGTGACTTTCCAGATAGATGACTAAACAACTCACTCTGCTGTTCTTCGGAAGGGACGTTAAACTAGGGGTCTCATGCCTGGATGTGGCATGCATAGTAGGCCTAAATTAGCTGAAAAAAGCTAGAAACAACAGCCTACTTAAAATAAAGTAATGATGACAAGGACGACGACGATCGTTCGTGATATATTTCCTGGTTTATCTGATCCATCTGAATTTCTGATCCCTGATAACTCCCGATGGCAATGACGATGATAAAATCATTAGAAGATAGACAGGCCAGCAACTAAACAAAATGCAACTAAAACTGAATGGAGCTTCAGTTGTTCTTTTTCTTCACTGATTCGGGTATTGTTATTCTTAGGTTGACGTAAAAACTGAAGGTCCCACTATGGAAGCTGCCTGACGCTCATCAGCTATTCGCATCCTTTTTTAGGTTGATCTTAGCCAGAACATGCTTGTATATAGTATCGCAACGCAAGGTGATTCTGGTGTGTGGATAAGCAGTTACGAAGTTCTATACGGGGTCAATGGGAAAGATTTCGCCAGAGTTAAAGACTCTTCCAACAACGTAATTGTAAGGCGTCTTATTACTATTTTTTATTTCAACTGATGTTTCAGATTGTAACAGGCCCAATAGCGTAGCTGCACTGGAGCAGAAAATATCCCCTGTTCTCGCCAGAATCGATATGAGAGCAGTGTAGCGTAGTATTTAGCACTTGCGCCATTTTGGCTCAAGGTCTGTTGTTCGAATCCAGGCTAGGGAGCAAAAATTACAAGATGCAAAGCTCTTTGTGGCACTGCATCTTAATCAATGAAAAATTAGGCCAAAATGATGTCATAATGACGTCACGTAAAACTAATTTAGATCGAAGCGAGGGACATTTCACTCCTTGGAAAGGCGTACGACGTTTTCGTCCAAACAAAAGAATTTTTAAGAGATTTCTTTGAAAACAATAGGAATCCTAGCAAATGGTGTACGAAACTATAAGCAGTGAGTTGCCCCTGGGAAACAAGGTTTGCCACAAAATGCTTTCCAGTGGGACTTATTTTTCTTTTTTAATCTTCAGATATTTCCTGCTAATAACGACTCGAATACGATTGTTACCAACAACCTTCCATCTCCAGTTCTTGCAAGGTACATACGTATTTATCCAGCAGACTTTGGTAGCCTTAGAATGGAGCTGTTTGGCTGTGACATCTGATGAGTATTACTTTATTAACACACTACTATTCTTAATTAAGAATCAGAGCAATAAGGTACTATCAAACCAGAGCATTTAATGTAACTTTCCACTACTAGCACAAATTCATAAAGGAAAAGGGGAACATGTTAAAATTACACTTTTTTAATAAGCAACCGCTCAATAAGCAACTAGGGCTGAACTGACCTTTACATTGAGCAACTTGATTGAGGGCTAAATTGAATTACTGTAAGCAACTAAGAAGTCAAACAACCAAGCTTATTCTCTTTGTTGTGTTAGGAAATTGTTCTTCGTTCTTATGTTTTGCATGTTGAAGTTCGTTAGCTAACGTTTTCCACCTACTGTCTCCCAAAAGTCATGTTGTAGGCCTAACAGATGACGATTTTGACCAGCGAAGTCAGGGGTGGTTAGTAGGTACAAAAAAATGTTAAGCAACGTTTAAGCAACTTTGAGGGCTGAAATGTCTAAAATTTTAAGCAACTTTGGGGGCTGGACTAATGTCAAGCTGCTTATTAAAAAAAAAGTGTATTGTCAAATGACCGTCTTAAGAGTATGAAACGTCAACCCTAATACGGATGGAAATGGGTGAATTGACATCGATTTGCATGTTCCATCATTCGTAATAAGAGTAAAATTTAATATCAAAAATAGAGAAAAGTAGTTTTTTGCACTTAAAATTAGCTCTGGGGTACCCCTGTTATAAAAGATTAACTCGGGGGTACCCTTACTTGTAGATGGGACGGGGGTGAACCAGTTTAGAATATTACACAGAAATTTATCAAATCGGTCAATTCAAAAAATTTCATACAACTCCTGAAATAAAGGTCCAAAGATTTGTATGCCGGGCAAAAAGTAGCTTCGAATCGCATCACCCAACATATGTATAGGAGTGACCCCCCTCCTCCCTCGAGTCCCAGTTATATCTAATTAGCAAAGAGTGGGTATCGGATATCTCAAAGTGTAACAAAAAACAACAGACTTGGGGACTCACTGAATGCTGTTATCAACATGAATAGCGTAGACTGATAAAATCAATATATGGTATCCCTGTCGTCAGGATTTCTTAGAATTTTTCACCAAAACGAGATTTTAATCGTGACCTAATTATTTTTTCAGAGATTTCACTTCCTTCTGCTTTTAAATTGTACTGTTATTATATAAATTTATTAGGTAATAGACATCCATTAAATTATTGTAGTCGGCATTCGGCATAAATGAATTGGTATTATTGGCAAAATCGATATGCAGCTAAATTTTTGATAAAATATGGTTACTCTGTGTTCAGAATTTCTTGGAAAACTTCACCAAAACGAGATTGTTTTGTTGTATACCGTTGCACATGAATGATTTGTCATTGCTCGCTTCTGAATTGCCATGAAGTCAAATGTTTGCCAGAATTGGTGAGTTTTAGTTTCAATTCTTTTATTCTTGTATATATAGGTTCGTTTATATTTTAACTTGCTTGTAAAATTTTCGTCTTGTAGAAGCATCTTAGTATTATATTTTAACTTTAAGCCTGCTACGCAGGCAGCCAGTTTAGATATCTTTGTATTGAATATAGAAAGTCCTGGATTTTCTCTTTTAAAACAGTTAAAGCCATCTGAGTTTGAAACTGTAAACTCAAACTAGATAGTCTAGTTTTGCTGAAATTAGGCCTAAGGCCTTCTTAGAAAATAGCTTTAAAGATCTGGGAAATATTCGTTAAGATTTGCAAACTAGGAAATACCGGTTGTGCAGCGAAAGGCTGAATGTTGCAAAAGTCTAAAAAAAATTAGGCCAAAATAGCTAAATTTTAATAACTAAGACAAGCAGACTGAATGAAAAACAAACTTCCGAGAATCACGTTTGTTTTCCAAGAATTCAAGATTAATTCCAAAACCATTTCAATATATTTTTCTTTCCACTTTGTTTTTCGCTCTTTTCGCTCTTTATTAATGTATTAGAATTTGTAGTATTAAGTATTCATGCTTGCAAAAACATTAGATGCATTTCAGGGTATTTTTAAAGATTTTCCGCTGGTGGGGCATAGAGGAAGGGGAACTTGAAAACAAGTAAAGAATCTGTAGATTATAAGAATAAATAATCAAGCACACCGACAAAATATTGCGACAAAGCAAAACGATTAACCAGAAAAAACTAATGGTAATACTTAAAAGTAAAATTGTCTTTCTTTCCTGGAAAATTTCTTGTTAAACTGCCGTCCGATATACCCTTTACACTACTGTAGCTATGTCTCAAAATCTAATTCTCGCTGTCACCTGATTATTGTATGCCTGCATTAGAATTGTTGTATTATAGGGCATTAAACTGGTGAAGTATAACTTCTCCACTTGTGGGGAAATCACAGGGGCTGGTGGGGAATTTCCCCACCACTCTATATGTATAAAAATGGCCAGAGTCGCATTTGCCAAAACCATTTCAGGCTACCTAATTAAAGCAAAGAAAAGAAAAGATTTTGAAGTTCAGAAAAATCAAAGGCTTTTGGGAATTCGTGATTAAATTTTGACTGGACTTGAATTTAATTCGGAAAAGCCTTTTACTAAAACTAGAATGTAACAACATTTGGATGCTGTATTATGGAATTATGTAACCTTGTCTTGAATTCCTAGAAATAGAACAAAATATTGTTTTCTCATATCATATGACCATCGTTCAGTTTTATAGCTTGAATTACAGCAAAACCCGTTGGTCCTTACCCTAGCTCAAAAAGCCTATCCTCATACTAAGCCACTACTCGCAGTCGCAGGGACAGTCTGGCCAACTGGGTAACCGAACCCGGTAAAGGGGCTCGCTTAAGGTTATTACTAAATGCTTGCGTAAGACTATATCTTAGCATAGACTTTATTAGCTTCGAAGAATAAATGAAAAAGAAAGATTTAATCTTCTATAGGCTCTATATGTTCTTGGAAGGATATTGTGTTTTTTTCAAATAGTTTTCACCTTAAACCACCCTGTACAACAACGTGATTGTAGCCGGGATCGTTCGTAGCAGAAGGATCTTTAGCTGCTGCTTGAGTTTTACGTGCGCGCAGAGAACACACGGAGCCAGACGACATTTGAGAGACGATTATCTATCATGTCTGATCAACTGACTTTACACATACTTCGTACTGACTGCGTACTGACTGTGTACTGACTTCTTACTGACTTCTTACTGACTTTTTACTGACTGACTACTTATTTACAGAGTTTCTAAGTTATAGTATTTACAAGTCACATGATCTATTGCGCAGTTAGAAATTATACATGCAACTATGTTCTAACAGAAAGTTCTAGTTATAATGACGTACAAGTACTTACGTAAATAGACAGAAGGCATAGAAAGATCATAACGTGCAAGAAGACATACGTTACATTTACATGAAGTAGCTGTTCCTACTACATGATGTGCAGGGAGGATGTGCGGTGTAGTGGAGGGTGCCAATGCAACAACGAGGGTTATCAGTGTAGTAAAATGGTGTCATCAGCGTGGAGGTGAAGTCGAGTGCGAAGTTGAGTGTAGAGTTCATCACAATATGCTTTTGTTTGTCAAGCATCCGATTTGTCGAGTTCCCATCGTATGTTTTGGTGCCGTAGCTACTGGGTATAACAGACTGCTCCCTTATCATTGGCAGTGTTTGGGCCCTATTCGCAAAGTAATAAAACCTCTACACACGTTTCAAATATGAAAGAACTATTCATTCACTTCACAACGTCCAATTGAAATCCTTTTCGACTTATTTTTCTGTTTATTTCTTAGGTTTTTTAATTTCAGTTGAAGAAAACAGTATTTTGTTGCAAAGATGTAGCCACCAGAATGCAGTGTAAAGCTTGTGAAGCCCAACTTGCCGAGGCAGCGGATTTATTTACGTTTATCAAAGGGCCTAAAGATATTCACTTTGCTTTGAAACCAGAAAGACGTGCATATATCGAAAACAAATCTCTTATCAAAGTCAGGGAATCGAGGAAAAAAGTCCGTGTCAAATGCAAAGCTTGTCTTGAAAATGTTGGCGTAGAAGTACCGTTTGGTCCAAGTGGCACATGTTTTGTCGCTTTTGGACTAGATAAAGTCGTTATCTTCGGCTTTAGGTTTTCAGCCAAACGAAAATGGTCAGAAATAAGTGGGCAATTTCCTCAAATTGAAAGAAGAAATGAAGACAATTTTTTCGGGCCTAAATACCCAGAAAGTGTCTTGGAGAAGAAAGCTGGTACACAAAACAGACAAGATAAACCGTCGGTCAAATTTCCAACACAAATGAAAGATTTCGAGTGGTATTCCCTGACGCCTGATAAAGAGGCTAGGAACTATCAGATAGAGGCCTATATTGAAGCCCTTCAGAGAGATCTCGTGGTGATTTTAGATACTGGACTTGGTAAGTTTTCCAGTCCATCCGTCTGTTCTTCCATTTTTATTGAAGCAAACCAACAAGCAGCCTTTGGCTCTGGCCAACTGATCAAGCATTGTTGATCAAACATTTGCGATTTGCTTTACAAGCAATTTTTTCCCGTTTGACCACGCCATAAATCATTGCTTGGAAAGCAGAATTCGCGCAGGCATGTTTGAAAAAATTTAGAAAAGCAAAGTAATGTTTGTGATCAAACGGTCAAATATGTGTTTGAAAAGCAATTTTCAAATGTCTGACTAGCATTTTCCTTTGTCTTACGTAAATTTTTATATTTTTATAAATTTCCTTTATTAGGGAAGACGTTAATCGCTTCCATGGTAATAGCAAAAATGAAGCTTTTGAACCCGGAGCACATGGGCCTTATGCTGGTTGACAGAATCCCACTGGTTTTCCAGCAGGGTCACGCCATTACGACAGACACAGGGTTACGAGTATGCTGCATCTGTGGTGAGAATCGTACTGAACGACGCGTGAAGCAGTTGCATGATGGGACGTTTGATGTACTTGTGATAACTGCTGGCTCTTTCTTTGAATTGTTAAACCGAGATCAAATTGAGGTAACATTTTCAAATTATTTGAAGTAACTCCAAGTATATAGGGCTTTTTATTATTCTGCCCTGACAGCAACGCTAATACAATTGTGGAATAAATACAGATAATGAAGTCAGGAAGGAGGCGAGAAACCCCACCCGCATACTAAGACTTAATTTTAGAGGTCTCCAACTTCTGAGCCCCCCGAGACATAATGTCTGGTCCTCAACGAATCAAGCGGCTGGATTAATGGGATTAGCCCAGTCTCTATTCCAGTTACCCGGTCTTTTGGGTAATTGATGCTAATATTTTGACAGCCTTGATTTCACTATTCGATGAGTATCACACTGTACCTGAACCTTCCTTGTGTAAAAGAACTATCAGTGATACCTCCATCAATGGACACCTGTCTGCAGTGGACAACTACCAACAACAGACAAATGCGTTAGTTTCATTGCGTGTTTTTGGGCCAGTGCTTCGTGCCTGCCCTACAGATTATGTTTGTTCCTTCCTCAACCAAGTGATCTGAAGGGGCTGTGACGTCGTGGTTTAATCCAGTTGGCTGGTGGTGCCAGAAGCTCAGCAAGTTCGGGGTTCGAACTCGGGTACGGCAGCGTCACAGCCAGGGTCACGGTCTCGATTGGTTAGCCTACTACTGAGATCCTAGCAACTGGTACTTAATACACCATTTTACCTTGACGGATACTGCTGATGTAATACTCAGATCTTCAAATTGGATCGAAGTAGGTATGCAGGTCACAATATAAGCAATCTCTTTTGCCTGGGATCTAGTTGCTGATTTTTCACAAATTTGTTTTCCCCCGAGTTTCAAAAATCATTTGCTGACGTTCCTGTCATACTTAACTTCTTTCTTGCATGTTTTTAATAAAATTCTTTCTTTCTTAGATTTCTAACTTCAGTGTGATAGTATTTGATGAGTGCCATCATGCCGCTGGGGGCCATGTTTATACAAAGATCCTGGATCAGATTGCATCTCTACCAAAAACAAGACGTCCCCGAGTGCTAGGCCTAACTGCATCCCCAGTCAGAGTCGATAACATAATAAAAGGCAGAAACAAACTGCGTAAATTTCAAGCACAGTTTCTAAACAGTTGTTTTTACTACCCAAACACCGAGAACTTAAAAACCAAGCCAGAACAGGTTACGTTCTCAAGGGACGCTTTGCAGAATTCATTTGTTTCTGAGGCCTTACGGCTGATTCAATCAAACGCCATTTTGATCAAGAGAATCGTAGCTGGTTATGATATCTCAACGATAAGCAATACATCACATCTGTATAGACTCAAAGGAGAAATAAGAGCTATTCAGCAAGAATACATAGACAGAAAAGATCTCCAAGACATCGTTAAAACCGTTATTTTGCTCATTGATGCGATTGAGATTTGTGAATTGATAGGCGTGCAATACGCTGTGGAAATCCTTGCCGATACACTCCAACTGCCTCGTGATATTTCTGAATTCAAAGAAATGTTTGCTGACTGCTGCGATATCCCTCCACGTTTGACTAAACTAGAGGAAATTCTGGAGACATGCACACCAGAAACCCGCACTATCGTGTTTGTGAGGACACAGATTGGGGTGGAAAAGCTATTTGGTCATTTGAACAACCGATTCCCAGATTTGCAGCCGAGAAAGATGTTTGGACATGGTGGGTTTTATGGTATGAGTTGGGATGAGGAGCAGAGACATGTACTGAGAGAATTCAAAGAAGGAAAAACCAGTCTATTGATTTCAACTTCTGTCTTAGAAGAAGGCTTAGATGTTGCTGAATGCAATTTGGTTATTCGCTATTCTGGTAACTGCACTTGATTTTTAGCTTACCCTGATGTTTTACAGATGATAAGCCCAGCTTAGTGCATCTAAATTTTGCCACATGCAGATGTCAGTACCCAGAAGTTACTATATTTAAATTATGAAAAAGGCTTTGATATGCCCTGGCAAGATGAACTGAAAATTCCACTGAATATTTGCTGAACATTTTCAGCCTCTTCTTTGTGTAGTTATTTTGGCGCGATATTCGAGATTTTTTAGTGGACATATTGGGTAGCTGCCAATTATTAAAATGCGCACGCGTATATCGGGTAAATGTTCAGAGTTTGTTCAGTTAAACTGTTCAGTTATGGAACAGGTCGACCAAGTGAACTGGATTTTTCACTGAGCTTCAAGCATTATAATGCTAGCTAAAGATTACCATTTCTGAGCACGTAGAGACATCTGAATATCACAAGGCGAATCTAAGCCGAGCGGTGCTATGCCTATTCAGTCCGTCTGTCCTCAGGTGTCGCTGAAGTTTTGGGTTTTGTTTGCTAGCTGTCGTTGAAAATGCTATTTTCACTGTCCCTAGCTATTACCGAATTTTATGAAAAGACATCAGTAAAATTGGCAACATTTCTTAATTTAATTGAAACCTGTCGCGTTGTCTTTGACATCTGTGTTTCCAATGGTCGACAGTGTGTCCCCAATGTTTTTTTACTATCGCTTGCCTGCCACTGGCTGGCGCTCAAGTAATTATATGAGTGTTTCTAAAGTGTCGCCAGCATTGCTACAGTATGTTAAATGTTACTGCTGAGTTCTAATCGTTTTATGATAAAGTTCATTTTGCTTTTATAACAAAATTCTGTACTATATAGGTCCCAACAATCTGATTAGCTATATCCAGAGCCGTGGACGCGCACGAAGCTCAAGTAGTCGTTACTTCGTTTTCATTGAAGAGTCTCAGAAGCGAACTGTTGAAGATTTAGAAAATCAAGAAAGTCTGCTCCGCTTTCTTATCAACAATGAAGGGTCATCGTTTATGCTTCCAACTGAATTGTCAAAGAGAGTGAAATCTCATTTACAGAATGAACGGGAACTAAGCTTCGTCGAGCCATCAAGAAGAGTCCTGCCGGAAAGACACGGTGAGTAAAACACAGCTGGGAATATTAGCAAAATGTTAGAAGTAACTACCACCAGGGCTTCGAACCTGAGACCTCTGATTATTTGCGGTGTAAATACCCAAAAGTCACAGGTTCGAGCCCGTTCGAAATCCTAGCCAGAGGTCGCAGGTTCGAACCTGTGACATCTGATAATGTATGGTTACATTTGCTTTTTATAGCCTGGTTTTCAATACATCGCTTCGCTTACCGTTGCTAAGCGTCGTTGAATGTTAATTAAAAAGCAGCTATACTAAGGCCAAGTATAGTCTATTTTGTTTATTCCTTACCAGGCTTAATAATGAATTACAAATACAGTCGGACCTCCGAATAGCGGCCACTTGTAGATCTGGGGTCGTTCTATGAGTGGCAGTTATTGAGAGGTGGCTGCTAGCCGGAGGTTTAACAATAATATGGGAAAGCGTTTGGGACTGAAGATAAGTGGCCGTTATTGAGAGGTGACCGCTTGTCAGGTGTGGCCGCTATTAGAGGTTCGGCTCATTTTCATTGTTATCTTTTCTATAGGTAACAAATCCGCAGCAACGTTTCAGTTCTTTGTCAGACCTCGCGGAGAGCAAGAACTTATATTGAACGATGAGCTGGTTGAGGAGCTTGAACAATTCGACAACTTTAAAGTGCAAAGAATATTCGTTGAAGAAAGAAGCGCAGCAGACGCATCTGGCACATATGGAGTGTTTACAAGCCATGACAAAGCCTTGCTTGTGAGTCTGCGCAGTGACTTTGGTGACGTATTGTCTGCCTATGAAGAACTTTGCAAGACCTGGGAATTCAGAATCTCTTCTTCAAGAAGTCAAGGTCAGGTCTGGTCTCGAATTACAAATTTCAAGTTTCCGGGTGATGTGCAGAGGCAGTACCTACCAGTCTGCGTTGAATTCGGTCGGTTTAACAGCAAACAGATATTTGAGGTATCAAGGGTTGTATGCCGGGTAAGCGATGCAATGGACCCGGAAGATAACATTGACATGGAATACACTGTTGACTCACTGGAATTCATCTCAAATACGTCTGTTGTTATCGATTTCAGTTTTCATGCAACAGAGATTCTTACGGTACATCTGGTAATGAAGATTCCGTTGACTGAACTCAATAGCTTCGCCTTGGTTTCCTTTACTGACAACAAGCCTTGCCTGTATCTCCCACTCAAATCTGCATCAGAGCTCTCCCATAATTTTACTCTGGATGGAAAATTTACTCGATGTGTTGGAAGCGAATACTTGCTCGGAATTATCGCAGAAAACCCGGTTATAGCAATAACATTTGAAAAGGGAACTTGGAGAACACTACATCAGACTTTGTCGTGTCCGGAGAATTTGCCTGTTCCAGTGTTTGATACTCGTGTAATTCATGACTTTGCACTTGAGAGGAAGAATGTGTTACACGAAGTATTGATTCAGCTGCAAGCAAACCCTTCAGAACAGCTAGTTCGGTCATTATGGAAGCTAAAGGTTCTTACTAGCAAATGGGACGTCTGCCTACCCCTTGAAGATATCATATACCTTTACAAGAATCTTGTGAAAGCAAAGGAGGATCCCAAAATTCTAGGTAAGAAATAATTTAAAACGGTCGCTATTGACTGTTTATTCATGCATACAGTAAAAACCATTTGCAAGAATAATTTTCAGCATGTTCAACTATTTGAAAAAAACAAGCAATAATCTCCTATGGCAAAGCCACTAGAAATTCGTGGTAAAATCTGCCACCTACAGAACCATTGCCTTCCCAAGAGCCAGAAGTATGGAATTTTCCTGCTAGAATCAACTTAACTCCAGATAGTGAACTTTTCAAAACCTGACCAAGATTTGAAAACAGAACTCCATTTACCATTACTTTGAAACTGACTATAACAATAAGCATCACGGGTAAACCAGTCTATAACAAATTTGGCTTTCCGTATGTCTTCGAAGCTCGAAGGAGAACCCTGTCCCGAGTGAGTTACTCCCTCAAATGAGGCCCCTATTGGGAAAGTACTTTTATGAGCACCCCCTAAAATCTAAAGAGAGAAACATTTTCAAATGTTTACCCCTATACAACAGAAAGATGCGCTTACTCGAAAGATCCCTCCCTATTTAAACTTATACTACTAATACTTGATACTGAATATCAAAGGCTTGTCATGATAAGTAGTGGCTATCATGTTTAATACGGTGTCAGAAACAGCCTTGATAGGTGGGTTCGAATTCCAATCAAATTCAAATGCCAATCCAGCTTCACTTTCTGACTGATGCATTTCGATCCGCATCTTGGTATAAATGTCTCCGTTTTCAAGTGTTTCGGTCTGTTTCTCACGTTTATACTCTGAGGAGTGTCAGACGAAAAAGGCGTTTCTAAGTATGTCCAAAAATGTTTCCGCTGTTTCTTGCAATTTTGAAATTTTGCACTGCTCGAAAGACTAAACAAATTATACTTAAGAACTGGATGAACGGTTTGAGAACCTATTAATTTGTATTTGTGTCCCTTATTTAAATAACCATCTCCTCAACTGACCGTGGTGAAATGCGGTATTCTATACAAGATAGGATAGCCTTCATTGTTCACAGTTAGATGCTTAGTGAAATAGTTCTGTCATGTTATGAATTGATATTCCTGATTGAATCTTTTCTCTTAGAAATCTTCGAGCATTCAATTGACCAAGTATTGTCATTATGCAGCGAATGTTACTGGTTTGATGTCAAAGAAGCATTTAAAAACACACAGAAGAATGTAAAGCAACTCCCAGTTGATGCACGTGTCTTGATAGAAACATCAGTCCCAGCGAATCATATTCTCATCAAACGAGTAGTAATTACTCCATCAAGGATCATCTGTATGCCTGCATTGCCAATTGCATCAAATAGACTACTTCGCTACTTTTGCGACAAGTATGAATTCATTGTTGTATTGTTTCGAGAGGAACAATTCCAGAAATTACAAGGCACAGAGACGCTCAAACGTATCAAAACAGTGATAAAAAATGGAATCATGATTCTTAAAAATTATTGGTTCTTTTGTGCAAGTGCAAGTCAGATTCGGGATCACAAGGCATACTTTGTTGCAGCAGATTCATACGCAGAGGTATTATGAATAAGCATGAAATAAGCAAATAGACCTTTCCACAGAGTTCTGGGTCGGTGTGACATTTTTCTGGAAGACGGCCGACATCTTGTGTGAGGGAATCCTCTCCGCATGCAACAACTGAGATTGTAGTCGCGTAAGAAGAGGTAATGCAGCAAATTTTGCTTCAAATTTACGATCAATTGAAGAAAATGAGAGAAAATTGATCTGCGAAAATAGATGTTGAAAATTTTCAGAAACTCCAAGACGCAAGTTACAAACAAAAACGAAAATTCTTGATAGAATGCCTCCTTGAGCAGATTAACTGCGACTTGAATCCTTTCTTTCACTTTTATTCCCATTATTCGTGGATTTGAAGCACACAGTCTTGCTCTACCTCTCCTGATGCGACTGCAATCCAGGTCGTTTCAGACAGAGAGGATTCCCTTTCTCAAGATGCGGCTAGTCGGGGGTTTAACAATAATATGGGAAAGCGTTTTGGGACTGACGATAAGTGGCCGTTATTGAAAGGTGGCTGCTAGCCGGAGGTTTAACAATAATATGGGAAAGCGTTTGGGACTGAAGATAAGTGGGGACCGAAGATGAGAGGTGACCGCTTATCAGGTGTGGCCGCTATTAGAGGTTCGGCTCATTTTCATTGTTATCTTTTCTATAGGTAACAAACCCGCAGCAACGTTTCAGAATCCTCTCCGCATGCAACAACTGAGATTGTAGTCGCGTAAGGAGAGGTAATGCAGCAAATCTTGCTTCAAATTGACGATCAATTGAAGAAAATGAGAGAAAATTGATCTGCGAAAATAGATGTTGAAAATTTTCAGAAACTCCGGAAAAAAGATGCAAGTTACAAACAAAAACGAAAATTCTTGATAGAATGCCTCCTTGAGCAGATTAACTGGGACTTGAATCCTTTCTTTCACTTTTATTCCCATTATTCGTGAATTTGAAGCACACAGTCTTGCTCTACCTCTCCTGATACGACTGCAATCCAGGTCGTTTCAGGCAGAGAGGATTCCCTTTCTCAAGATGCCTGCCATCTTCCAGAAAATGTCGCTCCGACCCAGACCTTTTTGAAAAGTTCTATTCTACTATTCTAGTCGTGGTAGCAATGAAATTCTTGGGTTGGCCGAGTCGAGTTAGCCGTGCTAGAGCTGTGCCGTGCCGTGCCAGAGAAACAACCTCTGACACGGCAGTAGCACGATGTCTCAATCAATCAGTGATTGCAGCTCGAGCTACAATCGTACCATACAAATTTTGCTATGCCGCACGGCATTCTCTCGACACAAGCACGACACTGATAAAGACGTCATGCCGCTGCCGTGCCAGAAAGTGGCTCAGGCACCTCGGCTCGTTCGCAAGCAAGCCCGACGGATAGAATTCGCAACTGAGGCAAGAGAATCCAGAGAAAATTGGCTCGACACGACGTATGAATCAATTGTCGTGCCAAGTGCCGACCCTGAGCCGTGCCAGAATGTTGCTGGCACGACACGAATCTAGCAGGACGTCTGCGCACTTGGCCTAAGCTTTCGTCAAAAGTTTATTTGGAGCATCATTTGATTAACCACTATGCAACTAAATATAATGTTTTCCAAAACATTATTTTGTAAAACGAAATTCATTAGACTTTTTTGCTTATTTAGGTGGAGCAACTACGGAAGAAGATTGTCGAAAACGAAGACTGTTTCAAGTCCACTGCAAAGTATATGAGCCGCTTGGGGTTGTTTTGCAGTGCTGACAAACCAGTATGCAACATTTCAAAACGAAGAATTTCTCAGGAAGATGATATTTCAGCGTTGAATGGAGACAAAGTCACTGACGGCTGTGGTAGGTTTCTGAGAAAAGTGGATTGGCCTTTTTTAATTATCTAAGAACATATTCGTTACTGTCTATTTCGTCGATAAGATGGGATAGCCTAGACCTATTACACGAGTCCTAATTATCGCTAACGGCTAACGACCGACCCCAAAGCCGCTCAAACAGCAAACAGCCGTTTTGTAGTTGTTGTTGCTGTTGCTGCTGCTGTTTGCGAAAGAGGAACTCAGGTATTAAGTCTAGGGATAGCTCGTACACGGAGCCAATGTATTCATATCCAACAACATTAAGAAATCGAAACATTTTAGTTCATATTTATCTTTAATAACACCCAAATTTTACCTATAACTAATCATTGCGAACCGGGTGGACTCAATTGGAATATTCCCTTTGCTCTCCTCGAAGTGATATGAGTGCATATTTTGTTAGGATGGTATTGATTAATTTGTGCATGTACGTTGATTGGTTAGCTATTAATTTTCTATTGATTCGAGCTTTGCTGTGCTTCAATAGCGTTACCAGGGGGTAGCAGGCACAGTCACCCCTAGATCTCCCTGACGGGATAGCTCTATTCCATGCGTTCCTTGCAAATGAAGTCTTGATACTGCTGTGGAAGTCCTGTGGAAGCGCGCTTCTTGAGCTCCAGTCTTTCCTTTGCAGGCAAAATATCTAAGTCTCTTGCCGAAAAAGTAACTGAAGAATTGGGCATTGAAGATTCACACCCTTCTGCATTCCAAATCAGATTGGCCGGCATCAAAGGTGTATTAGTTGTTGCACAAGAAGATGACAATGACCTGGAAGGGTATGATATCATGTACAGAGACTCAATGCTGAAATTCAAGTCTTCTGATGAAAAGCTTTGCGTTGTGAGCACTGCAAAGTACAACAATCTATATCTGAACAGAGAGGTGATCACCCTGCTTACATCAATAAACAATGCCTTCATTAACGAAGCAGATTGGCCTATAGAGAATGCCATTACCGAAATGCATGAAACAGCATTATGTGATGCAGCCAGTATATTTGAAGACACCAGATCAGCCTGTATTGCGTTAATGGAGTATATTCCAAAAAAGGTCCTCAATCAGACTGTCACTAGTGGATATGATATCCTCAGTGAACCATTTTGGTTTAGCCTTCTACAGACAGGTATGTCATGTCTATACAGCATTCATCTCTCTAAACACACAAGCTTTATGATCATTGATGTAATATAAATGTTAATGGTTTGTCTTTGCTTCCTAGTTTACAGACTGGCAGTCTCAGAGCTGCGTTTCAAAACAAGAATTCCCGTAGAGAATGCTTGCCTATTAATGGGAGTCGCGGATCCGATTGGAGTCCTAAGAGATGACGAAATCTTCGTCCAAATAAAAGCTGATGAAAACTCTCCATCAAAGATAATAACAGGGCGTGTTCTGGTATACAGAAACCCTTGCCTTCATCCTGGTGACCTGCGATGGGTTACTGCCGTGAACCATCCTGAGCTTTCTCAATGGGAGAACGTTGTTATAATGCCCACGATGTACTGTTTCAGCTCTTTAGCAGCGCAGTGCAGTGGCGGGGACCTTGATGGAGATGAGTTTGCAGTGATTTGGGACTCCAGGTTTATCCCACCTGATTTACCGCCGTTAAAACCATTGAATTATGCTGCCTTGGCTCAAGGGTCTCCTGAAGATTATGACACCCTCAGACAAAGAGAAGTTTTTGCTGAGTTTTATACTCGAATCATTGCTAACGATACACTAGGTATGTTTTTTCTTTACGCTAACACTATAGCGCTCTGCTATCTTTCTTAAGGCAGATTCCCGCACTTCTGTGAATTTGTCGCGCGATCATCCGACCAGTTCTCTTGGTATGCGTAGTTTCTTGCAATGACGAAGATTCTCTGTCATCCGCGTTCGCGCGACTGATTATGGAAGTTGGATTGACTTTAGCTAACTTTTTCGCGACCATCAAGGGCAGAGCAAATCAAATCGCTCAGACAATTGGTTGCGCGACCAAATTTACACAAATGGAAATCCGCCTTTACTCGTCCTTGTGGATCAATCAGTTGGCATAAGTCCGACCTCCTACCTCGTTTTCAGCAAGAGGAAAAGGTTGTATGCACCTTATTAGACAGGAGAAAACTTTTATGAAGTTAGTATGGATGCATTGATGACGAAAAATTGACCCTAAAAAGGCTGGGGGGCCCAATGGGCCTGCGAATAATGAATAGATAATTTCTAAACCACTTAGAGTTTCTCAATGAAACTCCCTGAGTTTTCCTTAAGTCTGTTCAGGATTATATTAGTGCAAAAATGTTTGTTGTGTAGCACTAATTTTGATGATTTCATATTTTCCTTATCAGTTTCTATGAAAATGTTGCTCCTGTATGTAGATAATGAAACTTTCTATGATATAGGTGCATTCCCTATCTACTCTTTACTTACTCAAAATATGTCCTTTTTGTCTATTATTGGGTCAGTCTTTTCAGTTTTTATAGATTTCTTATTTTTCATTCATTTGTTTCAGGAAGAGTCGCTCACACTCACATAGCTCTTTGTGATCAGTTAGAAAAAGGAGCCTGCGACCAGCTTGCAATGGAACTAGCAGAGTCGCAGTCACAAGCTGTAGACTTCCCAAAAACTGGGATCATACCAAAAGTTCCTTCTATGGCGTTGGAAATGTACGTAGAATATTTAATTACCGGAGAAGACTTGAGAGAATGTTGTGAACAGGATGAAAAAGCCTCGAAATTTCAACGCATGTGGTCAATAACCCTTCACGCAAAATTTGAGGGCCTTAAGGCTTCAGCCGAACGATCAAAAATTGTTGGTCTAACATTTGCAAAAAAATACTGTCAATCGTCAGCATGCAGTATGCCAAGTCTCCAAATTTTTTGAGGTTTATTGACCATAAGCTTGAAATTGCGAAACGAGACGTCGATGATTTTTTTTTGGTATTTTCGTAGTTATAATAATTAGGAGATTATAATCAATAATTGAAATACGACTGCTTGAAAAATCGTGCCTTAATACTTGAATCTAATCCTAAAGCTGTATCAAAGTACTTTTTTGACTAATCTAAAATTATTTCAGGGTACAAGAAAAGGGATATCCTGATTTTATGGAGAAAAACGACAGTTATTACTCGGAGAAGCTTTTGGGAAAATTGTATCGTCGCTGTCGATCGCTAATGTTTGACTTTGAACTCTCTGCAGAAAGGAAAAGGTAGGAGTGAAAAACATGTCAAAATTGCTTTTCAAAGTTTTGCATATAGGATTCGGCTTTGAAATAGAGATTCTCTTGAATAGCCCTCGCATCTTTAGGGAAAACCCTCCCCTTGTCTTTTCTGTAACGTATATGGTTGATAGCCTACCTTGCTCTTTAAGACCTTGATTTTTATTTGCATCTGTCTTATATTAAAAAAGAATAAAACTCTTATAAAAACCAGAAAATTTTCATCGAGGCTAGCTATTCTTAAGTTTTTGCCTAAAAGGTTCTTAATATGTTCTTTATTCCTCAGTTACTTAGACAGTTATATTTTCAGTGAAAGTCTGTAGTGGTACTAGTATTATGCAAAATGCAGCATGCTAGTAGTGCATGTAGTGGTACTATTCCTTCATTCTCTTGCTTTTTACATTCACTCTGACTGTCTTAATTTCACATTAAGCTGATACTCTTTAGGCTTACGAAAAGGCCAGCCTCAGCTTGTTCTTACTTTGTTTTTAAAATCTGGGCAAAATCTAGCCTCGTGTTCTTATAATATTGTTCTTATAAAAAGAAAGAGTATATGCCTTCACTGTCTAATGGTTTTTTTGCTTCCAGATTATCCTGTGATTTGGATCTTGTTGTTAACGGGAATGAAGCATACTTGCAGGATGCAAGAGAAAGATACGATGCATATTCTATAGCATTTAAAGCATTAATGGTGCGCTTTCGGCTGAAGCGCGAATCAGAAGTTATACTTGGAAGAGCAATTAAGTGGAACACATTGCTCACTGCAGACAAAGGCAAAGTTTCTAAGTCTATAAATGCAAGCTACGATGCCCTCGTCAAGAAATTCAGGGAAGAATTTTTCAGTGATGTTTTCACAGATGACGAAATTCACAAAAAAGCTTCAGCTTGGTATAGAGTCACGTATGATGAAAAATTACAGAGATTGGTAAGAATTTTTATTTGGGTATTTGATGTTGAACGTGAAAACAAAATCTGATAATATATGCATAGAAATTGCTTGTCACAAGAACAGATACCAAAACAGAAATAGAAATAGAAAATAGGAATTCAAATTCAAGTTCAATTTCTAATTCTAATTCTAATTCTAATTCTAATTCTAATTCTAAATTTAATTCTAATTCTCATTCTAATTCTAATTCTAATGAAATTGAAATTGTAAGGTTGGTACCTGGCCTAAGGTACCGAAACGGTATTCGGTACTCGTGTGATACGAGTCTAAAACTCACGCAGTTACTCACCAGTCAGCCCAGCTCCGGTGGTCGTGTGATTAGCACTTGTGTTTCTCACGCAATAAACCCCGGTTCGATTCTCACACATGTCACTGATGAGCTCCAATAAGAGCGAAACGCGTCTGACATTTGAGAATGGGGCGGCTGGTGAAATTATTCATATAGGCCGAATACGAATTTGTGCTTATGCTATATGAGCCTAACTACATGCGTTTCGGTACCTTAGGCCAGGTACCAATCTTACATAGTATTATGCAAGAATTCGGTACTCGTGTGATACGAGTCTAAAACTCAAGCAGTTGCTCGCAAGTCAGCCAAGCTCTGGTGGTCGTGTGATTAACACTTGTGCTTCTCACGCAATAAACCCCGGTTCGATTCTCACACATGTCACTGACGAGCTCTAATAATAGCGAAACGCTTCTGACATTTGAGAATGGGGCGGCTGGTGAAATTATTCAAATTGAAATTGAAATTAAACTTGAAATAAGAACCACATACAGCGAACAAACGGAAGCTGAAACATTAGAAGATACAACCCAAGGATTGAAACAAATCAAGTTAAATAGTGTCTATATGATTGTTGCTAATTTCAAGTATATTTTTCTTTTTTAGGCACTAAAAAAACCCCTTTTACATAGTTTCGCTTGGATAGTTGGTGACATCTTATGTACAATGAAAAAAGATAAGCAGTCGAGTGCTATTGAGAGACCAAATCTTGTTCTGCTTGGCATAGGAGAAAGCATTTACCAAGAATTTCTACGATCAAGAGTCAGAATCGAGTCTGCTATTTCAGTTAAGGAAAATGTTCTAAGATGCATTACGTCGGAAATAAAGCGTGTCACCGGAAAGGATTCATTCTCTGTCAAGCCATATGGCTCTGTTTCAATATACCTGTGTGAGCCAGAATCCGATCTGGATGTATCTGTGCAGCCTTTACGGAAAGCATGGGAAAAATGGGGACCTGGAGGTATGAGTTATCATGCGTTCACCTTGTAAACAGTTATCATGCGTTCACCTTATAGCCATGTGGTTTTTCTATGTTTTATTGCTAAATAGACCTTTTCAGAGAGGTCTGGGTAGGTGCGATAATTTTCTGGAAGATGACGGACATCTTGAGTAAAGGAATCTTCTTCGCTTGTCTCTTTGAAATGATCTACAGGTAGCTAGACTATGCGAAAAATATATTTTGCTCAGAAGAAACAATCTAAAAAAATCCATAGTTTCTTGCCTGAAATGGAACAAATTAAATTGACGTGGCATTGGAGGCGAAAGAGTTACTTTAGAGGCCTCAAAACTGTGTAAATTAAAATACAGATGTGTAGATATAAGTCTTCGTAGTTTTCAAATGTCAATGACGGAAGTTTCATAGGTTAGAAACGTTCTTGTATGTAACATAGACCATGTTGTAGTTAAATTAATTTTCCACCCCCATTTCTCAAATTTGCCGTTTATGAATATATTATGCTTTTGGTCGCTTAGTTCTTTCTGGCGTAGACGTTTTAAGACTGTTGGCCTAACCTTTGGCATCAATTTTACATGGCATACCCAATCGTTTTTTCTTCCTCAAATTTCTAACCAGAAGTATAACAGTTCCGGAAATATTTTGCTTATGTCTTAATTATCATGTTTTCTAGGAAACTTGGATCAGTCCTCTCAAAGCAGACACTTTCTAGAATCTGTCATCTCCAGATCATTGGACAAAATAGCCAACACCAAGTCACATAAGCTTGATGCTCCAGTGCCCGTAATATCAATAACCGTCGGAGAAAGCTCAAAATCAACGAGCGTGGATATAAGCATGAACATAATCGGTGAACTGAAAACAAGATTTATTCAATCGCTTTACAAATCAAACCCAGTTGTATTCCCTTTCATGTGGATACTCGTAAGATGGGCGAGATGTGTTGGCCTAGTCAAATCTGCAGAAAGCAGCGAATGTTTAATTGCGACGGCTGAGTTTTATATTCTTGTTATTCACCTAATGAAGCTGAATGACTGCGAGACAAAGAACCCTAAAAGACCCGTAAGTTATTATTATTCTACTTATCTTGTATCAAGCCTGAAAATTTAGGAATCTCTCATTCTCTACCCTTCGCCATTATGACGTGTGCAGATTTGTGATCCGGAAAAGCTAGAAAACGCGAAAAAGTTTCCCGCCGAAAAAACGCAAGGCTACAAGGTAAATTCATACCAGATGTTTGACAAACAGCGTTTTCCTTGTGGCCAACCAAAAAAAAACATTTCGTTGAAAGCAAACAGTTGTTTTGCAATATCTTTCAAAAAGTTCAGAAACTTGTTATTTATGCTTGTTGTAAGTGAAAATGTTTAACGACCATTGCTGCACATCGTTCAAATGTCAAACATTTTGTTTAAGGAACAAATATATTCATTTAAAATGTTTGCAAACAATGTTTATTTCTTCGGCCTCAACCTTAACTTGGATATTATGAAGCATTTGGAAGATTAGGCCCATTTTGTTTGTCTTCACACAAAACTTAGCTTAAACTCAAACTTTACTGGCTCAAACTTTAATTACAAACCTGCCAATTTTTAATTATTAAACTTACTGTAATTTCTTTAATTTAACATATCTTTTATAAACAATTATCGTAGGATTATAAAGTTCAAGAGCTAATTGAAATAGCCATAGAGTCAACAGAAAAACACAAAGTCGAGATCGGAGACATGTTGACTACATTCTTTAGAAGAGGAGCTGCACTTGATGGTGAAATAGAGCTGGTTTGGCCTAGTCAAGAAATTCCGAATGTTTACCTTTCCGGACAGGTAAGATGGGAATTCACTATTCGCTATCCGGATTATTATAATAATATTTTGTATCACTGGTTAGTTTTTGAGTGGTATAACTGTTTGTCTTTAACAATAGTATGGTGTTCCTTTTTTCACCAAGCTTCAGACATGACCGACAATTCCTCTTTAGAACGCCTCGAGGAGAATCTGTGGCCGGTAGCGCAGTGATAGGCGAATGGCAGATGGCCACAAGTATGAAACCTCCTCATTTCATTATCATTGATTTCTGTCTGTCCCTTTCCCTGGTTATGCAGTTGCCTGGAGTTGCCTGGAGTTGCTTAATGCCTGGTAGCATACAGTATGCATAGCATTCCCCCTTGCATGTAAGGACAAAAGGCGGTGTGAGCGATTGCTATAACCAGGACTATTTATATAACCAAGATGTAATATATCATGTATCTGGATAGGTCAGAGCTTTTGTCTTTTCTTTTAAAATTAAACTCTAATTTTTTGAATTTCCATTCACTAGACAACGAAACTCATCTCAGCATACTGTATGAATGGACTTCATACAATACTTGCTACTCGAAATGCCTCTACAATGCTTTCCCATGTGAGAGATGCTAATACCAAACAAACCGAGTTTTCAAAGAAGCTTTCATATACGCTATCAAGTGCTATCGGCTCAGCTGCATCATTCCACTCTGCAATGCTTTCGTCTGTAACCGGTGCAAAGGTAGACATTCAAGAAGAACAAGGAATGCGGTATCTAGTACTGACTGCATCTGGCACACGAACTGCAATCATGAAGCTTAAAGAAGAACTGCATGATCTGTCTGTGACGAACAGAGCAATGAAATTAGGACGACTACCAAAAAAGACATCGCGATATTTCATGGAAGGATCAACAATGCTTATGACACGAGAATCCACATCTGCTGACACAATGGTAAGATGATACAACCAGATTATTAAGATTTGTTCCAATACCGATTCGGCACTCTTAGGGTCGTTTAGAGGTTCTAGGGAGCATACAAACATGCAAAATGTATTCAGAGAACAAGGGAACATAGCCAAAAATTTAAGGAAAACAAAGAAAAATTTGGAAACAAGGATCAGGTAAAATCCTCTTTGCTTGACTATCAATTTGAAAAATAATCCTACAAAACTCCAAGGAACAAGGGGAATTTCTCAAAGGAGCAGGAAAACATGTAACCCCCTGAACGACCCTCACTTTACTATTGTAACTAAAACTATACGTTTGATAGCCCTGTACTAGAGCGTTCTCTGTTATGTAATTTAGGGGATAAAGGTATTAAAACGCTTGATCTACAATGGCGGCTAACTGTCACCGTAGGCCTAAATCATAAAATTTTCATAGCAAAGCCACGATGATTTAGGGGCTTACTGCACTTGATTTAGGCGGAAAAATTGTCACAATTTTATTGACTTTCAATCAAAATAAATGTAAGCATATATTCGCATTTTAGTCAAGAAATGATCAACAATTTGGAAACAGAGTGTTCCACATTCCAGCAAATTATTTCAAGAATTGTCTTGAAAAAAAGCGATGTTCCTAAATTTTGAGACAAAGTTTCAATGTTTTCCGAGAGAGTATTCCCATTTTCTATTAAACTTCTATCTTTCTGTTTCCTTCAGGTATCCTTTGAGAAAAGCATGGGTCCGTACAACATTCTTCATCAATTGCGAGAGAGGCATTGTCTTAAACTGAACAGTGAACCAGAAGAAAGCTGGTTAGAAAAAGCAGTTCAGAAGCTTAGCAATCGTATTGCTGATCAAATGAGAAAGTTTCCTGTGAAGAATAAGTCCATGCTTGGTGAATATTGTCCCAATATTGTTTAATATATTTCCTTAACAACACCTTTCTGGTTTACGCTATGATAGCGTGGAGTTCTCATATGGACTTTTTCGACGAAATAGAAAACTTCAAAAACTTCAAGATGTCGAGTTTTAAATGCAAAATTCGTATTAAGCATCAAAAACTTAGTCTAGCTGCAAATTTCACTGCCCTAGCGATTGTTCTACTGATTTTATGAACCTTCAAAGTTCATAATTCTGCAAGGACTTTGATCTTTAACGTGACTGGAGTTGAAACCTTTCACCCCGACTGGTCAAAGCCCTTACAAATGTGAACTTTGAGCGCTCATACAATCAATAATACAAGCGCTAAAATAGTAAAACGTGTCACCTAGACCAAATTTTTGGCTGCTCAAAATCGTTTTCATCATGGCTTTCGCAACACTATGTTTTGTTAAATCTTTACGATAAGAAAATAACATAAGCTTGGATTCAATCTATTTGTTCAGGCTTGTCAATTCCTAAGAATCCAAATATCCCTTTTTAGATTCCTTGAGAGTTTCTCTGGTTTTTGGTTGTTTCTACACAGTAGAGATTTCAACAAGCCTGCCTCCATCGCAGCCAGCCGAATCAATTGACAATTTGGAACAGAAAATTGAAAAGAATCGAAGAAACAGAAAGAACTGGCAGAGGGGAGAATATACTGGAAGTGGGAACTGTCCACAAGAGTCTGAAGGAAGGGCGAAGTACCCTACAAAAGAATTGGCCCCATCAAAGGGTGTTAATAGCGGAGGTTATCAGGGAATGAGGCCTAAAGACAACGGGAAGAAAAAAAGAAGCACTGTGACGTCAGCATTTTGTCCTGGCATCTTAGAGCGAAACTGCAGCTCATCATCTACCATTAGCGCATGTGAAAAGATATTAATTGAATCTCTCATGGAATGTGGTTTTGAAGCTGGCACCAATGGCTATGTGCGAAACAAATCTCCGTGGAAAATGCACAGTGTTCCTTCAACGAGTTACGAAGTTATAGCTCAGATTGATGAGAATCTAAGAGTATCTGAAGTTACTGAACGAGCATTAAAGTGGGTTTGTGCCAATATTGTTCATGGAAAAACCCAGTCAAGTAATAAGGATTTGATGGTTAATCATGATTTTAGAGTGAATGTTGTGACAAAAGACCCTGTCTTGAAAGATTCCAAGCTTTATCGCACTATTGTGCCAAATGATGAAAGTCAGTTGATCAGAATCAAGTCGGGTAATTGCCTTCTCGATTTCTTTTTCCAATGTGTAGTATTTTCAAGTCTGTTCTTGCAACTTACTCTAAGGTGCCAAATAAACGGGGGGTCTTAATAAATGGGGGCAGGGTGGGAACTATTTAAAAATGGGGGTTTTAATAAACGGGTGGGTGGGGAATTTCTATACACTACACTACCTAAGACACTATACTATTTCTATTGTACACTACACTATCTATGATTACACTACTGAGTGTAAACGTTTTGTATACTAGTGTGATTTTTCTGAGTTATTTCATCAAAAATAAGATTTATGAAGCGTAGTTTTCTCCTTCCACAAGTGAAAATCTTTCTTCCAAAATTGATAAACGTGGGGGTCCTAATAAAGTCCGTAGGGTGGGGGAAAAGCTTGAAATTATTAAACAGGGGACGTTTATTTGGCACCTAAGAGTATGAGTCTTAGAGGGCTTAGAAAGCAATAAGGCACCTATTCTTAGAGTGGACTTGACCACTAATTGTGGTCTTGAAACTGGAAATTGAGGTGTCACTTTGTGTAGTAAGTCTGATAGTGGCTCAGTTGACAATAAGTCTCCTGTAATCCATATTAGCAATTAATTATCAATTTCTGGCTATAAGGCCCTCACCAAACGATCAAACATTGTTTGTCAAACATCTGAAATCGTCTAGTCGAACATTATATGGAAAAGTCTGCTTTTGACAAGCATAAAATTTTTAATCATCGTTTGGCTACCATTCCAATTGCAAGACAATCTTTGCCATATTGCCAAAACATTGTCTGTTAAGGTTATCACAAGTGTTTGACCAGCAATGTTTAATAGATCATTCGCTTGGGCGTTAGGCTCTGCCCATGATTAGACAGTGTTAGTCAAACATTTGAAATGTGCTTATGAAGTAAAATGTTCGACTGTTTTGCCACGTCGCAAAACATTGCGCGATCAACATGTCCGGCTTGTGTCAAAGAAAAATGTTTTTCAATGTTTAAAGAAGTTGCGAAACAAATTTGACGTGTTTCTGCTTATGAAACAATGCATGTGACGTTGCCCAAAATGTTTTTGACTTGCGATATAAGCAAGCTTCGAATGTTTGATGAGCAATGTTTTATCGTTTTGAATTTCCTCCTACAGGGAAACCAGAATTTTCCTCAGATTATCCAAAAGAAAACCGCACTTTTACATCGATGGTTTCAGAACGAAAGAAAGTACACACATTCAAGAAAAAGAATTTTGATGCAATTGTTGTCTCGGGTGTTGAATATCGTGGAAAAGACCTTGCAATTGGCAGAAAATTCTGCGATGTCAGCCTGGACTTTAATCCAAACATCTTCAAGGAAACATTGCAACAGAATATCTTTTCCGAAACATTTGCACCAATAGCGAAAGAGATTTTACAGACTGCTGTTCAACTCTCTGGTGTTGTAAGTCGCAAGGTGAATGACTTGTAAACATTTGTGTGCAAAACGCTCAAGATATCTGCACAGCTTTAGAAAAAGGACAACTTCGTATCAGGTACACATAAACTTAGAATGTTTTGATTAAATTTTAAGCCCAAAGGCTAAACGTAGTTTTTATCACGTTAATTGGTGATTAGAATAGAAAATAGGTCAGGAAAAGCTGAATAATGAGAGCCACCATAATTAGTAATGATAGAGTTTCCATAAAGCTCCTTGCTGCTGTACATGCTGCCATAAGAAAGCATCATCTGACGTGCAGCCACAGAGAAGTTCCTAAAAGTTCAAGCCTATAATAAAATGTTTTGAAGAGTTTTTGAGAGCCATTTTTGTTGTCGTATGTCTGCCTGGGATTATTAGTATTATCATTTTTTTTATTTTTACTTCTTAATGCACGGTAGCCCCGTCAGTTCAAAAGAACTGCTTTTCAGGGGGCCGTGACAACAACGTTTATGCAGTTTAATATACAAATTGTCAATTGGTTAAAATGTTGCCTATCAAAACATGTTTTTCATTCTTCTCTTAAAGGTGGCAAGGGAGGGAGCCAGTTTAATTTCGCGTTCAAGTTTATTCCAAAGTTTAGGTCCACGAAACGAAATTGCCTTCTGCCCATTGTTAGTTTTCCGTAAGGGCATCACAAGGTCAGTGTCGGTATTTCTCAGTTTTCTGATAGTACTGGTAGATTTCTTATGGAAAAGGTTAGAGAGGTAGATTGGGGCCAGCCCATTTAGTGATTTATACATTGTTGTAGCTGTTTCGCTTTTAATAATTTCATCCAGAGTTGGCCAATTTAAACTGTGAATTAGTTCAGTAGCAGGCGCATCGAATCTACTTTTAGTTACTATTCTAGCTGCACGATTTTGCAACTTCTGCAACGTTAGCAATTTAGTCACCCCCACAGCACCCCCACACTGAACAGCAGAACCGGAAATGGGGCTCGACAATACCCCGATACATTTTACTTAACGTAGTTTTTGGTAAAAATTTTTTTGGAATATTTCAGGAAACCAATTGCACGAGAAACCTTTGTACGGAGATGCTTAACGTGGCCTTCCCAATTCAAGCTCCTGTCGATAATCATACCCAGATACTTTGTTCGGTCGACATTTTCAATTTGAGAGTCACCAATAAAAAATTGTGGATGGTCGACTATTTTGTCAGTAATTTTCTTAATTTTGGGCTGGGAACCTACAATCAGAGCTTGTGTCTTAATAACATTCAAAGAAAGTTTGTTACCTTGCAACCATTGCTTCAAGACGTTCAATTCGCTATTTAAAGTTTGGCTAATGTCTGTTAGGCTCAAAGAGGAGTATGAAATACTGGTGTCATCGGCGTACATGGTAACTTTACCTTTTTTCAGAGAAAGCGGAAGATCATTGATATATATGAGAAACAAAAGAGGGCCAAGACAAGAACCCTGGGGCACCCCACAGCGAATATCTTCAGTTTTAGAACATACCCCATTTACTTTGCAGAATTGTTTTCTATTGGTTAGATAGGAAGTAAACCATGTAAGCTCAAGATTTTCAACCCCATATTTATTCAGCTTAGCAAGTAAGATGTCATGGTCTACGGTATCAAATGCTTTTTTGAGATCAATGAAAATATTGGCAGTGTAACTTCCATTGTCCATATTCACATACCAGTCATCTGTGTTGTTAAGAAGACAAGTGACAACCGAGTGGAGAGCTCTGAAACCAGATTGGTTTGAAAATAGGTGTTTGTTTAGGTTCAAATAATCGTACAATTGGTTGTAAATAAGTTTTTCGAAAACCCTAGCGAGAACTGGCAAGACAGATATAGGTCGGTAGTTAGATCGGTTATCAGGTTGTCCGCTTTTAAAAATTGGTGCTACTCTGGCTATTTTCCAGCTGTCTGGAAAGCAGCCAGTAGCAGTGGAAAGGTTGAAAATATCGCAAAGGGATTCTGAGATGACCGGAAGTGCAATTTTCAGGAAAAAGCTTGCAATGCCATCAGTACCATATCCCTTTGAGGTTTTGAATTTCCCAAAAACTTTTCCTAACTTGAAGGCGTCAATGGGCTGAAAATTAAATTTGTTGTTTAGTGGATTAACAACGTAAACATCTTCAAGAAGAGGGTTCTTTGCCACAGGAATTTGTTCACTAAGTTTCTCCCCAATGGTACAGAAAAAGTTATTCATAGATTCTGCGATGGAGAGAGTTGAAGAAATATGTTTACCCTCGATGTTAAGTGACGAGATATTAGTGGTTTTAGATTTCTTGTTTAAAACATTATTTATAGTCTTCCATGTGCTCCTAGGGTCTCCTTCACAGGTTGCGATCTTGTTGGTAAAATAAGCTCGTTTTAGTTCCTCATTAAGTTTATTAACCTGATTTCGCATCTGTCTATAGGATTGCATTAACGTTTCGGATTTTGAGCGAATAGCTTGTTTTTTTAACTTATCTCTTGACTTGCACAGAAGTTTGAAATCACTGGTCAGCCATGGACAGAATTTGTCAGAAACACGCCTGGTACGTGTTGGAGCATGTGTTTCGAGGATAAAAGAGAAAATTTCTGTCCACTTGCTTACTGCAACGTTAACATCATCGGTATTTCGTACGATGCATCCCCAATCTACCCCTAATAGATCGTTAACAAACCTGGTTTGATGAAAGTTTTTCATTTGCCTAGTAGAAATATTTTTATTTTGGTTTTTGGTTTTTTCACTACATTATTATCAGTGAAGTTATTGAAAAGCAACTTTTCTGGAGCCAAGCTTAGGTCGGCATTTCGCACAGTCAGAGCGAGCTTATGTCGGCAATTTTTTTGAACTGATTCATCGCAACTGACCTTTCGGCATAGTTCCTTTTCAACGGCAAGCATCTGGCGCATATTTCAGGAAAGTTGGACATGTCCTACGGCCTACTTCTGCGATAAGTTGACAGCTGATTCCCGTCAGTTGCAGTCAACATGAGCGCGCTTTGGACTGCGGTCAACTGTATCCTGAAAGTTCTGAATATTTTTTGACATATCGACATAAGTTGGCAGTTATACCTATGGTAGGTCGACATAAGGCTGGCTTTGGAGCTAACGCATTGAGAATAGGCTAAAAACATTTGTTGATGAAAATGGTAAATGTTAAGGACGCCAGTCGTAGAGAAATTCATCGGTCAAACAGCGTATTAGCCCATTTTAATAATATCTAGCATTAAGACTTTCATTTTTTTATGGTAAATTTTAATTAGGATTTTAGTCATGCCGTTTAATTATAATGAACTTCAAAATTTACAAACTTCTATATGTAAAAAAAAGTGATTTCACATTCTAGCTAGAAGTATCATTTAACTTTTTTATCAATATTTTTTTGTTCAGTAATAAAGCGAAATTATCATGATTTTGTTCTTTTCAGTTTACAAACTTGTCAGCGCAGGAACATAGCTAAAGCGAATTCATGTTTTTTCTGTTAATCGGCCCCTTTTCCCCCCATGCGGAGAATACAACAGAGAAACAACCAACATGCATTCTGGCAACAACCAACCAAGAATCATCCGGAAGGCTAAATAAGAAATCAACATTCTAAAAATACAAATAAATACTGTCTACATTACTATGCTACATTACTTAATACCATATGTGGGCATTGGAAGTGTAAGGTGACAGAAGCGGGTTGTGTTGGGCGAGAAGCCTGGAGATGACATGCCTTGTCTTTTTGGCGAAAGTGAGTCGACGTTGAGGAAACTTTCTTTGATCGAGTAAGGAAGAGATGCTTAGTATAGCCTTATAATAGCCTAAAAAGTGATATTTGATGATTTAGAAGGATTTTTGGAACCCTTGATTTTGGTCAATTTTTAGCTATGTTGCCTTAGTATAGTCTTGTCTTTTTGGCCAAAAATGGGTCGATTTTGAGGATGTTTTTTTCTTTGATCCAATAGCCAAGAGATGCTCAGTATAGTTTGGAATAGCCTAGAAGGTGCTATTTGCTGATTTAGGAGGATTATTCGAACCCTTGATTTTGGTCGATTTTTACCCATTTTGCTTAGTCTTGCCTTTTTGGCTAAAAATGGGACGATTTTGAGGACTTTTTTTTCTTTGATCAAGTAGCCCAAAGATGCTCAGTATCGCCGTAATAGCCTAGAAAGTGATCCTTGATGATTTAGGAGAATTTTCCGAACCCTTGATTTCGGTCGATTTTTAGTCATTTTGCCTTTGTATAGCCTTGCCTTTTTGGCTAAAAATGGGTACATTTTGAGGTGTTTTTTTTTATCCAGAAGCCTAAAGTTGTTCAGTATAGCCTTATAATAGCCTAGAAAGTGATATTTTATGATTTAGGAGAATTTTGGAGCCCATGAGTTTAGTCGATTTTTAGCCATATTGCCTTAGTATAGCCTTGCCTTTTTGGCTAAAAATGGGTCTATTTTGCAGATTTTTTTCTTTGATCCAGTAGCCTAGAGATGCTATTTATAGACTTATAATAGCCTAGAAAGTGATATTTGATGATATAGGAGAATTTTTGGAACCCTTGATTATGTTCGATTTTTGCCATTTTGCCTTAGTATAGCCTCGCCTTTTTGGCTAAAAATGGGTCTATTTTGCAGATTTCTCTTTGATCCAGTAGCCAAGAGATGCCAATTATAGACTTATAACAGCCTAGAAAGTGATATTTGATGATATAGGAGAATTTTTTGAACTCTTGATTTTGTTAGATTTTTGCCATTTTGCCTTAGTATATAGCCTTGCCTTTTTGCCTAAAAATAGGCGATTTTTGACGGATTTTTTTCATGAATTTTATGGGTTCAGGTGCTTTATTTGACCCCTTAGAACCCGTAAAAATGGAGTAATAATGCCCTAGGGATCCTATTTTGACTATTTGGAGCATTTCCGAAACCCTCCATTCTAGGCGATTTTTGGCCATCTTGCCTTAGTATAGCCTTGCCCTTTTGCCTAAAAATAGGCGATTTTTCAGGGATTTTTTTCTTTATTTTTATGGGCTCAGGTGCTTCATTTGACCCCTTACACCCCGAAGAAATGGTCTATTAATGCCTTAGAGTCCTATTTTGACTATTTGGAGCATTTCGGAAACTCTCGATTTTAGGCAATTTTTGGCCATTTTGCCTTAGTATAGCCTTGCCTTTTTGCCTAAAAATATGCGATTTTTCAGGGATATTTTTCTTGATTTTTATGGGCTCAGGTGCTTTATTTGACCTCTTAGACCCCGAAGAAATGGTCTATTAATGCCTTAGAGTCCTATGTTGACTATTTGGAGCATTTTGGAAACCCTCGATTTTAGGCGATTTTTGGCCATTTTGCCTTAGTATAGCCTTGCCTTTTTGCCTGAAAATAGGCGATTTTCGAGGGTTTTTTTTCTTTATTTTTATGGGCTCAGGTGCTTTATTTGACCTCTTAGATCCCGTAAAAATGGTCTATTAATGCCCTAGGGGTCCTATGTTGACTATTTCGAGCATTTTGGAAACCCTCGATTTTAGGCGATTTTTGGCCATTTTGCCTTAGTATAGCCTTGCCTTTTTGCCTGAAAATAGGCGATTTTCGAGGGTTTTTTTTCTTTATTTTTATGGGCTCAGGTGCTTTATTTGACCTCTTAGATCCCGTAAAAATGGTCTATTAATGCCCTAGGGGTCCTATGTTGACTATTTCGAGCATTTCGGAAACCCTCCATTTTAGGCGATTTTTGGCCATTTTGCCTTAGTATAGCCTTGCCTTTTTGCCTAAAAATAGGCGATTTTTCAGGGATTTTTTTCTTTATTTTTATGGGCTCCGGTGCTTCATTTGACCCCTTAGGCCCCGAAGAAATGGTCTATTAATTCCTTAGAGTCCTATTTTGACTATTTGGAGCATTTCGGAAACCCTCGATTTTAGGCGACTTTTGGCCATTTTGCCTTAGTATAGTCTTGCCTTTTTGCCTAAAAATAGGCGATTTTTGAGAGTTTTTTTTCCTTATTTTTATGGACTAAGGTGCTTTATTTGACCCCTTAGACCCCGTAAAAATGTCTATTAATGCCTTAGGGTCCTATTTTGACTATTTGGAGCATTTCGGAAACCCTCGATTTTAGGCGATTTTTGACCATTTTGCCTTAGTATAGCCTTGCCTTTTTGCCTAAAAATAGGCGATTCTTGAGGGATTTTTTTCATAAATTTTATTGGCTCAGGTGCTTTATTTGACCACTTAGACCCCGAAGAAATGGTCTATTAATGCCTTAGAGTCCTATTTTGACTATTTGGAGCATTTCGGAAACCCTCGATTTTAGGCGATTTTTGGCCATTTTGCCTTAGTATAGCCTTGCCTTTTTGCCTAAAAATAGGCGATTTTTCAGGGATTTTTTCTTTATTTTTATGGACTCAGGTGCTTTATTTGACCTCTTAGACCCCGTAAAAATGGTCTATTAATGCCTTAGAGTCCTATTTTGACTATTTGGAGCATTTCGGAAACCCTCGATTTTAGGCGATTTTTGGCCATTTTGCCTTAGTATAGCCTTGCCTTTTGCCTAAAATAGGCGATTTTTCAGGGATTTTTTTCTTTATTTTTATGGACTCAGGTGCTTTATTTGACATCTTAGACCCCGTAGAAATGGTCTATTAATGCCTTAAAGCCCTATTTTGACTATTTGGAGCATTTCGGAAACCCTCGATTTTAAGCGATTTTAGGCCATTTTGCCTTAGTATAGCCTTGCCTTTTTGCCTAAAAATAGGCGATTTTTCAGGGATTTTTTTCATAAATTTTATTGGCTCAGGTGCTTTGTTTGTCCACTTAGACCCCGAAAAAAAGGTCTATTAATGCCTTAGAGTCCTATTTTGACTATTTGGAGCATTTCGGAAACCCTCGGTTTTAGGCGATTTTTGGCCATTTTGCCTTAGTATAGCCTTGCCTTTTTGCCTAAAAACAGGCGATTTTTGAGAGTTTTTTTTCCTTATTTTTATGGACTCAGGTGCTTTATTTGACCCCTTAGACCCCGTAAAAATGGCCTATTAATGCCTTAGAGTCCTATTTTGACTATTTGGAGCATTTCGGAAACCCTCGATTTTAGGCGACTTTTGGCCATTTTACCTTAGTATAGCCTTGCCTTTTTGCCTAAAAATAGGCGATTCTTGAGGGATTTTTTTCTTAAATTTTATTGGCTCAGGTGCTTTATTTGACCCCTTAGACCCCGTAAAAATGGTCTATTAATGCCTTAGAGTCCTATTTTGACTATTTGGAGCATTTCGGAAACCCTCGGTTTTAGGCGATTTTTGGCCATTTTGCCTTAGTATAGCCTTGCCTTTTTGCCTAAAAACAGGCGATTTTTGAGGAATTTTTTTCATAAATTTTATTGGCTCAGGTGCTTTATTTGACCACTTAGACCCCGAAGAAAAGGTCTATTAATGCCTTAGTGTCCTATTTTGACTATTTGGGGCATTTCGGAAACCCTCGATTTTAGGCGATTTTTGGCCATTTTACCTTAGTATAGCCTTGCCTTTTTGCCTAAAAATAGGCGATTCTTGAGGGATTTTTTTGATAAATTTTATTGGCTCAGGTGCTTCATTTGACCCCCCCCCCGAAGAAATGGTCTATTAATGCCTTAGAGTCCTATTTTGACTATTTGGAGCATTTCGGAACTCTCGATTTTAGGCGATTTTTGGCCATTTTGCCTTAGTATAGCCTTGCCTTTTTGCCTAAAAATAGGCGATTCTTGAGGGATTTTTTTGTTTATTTTTATGGGATCAGGTGCTTTATTTGACACCTTAGACCCCGTAAAAATGGTCTATTAATGCCTTACAGGTCCTATTTTGACTATTTGGAGCATTTCGGAAACCCTCCATTTTAGGCAATTTTTGGCCATTTTGCCTTAGTATAGCCTTGCCTTTTTGCCTAAAAATAGGCGATTTTTCAGGGATTTTTTCCTTTTTTTTATGGGCTCCGGTGCTTCATTTGACCCCTTAGGCCCCGAAGAAATGGTCTATTAATGCCTTAGAGTCCTATTTTGACTATTTGGAGCATTTCAGAAACCCTCGATTTTAGGCGATTTTTGGCCATTTTGCCCTAGTATAGCCTTGCTTTTTTGCCTAAAAATAGGCGATTTTTCAGGGATTTTTTTCTTTATTTTTATGGACTCAGGTGCTTTATTTGACCCCTTAGACCTCGTAGAAATGGTCTATTAATGCCTTAGAGTCCTATTTTGACTATTTGGAGCATTTCGGAAACCCTCGATTTTAGGCGATTTTGGCCATTTGGCCTTAGTATAGCCTTGCCTTTTTGCCTAAAAATAGGCGATTTTTGAGGGATTTTTTTCATAAATTTTATTAGCTCAGGTGCTTTATTTGACCACTTAGACCCCGAAGAAAAGGTCTATTAATGCCTTAGAGTCCTATTTTGACTATTTGGAGAATTTCAGAAACCCTCGATTTTAGGCGATTTTTGGCCATTTTGCCTTAGTATAGCCTTGCCTTTTTGCCTAAAAATAGGCGATTTTCGAGGGTTTTTTTCTTTATTTTTATGGACTCAGGTGCTTTCTTTAACCCCTTAGATCCCGTAAAAATGGTCTATTAATGCCCTAGGGGTCCTATTTTGACTATTTCGAGCATTTCGGAAACCCTCCATTTTAGGCGATTTTTGGCCATTTTGCCTTAGTATAGCCTTGCCTTTTTGCCTAAAAATAGGCGATTTTTGAGGGATTTTTTTCTTTATTTTTATGGGCTCCGGTGCTTCATTTGACCCCTTAGGCCCCGAAGAAATGGTCTATTAATTCCTTAGAGTCCTATTTTGACTATTTGGAGCATTTCGGAAACCCTCAATTTTAGGCGACTTTTGGCCATTTTGCCTTAGTATAGCCTTGCCTTTTTGCCTAAAAATAGGCGATTTTTGAGAGTTTTTTTTCCTTATTTTTATGGACTAAGGTGCTTTATTTGACCCCTTAGACCCCGTAAAAATGTCTATTAATGCCTTAGGGTCCTATTTTGACTATTTGGAGCATTTCGGAAACCCTCGACTTTAGGCGATTTTTGACCATTTTACCTTAGTATAGCCTTGCCTTTTTGCCTAAAAATAGGCGATTTTTCAGGGATTTTTTTCTTTATTTTTATGGACTCAGGTGCTTTATTTGACCTCTTAGACCCCGTAGAAATGGTCTATTAATGCCTTAAAGCCCTATTTTGACTATTTGGAGCATTTCGGAAACCCTCGATTTTAAGCGATTTTAGGCCATTTTGCCTTAGTATAGCCTTGCCTTTTTGCCTAAAAATAGGCGATTTTTCAGGGATTTTTTTCATAAATTTTATTGGCTCAGGTGCTTTATTTGTCCACTTAGACCCCGAAAAAAAGGTCTATTAATGCCTTAGAGTCCTATTTTGACTATTTGGAGCATTTCGGAAACCCTCGGTTTTAGGCGATTTTTGGCCATTTTGCCTTAGTATAGCCTTGCCTTTTTGCCTAAAAACAGGCGATTTTTGAGAGTTTTTTTTCCTTATTTTTATGGACTCAGGTGCTTTATTTGACCCCTTAGACCCCGTAAAAATGGCCTATTAATGCCTTAGAGTCCTATTTTGACTATTTGGAGCATTTCGGAAACCCTCGATTTTAGGCGATTTTTGGCCATTTTACCTTAGTATAGCCTTGCCTTTTTGCCTAAAAATAGGCGATTCTTGAGGGATTTTTTCTTTATTTTTATGGACTCAGGTGCTTTATTTGACCTCTTAGACCCCGTAAAAATGGTCTATTAATGCCTTAGAGTCCTATTTTGACTATTTGGAGCATTTCGGAAACCCTCGATTTTATGCGATTTTTGGCCATTTTGCCTTAGTATAGCCTTGCCTTTTTGCCTAAAAACAGACGATTTTTGAGGAATTTTTTTCATAAATTTTATTGGCTCAGGTGCTTTATTTGACCACTTAGACCCCGAAGAAAAGGTCTATTAATGCCTTAGAGTCCTATTTTGACTATTTGGGGCATTTCGGAAACCCTCGATTTTAGGCGATTTTTGGCCATTTTACCTTAGTATAGCCTTGCCTTTTTGCCTAAAAATAGGCGATTCTTGAGGGATTTTTTTGATAAATTTTATTGGCTCAGGTGCTTTATTTGACCACTGAGACCCCTAGGAAATGGTCTATAAATGCCCTAGGGGTCTTATTTTGACTATTTGGAGCATTTCGGAAGCCTTCGATTTTTGGTGATTTTTGGCCATTTTGCCTTAGTATAGCCTTGCCTTTTTGCTTAAAAATAGGCGATTTTCGAGGGATTTTTTTCTTGAATTTTATGAGCTCAGGTGCTTTATTTGACCCCTTAGACCCCGTAGAAATGGTCTATTAATGCCTTAGGGGTCCTATTTTGACGATTTCGAGCATTTCAGAAACCCTCGATTTTTGGCGATTTTTGGCCATTTTGCCTTGGTATAGCCTTGCCTTTTTGCCCAAAAATAGGCGATTTTTGAGGGATTTTTTTCGTAAATTTTTTGGGCTTCAGTACCCTATTTGACCCCTTAGACCCCGTAGAAATGGTCTTTTAATGGCCTAGGGGTCCTATTTTGACTATTTGGAGCTCTTCGGAAACCCTCGATTTTTGGCGATTTTTGGCCATTTTGCCTTAGTATAACCTTACCCTTTTGCCTAAAAAGGCGATTTTCGAGGGATTTTTTTTTTAAATTTTATAGGCTTCAGTGCGCTATTTGGCCCCTTAGACAACGTAAAAATGGTCTATTAATGCCCTAGTGGTCCTATTTTGACTATTTTGTGCATTTCAGAAACCCTCGATTTTTGGCCATTTTTGGCCATTCTGGCTTAGTATACCCTTGCCATTTTGCCTAAAAATAGGCGATTTTTGAGGAATTTTTTTCTTGAATTTTATGGGCTCAGGTGCTTTATTTGACCCTTTAGACCCCGTGGAAATGGTCTATAAATACCCTAGGGGTCCTATTTTGACTATTTGGAGCATTTCTGAAACCCTCGATTTTTGGTGATTTTTGGCCATTTTGCCTTAGTATAGCCTTGCCTTTTTGCCAAAAAATAGGCGATTTTCGAGGGATTTTTTTCTTGAATTTTATGAGCTCAGGTGCTTTATTTGACACCTTAGACCCCATAGAAATGGTCTATAAATGCCCTAGGGGTCCTATTTTGACTATTTGGAGCATTTCGGAAACCCTCGATTTTTGGCGATTTTTGGCCATTTTGCCTTAGTATAGCCTTGCCTTTTTGCCAAAAAATATGCGATTTTCGAGGGATTTTTTACTTGAATTTTATGAGCTCAAGTGCTTTATTTGAACCCTTAGACCCCATAGAAATGGTTTATAAATGCCCTAGGGGTCCTATTTTGACTATTTGGAGCATTTCGGAAACCCTCGATTTTTGGCGATTTTTGGCCATTTTGCCTTAGTATAGCCTTGCTTTTTTGCCTAAAAATAGGCGATTTTCGAGGGATTTTTTTCTTGAAACTTATGGGCTCAGGTAGTCTTTTTGACCCCTTAAACCCCGTAGAAATGGTCTATTAATACCCTAGGGGTCCTATTTTGAAAATTTGGAGCATTTCGAAAACCCTCGATTTTTGGCGATTTTTGGCCATTTTGCTTTAGTATAGCCTTGCCTTTTTGCCTAAAAATAGGCGATTTTCGAGGGATTTTTTTCTTGAATTTTTTGGCCTCAGGTAATTTATTTGACCCCTTAGACCCAATAAAAATGGTCTATTATTGCCCTAGGGGTCCTATTTTGACTATTTGGAGCATTTCGAAAGCCCTCGATTTTTGGCGATTTTTGGCCATTTTGCCTTAGTATAGCCTTGCCTTTTTGCCTAAAAATAGGCGATTCTTGAGGGATTTTTTTCATAAATTTTATTGGCTCAGGTGCTTTATTTGACCACTTAGACCCCGAAGAAATGGTCTATTAATGCCTTAGAGTCCTATTTTGACTATTTGGAGCATTTCGGAAACCCTCGATTTTAGGCGATTTTTGGCCATTTTGCCTTAGTATAGCCTTGTCTTTTTGCCTAAAAATAGGCGATTTTTCAGGGATTTGTTTCTTTATTTTTATGGGCTCAGGTGCTTCATTTGACCCCCCCCGTAGAAATGGTCTATTAATGCCTTAGAGTCCTATTTTGACTATTTGGAGCATTTCGAAACCCTCGATTTTAGGCGATTTTTGGCCATTTTGCCTTAGTATAGCCTTGCCTTTTTGCCTAAAAATAGGCGATTTTTCAGGGATTTTTTTCTTTATTTTTATGGACTCAGGTGCTTTATTTGACCCCTTAGACCCCGTAAAAATGGTCTATTAATGCCCTAGAGTCCTATTTTGACTATTTGGAGCATTTCGGAAACCCTCGATTTTAGGCGATTTTTGGCCATTTTGCCTTAGTATAGCCTTGCCTTTTTGCCTAAAAATAGGCGATTTTTCAGGGATTTTTTCTTTATTTTTATGGACTCAGGTGCTTTATTTGACCTCTTAGACCCCGTAGAAATGGTCTATTAATGCCTTAAAGCCCTATTTTGACTATTTGGAGCATTTCGGAAACCCTTGATTTTAAGCGATTTTAGGCCATTTTGCCTTAGTATAGCCTTGCCTTTTTGCCTAAAAATAGGCGATTTTTCAGGGATTTTTTTCATAAATTTCATTGGCTCAGGTGCTTTATTTGTCCACTTAGACCCCGAAAAAAAGGTCTATTAATGCCTTAGAGTCCTATTTTGACTATTTGGAGCATTTCGAAAACCCTCGATTTTAGGCGATTTTTGGCCATTTTGCCTTAGTATAGCCTTGCCTTTTTGCCTAAAAATAGGCGATTTTTGAGAGTTTTTTTCCTTATTTTTATGGACTCAGGTGCTTTATTTGACCCCTTAGACCCCGTAAAAATGGTCTATTAATGCCTTAGAGTCCTATTTTGACTATTTGGAGCATTTCGGAAACCCTCCATTTTAGGCGATTTTTGGCCATTTTGCCTTAGTATAGTCTTGCCTTTTTGCCTAAAAATAGGCGATTTTTCAGGGATTTTTTTCTTTATTTTTATGGAATCAGGTGCTTTATTTGACCCCTTAGGCCCCGAAGAAATGGTCTATTAGTGCCTTAGAGTCCTATTTTGACTATTTGGAGCATTTCGGAAACCCTATATTTTAGGCGATTTTTGGCCATTTTGCCTTAGTATAGCCTTGCCTTTTTGCCTAAAAACAGGCGATTTTTGAGAGTTTTTTTTCCTTATTTTTATGGACTCAGGTGCTTTATTTGACCCCTTAGACCCCGTAAAAATGGTCTATTAATGCCTTAGAGTCCTATTTTGACTATTTGGAGAATTTCGGAAACTCTCGATTTTAGGCGATTTTTGGCCATTTTACCTTAGTATAGCCTTGCCTTTTTGCCTAAAAATAGGCGATTCTTGAGGGATTTTTTTCATAAATTTTATTGGCTCAGGTGCTTTATTTGTCCACTTAGACCCCGAAAAAAAGGTCTATTAATGCCTTAGAGTCCTATTTTGACTATTTGGTCTGGTGATGGTGATAGTGATGATCTCTCTACCGTTTGGCGATAGTGTGGTGATGGTAATGGTTATGTTGATGGCGATGATCTCTCTACCGTGTGGTGATGGCTATGGTGATGGTGATGGTGAGTATGATGGTGACGATCTCTCCACTGTGTGGCGATGTTCTGGAACACAGGCCAGCAATCTTCCATTCCAGACAACTCTAATTTGTAGAACATTGTTCCACTGTTGGGTGGCCCTAAAGGTTTTAGTGCAAACCCTTGTACGTTTAGTCCCTAAGTATCTTGATAAGTGAGGCCTCATCCCCATGGGGGTATGAGAGATATGGGATATGTCATGAAAAAAAGGGGCAAAGGATGATTCTTGAAAAATAAAGGAAGCTTCCCTCTTACTTAAATCAGCTTACAATATTCAAGAGTAGAACTCAAACTTAAGCATATTTGAACATATTTACGGTACTTTTGCATCTTTGGACTATAGAACAATAGACCTCAGTGCCATGTATTGAAACAATATGCAAATATACGTAGAACGCCAATTTATTTAAGAATAGCAAATTTATGCATTTTCAAATTTCATAATACTTAAATATTATAATGTAATGTAATATTTTATCGTAAATATTTTTGGAGAAGACAGTAACAAAAAATGTGAATATTGAAGCTCTATTGTTTTAACAACTGTCAAAACGCGCGCCATGCAACAAAAACGTTCTGTAACTACAAAAATTACACTCGAAAAATCGCCAAAAAGTCAAGTCACTAGCCTTGCCGCCCAATGGGCAAGAATCATATTGCGGTCAAATGTGGGAGAAAAAGTTTAGTTTCCCTCGAAACCCAGAAAAAGTTGCCAAAAAGCAAGTCAGCCATCAAATGGGCAAAAGTCAGCAAAAATCGGGGATTTTGAGAGCTCCCTTTTTTCTTTGAAAATAGTAGTCGAATCTTACCCAATATGCGCCCTGGGCAGCCTCTAGGGTGTAAATACAGTTGGGTACAAGTAAAAAAGGCACTCTTTGATAGGGGGTCCGGTGTGAAAATTATGAAGCCAAAGGCTGGCAGCCTCAGTCTCATGTGCTGAGAAAATTATTGGAAACTGAAAACAAAAATAACTCGTGGAGCTGCGCGACCGAGATGCGCTGCTTGAAACATTCGACATTCAAGAAACCGTGTGAGAGAGAGATGCAAGAGTTTGCTGACCCCAGTATTGCTGAAGGAAGGTATAAGCGGATATTAAGCTGCTTTTTGTATTCGGGGAGTAAGAGCCTGAAAAAAAATGTCAATACTCTCTTCCCGCCTGCTCTGCCATGTCAAAAGTTAGGCCTATTAAAATTGTTTTTGAAGTTGAACCAGCGCAGCGTGGGTCTCTGAACAACTATCTAACCATCCCACTCCCACCCCACGGTCGTCTCCACACGTGTGGTGCAGATGTGGGAGATGGTAACATTTCATTCTGGTCAAATTAATAGTCAAGTCACTGTTTACTTCCACTCTCCACACCTAAGTGGCAAAATCCCTTCAGTTTGAAATTCAATTTAAAAATAGAAAGGCCTAAGATTTTCTTCATGTTAATGTCACAAAAGCTTTCTAAAATGCTTGCCAGTGATTTTTGATGCTAGTACTAGTGGTAATTCCCAACCCAGCCCCGGGGAGGGGGTTAGTTCCAATTTTCAATATAGAAGGCCAACTAGACGTGTCTCTATTTCTCCTTCTTTTACATCAAGATTGCATATGGATTCCAACCTTGCTGATCATGTCTATCTACAATGCCTGCCAAAAGTCCTTGGAACAACCCCGTAATTAACAAAAAAATATGACTCCTCTTCCCTTTCTGGCTGGGAAATACAGAAGTTCAACCCCCTCCCCCCAAAATAATGTTGTTCTACCCAAATAGTCTGAGCTTCTATAAGATGCATTGCAGGTTCTTGTGCGATATTCCAGACCACAAAAAACCACAATTTTTTTAGGGGGAGGGGCTTTTCTGCTAATTAATTGAAGATTCCAAGGTGAAGGTGAAATGGTGTTTTAGCGCCAGTCGCTAGGATCTCAGTAGTAGGTTAACTAATCGAGACCTCGACCCTGGCTGTGACTCTACCGTGGCTGGGCTCGAACCCTGGCCACACTGAGCTTCTGACACCACGAGTCAGCTGGATTACACCACGATGCCACAGCACCAAGAAAACCAAATTTTCCTCTCTGCACAGAACCAGCATTTTGAAATCTGTCCACAGCAAAATCAAAAGGAGTTAGATTTGCCAAAAAAGCCTTTTGCAGCAATGTTTTTGCAGCAATGTAGCATCAATTGAAATTAAATCTTTCATGTTTTACAATTCTAATTAGAATCATCTTTTATACTTTTTAACCTATATCATTTTTTTATTTTATTCTTTTAGAACACGTTGTGGTATCAAGAATATTGACATATGTTTTATGTGATATACAATAAACTTGGGTATTGCAAGTGGTAAGTAAGCAACAAGCATTGAAAAATTTTATGTTCTGTTATTGAAAAGCAGCATTTTAAAGCAATTTTCTTCTCATTAAGAAATTTCTTCATTTGCAGCAGCTAATTAAATGAACCATTTTGTTTATTTAAAATATGCATTCAAACTATGTTACCTTTACTAGCTTGAGCAAACCATGACACAAGCAATACATGACAAACACTGACATATCACATTTTTACTACTATGTCAACTTTTCTTCATTGAGTGGACTTTTCTAATTCCTAGTAATACAGCAATCTGTAACAGCAATATGACCATACGTTACCGCTGTGTTGGAAAAATGGTTTTAGTTTTCAATACCCATAAAGATAGAATAATTGAAAGAATGAATGTAAAACTGTTTATCAACTTGATCAGGCCAGTAAGTTAAAATTATTTCCACATCACATTTATTTTTCTGCCTTCAGCATACTGTTCATCGAAGCACATTTAATTGATTCTATTTAAGCATAGATAGCTACAACAAATTGAATTTTCGTTGAATTTTCTGTCTTGAGTGGTCAGTGCTACCCGAGCGCCCGAGCTGCTTGGATGGGAGAAGAAACATGGTGTTGTCGCGTGGATTGTTTTGTTGAAGTAGAATTAACTTCTCCATATCATCACTACCTTTGTTGTTCTTCCTTGATCATACTCTAATTCAGCACATTCATTCTACATGATGATCACTACGTTGAATTTTCTGTCTTGAGTGGTCAGCGCTACCCGGCGCCCCGAGCTGCTTGGATGGGAGAAGAAACATGGTGTTGTCGCGTGGATTGTTTTGTTGAAGTAGAATTAACTTCTCCATATCATCACTACCTTTGTTGTTCTTCCTTGATCATACTCTAATTCAGCACATTCATTCTACATGATGATCACTACGTTGAATTTTCTGTCTTGAGTGGTCAGCGCTACCCGAGCGCCCGAGCTGCTTGGATGGGAGACGAAACATGGTGTTGTCGCGTGGATTGTTTTGTTGAAGTAGAATTAACTTCTCCATATCATCACTACCTTTGTTGTTCTTCCTTGATCATACAGGGCCCGAGCTGCTTGGATGGGAGAAGAAACATGGTGTTGTCGCGTGGAGTGTTTTGTTGAAGTAGAATTAACTTCTCAATATCATCACTACCTTTTTTGTTCTTCCTTGATCACACTCTAATTCAGCACATTCATTCTACAAGATGATCACTACGTTGAATTTTCTGTCTTGAGTGGTCAGCGCTACCCGAGCGCCCCAGCTGCTTGGATGGGAGAAGAAACATGGTGTTGTCGTGTGGAGTGTTTTGTTGAAGTAGAATTAACTTCTCCATATCATCACTACCTTTGTTGTTCTTCCTTGATCACACTCTAATTCAGCACATTCATTCTACATGATGATCACTACGTTGAATTTTCTGTCTTGAGTGGTCAGCGCTACCCGAGCGCCCGAGCTGCTTGGATGGGAGAAGAAACATGGTGTTGTCGCGTGGAGTGTTTTGTTGAAGTAGAATTAACTTCTCCATACCATCACTACCTTTGTTGTTCTTCCTTGATCACACTCTAATTCAGCACATTCATTCTACATGATGATCACTACGTTGAATTTTCTGTCTTGAGTGGTCAGCGCTACCCGAGCGCCGAGCTGCTTGGATGGGAGACGAAACATGGTGTTGTCGCGTGGATTGTTTTGTTGAAGTAGAATTAACTTCTCCATATCATCACTACCTTTGTTGTTCTTCCTTGATCATACTCTAATTCAGCACATTCATTCTACATGATGATCACTACGTTGAATTTTCTGTCTTGAGTGGTCAGCGCTACCCGAGCGCCCTTCTCGATACCACCACAACCTTTGAGCTGCTTGGATGGGAGAAGAAACATGGTGTTGTCGCGTGGATTGTTTTGTTGAAGTAGAATTAACTTCTCCATATCATCACTACCTTTGTTGTTCTTCCTTGATCATACAGGGCCCGAGCTGCTTGGATGGGAGAAGAAACATGGTGTTGTCGCGTGGAGTGTTTTGTTGAAGTAGAATTAACTTCTCAATATCATCACTACCTTTTTTGTTCTTCCTTGATCACACTCTAATTCAGCACATTCATTCTACAAGATGATCACTACGTTGAATTTTCTGTCTTGAGTGGTCAGCGCTACCCGAGCGCCCCAGCTGCTTGGATGGGAGAAGAAACATGGTGTTGTCGTGTGGAGTGTTTTGTTGAAGTAGAATTAACTTCTCCATATCATCACTACCTTTGTTGTTCTTCCTTGATCACACTCTAATTCAGCACATTCATTCTACATGATGATCACTACGTTGAATTTTCTGTCTTGAGTGGTCAGCGCTACCCGAGCGCCCGAGCTGCTTGGATGGGAGAAGAAACATGGTGTTGTCGCGTGGAGTGTTTTGTTGAAGTAGAATTAACTTCTCCATATCATCACTACCTTTGTTGTTCTTCCTTGATCACACTCTAATTCAGCACATTCATTCTACATGATGATCACTACGTTGAATTTTCTGTCTTGAGTGGTCAGCGCTACCCGAGCGCCCGAGCTGCTTGGATGGGAGACGAAACATGGTGTTGTCGCGTGGATTGTTTTGTTGAAGTAGAATTAACTTCTCCATATCATCACTACCTTTGTTGTTCTTCCTTGATCATACTCTAATTCAGCACATTCATTCTACATGATGATCACTACGTTGAATTTTCTGTCTTGAGTGGTCAGCGCTACCCGAGCGCCCGAGCTGCTTGGATGGGAGAAGAAACATGGTGTTGTCGCGTGGAGTGTTTTGTTGAAGTAGAATTAACTTCTCCATATCATCACTACCTTTGTTGTTCTTCCTTGATCATACTCTAATTCAGCACATTCATTCTACATGATGATCACTACGTTGAATTTTCTGTCTTGAGTGGTCAGCGCTACCCGAGCGCCCGAGCTGCTTGGATGGGAGAAGAAACATGGTGTTGTCGCGTGGAGTGTTTTGTTGAAGTAGAATTAACTTCTCCATATCACCACTACCTTCTTTGTTCTTCCTTGATCATACTCTAATTCAGCACATTCATTCTACATGATGATCACTACGTTGAATTTTCTGTCTTGAGTGGTCAGCGCTACCCGAGCGCCCGAGCTGCTTGGATGGGAGAAGAAACATGGTGTTGTCGTGTTGAGTGTTTTGTTGAAGTAGAATTAACTTCTCCATGTCATCACTACCTTTGTTGTTCTGCCTTGATCATACTCTAATTCAGCACATTCATTCTACATGATTATCACTACGTTGAATTTTCTGTCTTGAGTGGTCAGCGCTACCCGAGCGCCCGAGCTGCTTGGATGGGAGAAGAAACATGGTGTTGTCGCGTGGAGTGTTTTGTTGAAGTAGAATTAACTTCTCCATATCATCACTACCTTTTTTGTTCTTCCTTGATCACACTCTAATTCAGCACATTCATTCTACATGATGATCACTACGTTGAATTTTCTGTCTTGAGTGGTCAGCGCTACCCGAGCGCCGGAGCTGCTTGGATGGGAGAAGAAACATGGTGTTGTCGCGTGGAGTGTTTTGTTGAAGTAGAATTAACTTCTCCATATCATCACTACCTTCTTTGTTCTTCCTTGATCATACTCTAACTCAGCACATTCATTCTACATGATGATCACTACGTTGAATTTTCTGTCTTGAGTGGTCAGCGCTACCCGAGCACCCGAGCTGCTTGGATGGGAGAAGAAACATGGTAATGTCGTGTTGAGTGTTTTGTTGAAGTAGAATTAACTTCTCCATATCATCACTACCTTTGTTGTTCTGCCTTGATCATACTCTAATTCAGCACATTCACTCTACAAAATGATCACTACGTTGAATTTTCTGTCTTGAGTGGTCAGCGCTACTCGAGCACCCGAGCTGCTTGGATGGGAGAAGAAACATGGTGTTGTCGCGTGGAGTGTTTTGTTGAAGTAGAATTAACTTCTCCATACCATCACTACCTTTGTTGTTCTTCCTTGATCATACTCTAATTCAGCACATTCATTCTACAAGATGATCACTACGTTGAATTTTCTGTCTTGAGTGGTCAGCGCTACCCGAGCGCCCGAGCTGCTTGGATGGGAGAAGAAACATGGTGTTGTCGTGTTGAGTGTTTTGTTGAAGTAGAATTAACTTCTCCATATCATCACTACCTTTGTTGTTCTGCCTTGATCATACTCTAATTCTGCACATTCATTCTACAAGATGATCACTACGTTGAATTTCCTGTCTTGAGTGGTCAGCGCTACCCGAGCACCGAGCTGCTTGGATGGGAGAAGAAACATGGTGTTGTCGCGTGGAGTGTTTTGTTGAAGTAGAATTAACTTCTCCATACCATCACTACCTTTGTTGTTCTTCCTTGATCATACTCTAATTCAGCACATTCATTCTACATGATGATCACTACGTTGAATTTTCTGTCTTGAGTGGTCAGCGCTACCCGAGCGCCCGAGCTGCCTGGATGGGAGAAGAAACATGGTGTTGTCGCGCGGAGTGTTTTGTTGAAGTAGAATTACCTTCTCCATATCATCACTACCTTTTTTGTTCTTCCTTGATCACACTCTAATTCAGCACATTCATTCTACATGATGATCACTACGTTGAATTTTCTGTCTTGAGTGGTCAGCGCTACCCGAGCGCCCGAGCTACTTGGATGGGAGAAGAAACATGGTGTTGTCGCGTGGAGTGTTTTGTTGAAGTAGAATTAACTTCTCCATACCATCACTACCTTTTTTGTTCTTCCTTGATCACACTCTAATTCAGCACATTCATTCTACATGATGATCACTACGTTGAATTTTCTGTCTTGAGTGGTCAGCGCTACCCGAGCGCCCGAGCTGCTTGGATGGGAGAAGAAACATGGTGTTGTCGCGTGGAGTGTTTTGTTGAAGTAGAATTAACTTCTCCATATCATCACTACCTTTGTTGTTCTTCCTTGATCATACTCTAATTCAGCACATTCATTCTACATGATGATCACTACGTTGAATTTTCTGTCTTGAGTGGTCAGCGCTACCCGAGCGCCCGAGCTGCTTGGATGGGAGAAGAAACATGGTGTTGTCGCGTGGAGTGTTTTGTTGAAGTAGAATTAACTTCTCCATATCATCACTACCTTTTTGTTCTTCCTTGATCATACTCTAATTCAGCACATTCATTCTACATGATGATCACTACGTTGAATTTTCTGTCTTGAGTGGTCAGCGCTACCCGAGCGCCCGAGCTGCTTGGATGGGAGAAGAAACATGGTGTTGTCGTGTGGAGTGTTTTGTTGAAGTAGAATTAACTTCTCCATATCATCACTACCTTTGTTGTTCTTCCTTGATCACACTCTAATTCAGCACATTCATTCTACATGATGATCACTACGTTGAATTTTCTGTCTTGAGTGGTCAGCGCTACCCGAGCGCCCGAGCTGCTTGGACGGGAGAAGAAACATGGTGTTGTCACCTGGAGTGTTTTGTTGAAGTAGAATTAACTTCTCCATATCATCACTACCTTTGTTGTTCTGCCTTGATCATGCTCTAATTCAGCAAATTCATTCTACATGATAATCACTACGTTGAATTTTCTGTCTTGAGTGGTCAGCGCTACCCGAGCGCCCGAGCTGCTTGGATGGGAAAAGAAACATGGTGTTGTCGCATGGAATGTTTTGTTGAAATAGAATTAACTTCTCCATAACATCACTACCTTTGTTGTTTTTCCTTGATCATACTCTAATTCAGCACATTCATTCTACATGATGATCACTCATTGCATTTTCTGTCTTGAGTGGTCAGCGCTACCCGAGCGCCCGAGCTGCTTGGATGGGAGAAGAAACATGGTGTTGTCGCGTGGAGTGTTTTGTTGCAGTAGAATTAACTTCTCCATATCATCACTACCTTTGTTGTTCTTCCTTGATCATTCTCTAATTCAGCACATTCATTCTACATGATGATCACTACATTGAATTTTCTGTCTTGAGTGGTCAGCGCTACCCGAGCGCCCGAGCTGCTTGGATGGGAGAAGAAACACGGTGTTGTCGCGTGGAGTGTTTTGTTGAAGTAGAATTAACTTCTCCATACCATCACTACCTTTGTTGTTCTGCCTTGATTATACTCTAATTCAGCACATTCATTCTACATGATTATCACTACGTTGAATTTTCTGTCTTGAGTGGTCAGCGCTACCCGAGCGCCCGAGCTGCTTGGATGGGAGAAGAAACATGGTGTTGTCGCGTGGAGTGTTTTGTTGAAGTAGAATTAACTTTTCCATATCATCACTACCTTTTTTGTTCTTCCTTGATCACACTCTAATTCAGCACATTCATTCTACATGATAATCACTACGTTGAATTTTCTGTCTTGAGTGGTCAGCGCTACCCGAGCGCCCGAGCTGCTTGGATGGGAGAAGAAACATGGTGTTGTCGCGTGGAGTGTTTTGTTGAAGTAGAATTAACTTCTCCATATCATCACTACCTTTGTTGTTCTTCCTTGATCACACTCTAATTCAGCACATTCATTCTACATGATGATCACTACGTTGAATTTTCTGTCTTGAGTGGTCAGCGCTACCCGAGCGCCCGAGCTGCTTGGATGGGAGAAGAAACATGGTGTTGTCGCGTGGAGTGTTTTGTTGAAGTAGAATTAACTTCTCCATATCATCACTACCTTTGTTGTTCTTCCTTGATCATACTCTAATTCAGCACATTCATTCTACATGATGATCACTACGTTGAATTTTCTGTCTTGAGTGGTCAGCGCTACCCGAGCGCCTGAGCTGCTTGGATGGGAGAAGAAACATGGTGTTGTCGCGTGGAGTGTTTTGTTGAAGTAGAATTAACTTCTCCATATCATCACTACCTTTGTTGTTCTTCCTTGATCATACTCTAATTCAGCACATTCATTCTACATGATGATCACTACGTTGAATTTTCTGTCTTGAGTGGTCAGCGCTACCCGAGCGCCCGAGCTGCTTGGATGGGAGAAGAAACACGGTGTTGTCGCGTGGAGTGTTTTGTTGAAGTAGAATTAACTTCTCCATATCATCACTACCTTTGTTGTTCTGCCTTGATTATACTCTAATTCAGCACATTCATTCTACATGATGATCACTACGTTGAATTTTCTGTCTTGAGTGGTCAGCGCTACCCGAGCGCCTGAGCTACTTGGATGGGAGAAGAAACATGGTGCTGTCGCGTTGGGTGTTTTGTTGAAGTAGAATTAACTTCTCCATACCATCACTACCTTTGTTGTTCTTCCTTGATCACACTCTAATTCAGCACATTCATTCTACATGATGATCACTACGTTGAATTTTCTGTCTTGAGTGGTCAGCGCTACCCGAGCGCCCGAGCTGCTTGGATGGGAGAAGAAACATGGTGTTGTCGCGTGGAGTGTTTTGTTGAAGTAGAATTAACTTCTCCATATCATCACTACCTTTTTTGTTCTTCCTTGATCACACTCTAATTCAGCACATTCATTCTACATGATGATCACTACGTTGAATTTTCTGTCTTGAGTGGTCAGCGCTACCCGAGCGCCCGAGCTGCTTGGATGGGAGAAGAAACATGGTGTTGTCGCGTGGAGTGTTTTGTTGAAGTAGAATTAACTTCTCCATATCATCACTACCTTTGTTGTTCTTCCTTGATCATACTCTAATTCAGCACATTCATTCTACATGATGATCACTACGTTGAATTTTCTGTCTTGAGTGGTCAGCGCTACCCGAGCGCCCGAGCTGCTTGGATGGGAGAAGAAACATGGTGTTGTCGCGTGGAGTGTTTTGTTGAAGTAGAATTAACTTCTCCATATCATCACTACCTTTTTGTTCTTCCTTGATCATACTCTAATTCAGCACATTCATTCTACATGATGATCACTACGTTGAATTTTCTGTCTTGAGTGGTCAGCGCTACCCGAGCGCCCGAGCTGCTTGGATGGGAGAAGAAACATGGTGTTGTCGCGTGGAGTGTTTTGTTGAAGTAGAATTAACTTCTCCATATCATCACTACCTTTGTTGTTCTTCCTTGATCACACTCTAATTCAGCACATTCATTCTACATGATGATCACTACGTTGAATTTTCTGTCTTGAGTGGTCAGCGCTACCCGAGCGCCCGAGCTGCTTGGATGGGAGAAGAAACATGGTGTTGTCGCGTGGAGTGTTTTGTTGAAGTAGAATTAACTTCTCCATATCATCACTACCTTTGTTGTTCTTCCTTGATCATACTCTAATTCAGCACATTCATTCTACATGATAATCACTACGTTGAATTTTCTGTCTTGAGTGGTCAGCGCTACCCGAGCGCCCGAGCTGCTTGGATGGGAGAAGAAACATGGTGTTGTCGCGTGGAGTGTTTTGTTGAAGTAGAATTAACTTCTCCATATCATCACTACCTTTTTTGTTCTTCCTTGATCATACTCTAATTCAGCACATTCATTCTACATGATGATCACTACGTTGAATTTTCTGTCTTGAGTGGTCAGCGCTACCCGAGCGCCCGAGCTGCTTGGATGGGAGAAGAAACATGGTGTTGTCGTGTGGAGTGTTTTGTTGAAGTAGAATTAACTTCTCCATATCATCACTACCTTTGTTGTTCTTCCTTGATCACACTCTAATTCAGCTCATTCATTCTACATGATGATCACTACGTTGAATTTTCTGTCTTGAGTGGTCAGCGCTACCCGAGCGCCCGAGCTGCTTGGATGGGAGAAGAAACATGGTGTTGTCGCGTGGAGTGTTTTGTTGAAGTAGAATTAACTTCTCCATATCATCACTACCTTTGTTGTTCTTCCTTGATCATACTCTAATTCAGCACATTCATTCTACATGATGATCACTACGTTGAATTTTCTGTCTTGAGTGGTCAGCGCTACCCGAGCGCCCGAGCTGCTTGGATGGGAGAAGAAACATGGTGTTGTCGCGTGGAGTGTTTTGTTGAAGTAGAATTAACTTCTCCATATCATCACTACCTTTGTTGTTCTTCCTTGATCATTCTCTAATTCAGCACATTCATTCTACATGATGATCACTACGTTGAATTTTCTGTCTTGAGTGGTCAGCGCTACCCGAGCGCCCGAGCTGCTTGGATGGGAGAAGAAACATGGTGTTGTCGCGTGGAGTGTTTTGTTGAAGTAGAATTAACTTCTCCATACCATCACTACCTTTGTTGTTCTTCCTTGATCATACTCTAATTCAGCACATTCATTCTACATGATGATCACTACGTTGAATTTTCTGTCTTGAGTGGTCAGCGCTACCCGAGCGCCCGAGCTGCTTGGATGGGAGAAGAAACATGGTGTTGTCGCGTGGAGTGTTTTGTTGAAGTAGAATTAACTTCTCCATATCATCACTACCTTTGTTGTTCTTCCTTGATCATACTCTAATTCAGCACATTCATTCTACATGATGATCACTACGTTGAATTTTCTGTCTTGAGTGGTCAGCGCTACCCGAGCGCCCGAGCTGCTTGGATGGGAGAAGAAACATGGTGTTGTCGCGTGGAGTGTTTTGTTGAAGTAGAATTAACTTCTCCATATCATCACTACCTTTGTTGTTCTTCCTTGATCATACTCTAATTCAGCACATTCATTCTACATGATGATCACTACGTTGAATTTTCTGTCTTGAGTGGTCAGCGCTACCCGAGCGCCCGAGCTGCTTGGATGGGAGAAGAAACATGGTGTTGTCGCGTGGAGTGTTTTGTTGAAGTAGAATTAACTTCTCCATATCATCACTACCTTTGTTGTTCTGCCTTGATTATACTCTAATTCAGCACATTCATTCTACATGATGATCACTACGTTGAATTTTCTGTCTTGAGTGGTCAGCGCTACCCGAGCGCCCGAGCTGCTTGGATGGGAGAAGAAACATGGTGTTGTCGTGTGGAGTGTTTTGTTGAAGTAGAATTAACTTCTCCATATCATCACTACCTTTGTTGTTCTTCCTTGATCACACTCTAATTCAGCTCATTCATTCTACATGATGATCACTACGTTGAATTTTCTGTCTTGAGTGGTCAGCGCTACCCGAGCGCCCGAGCTGCTTGGACGGGAGAAGAAACATGGTGTTGTCACCTGGAGTGTTTTGTTGAAGTAGAATTAACTTCTCCATATCATCACTACCTTTGTTGTTCTGCCTTGATCATACTCTAATTCAGCAAATTCATTCTACATGATAATCACTACGTTGAATTTTCTGTCTTGAGTGGTCAGCGCTACCCGAGCGCCCGAGCTGCTTGGATGGGAGAAGAAACATGGTGTTGTCGCGTGGAGTGTTTTGTTGAAGTAGAATTAACTTCTCCATATCATCACTACCTTTGTTGTTCTTCCTTGATCATACTCTAATTCAGCACATTCATTCTACATGATGATCACTACGTTGAATTTTCTGTCTTGAGTGGTCAGCGCTACCCGAGCGCCCGAGCTGCTTGGATGGTGTAATATTGTAATGTAATATAGTGACTCATTAATCATTGATTTATTATAGACTGGATATGGTCGCCCTATGGCACCAAGACCGTGATATACTTAATATTATTGTTAGTTGTAGTTTCGTTCTGTTGATACAAGATGTCTCATTCCTTCTTGTTATTTCCTACCATATTCTCTACACGCGAATCATAGAGAATATTAAATTGGCGACGAGAGTAAAGTGAAGTAATTGTATTCGTTATTATCATGGCTTTAAACCTCAAGCCACTACCTGAATTCGATCCTGAAATCGAAGTTGGAGCTAGCATTGCCGCTCGCTGGAAGCAATGGCTGAGTGATTTCGATACGTTTTAATCGCCAGTGGAATTACTGAAAATCGAAGAAAAGGGCACTCCTTCTTTATCAAGCTGGTTCTCGTGTTCGAGAAATTTTGGCCAACTCACAGACACTGGTGCAGACAACAACTACGAACTGGCACGACAAAATTTTCAAGCAAGAGATATAGAGTCTGCCGCTCAGAAACCTGTAGCAAATCGGATTCGAGCTGATCAACAAGTCAAGCCAAGAAACCCTCAAAATGTCGAAATTGTGGAGAGACTGGCATCCGAAAACTCAATGTCCAGCCAAGGGAGAACGTGTAATAAGTGTTTAAAAAGCAACCATTTTGCAAATGTCTGTCGTGGTTCCGCTGTTCAACACAGTCAACTGACACCTCAAAAGAACAAAGCTGCTAGGCAACCAACTGTGAAGCCCCTTTATCATGCTGACTCTGATGACACCAGTGAGGATGAATACATTTATGCTGTCAACACCCAGAAAAACACAGGATGCCCAACAACGAAAGTAAATATTGCTGGTGAGCCGATATCAGTAATGATCGACACTGGTGCCTCAATCAATGTTTTAGATTACAACGCCTTTCAAAAATTGAAAGCAGTCAAATTAGAGAACACAACAGTCAAACAGGGTTGGTAACTTGGCTTTCTAAAAGCCAAATTTGAGAAATTTGGCTTTTTCCGAACCTCTTTGGCTTCAAAAAATGTTCTTGGCTTTTTGGCTTATTTTTGGCTTTTTCTCCCAATGCAGTATCTGGAACCTTTTTTGAATGAATAGCTGATTTTAGATCCTTGAATGAGTAGTGCCAGAAGCAGCGTCCGACCTACAAGACCTGATGGTACTGGGTGCGCATCAGATACCATATTTGCCGAATCTGGCACCTCTTGAAAGCTTTGGCTTATTATTATAAGATCTCAGTCGGTTGTTCTAAAATTGTCACGCATGCGCATTAGGTTGTTTTTTGCGCTTTTTTGCTCCTCACCATCTGTGTAGGAAATCCTGTACCATTTAGATGATTTAAGATTTGGCATTTTTTTGGCGTTTTCTCAACAAATTTTTCGAAATTTGGCTTTTTTTGGCTTTTTTTCATGCAAAATAGCTTGGCTTTTTTTGGCTTTTTTTCTCATAAAGTTTGGCTTCAAGCATGCGCAGTCATCTACCAACCCTGCAGTCAAAGCCTTTCCTTTTGGCGCTAAACAACCAGTTCATTTCAAAGGAAAATTTGACGCATTGATCGAATCCAAAACAAGATATTGCATAGCAACTTTCTTTGTAATTGAAGAAAAGAATACAGGATGTCTTTTATCAGCCAGCACAGCCCAAGAGCTCAATCTTATCAGTTTGAATCTTCGACAAATTCAAACCAATGCGAAAGATGAGAAAATTCGTAGCATTCTTCAGCAATATCAAGATGTTTTTCAAGGCCTAGGTAAACTGAAAGATGGGGAAGTCAAACTAAACATAGACAAAGACGCCATACCTCAGGCTCAGCCAATCAGAAGAATTCCTTTTCACATCCGTCAAAAAGTTAAGGAATCCATAAAAGAGCTTGAACGTCAAGATATCATCGAGGCTGTTCCAGAAAATCAACCGACGCCTTGGCTATCGCCTATAGTCGCTGTACCCAAGAAAGATGGTTCAGTTCGTATTTGCGTTGATATGCGAATGGCCAATCAAGCTATTAACCGTGTCAGGTATCCAATACCTACCGTCAATGATATAAGTTTAGATCTCAATGGTGCAAAGTTTTTCTCGAAGCTTGATCTTTCCCAAGCATACCATCAACTGCCTCTAGAGGAAAATAGCCGCTACATCACATCGTTCAGTACACACGTTGGATTATTCCGATACAAGCGATTGGCTTATGGAATAAATGCTAGCGCAGAAATTTTCCAGCATGCTTTGAATCAAAACCTACAAGGGATCAAAGGTATCCGAAATATTGCCGACGATATCATCGTACATGGCCACACGAGAGAAGAACACGACAACGCGCTTCAAAATTGTTTGAAACGACTGCGAGACAAAGGATTAACACTGAATCCAAAGAAATGTAAGTTTCTGCAACCAGAGTTGGAATTCTTTGGACAAATATTCTCAGCAGAAGGCACATGTCCAGACCCTAAGAAAATCCAAGATCTGCAAAATGTCTCGACGCCTGCAAATGCACAAGAAATCCGCAGTTTTTTAGGCATGGCAAACTACAGCTCACGCTATATTTCTGATTATGCCACTATCACAGCCCCACTGCGTGATCTCATAAAGAAAGATACCCAATTTGTTTGGCAAAAAGAGCATCAAGCTGCATTCATGAAGATAAAGCAAGCACTTACTACAGCACCCGTCATGGCGTATTTTGACATTTCTAAAGAAACAAGCCTTACTGTCGATGCAAGTCCTGTAGGCATCTCTGCTATTTTGTCTCAGAACACAAAAAATTTTGAGAATCATAAAATCATTGCATACGCAAGTCGTTCATTGACTGATGTTGAGCGTCGATATTCTCAGACGGAAAAAGAAGCACTTAGCCTTGTATGGGCTATTGAGCACTTTCATTTGTTTCTATATGGTCAACAATTCACTCTTATTACAGACCATAAACCACTCGAAATCATTTATGGTACACCTCGCTCCAAGCCCTCAGCCAGAATTGAACGATGGGTTCTGAGATTACAACCTTACAACTTCAAAGTTCAATATAAACCTGGAAGTGAAAATGCTGCCGACTACCTATCCAGGCACCCTTCAAACAAGATGACAGACAAGGCAGAACAAACAGAGGAATACATCAACTTTATCACACATAATGCTATTCCAAAAGCAATGACATTGCAAGAGATTGCACAAGAAACCAACAATGATAAAGAATTGAAGCAACTCCGTGCTGCAATCCGCACAGGCGCATGGGGATCAATTGGAAAAGATTTCAAAACCGTCAAAGATGAGTTGACTGTTGGAGGACAAAACGTAATTCTACGCGGAAATCGAATAATCATCCCAACATCGCTTCAACAACGATCTATTGACATTGCTCATGAAAGCCACCAAGGACTTTCCAAGACCAAAGCACTTTTAAGAGAAAAGTTTGGTTCCCTCGAATAGATGAGCTAGTCAAAAACACCGTGCAATCATGCCTCGCTTGTCAAGCCACAGGAAGACAGAATTCTCCTGAACCTGTACAGTTAAACAGTATGCCGAAATTACCCTGGGAAAAACTGCATATGGACTTTTACGGACCGTTACCTACGGGTGAATACTTGTTAGTAGTTATAGACAGATACTCTCGTTTTCCCGAAGTTGAGATAGTAAAATCTACTAAAGCATCTGTCGTCATTCCAAAGCTCGACCGTATATTTGCAGTTCATGGAATTCCCAATGTCATCAAATCCGATAATGGTCCACCATTTAATGGAGAGGATTTTCGTAAATACTGTACCGCACTTGGAGTAAAACACGAAAGAATCACTCCTCGATGGCCTCAAGCGAATGGTGAAGTTGAACGTTTCAATCAACCGCTAGCTAAAACCATTCAAGCTGCTATTTTAGAAGGTAAACCGTGGAGGCAAGAATTACATCGTTTCTTGTTATCGTACAGAACAACTCCACATTCAGTCACCAAAGTACCACCCTGTGAATTGTTATTTAATCGGACAGTGAGAGGAAAGATACCGGTTATTAAAAGACAGAAGATCGTAAACAAGCATCAAAAGGCAACACATAATGAATCTCAGTATCAAGAGTATCACAAATCATATTCGGATCAAAGGAGAAATGCAAAACCAAGTTCCATATCAGTGGGAGACCAAGTTCTTGTCAAGCAAGAACAAAAGAATAAATTGTTTTCTCGTTTTTCTAAAACTCCTTACACAGTTATCGAACGGAAAGGAACAATGGTTACAGCAGAGAACGCTGAAAAGCATCGCATCACTCGTAATATATCTCATTACAAAAGATTCAATGAAACTCGCAGAAATAAGGAAGATGGTTCAGATTCAGAATTTGAAATGAACCATGGCAACAAAAACGATGTTCCAATTGGACATGATGATATTCAGAGTACAACTCGAAATAGACGAATTCCTGACAGATATGGAAACCTCATTCCTTCTGGACTTATTACAAGACTCTCTATCTGAAAAGGGGGTAATGTAATATTGTGATGTAATATAGTGACTCATTAATCATTGATTTATTATAGACTGGATATGGTCGCCCTATGGCACCAAGACCGTGGTATACTTAATCTTATTATTAGTTGTAGTTTTTCGTTCTGTTGATACAAGATGTCTCATTCCTTCTTGTTATGTCTTACCATATTCTCTACACGCGAATCATAGAGAATATTAAAGATGGGAGAAGAAACACGGTGTTGTCGCATGGAGTGTTTTGTTGAAGTAGAATTGACTTCTCCATATCATCACTACCTTTGTTGTTCTTCCTTGATCACACTCTAATTCAGCACATTCATTCTACATGATGATCACTACGTTGAATTTTCTGTCTTGAGTGGTCAGCGCTACCCGAGCGCCCGAGCTGCTTGGATGGGAGAAGAAACACGGTGTTGTCGTGTGGAGTGTTTTGTTGAAGTAGAATTGACTTCTCCATATCATCACTACCTTTGTTGTTCTTCCTTGATCATACTCTAATTCAGCACATTCATTCTACATGATGATCACTACGTTGAATTTTCTGTCTTGAGTGGTCTGCGCTACCCGAGCGCCCGAGCTGCTTGGATGGGAGAAGAAACATGGTGTTGTCGCGTGGAGTGTTTTGTTGAAGTAGAATTAACTTCTCCATATCATCACTACCTTTTTTGTTCTTCCTTGATCACACTCTAATTCAGCACATTCATTCTACATGATGATCACTACGTTGAATTTTCTGTCTTGAGTGGTCAGCGCTACCCGAGCGCCCGAGCTGCTTGGATGGGAGAAGATACATGGTGTTGTCGCGTGGAGGGTTTTGTTGAAGTAGAATTAACTTCTCCATATCATAACTACCTTTGTTGTTCTGCCTTGATCATACTCTAATTCAGCACATTCATTCTACATGATGATCACTATGTTGAACTTTCTGTCTTGAGTGGTCAGCGCTACCCGAGCGCCCGTGCTGCTTGGATGGGAGAAGAAACATGGTGTTGTCGCGTGGAGTGTTTTGTTGAAGTAGAATTAACTTCTCCATATCATCACTACCTTGTTGTTCTTCCTTGATCATACTCTAATTCAGCAAATTCATTCTAAATGATGATCATTACGTTGAATTTTCTGTCTTAAGTGGTCAGCGCTACCCGAGCGCCCGTGCTGCTTGGATGGGAGAAGAAACATGGTGTTGTCGCGTGGAGTGGTTTGTTGAAGTAGAATTAACTTGTCACTAAAGCCCGGTTTTCATATGTCGCAAACCTGATCGCAGACAGTCGGGGACCGCTTGCGATCGTGGCCGACGAAGTGTTCACATATGCTGCTTGTCTGCGATGATGAATGACCCTCCGTCATCTGTGCTGCCACGTGTGAGCCAGAAAACAAAGAGCTTCGCTTTGATATGACTCAGAATTGATCGCCGATGGCCGCCGATGATGTTCTCATATAGATTTTCATGTCCGCGTTCGTCACCGACGATCGCAAGAAAAACACTTTTGGTTCATCGGCAAAGGTCACAGTCGCCGATCATTGAAAATTCATGTTCTCATAAATCGCAAGCATCGCAAGGCCATGATCGTCGATGGTCTGCGATATACGAGAACCCGGCTTTTTTTAGAAATGTTGCTCGGTGCCAAAATGTTGCAAGCTTTTGAAGCATGACAATAAAATAAGAAATGTTTGACAAGCAATGTTTGAAAAGGCGGCCAAACGATCAAACATTGTTTGATAAGCAAAAGTAAGCAAAATTTGTGGCGTGATGTTTTGAAAAAGTTCAAAAACATTTTTTGCTTGACGTAAGCAAAACATGTTGGACGAGCAATGTTTTTGGAAGTGGCCAAACGATCAAACATTGGTGGTCCAACATTTGAGATGTGCTTGTCAAGCAAAATGTTTGACCCTTTGGCCACGTCAAAAAACATTGCTCTTCCAACATTTTTTGTTTTCGTCAAGCAAAAATGTTTTCGAACTTTTTCAAAAACATCATGCCACAAATTTTGTTACTTCTGCTTGTCAAGCAATGTTTTTGACGCGGCCAAACGTTCAAACATTTGTTTTAAAGCAAATTTAAAATGTTGGCCCAACAATGTTTGATCGTTTGGCCAGTGCCTTAGATAGTATTTCAAATGAATGAAGTCGTTTTCATCGGTTTCATCAGAGTATATATCGATAACTTTTTCTGACATTTTCATCTCTTTGAATTAGGAAGCTGTTTACCACTCATTGTCTACACTATTGCCTCATGATCTCACGATGGGCGCGAGAGGACGTTGACTGGTTTGGTTGATGGCTTAAAGATGCGCACGGTGGGCGCCAAATGAAGATGTCGAAATAAGAACTTACAATAAGCGCACGATTGGCGCGTAAGAAGGTGTTATTGATGACTAAAAGTGAGCGCACGATGGGCGCGACTGGAAGATGTCATAAGATGGCTTGGAAAAAGGCACATTGTGCGCAAAGAAATCATGACTTTCTATTGACCGACAGGGACTTAATGAACTTATTATAATGCAACATCAGCATCAAAAACTGAATCGTATTTGTAAGGCTGGTTGGCCACCAAAGAAATTTGTGGTATTATGGTTACTGAGAATCAGATTTATTCCTTAGTAATGATAACAGCATTGATTGGCCAAATACGATCCCAAATACTGCCAACCCTTGTTTATTATTGTGTCCCCCTCTTTCTGTTGTTTTTATTGTGTCTACTCGATGCCACCGACCCCCGGCGTTAACTCGCTTTTTTTCTTCGAAACAAAATACGAAAAATGTCCCCCTGAATAGCCTTTAGGAGATATATATAGCACCTATAGCACTTTCGGATCAGATTGGGTTGAATTAGAAAGGAAAATTTTCCCGAAAATGGTGAGAATGCGAAGTCTATATATAGCCTTGCCAAATGGCCAGAAATCGGCCAAAATCAGGGGTTTTTGAAAACTCGCTTTTTTCTTAAAAAATAAATACCAATTACCCCTCCCTTGAAAAACCTACCAGAAACCCCCAAAATAGCCTCTAGGGGGTAAGTAAAGTCTTTCTTTCAGAAAAACTCGGTTTTGTGGTACAAAATTTTATTTCAAAAACAGCTAAAAAGGTGAGTCTAAGCCTTACCAAATGGCCAAAAATCGGGCAACATAAGGGGTTTTGAAAACTAGTCTTTTTCTTCAAAAATATTTAAAAAAAGTTACCAGAAATCCCCAAAATAGCCTCTAACAGGTGAAAAAAGTCTTTATCTTTCAGAAAAAATCGGTATTGGGGTACAAAATTTTCCACAAAAAATAGCCAAAAAGGTAAGTCTATAGCCATACCGAATTGCCAAAAATCGTGCAAAATAAAGGGTTTTGAAAATTAGTCTTTTTCTTCAAAAGTTTTTATAAAAACAAACCAGAAACCCCCCAAATAGCCTCTAGGGGGTAAATTAAGTCTTTTTTTCATAAAAAACTGGGTTTTGGGGTACAAAATGTTCCCCAAAAAATCGCCTAAAAGGTAAGTCTATAGCCTTAACAAATGGCCAAAAATCGGGCAAAATGAGGGGTTTTGAAAACTCGTCTTTTTCTTCAAAAATATTTATAAAAACCTACCAGAAACCCCCCAAAATAGCCTCTAGGGGCTAAATAAGGTCTTTTTCTTTAAGAAAAAATCGATTTTGGCTCACAAAATTTCCCCCCAAAAATAGCCAAAAAGGTAAGTCTATAGCCTTACCAAATGGCCAAAAATCGGGCAAAATAAGGGGTTTTGAAAAGTAGTCTTTTTCTTCAAAAATATTTATAAAAACCTACCAGAAACCCCCAAATAACCCCTACAGGGTAAATAAAGTCTTTTTCTTTCAGAAAAATCGATTTTGGCTCACAAAATTTTCCTCAAAAAATCGCCAAAAAGATAAGTCTATAGCCTTACCAAATGGCCAAAAATCGGGCAAAATGAGGGGTTTTGAAAACTCGTCTTTTTCTTCAAAATATTTATAAAAACCTACCAGAAACCCCCCAAATAACCCCTACAGGGTAAATAAAGTCTTTTTCTTTCAGAAAAAATCGATTTTGTGTCCCAAAATTTTCCTCAAAAAAAATCGCCAAAAAGATAAGTCTATAGCCTTACCAAATGGCCAAAAATCGGGCAAAATGAGGGGTTTTGAAAACTCGTCTTTTTCTTCAAAAATATTTATAAAACCTACCAAACTAAAAGCTAAAAGTAAGGGTTTTGCTAAGAAAAATTTTTAAAAATTTTAAAAATTTTTCCTAAAATATCTAAAATACCTAAGCACCAAAACGGAAAAGGTTTTTGTTTAAAAAAGTTTTTCTAAAAATTTTCAAAAATTTCCAAAACCACTAACCCAAAATGTCTCAAGGGGTAAAAATTTAAAATTTTCTTAAAAAAATTTCTGAAAATCACCCCAAAAGCTCTGGGCAAAATTTTTTAAAATAGTTTGTTCAAAAAGTATATTTTCAAATATCATCAGTAATAAGTAAGTTCAAAAATGTCAAAAATGTAAAAAATGTCTTCTTAAAAAGTCCAAATACATAAATCCTAATATAAAATTTAATAAAATAGTAAATCTTTAAAATAATAGCAAAAATATTCCAAACATAAAAATAAATAATGAAACGTCTTCAAAAATATTTATACTTACAATACTAATTAAAAAGTCTTAAAACAAAATAATCAAAATAAAATCTATAAATTAACAAAATCACAAAAAGTCCTAAAAATAGTCAAATCAAAAATGCAATATTAAATATTCAAACTACAAAACCAAAATAGCTAAAAATTTAAAAATCTAACAAAAAGCTTACTAATAAATGTAAAAATCATTCAAATATCCAATAGTAAAACTACAAAACAATATCTAAAATTATCTCAAATATCGTAAATATTCAAATCAAAATAAAAATCTAAAAATTCAAAAATTCAACTAATCAAATAAAAAAAATAGTCAAAAATTAAAAAATACATAAAGCAATCGTTCAAATTAATAAAGCAAAAAGTAAAACAAATGAAAAATTGAAATCAAATTCTAAAATGTTTAAAATCTCAAAAATTAAAATCCAAAACCAAATAGCTAACAAATCAATAAAAATCTCAAGATAGCAAAATCAATATAAGTTAAAAACGATTGCAAAATCACACAAAAAGTAATACCTAAAATCTAAAAATCAAATTAAAATATCAAATAAATCAATATTGCAAATCATCAAATAAAACTACTCAAAACAAATCTCAAAATATCAAAAATCTAAAAATATAGACAAGCTCATAAATCAAAGTTAAAATTCAATCAAAAATTATGCTAAAAATAAAATAGTAATTCAAAAATCAATCCAAAATGCAAGTTCTAAATCATCAAAATCATGTAAAAAGTTTTAAAATGCAATACAAACAATACCTTGCAAAGCTAAAAATCTTTTAAAAATTGTCCAAAATAAATCTATAGCAACCAAATGGCAAATGCAAAATGAAAAGTCTAAAGTTCAACAAAAAAGAAAATTCTAAAATAATCTCAAAATCATAAAAGTACAATAAATGCAATTAAAATGTTAAAATTAATCCAGAAAACTTACAAACAAACTTTCAAAAAGTAAGTAAAATCATTCCAACCAAATACTTCTAAAGGGATTAAGTTTTAATATTTAAAAATTTAAATCTAAACGCTCTAATCTAAATGTACTAAACAAAAGCAGGGGTTTTGAAAACTCGTCTTTTCTTCAAAAATATTTATAAAACCTACCAGAAACCCCCAAATAGCCTCTAGGGGCTAAATAAGGTCTTTTCTTTAAGAAAAATCGATTTTGGCTCACAAAATTTTCCCCAAAATAGCCAAAAGGTAAGTCTATAGCCTTACCAAATGGCCAAAAATCGGGCAAAATAAGGGGTTTTGAAAAGTAGTCTTTTCTTCAAAAATATTTATAAAACCTACCAGAAACCCCCAAATAGCCTCTACCAAATGGCCAAAAATCGGGCAAAATAAATAAAGTCTTTTCTTTCAGAAAAAATCGATTTTGTCACAAAATTTTCCCCAAAATAGTCACAAAATTTTCCTCAAAAATTTATAGCCAAAAGGGGTAAGTCTATAGCCTTACCAAATGGCCAAAAATCGGGCAAAATAAGGGGTTTTGAAAACTAGTCTTTTTCTTCAAAAATATTTATAAAAACCTACCAGAAACCCCCCAAATAGCCTCTAGGGGCTAAATAAGGTCTTTTTCTTTAAGAAAAAATCGATTTTGGGTCACAAAATTTTCCCCAAAAATAGCCAAAAAGGTAAGTCTATAGCCTTACCAAATGGCCAAAAATCGGGCAAAATGAGGGGTTTTGAAAACTCGTCTTTTCTTCAAAAATATTTATAAAAACCTACCAGAAACCCCCAAATAGCCTCTAGGGGGTAAATAAGGTCTTTTTCTTTAAGAAAAAATCGATTTTGGCTCACAAAATTTTCCCCAAAATAGCCAAAAAGGTAAGTCTATAGCCTTACCAAATGGCCAAAAATCCGGCAAAATAAGGGGTTTTGAAAAGTAGTCTTTTTCTTCAAAAATATTTATAAAATCCTACCGAAAACCCCCCAAATAGCCCCTAGAGGGTAAATAAAGTCCTTTTCTTTCAGAAAAAATCGATTTTGGGTCACAAAATTGTCCCCCAAAAATAGTCAAAAAGGTAAGTCTATAGCCTTACCAAATGGCCAAAAATCGGGCAAAATAAGGGGTTTTGAAAACCCGTCTTTTTCTTCAAAAATATTTATAAAAACCTACCAGAAACCCCCCAAAATAGCCTCTAGGGGCTAAATAAGGTCTTTTTCTTGAAGAAAAAATCGATTTCTGCTCACAAAATATTCCCCAAAAAATAGCCAAAAAGATAAGTCTATAGCCTTACCAAATGGCCAAAAATCGAGCAAAATGAGGGGTTTTGAAAACTCGTCTTTTTCTTCAAAAATATTTATAAAAACATACCAGAAACCCCCCAAAATAGCCTCTAGGGGGTAAATAAGGTCTTTTCTTTAAGAAAAAATCGATTTTGGGTCACAAAATTTTCCCCAAAATAGCCAAAAAGGTAAGTCTATAGCCTTACCAAATGGCCAAAAATCGGGCAAAATAAGGGGTTTTGAAAACTCGTCTTTTTCTTCAAAAATATTTATAAAAACCTACCAGAAACCCCCAAATAGCCTCTAGGGGTAAATAAGTCTTTTTCTTTAAAAAAAATCGATTTTGGGGTCACAAAATTTTCCCCAAAAATAGCCAAAAGGTAAGTCTATAGCCTTACCAAATGGCCAAAAATCGGGCAAAATAAGGGGTTTTGAAAACTCGTCTTTTTCTTCAAAAATATTTATAAAAACATACCAGAAACCCCCCAAATAGCCTCTAGGGGCTAAATAAGGTCTTTTTCTTTAAGAAAAAATCGATTTCAGCTCACAAAATATTCCCCAAAAAATAGCCAAAAAGGTGAGTCTATAGCCTTACCAAATGGCCAAAAATCGGGCAAAATAAGGGGTTTTGAAAAGTAGTCTTTTTCTTCAAAAATATTTATAACATCCTACCAAAAACCCCCCAAATAGCCCCTAGAGGGTAAATAAAGTCCTTTTCTTTCAGAAAAAATCGATTTTGGGTCACAAAATTGTCCCCCAAAAATAATCAAAAAGGTAAGTCTATAGCCTTACCAAATGGCCAAAAATCGGGCAAAATAAGGGGTTTTGAAAACCCGTCTTTTTCTTCAAAAATATTTATAAAAACCTACCAGAAACCCCCCAAAATAGCCTCTAGGGGCTAAATAAGGTCTTTTTCTTTAAGAAAAAATCGATTTTGGCTCACAAAATTTTCCCCAAAATAGCCAAAAAGGTAAGTCTATAGCCTTACCAAATGGCCAAAAATCGGGCAAAATAAGGGGTTTTGAAAAGTAGTCTTTTTCTTCAAAAATATTTATAAAAACCTACCAGAAACCCCCCAAATAGCCCCTAGAGGGTAAATAAAGTCCTTTTCTTTCAGAAAAAATCGATTTTGGGTCACAAAATTTTCCCCAAAAATAGTCAAAAGGTAAGTCTATAGCCTTACCAAATGGCCAAAAATCGGGCAAAATAAGGGTTTTGAAAACTCGTCTTTTCTTCAAAATATTTATAAAACCTACCAGAAACCCCCAAATAGCCTCTAGGGGCTAAATAAGGTCTTTTCTTTAAGAAAAATCGATTTTGGCTCACAAAATATTCCCCAAAAAATAGCCAAAAAGGTAAGTCTATAGCCTTACCAAATGGCCAAAAATCGGGCAAAATAAGGGGTTTTGAAAACTCGTCTTTTTCTTCAAAAATATTTATAAAAACCTACCAGAAACCCCCCAAATAGCCTCTAGGGGCTAAATAAGGTCTTTTTCTTTAAGAAAAAATCGATTTTGGCTCACAAAATATTCCCCAAAAAATAGCCAAAAAGGTAAGTCTATAGCCTTACCAAATGGCCAAAAATCGGGCAAAATAAGGGGTTTTGAAAACTCGTCTTTTTCTTCAAAAATATTTATAAAAACCTACCAGAAACCCCCCAAATAGCCTCTAGGGGCTAAATAAGGTCTTTTTCTTTAAGAAAAAATCGATTTCGGCTCACAAAATATTCCCCAAAAAATCGCCTAAAAGGTAAGTCTATAGCCTTACCAAATGGCCAAAAATCGGGCAAAATAAGGGTTTTGAAAACTCGTCTTTTCTTCAAAAATATTTATAAAACCTACCAAAAACCCCCAAATAGCCTCTAGAGGGTAAATAAAGTCCTTTTCTTTCAGAAAAATCGATTTTGGGTCACAAAATTTTCCCCAAAAATAGTGAAAAGGTAAGTCTATAGCCTTACCAAATGGCCAAAAATCGGGCAAAATAAGGGTTTTGAAAACTCGTCTTTTCTTCAAAAATATTTATAAAACCTACCAGAAACCCCCAAATAGCCTCTAGGGGCTAAATAAGGTCTTTTCTTTAAGAAAAATCGATTTTGGCTCACAAAATATTCCCCAAAAATAGCCAAAAGGTAAGTCTATAGCCTTACCAAATGGCCAAAAATCGGGCAAAATAAGGGTTTTGAAAACTCGTCTTTTCTTCAAAATATTTATAAAACCTACCAGAAACCCCCAAATAGCCTCTAGGGGCTAAATAAGGTCTTTTCTTTAAGAAAAATCGATTTTGGCTCACAAAATATTCCCCAAAAATCGCCAAAAGGTAAGTCTATAGCCTTACCAAATGGCCAAAAATCGGGCAAAATAAGGGGTTTTGAAAACTCGTCTTTTCTTCAAAATATTTATAAAACCTACCAGAAACCCCCCAAATAGCCTCTAGGGGCTAAATAAGGTCTTTTTCTTTAAGAAAAATTGATTTCGGCTCACAAAATATTCCCCAAAAATAGCCAAAAAGGTAAGTCTATAGCCTTACCAAATGGCCAAAAATCGGGCAAAATAAGGGGTTTTGAAAACTCGTCTTTTCTTCAAAAATATTTATAAAAACCTACCAAAAACCCCCCAAATAGCCCCTAGAGGGTAAATAAAGTCCTTTTCTTTCAGAAAAAATCGATTTTGGGTCACAAAATTGTCCCCCAAAAATAGTCAAAAAGGTAAGTCTATAGCCTTACCAAATGGCCAAAAATCGGGCAAAATAAGGGGTTTTGAAAACTCGTCTTTTTCTTCAAAAATATTTATAAAAACCTACCAGAAACCCCCCAAAATAGCCTCTAGGGGCTAAATAAGGTCTTTTTCTTTAAGAAAAATCGATTTTGGCTCACAAAATATTTCCCAAAAATAGTCAAAAGGTAAGTCTATAGCCTTACCAAATGGCCAAAAATCGGGCAAAATAAGGGTTTTGAAAAGTAGTCTTTTTCTTCAAAAATATTTATAAAAACCTTCCAAAAACCCCCCAAATAGCCCCTAGAGGGTAAATAAAGTCCTTTTCTTTCAGAAAAAATCGATTTTGGGTCACAAAATTGTCCCCCAAAAATAGTCAAAAAGGTAAGTCTATAGCCTTACCAAATGGCCAAAAATCGGGCAAAATAAGGGGTTTTGAAAACTCGTCTTTTTCTTCAAAAATATTTATAAAACCTACCAGAAACCCCCCAAAATAGCCTCTATAGGCTAAATAAGGTCTTTTTCTTTAAGAAAAAATCGGATTCGGCTCACAAAATATTCCCCAAAAAATAGCCAAAAAGGTAAGTCTATAGCCTTACCAAATGGCCAAAAATCGGGCAAAATCAGGGGTTTTGAAAAGTAGTCTTTTTCTTCAAAAATATTTATAAAAACCTACCAGAAACCCCCCAAATAGCCCCTACAGGGTAAATAAAGTCTTTTTTTTTCAGAAAAATCGATTTTGTGTCCCAAAATTTTCCTCCAAAAATCGCCAAAAAGATAAGTCTATAGCCTTACCAAATGGCCAAAAATCGGGCAAAATGATGGGTTTTGAAAACTCGTCTTTTTCTTCAAAAATATTTATAAAAACATACCAGAAACCCCCCAAATAGCCTCTAGGGGGTAAATAAGGTCTTTTCTTTAAGAAAAAATCGATTTCGGGTCACAAAATTTTCCCCCAAAAATAGTCAAAAAGGTAAGTCTATAGCCTTATCAAATTGCAAAAAATTGTGCAAAATCAGGGTCTTGAAAACTAATCTTTTCTTCAAAATATTTATAAAACAAACCAGAAACCCCCAAATAGCCTCTAGGGGGTAAATTAAGTCTTTTTTTCAGAAAAATCGATTTTGGGTCACAAAATGTTCCCCAAAAAATCGCCTAAAAGGTAAGTCTATAGCCTCACCAAATGGCCAAAAATCAGGCAAAATCAGGGGTTTTGAAAAGTAGTCTTTTTCTTCAAAAATATTTATAAAAACCTACCAAAAACCCCCCAAATAGCCTCTAAGGGCTAAATAGGGTCTTTTCTTTAAGAAAAAATCGATTTCAGCTCACAAAATATTCCCCAAAAAATAGCCAAAAAGGTGAGTCTATAGCCTTACCAAATGGCCAAAAATCGGGCAAAATGAGGGGTTTTGAAAACTCGTCTTTTTCTTCAAAAATATTTATAAAAATCTACCAGAAACCCCCCAAATAGCCTCTAGGGGCTAAATAAGGTCGTTTTCTTTAAGAAAAAATAGATTTCGGCTCACAAAATATTCCCCCAAAAATAGCCAAAAAGGTAAGTCTATAGCCTTACCAAATGGCCAAAAATCGGGCAAAATAAGGGGTTTTGAAAGGTAGTCTTTTTCTTAAAAAATATTTATAAAAACCTACCAGAAACCCCCCAAATAGCCCCTACAGGGTAAATAAAGTCTTTTTCTTTCAAAAAAAATCAATTTTTTGTCCCAAAATTTCCTCCAAAAATCGCCAAAAAGATAAGTCTATAGCCTTACCAGATGGCCAAAAATCGGGCAAAATGAGGGGTTTTGAAAACTGGTCTTTTTCTTCAAAAATTTTTATAAAAACCTACCAGAAACCCCCAAATAGCCTCTAGGGGTAAATAAGGTCTTTTCTTTAAGAAAAATCGATTTTGGCTCACAAAATTTTCCCCAAAATAGCCAAAAAGGTAAGTCTATAGCCTTACCAAATGGCCAAAAATCGGGCAAAATGAGGGGTTTTGAAAACTCGTCTTTTTCTTCAAAAATATTTATAAAATCCTACCAGAAACCCCCCAAATAGCCTCTAGGGGCTAAATAAGGTCTTTTTCTTTAAGAAAAAATTGATTTCGGCTCACAAAATATTCCCCAAAAATAGCCAAAAGGTAAGTCTATAGCCTTACCAAATGGCCAAAAATCGGGCAAAATAAGGGGTTTTGAAAACTCGTCTTTTTCCTCAAAAATATTTATAAAAACCTACCAGAAACCCCCCAAATAGCCTCTAGGGGCTAAATAAGGTCTTTTTCTTTAAGAAAAAATTGATTTCGGCTCACAAAATATTCCCCAAAAAATCGCCTAAAAGGTAAGTCTATAGCCTTACCAAATGGCCAAAAATCGGGCAAAATAAGGGGTTTTGAAAACTCGTCTTTTTCTTCAAAAATATTTATAAAACCGTACCAAAAACCCCCCAAATAGCCCCTAGAGGGTAAATAAAGTCCTTTTCTTTCAGAAAAACTAGATTTTGGGTCACAAAATTGTCCCCCAAAAATAGTCAAAAAGGTAAGTCTATAGCCTTACCAAATGGCCAAAAATCGGGCAAAATAAGGGGTTTTGAAAACTCGTCTTTTTCTTCAAAAATATTTATAAAAACATACCAGAAACCCCCCAAATAGCCTCTAGGGGCTAAATAAGGTCTTTTTCTTTGAGAAAAATCGATTTCAGCTCACAAAATATTTCCCAAAAATAGCCAAAAGGTAAGTCTATAGCCTTACCAAATGGCCAAAAATCGGGCAAAATAAGGGTTTTGAAAACTCGTCTTTTCTTCAAAAATATTTATAAAACATACCAGAAACCCCCAAATAGCCTCTAGGGGCTAAATAAAGTCCTTTTCTTTAAGAAAAATCGATTTCGGCTCACAAAATATTTCCCAAAAAATAGCCAAAAGGTAAGTCTATAGCCTTACCAAATGGCCAAAAATCGGCAAAATAAGGGTTTTGAAAAGTAGTCTTTTCTTCAAAAATATTTATAAAACCTACCAAAACCCCCAAATAGCCCCTAGAGGGTAAATAAAGTCCTTTTCTTTCAGAAAAAAATCGATTTTGGGTCACAAAATTGTCCCCCAAAAATAGTCAAAAAGGTAAGTCTATAGCCTTACCAAATGGCCAAAAATCGGGCAAAATGAGGGGTTTTGAAAACTCGTCTTTTTCTTCAAAAATATTTATAAAAACATACCAGAAACCCCCCAAATAGCCTCTAGGGGCTAAATAAAGTCCTTTTCTTTAAGAAAAAATCGATTTCGGCTCACAAAATATTTCCCAAAAAATAGCCAAAAAGGTAAGTCTATAGCCTCACCAAATGGCCAAAAATCGGGCAAAATAAGGGGTTTTGAAAAGTAGTCTTTTTCTTCAAAAATATTTATAAAAACCTACCAAAAACCCCCCAAATAGCCCCTAGAGGGTAAATAAAGTCCTTTTCTTTCAGAAAAAATCGATTTTGGGTCACAAAATTGTCCCCCAAAAATAGTCAAAAAGGTAAGTCTATAGCCTTACCAAATGGCCAAAAATCGGGCAAAATAAGGGTTTTGAAAACTCGTCTTTTTCTTCAAAAATATTTATAAAAACCTACCAGAAACCCCCCAAAATAGCCTCTAGGGGCTAAATAAGGTCTTTTTCTTTAAGAAAAAATCGATTTCGGCTCACAAAATATTACCCAAAAATAGCCAAAAAGGTAAGTCTATAGCCTTACCAAATGGCCAAAAATCGGGCAAAATAAGGGGTTTTGAAAAGTAGTCTTTTTCTTCAAAAATATTTATAAAAACCTACCAGAAACCCCCCAAATAGCCTCTACAGGGTAAATAAAGTCTTTTTTTTCAGAAAAAATCGATTTTGTGTCCCAAAATTTTCCTCAAAAATCGCCAAAAAGATAAGTCTATAGCCTTACCAAATGGCCAAAAATCGGGCAAAATGAGGGGTTTTGAAAACTCGTCTTTTTCTTCAAAAATATTTATAAAAACCTACCAGAAACCCCCAAAATAGCCTCTAGGGGGTAAATAAGGTCTTTTTCTTTAAGAAAAAATCGATTTTGGCTCACAAAATTTTCCCCAAAATAGCCAAAAAGGTAAGTCTATAGCCTTACCAAATGGCCAAAAATCGGGCAAAATGAGGGGTTTTGAAAACTCGTCTTTTTCTTCAAAAATATTTATAAAATCCTACCAGAAACCCCCCAAAATAGCCTCTCGGGGCTAAATAAAGTCCTTTTCTTTCAGAAAAAATCGATTTTGGGTCACAAAATTGTCCCCCAAAAATAGTCAAAAAGGTAAGTCTATAGCCTTACCAAATGGCCAAAAATCGGGCAAAATAAGGGGTTTTGAAAACTCGTCTTTTTCTTCAAAAATATTTATAAAAACCTACCAAAAACCCCCCAAATAGCCCCTAGAGGGTAAATAAAGTCCTTTTCTTTCAGAAAAACTAGATTTTGGGTCACAAAATTGTCCCCCAAAAATAGTCAAAAAGGTAAGTCTATAGCCTTACCAAATGGCCAAAAATCGGGCAAAATAAGGGGTTTTGAAAACTCGTCTTTTTCTTCAAAAATATTTATAAAAACATACCAGAAACCCCCCAAATAGCCTCTAGGGGCTAAATAAGGTCTTTTTCTTTAAGAAAAAATCGATTTCGGCTCACAAAATATTTCCCAAAAAATAGCCAAAAAGGTAAGTCTATAGCCTTACCAAATGGCCAAAAATCGGGCAAAATAAGGGGTTTTGAAAAGTAGTCTTTTTCTTCAAAAATATTTATAAAAACCTACCAAAAACCCCCCAAATAGCCCCTAGAGGGTAAATAAAGTCCTTTTCTTTCAGAAAAAATCGATTTCGGCTCACAAAATATTTCCCAAAAATAGTCAAAAAGGTAAGTCTATAGCCTTACCAAATGGCCAAAAATCGGGCAAAATAAGGGGTTTTGAAAAATCGTCTTTTTCTTAAAAAATATTTATAAAAACCTACCAGAAACCCCCCAAATAGCCCCTACAGGGTAAATAAAGTCTTTTTCTTTCAGAAAAAATCAATTTTTGTCCCAAAATTTTCCTCCAAAATAGCCAAAAGATAAGTCTATAGCCTTACCAAATGGCCAAAAATCGGGCAAAATAAGGGGTTTTGAAAACTCGTCTTTTTCTTCAAAAATATTTATAAAAACCTACCAGAAACCCCCCAAATAGCCTCTAGGGGGTAAATAAGGTCTTTTTCTTTAAGAAAAAATCGATTTTGGCTCACAAAATTTTCCCCAAAATAGCCAAAAAGGTAAGTCTATAGCCTTACCAAATGGCCAAAAATCGGGCAAAATGAGGGTTTTGAAAACTCGTCTTTTTCTTCAAAAATATTTATAAAATCCTACCAGAAACCCCCCAAATAGCCTCTAGGGGCTAAATAAGGTCTTTTTCTTTAAGAAAAAATTGATTTCGGCTCACAAAATATTCCCCAAAAAATAGCCAAAAAGGTAAGTCTATAGCCTTACCAAATGGCCAAAAATCGGGCAAAATAAGGGTTTTGAAAACTCGTCTTTTCTTCAAAAATATTTATAAAACATACCAGAAACCCCCAAATAGCCTCTAGGGGTAAATAAGGTCTTTTCTTTAAGAAAAAATCGATTTCGGGTCACAAAATTTTCCCCCAAAAATAGTCAAAAAGGTAAGTCTATAGCCTTATCAAATTGCAAAAAATTGTGCAAAATCAGGGGTCTTGAAAACTAATCTTTTTCTTCAAAAGTTTTTATAAAAACAAACCAGAAACCCCCCAAATAGCCTCTAGGGGGTAAATTAAGTCTTTTTTTCATAAAAAAAACTGGGTTTTGGGGTACAAAATGTTCCCCAAAAAATCGCCTAAAAGGTAAGTCTATAGCCTCACCAAATGGCCAAAAATCAGGCAAAATAAGGGGTTTTGAAAAGTAGTCTTTTTCTTCAAAAATATTTATAAAAACCTACCAAAAACCCCCCAAATAGCCCCTAGAGGGTAAATAAAGTCCTTTTCTTTCAGAAAAAATCGATTTCGGCTCACAAAGTATTTCCCCAAAAATAGTCAAAAAGGTAAGTCTATAGCCTTACCAAATGGCCAAAAATCGGGCAAAATAAGGGGTTTTGAAAAGTAGTCTTTTTCTTCAAAAATATTTATAAAAACCTACCAAAAACCCCCCAAATAGCCTCTAAGGGCTAAATAGGGTCTTTTTCTTTAAGAAAAAATCGATTTCAGCTCACAAAATATTCCCCAAAAAATAGTCAAAAAGGTAAGTCTATAGCCTTACCAAATGGCCAAAAATCGGGCAAAATGAGGGGTTTTGAAAACTCGTCTTTTTCTTCAAAAATATTTATAAAAATCTACCAGAAACCCCCCAAATAGCCTCTAGGGGCTAAATAAGGTCGTTTTCTTTAAGAAAAAATCGATTTCAGCTCACAAAATATTCCCCAAAAAATAGTCAAAAAGGTAAGTCTATAGCCTTACCAAATGGCCAAAAATCGGGCAAAATGAGGGGTTTTGAAAACTCGTCTTTTTCTTCAAAAATATTTATAAAAATCTACCAGAAACCCCCCAAATAGCCTCTAGGGGCTAAATAAGGTCGTTTTCTTTAAGAAAAAATAGATTTCGGCTCACAAAATATTCCCCCAAAAATAGCCAAAAAGGTAAGTCTATAGCCTTACCAAATGGCCAAAAATCGGGCAAAATAAGGGGTTTTGAAAGGTAGTCTTTTTCTTAAAAAATATTTATAAAAACCTACCAGAAACCCCCCAAATAGCCCCTACAGGGTAAATAAAGTCTTTTTCTTTCAGAAAAAATCAATTTTTTGTCCCAAAATTTTCCTCCAAAAATCGCCAAAAAGATAAGTCTATAGCCTTACCAAATGGCCAAAAATCGGGCAAAATGAGGGGTTTTGAAAACTCGTCTTTTTCTTCAAAAATATTTATAAAAACCTACCAGAAACCCCCAAATAGCCTCTAGGGGGTAAATAAGGTCTTTTTCTTTAAGAAAAAATCGATTTTGGCTCACAAAATTTTCCCCAAAATAGCCAAAAAGGTAAGTCTATAGCCTTACCAAATGGCCAAAAATCGGGCAAAATGAGGGGTTTTGAAAACTCGTCTTTTTCTTCAAAAATATTTATAAAATCCTACCAGAAACCCCCCAAATAGCCTCTAGGGGCTAAATAAGGTCTTTTTCTTTAAGAAAAAATTGATTTCGGCTCACAAAATATTCCCCAAAAAATAGCCAAAAAGGTAAGTCTATAGCCTTACCAAATGGCCAAAAATCGGGCAAAATAAGGGGTTTTGAAAACTCGTCTTTTTCTTCAAAAATATTTATAAAAACATACCAGAAACCCCCCAAATAGCCTCTAGGGGCTAAATAAGGTCTTTTTCTTTAAGAAAAGATCGATTTCGGCTCACAAAATATTTCCCAAAAAATAGCCAAAAAGGTAAGTCTATAGCCTTACCAAATGGCCAAAAATCGGGCAAAATAAGGGGTTTTGAAAAGTATTCTTTTTCTTCAAAAATATTTATAAAAACCTACCAAAAACCCCCCAAATAGCCCCTAGAGGGTAAATAAAGTCCTTTTCTTTCAGAAAAAATCGATTTTGGGTCACAAAATTGTCCCCCAAAAATAGTCAAAAAGGTAAGTCTATAGCCTTACCAAATGGCCAAAAATCGGGCAAAATAAGGGGTTTTGAAAACTCGTCTTTTTCTTCAAAAATATTTATAAAAACCAACCAGAAACCCCCCAAATAGCCTCTAGTGGGTAAATAAGGTTTTTTTCTTTCACAAAAAAAAACGATTTTGGGGTGCAAAATTTTCCTCCAAAAATCGCCAAAAAGGTAAGTCTATAGCCTTACCAAATGGCCAAAAATCAGGCAAAATGAGAGGTTTTGAAAACTCGTCTTTTTCTTCAAATATATTTAAAAAAACCTACCAGAAACCCCCCAAAAAGCCTCTAGGGGGTAAATAATGTCTTTTTGTTCAAGAAAGAATCGATTTCGGGTCACAAAATTTTCCCCCAAATATAGTCAAAAAGGTAAGTCATATAGCCTTACCAAATAGGCAAAAATAGGGAAAAATAAGGGGTTTTGAAAAGTAGTCTTTTTCTTCAAAAATATTTATAAAAACCAACCAGAAACCCCCCAAATAGCCTCTAGGGGGTAAATAAGGATTTTTCTTTCACAAAAAAAACTATTTTGGGGTGCAAAAAATCGATTTTGTGTCCCAAAATTTTCCTCCAAAAATCGCCAAAAAGATAAGTCTATAGCCTTAATTTTTTAAGGCTATAGACTTATCTTTAAAAATCGATTTTGGGTCACAAAATTGTCCCCCAAAAATAGTCAAAAAGGTAAGTCTATAGCCTTACCAAATGGCCAAAAGTCGGGCAAAATAAGGGGTTTTGAAAACTCGTCTTTTTCTTCAAAAATATTTATAAAAACATACCAGAAACCTCCCAAATAGCCTCTAGGGGCTAAATAAGGTCTTTTTCTTCAAGAAAAAATCGATTTCGGCTCACAAAATATTTCCCAAAAAATAGCCAAAAAGGTAAGTCTATAGCCTTACCAAATGGCCGAAAATCGGGCAAAATAAAGGGGTTTTGAAAAGTAGTCTTTTTCTTCAAAAATATTTATAAAACCTACCAAAAACCCCCCAAATAGCCCCTAAAGGGTAAATAAAGTCCTTTTCTTCACAAAAAACGATTTTGGGGTGCTTTCAGAAAAATCTTTCAGAAAAATCGATTTTGGGTCACCAAATGGCCAAAAATCGGGCAAAATAAGGGTTTTGAAAACTCGTCTTTTCTTCAAAAATATTTATAAAACCTACCAGAAACCCCCAAAATAGCCTCTAGGGGCTAAATAAGGTCTTTTCTTTAAGAAAAATCGATTTCAGCTCACAAAATATTCCCCAAAAATAGCCAAAAGGTAAGTCTATAGCCTTACCAAATGGCCAAAAATCGGGCAAAATAAGGGTTTTGAAAAGTAGTCTTTTCTTCAAAATATTTATAAAAACCTACCAAAAACCCCCCAAATAGCCCCTAAAGGGTAAATAAAGTCCTTTGCTTTCAGAAAAAATCGATTTTGGGTCACCAAATGGCCAAAAATCGGGCAAAATAAGGGGTTTTGAAAACTCGTCTTTTTCTTCAAAAATATTTATAAAAACCTACCAAAAACCCCCCAAATAGCCCCTAAAGGGTAAATAAAGTCCTTTGCTTTCAGAAAAAATCGATTTTGGGTCACCAAATGGCCAAAAATCGGGCAAAATAAGGGGTTTTGAAAACTCGTCTTTTTCTTCAAAAATATTTATAAAAACATACCAGAAACCTCCCAAATAGCCTCTAGGGGCTAAATAAGGTCTTCTTCTTTAAGAAAAAATCGATTTCGGCTCACAAAATATTTCCCAAAAAATAGCCAAAAAGGTAAGTCTATAGCCTTACCAAATGGCCAAAAATCGGGCAAAATAAGGGGTTTTGAAAAGTAGTCTTTTTCTTCAAAAATATTTATAAAAACCTACCAGAAACCCCCCCCAAAATAGCCTCTAGGGGCTAAATAAGGTCTTTTTCTTTAAGAAAAAATCGATTTCGGCTCACAAAATATTCCCCAAAAAATAGCCAAAAAGGTAAGTCTATAGCCTTACCAAATGGCCAAAAATAGGGCAAAATAAGGGGTTTTGAAAAGTAGTCTTTTTCTTCAAAAATATTTATCAAAACCAACCAGAAACCCCCCAAATAGCCTCTAGGGGGTAAATAAGGATTTTTTCTTTCACAAAAAAAACTATTTTGGGGTGCAAAAAATCGATTTTGTGTCCCAAAATTTTCCTCCAAAAATCGCCAAAAAGATAAGTCTATAGCCTTAATTTTTTAAGGCTATAGACTTATCTTTAAAAATCGATTTTGGGTCACAAAATTGTCCCCCAAAAATAGTCAAAAAGGTAAGTCTATAGCCTTACCAAATGGCCAAAAGTCGGGCAAAATAAGGGGTTTTGAAAACTCGTCTTTTTCTTCAAAAATATTTATAAAAACATACCAGAAACCCCCCAAATAGCCTCTAGGGGCTAAATAAGGTCTTTTTCTTTAAGAAAAAATTGATTTCGGCTCACAAAATATTTCCCAAAAAATAGCCAAAAAGGTAAGTCTATAGCCTTACCAAATGGCCAAAAATCGGGCAAAATAAGGGTTTTGAAAACTCGTCTTTTCTTAAAAATATTTATAAAACCTACCAAAACCCCCAAAATAGCCCTAAAGGGTAAATAAAGTCCTTTTCTTTCAGAAAAAATCGATTTTGGGTCACCAAATGGCCAAAAATCGGGCAAAATAAGGGGTTTTGAAAACTCGTCTTTTTCTTCAAAAATATTTATAAAAACCTACCAGAAACCCCCCCAAAATAGCCTCTAGGGGCTAAATAAGGTCTTTTTCTTTAAGAAAAAATCGATTTCGGCTCACAAAATATTCCCCAAAAAATAGCCAAAAAGGTAAGTCTATAGCCTTACCAAATGGCCAAAAATAGGGCAAAATAAGGGGTTTTGAAAAGTAGTCTTTTCTTCAAAAATATTTATAAAAACCTACCAGAAACCCCCCAAATAGCCTCTAGGGGCTAAATAAGGTCTTTTTCTTTAAGAAAAAATCGATTTTGGCTCACAAAATATTCCCCAAAAAATAGCCAAAAAGGTAAGTCTATAGCCTTACCAAATGGCCAAAAATCGGGCAAAATTAGGGGTTTTGAAAACTCGTCTTTTTCTTCAAAAATATTTATAAAAACATACCAGAAACCCCCAAAATAGCCTCTAGGGGGTACATAAGGTCTTTTCTTTAAGAAAAAATCGATTTCGGGTCACAAAATTTTCCCCCAAAAATAGTCAAAAAGGTAAGTCTATAGCCTTATCAAATTGCAAAAAATTGTGCAAAATCAGGGGTCTTGAAAACTAATCTTTTTCTTCAAAAGTTTTAATAAAAACAATCCAGAAACCCCCCAAATAGCCTCTAGGGGGTAAATTAAGTCTTTTTTTCATAAAAAAACTGGGTTTTGGGTACAAAATGTTCCCCAAAAAATCGCCTAAAAGGTAAGTCTATAGCCTTACCAAATGGCCAAAAATCGGGCAAAATGAGGGGTTTTGAAAACTCGTCTTTTTCTTCAAAAATATTTATAAAAATCTACCAGAAACCCCCCAAATAGCCTCTAGGGGCTAAATAAGGTCGTTTTCTTTAAGAAAAAATAGATTTCGGCTCACAAAATATTCCCCCAAAAATAGCCAAAAAGGTAAGTCTATAGCCTTTCCAAATGGCCAAAAATCGGGCAAAATAAGGGGTTTTGAAAAGTAGTCTTTTTCTTAAAAAACATTTTTAAAAACCTACCAGAAACCCCCCAAATAGCCCCTACAGGGTAAATAAGGTCTTTTTCTTTAAGAAAAAATCGATTTTGGCTCACAAAATTTTCCCCAAAATAGCCAAAAAGGTAAGTCTATAGCCTTACCAAATGGCCAAAAATCGGGCAAAATGAGGGGTTTTGAAAACTCGTCTTTTTCTTCAAAAATATTTATAAAAACATACCAGAAACCTCCCAAATAGCCTCTAGGGGCTAAATAAGGTCTTTTTCTTCAAGAAAAAATCGATTTCGGCTCACAAAATATTTCCCAAAAAATAGCCAAAAAGGTAAGTCTATAGCCTTACCAAATGGCCGAAAATCGGGCAAAATAAAGGGGTTTTGAAAAGTAGTCTTTTTCTTCAAAAATATTTATAAAATCCTACCAGAAACCCCCCAAAATAGCCTCTAGGGGCTAAATAAGGTCTTTTTCTTTAAGAAAAAATCGATTTTGGCTCACAAAAATTTCCCTCAAAAATAGCCAAAAAGGTAAGTCTATAGCCTTACCAAATGGCCAAAAATCGGGCAAAATAAGGGGTTTTGAAAAGTAGTCTTTTTCTTCAAAAATATTTATAAAAACCTTCCAAAAACCCCCCAAATAGCCCCTAGTAGGTAAATAAAGTCCTTTTCTTTCAGAAAAAATCGATTTTGGGTCACAAAATTGTCCCCCAAAAATAGTCAAAATGGTAAGTCTATAGCCTTACCAAATGGCAAAAAATCGGGCAAAATAAGGGGTTTTGAAAACTCGTCTTTTTCTTCAAAAATATTTATAAAAACCTACCAGAAACCCCCCAAATAGCAACTAGAGGCTAAATAAGGTCTTTTTCTTTAAGAAAAAATTGATTTCGGCTCACAAAATATTTCCCGAAAAATAGCCAAAAAGGTAAGTCTATAGCCTTACCAAATGGCCAAAAATCGGGCAAATATGGGGTTTTGAAAACTCGTCTTTTTCCTCAAAAATATTTATAAAAACCTACCAGAAGCCCCCCAAATAGCCTCTAGGGGCTAAATAAGGTCTTTTTCTTTAAGAAAAAATCGATTTCGGTTCACAAAATATTCCCCAAAAAATCGCCTAAAAGGTAAGTCTATAGCCTTACCAAATGGCCAAAAATCGGGCAAAATAAGGGGTTTTGAAAACTCGTCTTTTTCTTCAAAAATATTTATAAAAACGTACCAAAAACCCCCCAAATAGCCCCTAGAGGGTAAATAAAGTCCTTTTCTTTCAGAAAAACTAGATTTTGGGTCACAAAATTGTCCCCCAAAAATAGCCTTGCCTTTTTGCCTAAAAATAGGCGATTTTTGAGGGATTTTTTTCATAAATTTTATTGGCTCAGGTGCTTTATTTGACCACTTAGACCCCGAAAAAATGGTCTATTAATGCCTTAGAGTCCTATTTTGACTATTTGGAGCATTTCGGAAACCTTCGATTTTAGGTGATTTTTGGCCATTTTGCCTTAGTATAGCCTTGCCTTTTTGCCTAAAAATAGGCGATTTTTCAGGGATTTTTTTCTTTATTTTTATGGACTCAGGTGCTTTATTTGACCTCTTAGACCCCGTAGAAATGGTCTATTAATGCCTTAGAGTCCTATTTTGACTATTTGGAGCATTTCGGAAACCTTCGATTTTAGGTGATTTTTGGCCATTTTGCCTTAGTATAGCCTTGCCTTTTTGCCTAAAAATAGGCGATTTTTCAGGGATTTTTTTCTTTATTTTTATGGACTCAGGTGCTTTATTTGACCTCTTAGACCCCGTAGAAATGGTCTATTAATGCCTTTAAGCCCTATTTTGACTATTTGGAGCATTTCGGAAACCCTCGATTTTAAGCGATTTTAGGCCATTTTGCCTTAGTATAGCCTTGCCTTTATGCCTAAAAATAGGCGATTTTTGAGGGATTTTTTTCATAAATTTTATTGGCTCAGGTGCTTTATTTGACCTCTTAGACCCCGTAGAAATGGTCTATTAATGCCTTAGAGTCCTATTTTGACTATTTGGAGCATTTCGGAAACCCTCGATTTTAGGCGATTTCTGGCCATTTTGCCTTAGTATAGCCTTGCCTTTTTGCCTAAAAATAGGCGATTTTTGAGGGATTTTTTTCATAAATTTTATTGGCTCAGGTGCTTTATTTGTCCACTTAGACCCCGAATAAAAGGGCTATTAATGCCTTAGAGTCCTATTTTGACTATTTGGAGCATTTCGGAAACCCTCGATTTTAGGCGATTTTTGGCCATTTTGCCTTAGTATAGCCTTGCCTTTTTGCCTTAAAATAGGCGATTTTTTTCATTATTTTTATGGGCTCAGGTGCTTCATTTGACTCCTTAGGCCCCGAAGAAATGGTCTATTAATGCCTTAGAGTCCTATTTTGACTATTTGGAGCATTTCGGAAACCCTCGATTTTAGGCGATTTTTGGCCATTTTACCTTAAAGCCTTGCCTTTTTCCCTAAAAATAGGCGATTTTCGAGGGTTTTTTTTCTTTATTTTTATGGAATCAGGTGCTTTATTTGACCCCTTAGACCCCGTAAAATGGTCTATTAATGCCCTAGGGGTCATATTTTATCTATTTGGAGCATTTAGGAAACCCTCCATTTTAGGCGATTTTTGGCCATTTTGCCTTAGTATAGCCTTGCCTTTATGCCTAAAAATAGGCGATTCTTGAGGGATTTTTTTGTTTATTTTTATGGGATCAGGTGCTTTATTTGACACCTTAGACCCCGTAAAAATGGTCTATTAATGCCCTAGGGGTCATATTTTATCTATTTGGAGCATTTAGGAAACCCTCCATTTTAGGCGATTTTTGGCCATTTTGCCTTAGTATAGCCTTGCCTTTATGCCTAAAAATAGGCGATTCTTGAGGGATTTTTTTGTTTATTTTTATGGGATCAGGTGCTTTATTTGACCCCTTAGACCCCGTAGAAATGGTCTATAAATGCCCTAGGGGTCATATTTTGACTATTTGGAGCATTTGAGAAACCCTCGATTTTTGGCGATTTTTGGCCATTTAGCCTTAGTATAGCCTTGCCTTTTTGCCTAAAAATAGGCGATTTTTGATGGATTTTTTGGTTGAATTTCATGGGCTCAGGTGCTTTATTTGACCCGTTAGACCCCGTAAAAATGGTCTATTAATGCCCTAGGAGACTTATTTTGACTATTTAGAGCATTTTGGAAACCCTCAATTTTGGGCGATTTTTGGCCATTTTGCCTTAGTATAGCCTTGCCGTTTTGGCCAAAAATTGGTTGATTTTAAGGATTTTTTTCCTTTGATCCCGTAGCCTAGAGATTTTCAGTACAAGCCTAGAGTTGCTCATACAAATTTCCCATTGCTTCTTATCGACACCTGTACATTTATAAGTGACACCAGTGGATATTTCAAGGAATATATCGTGCTAAGGATATTCACGACACTCAATGAAGGCATCAGGTAAAGACGTGTTGAAGAATATTTCAATTTCAAATATAAGGAGTCGTAGTCGATTGTTAGCTATGCCTGCTAGCTGCTTTTCTAATCATATATTTACAATTGTTTACAAATAGCTAGTATTTATATTAAAAATATCCAGTATATTATGCTACAATATATGAAAAATTGTACAATGCAATGATTGATATAAATTAGAGTGATGTACGAAACCTATAGCTAATTACACAATACAATACAAAACACCTGTTGAACAATACAATACCATTGCTGAACAATGCGGAAAATACAATAAAATTCACTACAATGCAATACAAAACAATATTATACAATATAAAACAATACAATACAATACACTACAATACAATACAATAGGATACAATACAACAAAACACAAAACAAAACAACGGTTGAACAACACAAAACAATACAATACAATTGTTGATGACATCTTTAAACATTGTGCAGGTTAAGTAATATTGCAGAAATATCGTTTGCCGCAAACAATTATGGGGATAGATTCCGGGACTATTGCTGTCTTTGCCCAACATTTCGATCCGGATCTGAATAAAAATTGCGCCTTATCATTTATGCTTCGAGGAGTGATATTTTTAAAGGTTGTTGTCGCATTTTTGACGTTTGTAATATAATGAAAGGGTTTGATTTTTTTTAAAAAACACGTAAAACAAGGAACTAGATTGAGGGGGTGACAGGGGGTCTTTGGTACCGGTACCGCAAGGTTTGATACCAAGTTCCACCCAAATCACAGGTAAGGATAACATACATGAATTCATAAAGGTACCAGGCTCCACTCTTTTTTAGACCTTTTGGTACCAGGTTCCACTCCTTTTTCAGAATTTTGTACCAGGTACCACCCCTATGGTACAATTGTACCATTACCCTGTCATCCCTCTCATGGTTAATCACCTTAAAAATTCTAGTGACAAAATTACAAAAGAGCAAGCAAACTAATATTATATACAAGATTCCTCAAACAGTAACCTACGTGATGGGTTTTCATAAGCAGTTATCGAATTCCCCTTGACTGGGATTATGGTCACTTTTCTTTGCGCCATGTCTGTTCTTTTTACAAGTCTATCATACGTGACACTCGGAGTGCTTGGTGCAATAATGTCTTCATCATCTGAGCCTTGGTTATCAAAACTCCATGGACTTCCACCACGCATCGTCGCTTTTTCGATATGTAAATCATAGAGCTTATTGCTATGAAAGCGAGTTTCTTTGTTCAAACTAAAAAAGATATACACATTTTTTTAAATGCCGGTTAGAGAACGGGTTTAACCGGGGTTAATGCCACCAGAAGACTTTTGTTATTGCTTATGTCATGATAGGGAATTCGATACAGTATCTGTTTGGGCTCTTTCCCTATGGAATATGGTATTAGTCTGGGTATTTTCCCATTCAATCCATCATAATTTCATAGACAGGAAATTCCTGTAACCATCTAGCAAACTGGGTAACCGAAAATTTTATTGTTGCTATTACTTAACTACACTATTCCGGATATTTTGGCACTTGGGACATTTTTGGTAATTGCCGGATGTCACGTGATCGATGACGTATGTAGTTGCCGGTCAGTGAAAAATCAAAGTCAAGATATTTCAAATTTCAGTATATCATATGAAAGAGCGTCTAAAATGCAGCAAAATATTATAAGACATGGCTTGCAGTTGAGCTACGGATACAAAGTTATGCACAGTTAAAAATGTGCTCCTCCGCAGAGGCTCAAATTTTTTGAGCTTTCAAAATTGATTCTGTTATCGGTCTGAAGCAAAACTACTGTCTTTTACATTTTGTTGTGGTATCACGGATGTGTAAAAAGTGCGAAACTATCAGAAAAACTAAGATTCATAGTTATAATTGTCAATCAGACGTTCTTCTTACCTACTGAACAAGGCGAAAAACTTGCGACTTTGAATTCATATGCTTTTCCGATGATACTTAGGTAATGCAATGTACACCTGTCCTATTTCAACGACTTACAATAATCAAAAGTTCTTACCCCTTGAGAAGCCGAAACATTGGGAGATCGCGTTCGACTTTGCGTTTATGTGTTGCTTTTAGAGGGTTTAGACACTTTATGTAGCTACTCTGCGTCTATCGTTTGTACTGTATGATTCTTTACGTACTTTTTCTTGCGACCATAATTCTTTACCAGTATTTTCAAGGTCAACATACTGTACATCATGCGTCTAGAACTTGTAGCTCAACCCTGAATTTTATCAAGTGCGGTAAAGCGTGGTATAAAATAGCTAGTTGTGCAAGTCTCCACTGCAGCTCCATTGCGAGATCTTTTGCAAAGAAGAATAGCAGAATATGAGAGTGAATTGTTAGAAAACGCACTGGTATCACTCACTAAGTTGCGTTCATGCAGGGCATCTTTGAACATTGTAGCTACTGGGCCATTGGCCCGGTGGGCCCTTTTCCTGGCCCAGTAAAAAGAGCAAAATTTGTGGCTTTTGGCCCACTAGCTTGGGCCCTTTCTAAGTTAGTGAAATAGAATCATTTTGTAGTTAGATATACTAAAGCATATTTCAGTCACGGAAACCCAACCAGGGCGACTCTAGACACATAAAATTCCAAAATTTTCCAAGGGAGTATGTCCCTGTACCCTCCTTGGGAAGTGCACCTTTGGCACATGTTTCTCATTACATGTTTGCTTCATGGTCGGAAAAGGTGTTTGCAGGCCACTGGAGATACCAGCCATTCATTTCTTGATATAGTCTTGATTGCAGACCTTACTTTTTTTTTAAGGAATCGAGCTCTCCTGTTGTATTGGCCCACTAGTCATAATTCCTTAAAAGATGCCCTGCGGTTCATGATAATGTTCTTTCGCTGTTTCATTAGAAGCGCCATTGACATCATCTGCTTATTTATTTGGTTGCATCTCTCTTCTTGTTGTTCTACTTTCACGTTTGCCATTTACATTCCATACCAAATGCAACATCGGCTTCTTGAAATTGAATATAGACCGTTTCGCACTTCCCTAACATGGTAACTAATGTTGTGTATGCTTGAACTATTTAATCTGATGAAGGCAATGGAGCTCTGTAGATCCTGATAATAGAGACTGGGTGACTATCGAACAGCATAGTCGGAAAACAGGTTGACGTTCCCGTACAATAATTACATATATGAAAGCAATTCGTCCTAATAAAGCTTTTACAGAAAACCACATACCCGAACCTGAGCACCAAGCGTAGCAGGCTGAATCGTGGAGCAGATAGCAGCCAGTTTCAACGTTAGCGTTCCATTTTGGAGAATTATTGTGTATTTTTTCAATCAGATTAGGTATATTAAATAGGCGAACAGCAATCCCCAAGTCTTACTTAACGAACAACTTTTTATCTTCACGGTCAAAAAATTCAAAGTCCATTTCTAAGTTTAGCAAATTTAGCGCTGCTTACAGTATTAATTGACTTGATCTCCAGCTTTTCCGAGGTTGTTGTTATGAACTCTAACACATTCTTTACCGGTTCCCTTCGTAAGCGTTGTTTCTTTCGATGATGGTATACGGTTTCTCGCGGAATTAAACCATTTTCACTGGGAACAAAAAGCAATCACGTTAATCGGCCCTTGTCTCTTTTCTTCGCTATGAATTGGTTTGTCATCATACTCTGTGAATACATTTTCCATTCTTTTTGCCAGCTTCAAATTATGTTCATCTTTCTGGGAGACAGATTTGGGAGATTTAAAAATTGCGCTGAATTATCAGCCGAAACTCGTACCTCATATTCTGTTGCTTTGAAATAAACCTGCTTTCTCTTTCAGCATTTTCGAAAGCACGGACGTAGTGCCAAGATCTGACGATGCGCAATTGAGTCAGCTTTAAGCGCTCTTCCAAGCGTCGGAAGTTAAGACCAACGGCACACTGTGCCCAAATGTAAACCAGCCGATATCGGCAAGGGCTCCGCTGTATACGCTTCAAGAAATGACGAAATTCTTACGTAATGGCGGACTATAATTAGTCCTGGAAGGTTTCTCCTCAGCTACAACTTGACGAACAGTACGTTGAATTTAAGGCGTATAGCGCTTAAAGAATCATAAGAGCAACACATAGTTGCAAAGTTTCGGCTTGCTTGAGGGATAAGAACTGATTGACTTCTAATGACTACGAATCTAAGTTTCTGTACCTTATGTACCTTAAATAGGAATAGTTATGGTAAAACGTTGAAATTGGACAGGTGTACACTGCATTACCTAAGTATCATCGGAAAAGCATATGAATTCAAAGTCGCAAGTTTTTCGCTTTGTTCAGTTATAATTATAATTACAATTATAACTATGAATCTAAGTTTTTCTGATAGTTTCGCACTTTTTACACATCCGTGATACCTCAACAAAACGTAAAAGACAGTAGTTTTGCTTTAGACCGATGACAGAATCAATTTTGAAAGCTCAAAAAATTTGAGCCTCTGCGGAGGAGCACATTTTAAACTGTGCATAACTTTGCATCCGTAGCTCAAATGCAAGTCATGTCTTATAATATTTTGCTGCATTTTTGACGCTCTTTCATATGGTATACTGAAATTTGAAATATCTTGACTTTGACTTTTTACTGACCGGCAACTACATACGTCATCGATCACGTGACATCCGGCCATTACCAAAAATGTCCCAAGTGCCAAAATATCCGCAATAGTGTAGTTAATTAATAGCAACAATAAAATTTTCGGTTACCCAGTTTGCTAGATGGTTACAGTAATTTCCCTGTCTAAAGTAATGGCGGACTATAATTAGTCCTGGAAGGTTTCTCCTCAGCTACAACTTGACGAACAGTATATGAAATAACTGCAACTCTCTTTCACAATAGAAACAGGCTTTTTAGGACCAGATTTCATGCCTATTGCTTCGTATTGAGTTGTTTTTATCCTTGAAAATAGATTACCCTTGGATGAAATAAACGTTTGATTCACCTATCACTTGAATCTGAGTTCTTCTGACATTTTCGTATCCCTTGTAAATCCGATTGGGTAATAATTATGTTTTTAAGTTGAATTTAGAAAGGCGTATAGCGCTTAAAGAATCATAAGAGCAGCACATAGTTGCAAAGTTTCGGCTTGCTTGAAGGATAAGAACAGATTGACTTCTCATGACGACGAATCTGAGTTACTCATACAAATTTGTGCCATTTATGTACCTTAAATAGGAATAGTTATGGTAACACGTTGAAATTGGACAGGCGTACATTGCATGACCTAACTATCATCGAAAAAGCACATGAACTCAAATTCGCAAGTTTTCGCCTTGTTCAGTAGGTAAGAAGAACATCTGATTGACAATTATAACTATGAATCTAAGTTTTTCTGACAGATTTGTACCTCTTGCACATCCGTGATACCTCAACAAAGTGTACAAGACAGTAGTTTTGCTTCAGACAGATGACAGAATAAATTTTGAAAGCTCCAAAAAATTGAGCCTCTGCGGAGGAGCACATTTTTAACTGTGCATAACTTTGAATCCGTAGCTCAAATGCAAGTCATGCCTTATAATATTTTGCTCAATTTTCGACGCTCTTTCATATGGTATACTGAAATTTAAAATATCTTGACATTGTGCCCTTCTACTCTCTGCTTCTTTTCTTCCCTTTTCCCACGGCTCTTTCTCCGCGGTGACAGGTGCATTGGCGGGAAACTGTGTTTTCCCGTTTCAATCACCGACCTTAAAGGTGTAATTTTAGTTCAGGCAGTTGAAGGGCTAATGCACTAAACGCCCACTTCCTGAGGTGGATCCTTGTGAGTATTAATTTCACGAAACACAGATTAACTCTACATCGAATACAGAGACTTGAGCCCTGTGAAACGACTCACAGCATTTCACCCAACATTTATCCACTTGTTTTTGAGCAGTGCAAAATTTCAAAATTGCTTGAAAAAGCGGAAATATCTGTGGACAGATTAAAAGCCTTTCTCGTCTGACACGATGCTCTTCAGAGTAAAAGGCAGGAACAGACCAAAACAATTGACTCAGGCGAAATTTATACCCAGATGGGGATCGAAATGAACGAATCAGAAGAGTGAAGGTGGGTTGGTATTGTGTAACCGTGAACACTGATCAGCTCTCAGGATGACCAATTGGGTAACCGTTTTTTGTTTGTTGAGACCAAAACAGTCCGTTTTCTCACTTTGAATCTCTATTTGATTGGTCATCCCGCTGTATCCTGTGAGCTGAACCTTAGTTAATTGTTTTGGTCTGTTCCTGACGTTTATACTCTGAGAAGTGTCAGACGAAAAACGTGTTTGGGTATGCCCAAAAATGTTTCCACCTTTTCCGCAATTTATGCAACTGTTTAGTAAAACGACTTTTTATATTTTCGCTACAGCTAATTTAAGTGCGGACAATATATAGCAAAATACCTTGAATTATTTAAAGTCATTCAAACTGCATGCAGTTGGTTTAGGCTGCATTGCATTTCAAAATTAATCAACGTAGAAATATCAGGCTTGCTTGGTCATTATAATAAAAGAAAAAAAATCGATCTTGTCAGCCCTTTGTAGGTCCCTACAGTGCTGGGATATCCTTCAGCTTAGAAAGTTGGAATCAATTTATGAATCACCCTCTTAAGATTGTAGCTGATATTAATATTAAAGCTTCTGATTGCAGGAGTCTGTCTGGCTGTTTTTTGGCAATTTTATATCATATTAAAATGAGGAAGGTTGGTTACAAAAATTTCAGGTTTGGAGGAAGGTCAATAACTTTTAGCAGCTCTGATTGCTGCATTACCAATGGGCTTTATCATTTGACTATTATAACTCCTTGCATCAAATAATGCATAACATGCAAAACATATTTTCTATTTAGTAATGTAGAGGAAAGACAGGAAGGCAGGGATGAATTGTAGATAGCTCTTGCATGAAATTTCATCCATCGTAAGAGTATAAGCAATAAAAAGAAGAGAAAAACTTACGATATGTTGCTGTCCCTTTTGCCAGCTGTTTCCAAGTTAGAAAATGGGATGACTTTACTTTTAGGTGGCTTTACTGGCCTAAAATGGAACATGTCGGATAGTTAGGTTACTTATAAAAATAAGTAACTGTGTCTCAGTGCATTGCAGACCTGACAGTTTAAGGTTAACGTAAGGTCTGCAACACAGCACAGGCTAAGCTAGGAGTGGATCTCGAATGCCGGTTGCACTGCTTTCGAAAGACCACCGGCATATTTGTTTCCACCTGGGAATGGCTGGTTAAGGCTTCCACACTTGTAAGGTTAGCAAATGTAGATTAACAAAATGGAAGCAAAAGTACAAAGATCAAAACGGTATAATAAAAATATCATAAGAGGTTTTGTTTTTCATAATGCATTGGGCAAGCTTGATTAAGATAGATTTCTCCACTGGCGACCATTTAGCACTACGAAATCAGTTGAGTTGTTGACCTTTTTGCGTAAAAGTTCTTCCAAAGATTTCACGTCGAATTATAGAGAGAAGCTTCACTACACCTTACTGAAAATAAAGGGGACCTGAAGATTGCGCCTTCCACTGGTAGTGCAGTAATAAACAGGGAAAATATAATACTCGAGAGACAGAGAAAGGGTGTAGAGCTGGGGGGGGGAGGGGTCACAGGAGAGCTGAGACCCCAAACAGCGATTGAGGGAAAAGGGTAGGGTTTATATTTTCGTATTGTCCTTTCATTAATTAATCTGTACAGATCTACACCTGGAACCCAACTTGTTTCATAATTATACAACTAGTTCAGAGATTGTGAATGTCTGAAGCATTTCTTTAGCCTTAGAACAACAAAATGAGTGTGCACTTACCTTAGGTACGAGTAGATTGCACCAATCAGTAAAATAATCAACAGCAAAGCAATCACAGATCCAGACAGGACAGTTTTGCCTTCATTTGTATTAATTAACCAGTCCATAACATCTGATTTTTCATCTTTCGTTTTCTCAGAAGGGTCTTTTGTCGGCGTAGACAAAATTTTCACAATAGTTACAGTGTTCCCTTTACTAGCATTACGGCTTGAACTTGTAATGAGTACTTTGTTGTCACTAGATTTTGAAGACTTGAAATCTAAGGCACTGGAGACCGGAGTGATGCTTTGCAGACTAGAGGTTTTGAATACAGGTATGCTCTTAGATTCTAGCCTAGAATGATGACTATGATGCACCGAGCACGTTTTGCAAGCACCAGAGCTAATCACGGATGAAGCCTTCCCGAAATCTGGTAACATTGACGATTTTGAGGCTCTTATATTACTTTCTGTTTCATATATCCTTCTAGTCTTTTTGGGAAGATTTGATTGCGTGAATGAAGAATACAAGGGTCTAGACTGTGCGTTTATCATAATAGAACTTCTAAGCGTTGATTGTTGTAGCTTTGAAGTCGTCTTGTCAGTGGGAGAAAAGCTTTTAAATACGGCAGAGTGTCTCGCATACGTGATACTAGTAACTGTTGTTTGTCTTGGCCCTTGTTTTTGTATGCCTGATGATGAAAGCATATGCCGAGATGCTGCTGTGCTGAGTGTGTTTGTTGCGTGTAAAATGGTGCTACGTATATAAATTTCACTAGAAGCAGCTGGATTGAACTTGCTTTTAATCGACGAATCTGACAACTGTTTTGCTATAGTTTGAGTAACACTCACTGGAGCAATATTTGTCGACCGACCTGCATTAGCAAGGGATGCACGACTTCGAAGTATCGAATTCAGAGATACATTACAGAACACTCCCGTCCACCCAAAGGAGCACGTTCGATTACCAGTGTTGTTATCGCAGTCAAAGTGCCCGTCATCATCGTCTTGCGGAACACAGTAAACTTTGCATTTATCACCGTAGTAATTCTCTTTACAAACAACATCCCCTGTGCTATTGCACGCAAAATGACTGCCGTTTTTGCTGCTTATTTTGCAATACTTTAGACAGTCAGAACCATACCAATTTTCAAGGCAAATCTTGTCACCGTTGTCACTGCAGTTATAATACCCTAAGGTATCATTTCTCAAAGGAACGCAATATTTATTGCAAGTGTTGATGCCGGTACCATACCATCCATCATTGCAAATAATATTACCTTTAAAATCACACGTGTAATGTCCTTCATTATCATCTCTTGGAAAACAGAATTTCGTGCAGTTCGGTAAATTATACCAGTTTTCACGGCAAATCCGAGATCCGTTTCCAGAGCAGGTGTAATGTCCGTTTGAATCATTTTGCGGTTTGCAGAATTTGGTACAATTTGGTGCTTCATACCAGTTGCTGTTGCAAATATGTGAGCCATTGGACGCACAAGTATAATGCCCCGACGCATCGTTTCTAGGCCTACAAAAAGATGTACAATTCGGCAAATTGTACCAGTTCTCGAGACAAAAACGAGAACCGTCCTTTTCACAAGAATAATGTCCATTGATTGAGTCGTTGTGCGGTTCACAAAATGTGGTGCAGTTTGGAAAATTGTACCAGTATTTGGAACAAATTTGTGTGCCATTAGAAGTACAGCTAAGATGTCCACTTATGTCGCTCTTATCTTCACAGAAAGTAGTGCAGTTTGGAAGATTAAACCAATTTGGACGGCAAATACGTGAACCGTTACTGCTGCAGCCAAAATGTCCGTATTTATCATCTTGCGGTTCGCAAAAGACTTTGCACGTTGTATCATTAAGTGGTTTATTATCAGTGATATTAAATCGAGTAACGAGACATGTACCATTGTTAGCAGAATTGGCCCTTGTAGTACAATTATCGTTGTCGATACAATTCGCTGTACAGTTATCATTCCCCGTACAATTAACGGTAACATTCCCGTTTTCAGTGCAGTTTCCTTGATACAAATTGCCGGAGATTTGTGGTGGCTTTTCTTCGCAAAATGTCGTACAATTAGGGAGGCCGTGCCAATTCTTCCGACAAACGCGGTAGCCCTTATTGTCGCAAGTGTAGCGTCCATCAATATTATCTTGTGGCTGACAAAATCTGTTACAGTTTGGCTCTAAAAACCATCCCGGACGGCAGATCCGAGAACCGTTACTTGCACATGTATAGTGTCCGTTCACATCATCATCCTGTGGCACACAATACGTCAGACAATCAGGAGCATTGTGCCAGCCTGTACGACAAATCCGCGAGCCGTTGCTCGAACAAGTATAATGTCCATTGATATCGTCATCTTGGGGCACACAGTACGTCAGACATGTTGGCTCTGTGTACCATCCTGATCTACAAACACGCGAGCCATCATTGGAACATACATAATGGCCATTTACGTCATCATCTTTCGGCTCACAAAAAGTGTTGCATTTGGGCAGATTGAACCAGTTTGTTCGGCAGACGTGATTTCCTCTACTATCACATGTATAATGCCCATTTACATTATCATTTTGCGGTGCGCAGTACACCAAGCAATTAGGCAGGACAAACCAATGAGTACGGCAAACATGTAATCCATGACTAGAGCACGTGTAATGACCATTATTATCATCATTGGGTTTGCAGTATCTCTCACACGTGCTGGAATAATAATACTGATCACATGACACTGTCACAGTGAATGTTAACCAGCTTTTATCCGAGCTCCTGCGACCCCATATTTTCCTTGAATACACAATCGCGTTGCCATTTGAACCGGGGGTTAGTGCCTCACCATATGCATGGTCATCAACGTGGTCACTTGAGCTTACAGAATCATAATCCATGATTCTCATGAAAAAGCCAGCACCCTGGAAAAGAATGATGTTAATGCATATAAAGAAGAATTATTTGGCCTATTTTTGGTACATTTATGCTCTCTTTTATCTATTGAAAAACAACTCTGCCGTTTCCAAAATGTCCATTCTTTCGGATTTTAAATGTAAGATTGCCAAGCATACGATCCTCTGGATTAGACGATTTTGGAAACCTTAAGAAGATGTCCTTAAGCCTTCTTCAAACGCCCTCAAAATTTCACCTAACAAGTCTGAAAATATTTTTTAATGAAAAAGTGAGAGCATTTGAACCAGGCATTGAACCAGGTATTGTCGCTGATAAAAGTTCTAAAATATTTGCACAGCAATTCAGAATCAGCAGTGTTTTGGAGTGAGAAAATTTACAGCACCTCAAAACATTAAAAAATAACAAGTTTTGATCCAAACATTGCAAGAAACTGTAACAGTTGCCAATGCTTTGAACTACATGAGTTTTGCTTGAAGTTTTTACGGCGAGGGTGATCATTGCTGTTCATTGTTAGGATACGTGAATCAAAGTACGATGGAGACCAAAACAGTTCGTTTGAGAACAAGTCTCTACCCCACCAAAGTGGAAATATCTGCAAAGTTAACCATACAGTTCTTACCGTGTATTTATTAACGTTGATTCTTATACTTCTTGGAATCCCTGTCGATCTCGTTTGGAAATTAACTGATGTGCCTCAACCCGTTCAGTTGCTTTCTTGTAATACAAGCAGCTTCCCATACCAAGAGGCAAAGGAGGATATTGCTTCACACATATTTCAAACATGTTATCGCAAGTTCCACCCCATCCTTCACAATCACCACCATCCCATAATTCATCTGCAGTATTGTAAAAGGTTTGTAATTTGAGTAAAAAGTAGCCTGTCCCAAACACGATCTCCTGCAAAAACAGAAATAGAACATTTTTTACTGCATTTAACATTTATTTCTACTTCAAAGATGTAAGGTTTAGCAAGGTATGGGTATCTGTAGCAGGGTTGGTAACTAGGCTTTTTAAAAGCCAAATTTGAAAAATTTGGCTTTTTTCGAGCCCCTTTGGCTTCAAAAAATTTTCTTGGCTTTTTGGGTTATTTTTGGCTTTTTTCCCCAATGCAGTATCTGGACCATTTTTTGATAGAATAGTTGATTTTAGATCCTTGAATGAGTAAAGTGCCAACAGCAGCGACCGATCTACAAGACCTGATGGTACTTGGTGCGGATCAGATGCCAAATTTGCCAAATCTGGCACCTCTTGAAAGCTTTGGCTTATTGTTACAAGATCTCAGCCTATTGTTCTAAAATTGTCACGCATGCGCATTAGGTTGTTTTTATGTTTTCCAAATTTTTGCGCTTTTTTGCTCCTCACAATCTGTGTAGGAAATCCTGTACCACTTAGATGATTAAAGATTTGGCATTGTTTTGGCGTTTTCTCAAAAAAATTTCGAAATTTGGCTTTTTTTGGCTTTTTTTCATGCAAAATAGCTTGGCTTTTTTGGCTTTTTTCTCATAAAGTTTGGCTTCAAGCATGCGCAGTCATCTACCAACCCTGATCTGTAGAAACATGGTATGAAGATGCTGATGATAACGATAAGGGTAATGATGATAATGATGATGATGACGGCGATGATGATGATGATCATATTGAAGATGATGATCATATTGATGATGACGATTATATATATTGATGATCATAATCATATTGATGATGATGATAATGATGATGTCGACGAGCATGAAGAGATGAATAACGATGATCATCACCATCATAATCAAGATTAACACAATGATCACCAACAAATGATCAGCATCACAATAATCATTTCATTATCATCAAACCATGATCATGACGATCAAGATGATCATCAACAAGCTGATCAAGCTGAAGAAATAATGATGACAATAAAAAAGACCAAAATGATGACGAGAATGATGATGATATTTACGAGGATAGGTAAAGACATACATGTTAGGTTTTCAAAATTTATCATCACGCGGCCCCTTAAGTTACTAAACTTCCAATCTTTCACCATAAGGCTAAGCAAACAGCACCGGCTATTTGACACTTTTAAGGGAATTCTCTGACGTTATGCCTTGTCATGTGTTTGACTATAACTTAAACTGTCACAATGTCTTTAATGTGTTTTTAAAACAGAATTTCTCTGCCAAATCCTTTAATTCATGTTGACAATACCAGTCCAGACGGCCCAAAAAGTCTTGTCAGCTTTAGACGATCATTCGGAGGGTCGAAATGCGTACAGTAGAACGTTCATTAAAGGGATTCTCTTTAAAGCGAACATCTCCAAGCAGCGGAAGAAAAGTTTTCTTCCAAAGGTCATTTCTCTTAAGTCAAAACTAATGGTCTTCATGCTTTTATGTCTTATAGCTACTTTGTTGTCTCATTAGCAAAGCAGCTGGTTTAATATCTTCTTGACAATTTACACCAGTGTTTCACCAATTGAGGCCCCATAAGGGGGGGGGGGGGGTTAGAAATTTCCATATCCCCATCTCTTGTCATGAAAGGCGAACACTAGGATAGATTTTTCCACAAGTGGCATACCACAATAGATGGGATTCGAACCTGAACTGCAAGATCAGAGAGCTAACGACGTTTCAACTCAGCTACACTTTTTTTTAATAAGCAACTTGACTTTTGAACAGCCCTCAAAGTTGCTTAACATTTTAGACATTTCAGCCCTCAAAGTTTCTTAAGAGTGGCTTAACATGTTTTGTACCTCACACCCACTCTGACTACGCAGGTCAAAATCGTGAACTGTTAGGCCTACAACGCGACTTTTGGGAGACAGTGAGTGGAAAAACGTTAGCTATTAACGAACTTCAACATGCAAAACATAAGAACAAACAATTTCCTAACAGCAAGAAAGCGTATAAGCTTGATTGTTTGACTTCTTAGTTGCTTACAGAATTCAATTGAGCCCTCGAGTTGCTTAATATTAAGGTCAGCTCAGCCCTAGTTGCTTATTGAGCGGTTGCTTATTAAAAAAAGGTGTATAGAGCTCAATGAAATCGCCGAGTAAGTCACACATCCCAATGCTATCCGCCAATGTTTGACTTTTTTTTTAAATGTGGTACTCTTGAAATACTGAATATCAATTCAATAACTATAACAAAAAAAAAAATGCGAACCTGAAGTGCCTGCAGATACAAAGCAAAAATCAGCAATTGACGACGCTTTCTGAAAATCATTCTATGTTGCTATTTGATATTGATTGCACCCTTGATCTTCCCGAGCTCTATAATTAAAATCGAAAATTAGAGCTAGCGCCCAGTGCAAGGAGGGGTAGGCTCCCTGGTAGGAGTGGGAGCTAATTATAATTCGAGGGGGCGCTTATTTAAAGGGTGTTATCTTTCAAGTTTTAACGTTATTGGAAAGAACAAACAGAAAGATATGCATACATAGTAATATGCAAGACTTCGGTACTCGTGTGATGCGAGTCTAAAAACTCACGCAGTTACTCGCTAGTTACCCCAGCTCCGGTGGTCGTGTGATTAGCACTTGTGCTTCTTATGCAATAAACCCTGGTTCGGTTTCATAGAGGCCGAATACGAATTTGTGATCATGCGGTATCAGCCTAACTGCATGCGTTTCGGTACGTTAGGCCAGGTACCAACATTACATAATAGTACGCAAGACTTCGGTACTCGTGTGATACGAGTTTATAACTCACGTAGTTACTCACCAGTCAGCCCAGCTCCGGTGGTCGGGCAACCAGCACTTGTGCTTCTCACGCAATAAACCCCGATTCGATTCTCACACATGTCACTGATGAGCTCCAATAAGAGCGAAACGCATCTGGCATTTGAGAATGGGGAGGCTGGTGAAATTATGGATACATATATGTATAGTCTCTAGATTTTTTTGTTCAAAAGTGCTAAGAGATTGCTAGCAAGTCGTTTTTAGCTCTGAGATAATTAGAAGGTATGGGTAAGTTCAAAGGAGTTCATAAAAGTTCAAAACAGAAGCGTCAACTTTATTTAGAAATTTTAATTAGAGAAAAGTAGAATGCTCACTTCAATTATCTTGACGTTACTTCACTGGTCAGCATCCAAATAGAGACCAAGATCGTACCTGAAAAGACGAGATTTGAAATCAACTCAAGACTATGTTGCAACAGTATTGCAGGAATAATTAGAGTCGATATGATCCGTCTTGTCGTTGAGTCATTCAAGTTCTCCGCAAGCTTTGATAGTTAATACCCGTATTATCATAAGAATTTCACGTCAAATCCACTTTTCGTCCAGCCAACAAAGTTTCCGTCTTGTGCGGGTACCAGAACAGAATACCACACAAAAGCAACCCAAATCCACCCTGGATAAGCCAATAATCAAGCAGAACATAATGATATTATTTTCAATAATTCTTAGGCGATATTTTCATAACTGATATTAGATACTGTATTCGTTTCCAATCTACTCAAGATTTTCTTTAATCCCAAGATTTGGGCCTTATATATTTATTACGTTATTTACTACGCAGAACATTAATATCAGATTATGTAAGTTGAAATTAACATAACCTGGCCGCAATTAAACGAAATGCGAAGGTTTTTCACAACTGCCGAGTTAAAAGACTCATTTCAGTTTCCTGCGCGCAGGGGCGGACTGGCAGGGAGGGATGCTAGGTTACGATTGCAACCCGGGCCTTCTTATTATGGGGTCTTTAACAAACTGTTTCTGTTGTTTTTTGAGCAAATTTCTTCGATTTCTTTGGATTTCCAAGAGATTTGGATTGGTTTCGCTCAGTCTGAAAACAGTTGGAATGACAGAAATTGTTTCTCAATCCAGATAATTGGAAAGAAGTAAAAATAAAAAAGATAATCAACATATGCGCACAAAAATATGGAAGCAAGAAAATATAGAAATGCGAAAATATGTATAAAGGGAGACGATTTTGCCATCGAAATATCGCAAATAAGAAAAGAAGTATTAACATGAACAGTAGCCCTTGCCTTGAATTAAGTTTTTTTACAGAGGAGCTCACTAGAAGCAACTAACAAGACAAATCGCTATAGTAAAACAGGTCCCTTTTACTGGAAATAGCAACCCTTGAGATTCGCTGCCAGTCCGCCACTGACTACAACTTTCAAATTCATAGACAATATTTTCGTAACCAACATGACAGATTTTATTCCATTCGAATCCACCCTGGATCTATTTAATCTCAAGATTTCTGCCGGTGAGCTTTTCATTAGCCTCAGGAAAATACGATTTCAAGTTCTACCGGTTAGTCCATGTCCGAAGACATGTTTAGAAAGGGTTCTTTAATTGCAAAGAGGAAGAGAACGCACTCCATGAAACGAAATTTTTTTCAGGTACAAATCTCTTTCGGCCAATTTACTCTGTGGGCAAAAGTTCCCTAATGACGTAAGCGGAGTTCAAGGACTTTGCATAAGAAAAAAGAAAACGGAAAATATACTGAATAGATATTTCAAATTCAATCTCAAGTTGTGACAAGTGAATGGTGTAGAGGTTAATAGCATATGCTGGAGAGATACAGATTTCAGTGAGAAAATCTATACTACTTAGGAAAACAATTTCACTAGTAAGGTTTGAAAAAATACAGTAAAAGAAAACATTTATTGATTTGAAAATTCGGTTGAAGCTCCTTTAGCGGACTTTTCTACCTATACAGACCTCCGAACAACGGACAAATAGAGTTCGCTCCAAGATATTAGCCACTGTGCAACAAACAATGACGTTAGCTCCACAGGTGGTCGTTATATGGAGGTTTTACTGTACAGGCTTGGGCTCCGGAGAGCATGAATTCTCATGCGGACATGCAGTATGTCCGTCTGGACCACAAGACTTCCGTTATCGAATTATGGACGTGATGTACGACAATGCCTGCAAGAAGTCCTTCGAACATCTGATGTTTTTACGCTATTTCAAAGAGTTCTGCTCGTCATAATCGAAAAGAATCACTTTTTCCCACCAGTACAATGTTTGTTCGCTAGCTGTATTATAAAATTAAGGCACAATGCTTTTTATGGCAATCCTCTTTGGCTTTCAGCGAGACAGCATTGTCTTCCGGGAGAGAGAGCTTAAAATTAAAACGAAAACTGGAGATTTTGCTTGCGACAGATCCCAGATAAAGACATTATGGTAGTCTTGCCGCTTGCTTTCTTGGAAAACTTTGTGCGAGTCACAGGCCGGTCACGATGCGGAATCTACAATTTAGATCAAAGATCGATTTGACAGTTTCCCTGATGTTTCACTCAATAATACAAATACGGTTCATATATTCATCGAATTCAACGAACACCTCGGGGGTATCATTACCGATTATTAGAAACGATAGCTCCACACTATATGCCTGTAGTAAACTATTGCGGTAAAATTCTAACCTGAGACATGGCGATAATGAAACGAATGACAAGATATACCAGTCATCTGACCTTTCTTAAAGTATACAGTAAACTATAAAACAACACTTACCTTAGGATAAAACAAGCATAATTCATGTAGAAATAGTATCCAAGATGTTCGTTAACTGAAAAGGAAATGAATTGCATAAAATAAGCTATACATAATGCAATTTATACTAACAAAGTGTTTCCCATATCTTCATTCAAATGCATGTCTCGACGAAGATGTTGTAAATTCACAGTTTCTTTGGCATTTCTCTTATTAGAAGCGTCAAACACGATGCTTCAACAAGGCTGAAAAGACGACAAAAATTCCACCAAATTCCATCCATACAAATGTCTACGACGTTTCGCTATCAAAGTAATAAATAAGATATGGTAAATGAACAGTAGATAAGTAAGAGTTCAAATTTTCCACTTTGACATGAGTGTTTCAGCCCCATCCTCTATAGGAAAGGAAGTTAACTGATAAAGTTTCAAAACGTTCGTTAATTATATAACGTAGAAAACAGCTAACAAGAAGCTTGATATAGCGTCATAGTAAGTTTCGAAGTTTCCATCCGAATTTTCACACATTTTAGGCATCATCATTTTATATGACAAAATATAATTGGCACACTTGCACCAATCACAGAAAGTCGTTTCCATGCAGAGCATTGATTGCTTACTAGGTAGTAGCTATTGTTTTATTACAAAACAATTATATGCCTCTTCTATTGAAGTCCAAAATCAGGCTCTCGTTTCGAAACTACAAAGGGCAAATAAAATAGGCCACATCTGGCCTAGCTCAGACGGTGTACCAAAGCCATGCCGCGGCGTGCAAGAGCAACAACCTCTTCATACGGCAGTAGCACGACGCCTGAATCCATCAGTGATTTTAGCTCGAGCTAAAATCTTGGAACAACCCATTTTGCCGTGTCACACGGCAGTGGATTGACACAAGCAGTTCGCTGATTCATTCCTCTAGCTACCTACGTGTCTGATCTTGTAAACTGTGAGCATGTCCAGTAGGCAAAGCCCCTTGACTCATTTGGATGCCTTGCGGATAGAATATGCAACTGACAGAAAGTGAATACCGAGAATATTGGCACGGCACGACGTCCGGTGTCGAACCTCATACGGTGCCAAAAAATAGCCGACACGGCATGCACGGCACGAAACTGACACGACCTCTGATACGGGCTTTGTACGGCTAGGCTAGTCCTGCTTAAATTAAAAGTACATGGATCATTCAGTTTTTCTTGCAATAATCTTCTGTGGGAATACCCCCTACTGAAATTATAACAACTTAATGGTTTGTATCATGTAGAGGTGACAGAAAAAAGTAGAAGAAATCGTGAGCAGTTAAACCACACACAGTACAGGTGATTTCACATGCTGCTAGCACATCAGTTAAAGTAAAATGCTTGCTTGACGCTTTTCAAGACTGAACGTTTTTTATGCTTTTTGAACAAAACGCATGTTATTTCCGTTTGGGATACCTGTTATGTCAAGGTTCAAAAGACCTTAAAGACACGAAAATCTGAAACAAATATAACCCAGAAGAAAAGAATATGAATCATCTGCCCATGTCAGCATGTTGTTTAAACACGATCCTAGGACCCCAGGGCCAAGGACTCGTGAGACCTCTGTGGAACATTAGGGACTACACGTAATTTTTTTATAAGAAACTCTTTATAAGAAACCAGACTCTCGCATTGCCAAAAAATTTAGAAACTCCAGTACTGGAAAATCTTTGACCAAGAAACTTTTCACATAATCCTGTGACATATTCAAGTTTATTTTCAATATTTTGTATGCAATAACGTATGCAGTAAAGCTGGAAGGCCACAAGCATCCAAATACAATCGATATATAGGTTTAGAACATCATTCAGATAAAATCTCAATGTCATCAATACAGATATGTAAGAAACTCGTAAGAAACTTTCAGTACTCAAAATCTGAAAATTTTAAGAAACTTTGAGTACTACTGGGCCAATTTTTTAGTTTCTTAAAAAAAATACGTGTACTGAAAACAAAAACCAAGAACCATTGTTGTTTACCAGTGGTGATTACCCTTGGGTAAAAATAGTCTATCGCTTTCAATGTTAATGGTCCAAGATTTCACACAGGTCCTGGGGTCCTACGGTCTTGTTTATACAACATGCCGCCTGCACCTTTGTCTCCGCAACGCTGCCTGCGCCTGTGTCGAAATGACTATGCCATTTTCCCATTCTATTCAAAGAAACTCGAGTTACCACGTTCAACGATTTCTTATACAGTGGAACCTCGGGCAACGGACATCTACAGCGGACAACTTTAACCCAACTGATATTGTCCGTCGTAGAGCGGTGTCCGGTATATGGAGGTTTGATTTTTGCAAAGAAATTATCTTTTTGGACAAAGGTTGGGCAAAGGTTTCGTCCATTCTTAAAGGGTGTCTTTTTGTACAGGTCCGTTGGAGGAGTTTCGACTGTACGAACAAGATAGCAATTATTTTAACGTACGAATAACCGAGCGAATAACCCCCTTGATCGAATGGCTAGGAAATCAGGTGAAAAATGAAAGGAATCAATGGACAGAGAGACTTACCATGGATTTAGATAAAATGGCCGCCCTCCACGATGTTTTCTTAGCAGCTTTAGAATGCGAAAAACTCCATCCTTGTCTATGAATGTATTAGAAAAACAAACATAAACAGCAAGAACTAAAGACATATAACAACAGTCAGGGTTAAGCAAGACTCTCAAGCCTGTACAAAGTCATGGAAAACTATCAGTTGCCTTGAAATTTTGTATGGGACAAAGAGACTGATTTTAGCACAAGGCACACATAGCGATGACATTTGTAACGAAAATTCTTTCTCCTTCGTTTTGGTCTGCTTGATATTGATGTGATATTGCAAAAAGTTCATGCTTCTTTATCTTACCCTTATACTGTAACATGTTGTTCCGAGCAAGGGCGCCAGAAGCAATGCAGGGCGGCGGGGGCAGAAGTAAAGATTTTAGGGCATAAAAATAGGAAAATGAAAGAATTTGGCAATTTTTTCGAGGGCAGGGGGGGGGGCAGCTGCCCCCGCTGTCCCCGTGCTTCCGGCACCCCTGGCTCCGAGCCTTTAAGTCTTTGCAAGCGAAAAAAAATCTGCGCGCAATCAAGGAACAGGGCTCATATAAAGAATTCCTAATATTTTATGAGCTCCAAGAATTTAAGTAAAGACTTTTCCAGTTGCATGTGTGAATTCTTACAAGGTGATGCTAAAAGAAAAAATACTTTACGTTATTCTGAGACAGAAAGATTTCCGCTCGCCAAGCCAAGGAATTATCAAAAAACCTTAAATGTTTGACAGGGGAGCAGAGCAGAGGTTCCGAGCAAAACGCCCACTGTCTCAAAGAATTTAACAATGATACCACTTTCAGCTTCGACAAAATGTAACGATTTTTTCGTACTGTTTTATCGAAAAATGTCAAATGTTACTTAAGGGAAAAAGATACTCAGATAGATCCACGTCCACGAAATTATAAAAGCATATTAACCATGATAAAAGTTAAGCAAAGTTTAGTTAAAAAGCTAAAGAAGTAGCCCAGAGGTAGCTATGTATGAGATGAATGATATCAGTTTCTTAAATTCCTCTTAAAAAACTTCAAATTACTGTATGGTTTAAAAAGCGCTAACTAAAAAGGCAACGCATAAAAATTTTACATAGACGATTTATACGTGAAGTAGTTCTTTAAGACTTTTTGTTGTATGTATTTGAGATTTAGCCGTATTCCACAAATAAAAATGATTATGATACGTAGAATTGATGCAATGCAAGCGATAGAGGCTGATGAATTTTTGGAGAAAAATCATCAAAATAAAAAAAAACAAACCTCATGAGTTTAACGACGTATCAACCTTTAGTGAGATGACCCAACAAAATTTCTGATGGAAAAACTTCTGCTTCTAATAAAACAAAAAGTGTTTCTTTTTCAATGAATTTTTCCTCAATTTTTTCTTTTGCTGTTGTATGTGTCATGCATTCATCATCTATACACTTCTGCCCACAATTTTAAGACCTGGTTACAAATTTATCACCATAGTTGTATTGAGTAATAAGAATTACAGCCCATTCAAGCATCTTTCATTCATCAATTAAAACCTTTGACATGTCTATTGATTCAAATGCTACACACTGTGGCAGCGGGATTGAAACCAAGTTTGTTCCGGGGAACCAAGTTTGTTCCGGGGGAAAGCGCGTCATACGTAAATCCAGGATAGACGAAAGTCAATATTGCCACTTGCCTGCAGGCCGAGTAAACGCCGACCCACCAACAAGGACCTGAGTAGCAAACTATGTCGGAACCGGGAGGCATGTACAGTAACCCAACAAACCCTGAAAAATCTGCTTTCTCTCTCCAAAGCGCCGTTTTTCTCGGTGAGCAAAGCCGCTATTGACTTTGCCGTGACTCTAGGACTCCAAAACCCGTGCCGTAATGTCACAAAACTTTATGAGCCACCAACAAGGACCTGAGTAGCATAAATGTCGGAACCGGGGAGGCATGTCTGCACATTACTCAACAAAGACTGACAAGTCCACTACTCCCTAACGAGCCCTTTTTCTTCGGCGCGCAAAACCGTTCGTACACAACAAAGCCCAAACTTTTTTTGCGACGTCCCCGATCCTACATCAGAACATCGTGCACCAACACCCCACAGGGTTCGCACAGGTCTGCATGAATTCCTTTCTTTGAAGCAGCAGCAGCAGCAACAGCAAAAACAATCCGACAGCGGTTTGTTGAAGAGTTTGTGAGATTTGTAATTAAGGTGGCAGCGATACCTAACTAGGACCAATGTAACGGTTGAGCACACAATTTGGGGTGCTTTTACAGGATGAGTTCACTCTGTCACTCGAGGATCTATTATAGGGGTACCAGAAGCCCAGAAGTTGCGAAACCGTGAAAAAAAAAACAGCTAAATAAATTTCCAGGTTGCGAATGAATAACACGACTATAATGGTGCAGAAAGGTAATAACGGAGTTGTCATTTATTGCTCTCTATTGCAAGTTGTTTAGACGCTACATTTGGCTCATAAGATTCTCAAGCTGCACAGAGTCCTTTTCAGCGCCATTCCTTCCGAAATGAAGAATGTAGCTGTAGTCCCTCTTTCGCTACAAGATGCAGCCGCATGAAGCCAGTAGATACCATAACGCAAGACGCAAATTATTCTGAAGCCGCAAACGGTAGAAAAAGTATTGTCAGATCCACAAGCCGCATGCAAAATAGGGGTCTAAGTCGTGAAGACGCAAACCTATAATAGGCCGTAAATATGCCCGTAAATATGCCCGAGGCTGCAAAATACTACTTATTCAAAAGGAGTTTGTGGTGCATTTAGTAGGGCTCTCCGGGCTTCATCTTGACAGTTTCGCTTCTAATCTCTTTCCATTCAAAGATTTTGCATGCTCAGATATAGTCTCAAGTTGGACACAAGGGGTCGCGAACTCATGAATTTATGGATAACGTGCTTTATAACACAAGAAACCTACTGGTACGATATTCAGTTATTTAAACACGGCGTTAAAGGTTTCGTTCCAATAAAAAAATTGTTGGCATCTAGATAGCTCCAATATACAGCATGGACGCGAATCAGAATGTGGACCACGAGAGCTAAAAAATTAATCACAAGAGTGCAATACCTGATTGATGATGAAGAATGAAAAAATTCGGTCGTCATATTTAAATACGATGACGTCATAATGACGTCATGAAAATACGATGCTTATTTTGGCCTAAATTCTTTACCGAAAAATAATAAACACATAGAGGAAAACAGATTGGATAAAAGCTCTAAAAAATTCATGAACTTGGTTAATCTATCTTATCAATATACATCTTGTCTGTGTCAAAATCTACAGAACGTAGTTTAGGTTTCAGGGGCCTACACTGCACTCTATGAATCTGGTTGCTAGAGCCTGTTAAACTAGCGCACATTATTGTGCCTGTGCAGTTAGTTAGGACCAAACGTCACGGAATAATTTCAGATCTTGATAAATACTCTTTTTTCGCATTGATCTTTGCTAAAATAGCAAGTTGTCATTTGGTTTCGAAGGAAGACTCAAGTTTGATGGATAAAAGCTTCTGTTCCATGAAAATTTAGTGGCTTAGAATCCATAACTGTGTTGTGGTGATAGATAAAATGACGTTTATCATGACATTCTATTTTTCATAATGCGAAACGTTTTAATAGATTTTTGTTCCCACACAGACAGGCTTAAAGGTTTCCACGATTGCTTGGTTATGCATCTGGGCCTATGTTTAATTCTAATACCTATTTTTAGTTTAATTTTTGTGCTATATCAGGTAAGCAAATCAGTTGCTTAATCCAGGGCCTTAGAAAAATCGTCTTAAAATTTATCTTGGCTCTTCGAAGTTATAGCAGATCACAAAATTGGCACAAAAGACCGCATTCAAGGAGGCAAGCAAAGCAAAGTTGCCGTTTGTAGGGTTACCCACTGGTGATAGTAGGCCTCTACCAAGTAAACCAGGTTACGAAGAAAAGGGTGCGAATGCATCGTAATATGCTGCAATGTTTTGCCAGTGGCAATCTACTTTGAGAAACCCAGCATTAGCAGTCTTGTTAAAAAATATCAAGAAAGAGTAACAAGCTTTAAGCTCCTTTACGAAAGTGAACTTTGGGACGGATGCAAGGCAAAGGTGCCGAGTTCACGGAGGAAAACATTACAATTGGACTCTTCCGCGAAAATACCAAAAGTATTGCCAGCATATCTCAAATAAAGTATATTCAAAAAATGGGAGACGGATCTCTCCCGAAACATTGCCCTAAATACCCAAGGATTGTCATGATAAGTGGTCACTTTTACCGTTTCAGAAACAGCCTTGATAAGTTCAAATATAAACTAGATCCAAAAGTTTGCTTTAGTAGAAACCAAGAAAGGTGACAACTAGCGCGACAGGGTTGAAGAAGAAACCTTAGAAGATCGAATAAAGTTGTTTTCTCATTGTTCGCTACATTAATATAAGCTGCACTATGATAATTAGCGAGCACTCTCACAACAGTGAAGACAAAATTTGCATCTTCAACTGTAAATTGTAAATTACGCAGTTACTAATTAGGATTCTCTCGTTTGCATTAATAATAAAATAATTTCTATGTCTAAAATATCCCAATATCTATATATTCAATTTACCTTAAGCCTATGATTTATTCGTTACCTCAATCCGTTTTGTTCAGATATCCCATTGGATTATTTTCTTGCCAACGCCAAGTGTCTTCACCTGAACAAATAAAAAATTACTGGTATTATTGATGGGGACTTCTAAGGCTCTGGTCAAACGATAAAACATTGTTTGTCAAACATTTGAATTTTTTTGTCAAACAAAATATTTGATATGCTATGCTTGGCCATGTCAAAACATTAAAAAATGCTTGTCAAACGCAATGTTTGACTACTAGACCATGTAGTAACGTTGCTGGTCAAACATCTATGTTAGCGTCAAACAAAAAATGATTTTGAACTTTCACATAAATATTGCTTCGCGAATTCGTGAAGCATTTTTCTTGTATCAAGCAAAAAATTTTTGAGCTTTCTCATAAACATTGAGCAACAAAGTTTGCTTAGTTCTGCTTGTCAAGCAATGTTTTGTGACTTGGCCAAACGCTCAGCTTTCAAACAAGTTTTCAAATGTTTTAGAAATGTTTGATCTTGGAAATGTTTGAATGTTTGATCTTGGATCCGAAGAAGAAGGTCAACATATGAACTTATATCTACTTACACATTTCATCCAATGTCCTCTCTGTTTTCCATCCAAGCTCTTTGAGCGCCAAAGATGAATCAGCATATACTGATGGAAGGTCACCAGCTCTTCGCTCGACAATTTTGTAAGCAATCTGGTATAGAATGAAGAAGGAAGTATTATAATATTGACATGATAATCACTTCTGATCATGGCAAGCCTTCTAAATTAATTGAAACAGTGTTCCGGGAGAGATCCGGGATCCGTCTACCATAATGAACAGGGGATGACAAAAGAGACTATTCATTGCGTTGCTCGGATCGCAAAGGTGTGAAAACAATAATCAAACCCAATGGGAAATCCGCATTTTTTTGCGCTCATTTTGTAAAATTCGAGGCTTCAGCATCTTTTTCGGTGTTGAACCTAAAAGGTTATTCAGCTATATCTTGGGGTTGCATACTCAAACTAGTGCCGGGAGTTGAGAATTGCGAATAATAAACCGTCTTACTTGCGACTGTCATAGTACTAATGCGATACTATTAACTACTGTGAGCAACAATTAATAAACTTTTTTATTTTTGAATGCCCAGCTTTTCAAATAACCGCCCTTTTCCGTCTTGAGTTTAAAAGGGCTTGCAATAGTTAATGAGATTGTATAAAATATCTGAAATTTGGATCGGAGAAGATAAGGCCTTTATAGAGACAATTGGCCGGTTTTAATGATGGAAGGCAAAGCATAACATTACATTGAACACAAATCAAATCAAAACAAGAATATAAGGCGAACATTGAAATTGTCCAAATACTATTCAGAACGTTTACATTTCCAGGTGCATTCTAAGTTCTACAAAGTTTAGATTTTGTCCATTAAAAATGGTGAATTCAGCTCAGAAATATCAATAAAAGAACTGGTGTGTAATTAGACTCACTCCATAAGTCTCACTACTTCGCTCGGTGTTGTTGTTGTTGTTTTCTACAATCGCTAAGTGTGGAGTGACAAATCAAAATAAGGGGAGCGTAAACTAGAGACTCGTGTAGTGAGTCTAGCGTGGAATAGGGGTAAGAATTTCAGGGAAACAAACCTTCTTCCCGGACGCCTTTTCCATCCCATTCACCATTTCAAGTACAGAATAGCCACATCCGCTACCAAGGTTGTAGACCTATCATAGAGAAATTACAATAAGCTCACACTTAAGGAAATATTTTGCTGTATATGAAATGCCTTAATGTTGAAAGAATTTTTCAGGAAACATGCCAAATGAAGATTAATGCAAGCAGAACCGTACCTTGAGTCCGCAGTTCTCTTCAAGCTTTTTCAAAGCAGAAACGTGTCCACAGGCTAAGTCAACTACATGAATATAGTCTCGAACACCTGTAACACAATTTTGAATTAAAACTGATACAAAATTGTCATAGGGTAAGCATTTACTTTCTACTGTATACTGTTTTAATAGTCTTTGAGCAGTAAAAAATTTTAAAATTGCAAAAACAACGGAAAAATTAGTATTTTCAAAAATGCATATCCCCATTTTATAGTACTGTACACTGCATATTGTATATTTTATGTCGCATACTGTTAATTTGAATATTGTACAATGTATATTACATATGGCATTATTCAAATTAAACTGTGCATATTGTATATCATGCACATTTTTTCGTACAATGCATATTGCATATTGCATATTGAGATTTGTATAATGCATATTGTGTAATATATATTGTACATTTTGCGTTGTATTGTACATTGGATATTATATTTGTGTTATATTGTACAGCGTATATTGTAAATTTTATATTTTTAATTGTACATTGTATACTGCATATATCATGTATATTTTTTTGTTTGATGAATATTGCATACAGAATACTATTATATGATATTATATAATGTATATTGTACATTGTAAATTGTTTATCGTATATTGTTTTATTCAAATTTGGAACTCTACATTGTATATTGTATAGTGTTTACTGTTTATTGTATATTGTAGATTGTATACTGAATTTATCATGTATATTGTTTCCTTTATACTTTATAGGTACACACAAGTATATAATGATGTAAAGAATAACAAGAAGAGTTTTGATTAAAGTTTACCAGTGCCATCTTTTGTGTCATAATCATTTCCAAAAACATTGAGATGATTTCTTCTTCCAACTGCAACTTGACTTATGTAAGGCATCAGGTTGTTAGGAATACCCTCAAATAAACAATTTTTCTTTAATTTCATGAACTTTACGAAAGGTTTAAGCCTTGAAAAGGTGGCATGGACAAGTGATCAAGAAATTCAGCTCAAGAGGTTGTGGTTTGGAATATCGTTGGGAACACTTTACAGCATGATGAAAAAGAATCCTAAGGCCTTCCTCGTACATCAACCAAAGATATCGTCACTGAAATACCATGCAACATTGCTGAAAGTACTTATAAAATTAACAAAATTCGAAACTTGTCGACATCGAGATCAAAGACTCAGAATCTCGAAATGATTCACAATTGAAGCCTTTCCGCATCTCCCTCGGCCCTTTTCTTCGTTGAAATTATAAGCGCTGGCTAAGCACACCCGAGGAAAAATTTCCCAACAGTAATGTTTCGGCCTATGCCAAGCTGAGATAACGTCCAGTTCCCAAACCATAGTCCCTAAGCGTTGCACAGGTACATATTACCTATATCACCATGTATTTTTCCTGCAAAACGTAATACTAGACTGATTAAGGTAATACATGGTGATATTGGCAATTCGCAACAAAAATATACGGTCGGCTATCTATTAAACAAATCCTTTATTCTAAACTAACCTGTGGGTCCTCTCCAATGAGCCCTGATTTATGTGCTCCTACTGGATTGAAATACCTTAGAAGGATTAAATTCCAGGCCTGAAAAAGAAAGCATTGCTCTCAAAAGCATTGAAAAAGCTGGTTTTATAACATATTGTATTAATGTTACAAAGGCTATGCCAATCGGAATTTCGCTCATTCATTTGGATGCAGAAATGAAGCAGAGGCTCATCATGTCTCCAAGGACAACAAGTATCCTTGACAAGTTATGAAGTTGGAGGTAAGCCTTCTTTAGCATCCAGGGGAACTCTCTAGACTCCAGCTAAAGTTCTAGCCTGCTTTCCTTTCCTTCCTCTCCTCCACAGCAACCAAAGTCATTACACGCAAGCTACTAAAGTTCAGGTTACATGCATTTCTACTATCGCTTTTCAAACATAATTTGCTGACTGGGGGAATGGAATGCGAAGCGAAGGTCACTGAGTCGAGTCAATGCTAACCTAGTACACGTTTTTTTTATAAGAACAAAGTATATAAGAACATAAGGCTTCCGAGGCTGAAAAGTTAAGAACATGCTAAGAACATTACAAGGCTTTGTGAAGCTAGAAAAAATCAAAATTTTATTGGCGCTGTCCTGTTCTCCTCTCTAGAAAACAGGAAAACTATCAATAATTGTGACTATGTGACATTTTTACATGTGCGTCCCTTTCGTAGCAATTGTTACCTAATTTGAAGAACAACAGCTTTTTAAAAAGCAAGAAAATTAAGAACATGTTATGAACATTTTTAGCCTTCAAATCGAAAAAAATAAGAACATTGCATGGCTTTCTTCAATTTCAGCGTTCTTATAAAAAAACGTGTACTTAAATGGTCGCCTGCATCGCAGTTAAGGCAAAAAGCTCTGGAATATTCTTCCGGAATATGTAAATTTGGAATGTTATAGCCTGCTTCTACACTAGGGCTACTCAATGGACTTTAAACTTTTCATATCTTTGGTCTTGATGCATACAGCATATAGCATGGTGCAGCCACACACGTTGGGCGGAGAGAGGCACATTTGTATAACGTAACAACGTACCCAAGGTTGCTATCAAAAGTTGAAAGGCCGTCACTCGAACACAAACCATTTCCATTGCGAGTCCTTCACGCTAAATACTGTACCACAAAGACCACAAATAAGTATCATCATAAAAAACAAAATCATAAACAGCAATCCACTTGCCTTGTCTGTAACTGCCAAATCTTTTAATATTTGCTCGATGAAAAATTTCGTTTGTCCATAAGGGTTTGTTATGCCAGAACCAACCGGATGGTTTTCATCGAATGGTAAGTATTGTGCCTTGCCATAAACGGTAGCAGAAGATGAGAAGACCATATTATACACCTTGTGCTCTTTCATACACTAAAAAGAGAAAATAGATGAGAGAGATTGGTTTCTTGGGAAGTAGCAACAAAATACGGTCCGTAACTTCACAAAGTATAAACAAGCTAGAAATCCAATTTATGTAAAGAGAAAATAATTTAGCCACGTTGACAGTGAAAAGGGTATTTCAAATTGCAGTACTGCGAGACAAGTGAGAAAGCTTTCTAGCTGAGTTTTGTACAGCTGTAGCTAATTACGAGAGGTCTGATATGAAGGCAAGAGGGTTTCTGGAGTCCATAAGTTTTCAAGAATCCTGAAATAGCCACTGAAAAAGACAGGCAGAGATTCTGGGCATGAAGTCGAAGTAGCGCAGAATTCTCATTCCCAAATCTTGCAAGGTTTTCTATTCAATTTCCAAATAAGCACCCAGGGTATTCGTTTAAGAATATCAGTCTGAAGGCACAAGCTGCAGGTCCACATAAGCTGTATAGCTGCCAGAACCCCTGATCTGCGATAACAAAATTGCTTGTCTGATTGCTTCTTGAGGTCGTGAAAAGATCTAACAGAAATAAGTATGCGAAGCAACGAGAGAAACAGGACAAAATTTATATTTGTTACTATTTTTCCTCCAAGCGAATACTAGGCTTCTTCAAAAACTAGGAAATTGAGTATGATGAACTCTAAAAACGCCTAAAAGAACAAGGCTAAATATAAGTTAAAATTGATGTCTTTGTTTTTCATGTCACTTTTCAGCTATAACTCATTTCATACCTGTAATAGACAGATTGTTCCAGTGACGTTATTATGGTAATATTCTAATGGCATTTCAACAGATTCTCCAACAGCTTTGAGGCCAGCACAATGCATTACAGCATAAAAATCATACTAAAACGACAATTTAGAAAGGAAATGTGTTAGCAAAAACGATTGAATTACGACATTTAACAGAGCAAAAGCAAATCGTAAGACTCTTGAAACAAAAATCAGACTTTCTAGGTCAGACATTTCAAATTTGTTTCAAAAGCAATGTTTTAACGTTTGGTCACGTCAGCATTAGCAAGCAAAGTAACGTGCTTTGTGACGTGGCAAAAAGGTAAAACAGCAAACATTTAAAATGTTCGATCGTTTTCTGAAACAGCTGAAACATTTGTGACATTCTTAAAAGCTCCTCAGAATACAAACGTCAGAAACAGACAAAACGAAATCTCTAGAGGTAACTATAATATCTATAGCATTTGATCTGTCGACCTGTTCGCTCAAGTTGTTAGTATTAGCTTACCTTTTATAAAGTGTAATTACATAAAAGCGTATAGTTTTAGAGTAACTTATGCGCGAAATGACAGGTGAATCAGCCTTGATTCATTTGAAAGTATGAGCAAAAGCACCTTTTTCTTGTGACCTGTCTGCAGAAATCTTAACATACAGTAAGCATTGCAGAAGGTTATACAACACAAAAATTAGCGCATATACATAGTACAATGAATGGGAAAACTAAAAATGCAGTTTTGCGCATTATGGTGATGAAATCTTTCCCTTCGCACAAAAAATTTCCTCTAGTGGAGATCCAGCTTTAAGTAATCTCCCTCCTCACTGTACTGTACTTGTATCCTTTCTGATACTCAAGCTATGCATCATTTGATTAGTGCAAATACCATTGTCATTGAAACTAACAATAATACATAGTTACAAATAAAACAGGCTACAACAGAAAAAAGTTTACCTTTTCGAACAATTTGCTAAGTTCTTCTTTGTCAAGAAGGTTAACCTTGTGAAATTCTAGTTTCTTCCCTGTAATCTTCTCTACTCTTTTTAGACTCTCTGAAGAATGGAAGAATGTGCAAAGCCTTTACTTTTTTCACCAATTTTGACACAATGGACAGGATGCTGCATTTAGTTCTTATTATAGTAAATACTAGAACAAGCAAAATTGTGGCAGTCCAAACGAGAGGGGTCTTACATGGGAAATTGTGGACTGAAGGTCAAATGAGCCGAACAGCCCCCAACAAGCTACACCCCTGATATGCATGCAACAGCACAGGGAAGGGGTGACATTTGGGAAGTCAATCATTTTTCTGTTATTAAAACTAGATCTGTTTTGAATAAAGTATAGTTCACTTATCACAGTCTTGAAGGGACCGGTCTTTGGTACAATATGATAAACAACAGCTATGATTAGGGTACTTTTGTACTGTAGCTTGATGACAGTGGTGGGTGTAGAGCTGAAAAAAATACAAGTAAGGCTCTAGAGGCTCTAATGACAAGTCCATAAAATACAATACCAAAATGTAAGAAACTGCCATTTTCTGCATTAACTAGGGGGCTCAGACCTTCCTGAATTTCTCAGCTCAAGGACACCGCTGCTCCAGGGACAATTTGTTTGGTACACTTTTCAGTGCCTAATAAGCAAGTGTGTTATAACTGGTTTCCCAGAAACAATAACATTAGCATACCAGTATGAGCATTTGCAAGATTGTCGATAACAATACATTCATAGCCAGCATTGAGCATCTCCACAGTTGCATGGCTGCCAACATAACCTGCACCTCCAGTTACAAGAATCTTTTTTGCCATTGTTTTGATAATGAATTACTAACTGCAAAATAAAGAAAGACAATAAGCTTTAATGAAGCCATGTTGCCTAGTTAGCTTCTTCATGTAGTAAACAGTCTGCTTGGGGTTTTTAATTTGAAAAGAGTGCCCTGGGGTATCTAGGGGGTCATAGGGGGGTCAAAAAACCGTAAAACCACAATTTTTTTTATCCAAAAACCGTATAAGCGTACATGTGTTTAGTTAAAACTGTAAATTTGCACCAAAATCGCAGATTGAAAAACTGCAAAACTGTACTTTTTGAAGGTAAAAAACCGTAAAACCGCTGTCAAAATGTTGAGAAACCGCAAACCGTCATGCCCAATGACGCCTCTTCTAGGAGTACACATTTTTTATAAGAAACTGTATTATAAGAAACCCACTAGTAAGATTTCTAGCAAATTACAATAGATTCTTTTGTCCTTTTATTTCAGAAAACAATAGAAAATTTAAGAAACTTTGACTATCCAAATTATTTTTGAGGGATAATCTGAGGTACGCTTGCTATACCTATAAATACCGTAGGTACATTAATCTTTACTCTCGAAGATTCTAAACTCAGCTTGAGATTATGAATAAAGACAATAAGATAAGAGCACAACTGCCAAAGGGCAAAAGGCAAGCCGTCGAAAAGAGAAGGCCAGAATAGACAGTCCGGCACACGCTCTCGATCGGATCCAGGTGCACATTCAAGAAAGTACACATTTTTATGCCCCAATTTCAAGAAGCCTCATCAATGAGCTTCATTAGGGCTGGTTTAGGCGAGGTTTGTGATCCAGATTATGGGCACAACTCGTCAATGGAAGAATGAATGCTCTGTAACAGACAGCAGTTTTCAGCACACGCTGGTAACACCAACAAGGCCTGCTAGAGATACTGCTGCACGAAGAATTGGTTTTCTGCCAGGAAAGACCACCCAGCCAAAAAAAAGCAAGGGGGTCCCGCCATGCAAAAATAAATGTGAGGGGTGCTCTGTTGTTTACAAGTCAAAAAAAGACTTGACATTGACAAAAAAACATGGAAACGAAAACGAGTGGTTAGGTTGTGACAATGGCTGCGATTTTTGGATACATGCTCGATGTGCAAACATTGTTGTTGGGGACAGAGAGCTGAAAGACATTCCGTTTTTGTGCCCAAAGCATTAAAAAAAACTTAAATCAACTTAAAAATGGAAACGTACTTGTTATTACTAACTAACTGTAAGTTTTTAATTAACCTTTAGTTCATTTTTATGTTATATACACAGACATCATTATTATATATAGTTGAAGTTGCAAAGCAAACAGGCTTCTCTTTTATATTGCTTCAAGAGCCGTGCAAAGTTCATACTCTTCTTTTACACGATAAAAGAATTCAATATGACTTGATTTTGTTTTATTATTTACGTCCTTTTTGTATATATCCAGAAGAAAGTTACGATGTGGCAGATCAATGCAGTTAAGCATACCAAAATACCTTTTCTTAATTTCGGGTATTGTCTGGTTCTCTATTTTACTGTGGAAATCGCATTCCTCCTCCGTGGTATATATTGCATCATGTTTGTATGCTGTTCCCATGATTGCTGACTTGGCGTAAGAGTCGAAATTTAATTTCGCGTTTTGAATAAAGTCTTCTAGTCTACTGTTCAAAGCCACTTCACCTGTTATGTCCGAATGGGGCCCTGATCTGTTTTCCTGTGTGAGATATTTTCTCTCTCGGAACAATGCCTGAATAAGCAAAACTTCTTGGCGGTGATCTTTCTTTCCAGCACTTGGAGCTTCGCTTGGATCGCGAACAGCCGCAATGTCCAACGTCTTTTTTCTAACCTTTGGAAATTAAGTAACGATATTAGATTAGTGGAAAACTGTTTTCTTTGATAATAGTGAGGTTGATAATAACAGTTGTATTGCATTATAAGAAACGCATTATAAGAAACCCACTAGTAAGATTTCTAGCAAATTACTATAGACACTTTTGTTCTTTTATTTCCGAAAACAATAGAAAACAATAGAAAATTTAATTTAAGAAACTCTGACAATCCAAATTATTTTTGAGGGATAATCTGAGGTTCGCTTGCCATACCTATAAATACCGTAGGTACATTAATCCTTACTCTCGAAGATTCTAAACTCAGCTTGAGATTATGAATAAAGACAATAAGATTATAGCACAACTGCCAAAGGGCAAAAGGCAAGCCGTCGAAAAAAGAGAGCCAGGATAGAAGGGCCTAAAATTAAAATTTAGGTTTTAAAAACAGGGAACCGAAGGGCAAGGCGTTTCTTTCTGGCTATAGCGTAAAGCGATTTCTTTAAGTGAAAGGAGCATACTCACCGGTCACCGACTATGAATATTTAGACGGAGGATAAGACAACTCTCCTACTTGCATTCAGCATTCACTTTTGTGTTCGTGGCACATCTCTCTAACAGCAACAACAATGCACAACAGCAACTTCCTGTTTGCGCGTACAAGAAGACTGAAAAAGCGGGAGATACAGACAAATTTTCAGTGGCACAGCAGGTACAGTATCACGAAAATTATTTGTTTTGAGCCTTAGCGCCGAATTTTTCGGTTGAACCTGACATTTCACATGAAAGCTGATGGACTGAAATAAAGCGCTTGGTATTATTTTCAGACTGAATATCTGTCAATTTCTCACTTATAATTTTAGCCAATCAAATTGCCCATCTTTGATCCTTGTCACATTGAAAACACTTCTGATTAATTACTGGCATCAAAATGAAAAGCATACATTAAAAATACTTTTCAACAGTTGCTACAAAGATCAAGGAGGCAAAGACAAAAATAAGCATACTTATAAATCATCTATATGGTCTGTATGTTGCAAAACCCTTTTTAAAATGTCTACATTTTAATACTTTTATTGTCTTTGAAAATTCATTCTTTGAGCAAATGCATGTGATACAGATTTCAGCATTGGAATTCCCTAAAATAAAAAGCAATTGATTAATCGTTTAAGAAGAAATACTACCATAGAATAATGAATAATACAGTACCAAATGGATTCCATCAAATGAAAGGAACTTAACAAAAAACTCTCTCTAAAGAGGTAAATCAGGTTTGTGACTTGCAAAGGGGATGCCTTGTAACACATGACATGCACTTTTATTCCATGACTATTTAAAAACCCATCACATTATTAACTGCCAACTGAACAATCAAAATGGAGAACTTTCAATCTGAAATTAAATCTTCCAGATATTTGCCAAACCATTCATGTCTTAAAGCATAACTGTGAGGATTGCTCAAAAGCTCAGCGAGGTAGAGGTTCAAGCTCCAGCAACAGTTTAGTGTCACAGCCAGGGTTTAGGTGTTGATTAGTTGACCTTCTACTGTGATTCCAGCAACTCCAAACTGGTGCTAAATTAAATACACCATCTGTTTTATTGTTCATCTTGTGTGTGCATGCACCACACCCTGCAAAGTGGCCACCATTCAAAGACAAAAAGAGCCTAAGGGTAAAGGTCTTTTAGCCAAGCTATGCAAATGTAGATATACCTGTCACCTCTATTTATTCTTCTTTCCTCTTTGGTCCAGTTACAGATACATAATGATACAAAACAACAAGAAGAAACAGTCCAACACCAAGAAAGTTGGCAAAAACAGCTAGCTGATTGTCTGTAATCATTCTGCAAAAGAATTAGAGTAAGTTTAATTAAAGTGATATTAATTTACACTGTTTTTCAGTGCTCTGTGGGCTGAAAAGTTGTTGTTCCTGTTGTTAGTCAAGTATACTGTATGCTTCCTATCCTATTTTTATTTACATAAAAAAGTTGATAGATCTTTGTGGTGGAAAGATAACACTTTTATACTTTAACTGCTAACTGGGGCAAACGCAAACGAAGATTGAGAAAGATGCAGTAAACCAAAGTTTCTCTTCTAGTTACTGATTGGTCGACAGCGACATCGGCCCACGGGGTACACACATCCACATCACATGGCAACAAATCATTTAGCCCAACACTGAAAAGTTAGGCCCACTGCTTTCAACATGTAAAATCTCACTATATAAAAGATCTACCCCCAGATCAAATCCTAGATTAAAGAAAACAAAATGTACTTCTTACATTGATTGATATTAAACAGACTTTCATGGGTAAAATCTATCTACAGTACCTGTATTTGTATAAAACGACGAAAGTTTCAAACCAGTTGTAAAACAGACGTGTCTTTTCCTTCCATCAACATCGAAAGGACAATGACTTCGAGCCCAGGCCTTGTGCATCTCACACAAGCTCCTTCGCAACCAACATTTGGTATGTTGCGAATGGGGCTGAAGCTGGTGTTGGTGCATGTAACTGGTGCAAGTCGAACAAATTCAAGCGCAGTATTAGACATGATAGTCACCACTTATCATGACAAGCCTTTGATATTTAGTTGGGCAACGTTTCGGGAGAGATCCATCTCCCATCATCGGGCAATGAGAAATGTGGTTTCTTTCCTATTTATTGCAAAGGTCGGATCGAAAGGGTGTGAAGTTGACCGGACCACCGAGGAATTCAAGCGCCCTCCCTCGAATAAGGGCCCCCTTTTGGTTTCCCAGACACTCCACATGTGCAAGCTGTTTGAAACAGACTATTAAATACGCGCTACGGGCGCTAAATCGAGGAAGTAGCTACCGTATGATTTATGCTGTATATTTTTAAACACGCATGATTTTGAAAAACGAAATTGTTTCTACAAATATACTTATGCTCTGTCCAATGCCCGTGGAGAATGAAAGAAGACAAGAAGACAGTGTATGTCTGTTTTACCTTTCGGATTTCAATTCAACAAAACGAATATTATTATTGCAACAAAACTCAAATAACATATTTAACTACAATATCTAATTTCTTCAAACACATTAATGTTAATTCATATAACAGTACAAAATATACAAAATTTAACATAACAAAACATTGGCCAAAACTACAGCAGTCTTCTTCAGTAGCAATAAAGGAACCCAAATATAAATTCATCTTAATTCTATTTACAATAGCAATATAATGCAAAGTCTTAATTGCAGCCACCTATCAAAGGGGATCAGTGCTTTTCAGCGCCTTGTCTTGATAAGCGATCTGCTTGTTCATTCCCAAATTCACCTTGATGTCCACGCACATGAGTCTACGATAAAGAGAAACATTAGATTTTTCCACCAGTGGCATACCACAATAGATGGGATTCGAACCTGAACTACATGACCTGAGAGCCAACGATGTTTCCACTGAGCTATAGGGCTCTATGAAATCGCCGAGTAACTCTTCAAGCCATACAGCCCAAGGCACTTTTGCCGTTTGATTTTTGCTTTTCGGCTATGTTGAGCCTTCTTCAGCACCATACATATCTATATTTATTTGTCATGAATTGCGAACACGAGGACAGATTTTTCCACAAGTGGTATACCATGATAGATGGAGAGAGCCAACGACGTTTCCACCGAGCTATAGAGCTCTATGAAATCGCAGGCTCTCCTCCCGTTCGATTTTTGTGTACTCTTTAACTCTAATACTAGATTAAAGAAAAACATGTTTACACTTTTCTTTAAAATATCTTATTATTTCGGCCGTCAATAAGTGACTATGACCAGCGAAAAAGTCAATTTCGGCTCTTCTTTGCTTAAGAGTAAACGTTAGATGTTATTTGCAATGGTATTTGACAATACTAGTTGAACCATAAGGTTAACAAAAGCAAAGTAACCCCCGCCAAATCAACCCTGAGGACTGGCCCTGAGTCTACTTGCTTTTTAAGATCTACCTGCGTAGTATATGAGTTAAACATAAGAGGAAGAATCTTCGAAACATATACTTCAAAGCCTGTTTTCGCTTTGTAGACACACCGGAGAGTATACCCATGGGCACAAAACGTTTCTCTTTTGACTATGGTATCACGGCTAACTCACGGCGTGTTACTTATGTCATTCTGATTGGTATGATAAATTATCTAAAGCGTGGCGGCTGTAGTACCAATTTGATGATTACCGCTAGTCATATTGATGAGGTCTGCATGCAAATTACATTTTGCAATTTGGCATAAACTATAACTCACTAGATTTCAATCTATCGATTCAATCATAAGAATTAGCAGTAAAAATGAAAAGCCATATCTGCAAAACTAGCTTTAAGGCCTTCAAGGTTGTATTGTTTGGGTTTTCAAAAACTTCTCAACTCTGAAAATCACAAACAAGGAAGACTGAAAACCAAAAGAAGTAAGAATCAAACTTTCCAAAATGGTACCTAGGATCTGAAGCCAGATCCTCTGCAAAATTGCAAAATCTTCAAGCTCCTGAAGAAAGCTTTGAAGCCTCTGTCGTTTTCAGAGAGATGCCGAACATAAAATGTTTTCAATGTCTGCAAGAATCATAGTGGATACATCAATGAATTTTCTGTCTTACCCATTTTACATCGACCTTGTTACACAGCTCATCCAGTTTTTTAATGTCATCTACGTTTTTTACTGGAGTTTTTGCTGCAGATACCCATCCATTCTTTTTCCATGTCTTGATCCAAGAAGTAGCACCTAGAGTCAATTAGGCAGAGTAATTTGAGCACTTGCTATTGCAAGTTCACACTTCCAAGACTTTAAGTGTGGGTGCTTAAAAACAAGGCAGTCCTTTGCTTCCATTGATATACAGGTTTCACACCTTTCAATCCGACCTACGCAATAAATAAGAGATAAACGAAGTTTCTGATTGCCTGATGGAAATGTTGTTGAATGAAATATCAAAAGGCTATAAGCAGCGATTATCATGTCTAATACGATGTCAGAAACCGCCTTTTAAAAGTTCAAAGATATTTACATTGTGATACTTATTCTTATGCAAACCAATTATGAGTATTCTTCCTAATCTTCAACTGTGATACCAACACAAACATCAACGATTGTTGCATTTTTCATTCAATTTAATCTTTTTGGCAAGTACAGTAGCATACCGTTTTTAACTTCATCAATAGTATTCTAGAGATTTGCTTCATACTCACAGTTAATGGTGTACATGCTGTCCGTACGTAACTCAACTTCCCTCATGCCACTATTTGCAGCTGTTTGTAGTGCTGTTATTGCTGCCTTTTAGGATAACAGGTAATGACCATTAGATATAACGAAAGGAAGGTCAAAGACTGACACTTATAAGATGGTCAAATACATCCAGCAATCAAAATTAATTAATTGGATAATTAATCAGGTATTAAATTTATCAGTTGGTAGACCAAAACGGCTAACGTTATTTACACCAATTTCAGGTCACATGGTCATACCCTTGAGGAACCATTGCTTTTTGTCAAATACAGAGCTCGAACCACACTTTCATGGCACAAAATTTAGGATTCAATTGAAAGAAAGAGCTCCTCAGAGTATGGCCATGTGACCTCAAACAGGTACAAATAATGTTGGCCGATTTGGTGTATAAAAAATCCAAATAAACTTACATTCAACTCTGCTCTTTGATTAGTTTGTTTTCCAGGCAAACTTTCTGATACATTTCTGAAAGTAAGATTTGAATCAATAGTTTATACATATATACTTAAAGAGGGAGGCTAGGCTTGGGGGGCCAAAACCAAAAAACCTGGAAGAAAATTAGGACAAACCCGAATACCTGGATGAAATAACGACCTTAGTTTCAACTATTGTTTAAGAATCATACATACTGATATGCTGTGTGATGTTTCAAACCTGAAACCCCACATATTTTAAATATAATACCCAAAACCAGAGGCAGAAAAATGGCAAAACCTGTTGCATGTCAAATATTCTTGACCGAAAAACCCACATGTATTTTCGGAAAACCCGAAAACACGAGATGGAAATTGGCCAAACCCAAGGCCCGTGAAGTTCCACAGCCCCCCTTCTTAATTAGAAAGCAAGAACCTTTTACTAAATGCCAAACATAGGAGCAACTTCATATTTCTGTTAGGTTAAAATTTCAGCTTCTTTGTAAAAGGACTGTCAACTTACCTTGAATCATTAGTGCCCCAAAAGACACCAACCCCTGCTCTAGCCCCTTTGTAGCCATTGTTGAAACATCCACCATCAGTATAAACAACTTCTCTATTGGATGACCCACTTGAACTAGACTGGCTCCAACTTGGTTGATCATAAGTTGCAGATGTGTAAGGACTATAGCGAGATGCTGATGAATTTGATTTCCAGCTCTTACGGTTGTAACTTTGGTATGAACGAGGAGGGTCCTCTGCCTTTGAAAAATAATGGATCCTTATTACATAGTTACTAATTGACACAAAAGGAAAAATGTTAACGGTACAATGTACAATGGTACAATGTAAAAGCAAGGATGGTCTGAACAAATTTTTATATGGATCAAAATCTCATAGGGGGGGGGGGGGAATTTGACCAAGCTTTGGCTAGGGTTCCAGTCTGCGGAATATGACAGTTCTAAATGAGATCTTGTGCGTGCAGAAGCCTTTTTACCATTGTTCTTTCCTATTGTTATATTGTTTATCTTGTGCATGCACATGCCACACTATGCAGACTTTTGTACTTTGAGGTCAAGCAGTATAACCCTAGCCAAATCCTGGTCAAGCTATTAGGTGAGTTTTAAATTGATTTTGCTATAAAGTATACCTGACTTTATGCCAATTTAGCTAAAAAGCATACCTAAAACCCATAGAGATATGACCTGACCTTACACAAATTTAAGGCAAAATCACACCCGAATACATAAATTATACAAAAATTCCTGAGACAAATACCGTTTCTACCTAAATAATGAAATTATGACACAGTTGGGCTCTTAATAACGTAACGGGTTTTCTTTAGATATATAGTTTTCCTTGTATGGCAATAGGACACCATATATTTTTTATTGCAACCTTGATATAGAACCAATTTGGTACTTCAGATTGTTTTGAGGTTTCTTCACGGAAATAGGTTAGGTAGGTTTACTGTTTGAACATACCCCCATGAAATCTAGTGCCTCTTGGCGAGATCTGAATTTCTTGAATCTTGCCACGCTCCATCTACCGTTTCTCCCTACTGCGCAGGCGACTTCTACCTACTTCTACCTACGCATGTTAGCTTTGATTCTACCCACAATTCCCTACAATTTTGACAATATACCTACGTTTCTACCTACGTTCACGTGGTGGAAGACATTCAGCATTCCTACTGGTTGGGTAAAGATGAGTAATATTCAAAAGAATCCTTAAAATGGGTTATTTGGTCCCGTTTTTTAGAGAAAATCGCAAAATTTTCCACCAAACTGAAAAAACGTTGGGGAGGGGGTGCTAGTCCCTAAGCCTTCAATAATTTCTACCCCTGCGTTGACGCTTAATTTTAAAAGTAAATTTCTTCTTGTGCGTACTTGCGTTCTGATAGTACTGAAAAAAATTGAGATTGGATTGTGAACACAACATACATGCTTTTAAGTCCTTAACTTAAAAACATCTATAGAAATAGCTCCTCCCAAATGGGGAGTAACATGCACAGTGGGAATCGACGTAGAACAAAGATTTTAACAGTTCTCTACAAGGTGTAAGTTTCTATGGTCTTTTATGCTCTTTTCGGAAAATACCCCAGAGGAAATCAATAAAAGCTAATTGATGACCAAAGTCGCAAAAACAATTCGATTGTTTGGCGGCAAACAAATAAAAAATCCCTACAATTTCCAGAAATCTACCTACTTTTCTTCATTTATCCCGTAGGTTTTCCCTACAACCTACAAATTCATAAAAATCCCTAAAGTAGGTGGAAATCCCTACGTGTGGCAACACTCTGCACACGACAGGTGTAGGTAGGCAGGGCAGGGCGGGGGGACTGGGAGGGATACGCGGTACGCCCGCCCATGGGCCAATATCTTTATCTGGTGAAAGCAAAACCCTTGCGTGCCAAAGTCAAAGTAAAGGAAAAACAAAGCCATACCAGCTTTTGTAAATTCCTGTATTTCTTCCTTTTCTTACGGCGTAATACATTTCCTCTGATTTAGGCCTTACAAGTTTCAGATCTAAAAGCTTTTCAACATATACTTCTTCACTTCTTTGGCGTCTTCCCAAAAGATCACGAAGACAGCAAAGGAAAGATTGATATTGATGTGATGTGACTTGAGCACGAGGGGGCCTGAGGAGAGGAAATAGTCCGTGTGCGCGAGTCGCTCTTTTCCCGCCAATAAAGTAAAGTTGATTGAATTTTTGAATTGGATAGAATTTCCCGCCAAAAAAGCAATCTCTGAAAAACTGGAGCAACAAATAGAAATCACATGCAGAAACAAGATCTTTGGAAAAAGCATGGCCGGCACGCAAACAGATTGATGCATCTCTCAGGCAACTTTCCCCAGGCAACTACAAAAAGCAGTGCCACTTAACCTCACCTACAAGATACATAGGAAGTCTGAATGGAAAACGAGATACACATTGAAAATTAATAGAGTTATCATACTATAACAAAAACAGTAATTATATATCCAAAATGCATGATACAAAACTATATTCTTGTACATCTTGAGTAGTAAAATATAAATGCTTAGATTGTCTTAATTAAAATGAAAACTTCGTCGTCCTTGTCATAAAGAGATACAGCTAACTGATACAAAACTAAATTTACTAAACATTATATAATGGCAGTATGGGAATCTTAACTGATGCACAAGCCACTAAATGTCACAGAATGATAGGTATATAAAATACGAATATAGCCTTGCATAAGAAATGTTTACATGTTTTAATACTAATGACATACTGTATTTTCCAGAAATAACTGTAATGCATGATTATTGACAGCTAAGAGTTAGCTCAGATTGCTATTGAGGCCCTGGCCAAACGATCAAGAATCGTTGGCAAAAACACTTTAGATATGCTTTACACAAAATGTTTGAAGCACGAACGCCTGGTTTGCTAAGAAAAGAAATGTTACTAAGTGCCAAAATGTTGTAAGTTGTTGAAGTTTGACAATACTGTAACAAAAGAATGTTTGTTTGACAAGCAATGTTTGAGAGGCGACAAAACCATCGAACGTTGCACAACAAGCAAAAGTAAGCATAATTTGTGGTATGATATTTTGAAAAAGTTCAAAAGCATTTTTTGCTTGACGCAAGCAGAAATGTTTCACGAGAAGTGTTTTAGACGTGGCCAGACTGTCAAAATTTTGCTTGACAAGCAAATTTCAAATGTTTGACAATGTTTGATCGTTTGGCCAGGGTTAGAAGAATCTTCACAAAGTGTGATTTAAAATATCTGTATGAAGGGATTACTAAAGGTTACCTTCTTTGCTTTCCGCTGTGTTTGGTTATTGTCTTATTGCGTTGCGCACAGGCAACTACAGAAGGGATGGCGGGTACTTCGTACTTTGTAATTGCTGGGAGTTGTCTCAAGCAAACAAAGATTAGTCGTTTGGTCAGCGCCTAACAAAGCGTCTATGACTTGCCAAATTTCGCGGTCAGCTTCACGTAATTGTCTACGTACCGTATTCCGATTGGAACTGGGGCGGCTAACTGAAAAATCGACCGCTTGGTTGCTAAAATCTTTACGCGTATGCTGTGCATGTGACGTTTAAACTTTTCACGGCAGATCGGTCTAGCCCGTTTAGACCGGAGGCATCCTCTTTGGGGCTCGGTTGTCAGTGCAACATGCAAGTCGCTTCAGGGAACCAAAGCTTTATAAGTAGATGAATTCATTATCCAACTATTTTCTGCTAGAAACGTATAAATTGCTACCGGGCCTAATCATGCTTACCGACTAAAAATTCAAAACATTGTTCTGTCTGCAATCTTTCCGAAATGCAGATAGACTAGAATGAATAATCATACAACGACATATTAAAGGTTAAAACAAAATTTCTTTTCTTTCCTGATGTTCTTTGCTTCCCCGAGGCCAGTTGAATTGTGTCTTTATTTTTGTTCTTGCTTTTGCTTTTGCTAGACGACCTATGATTTGATGTTGCAATGCCACTGGTCGAAGAGTCGGGCATTGTCTTTGTAGTAAACATTCCTGAAAACCAAAGAAATTGCATCAGAAAATAACGAAACATCAAACTAACAGCAAACTTTAAGCAAAAAGTATTGCAAAAGATTGAAAGAATGGGATACACAAAAATCATACAAACCGATTTTCTGCTGTTGCTGTGGGTTTTCGTTAACATCTTCAGGTTCAATTGAGTTCATTCGATCAATGTATCTTTCTGCCAAGTAGGCAAAAACTGTAAAACAAAAAGAACTTTATTTAAAGGCAGAATATCAACGTTCTAGCCAGATTCACCTCACTACAATTTTGTGATGACGCAGAACAAGGGCAAGCATAAATTGAGCGAAAATTTTGTTCCGAGTTTGACTTCTATGTTTATCCATACTTATTAGTTTAAATTTCTTGGTTTCCTCTCTATATCTGGAGCAAAACCAACAGAAAGGTGAAAGCGTGAATTCATTAGCCAACTAATTTCTGCTAGAAACGTATAAATTGTTACCGGGCCTAATCATGCCAACACAAGGTGAAAGCATTAACACTGCTGCAAACAAGCATTACCAGGCATTTTAGATTCCTGAAAAACAGCATTAGGCTCTGGCTAAACGATCAAAATTGTTGGTCAAACGGCTGGTATTTGCTTAGACTCAAAAACGTTTCACCACATTGGGTTTGAATTTGGTTTTCTTGATTAGATCCTCAGCACTAAAACAATTTTTTCAACAACGAAATGCAAATCGTTAAGGCAACGTCATCATTTAGGTGGTCTTGCCGAGTGGTCAAGGTGCTCATCTCACAATTGCAAGAAAGTTGTTTATACGAATCCCATCAGGAGTACTTTCCACAAAACTGTATCATTTTTACCACGTGAAAATGCAAATCGTCTAAAGTCAACTCAGCTGTCCATCCTTTCCGAGGTCGGTAAATAATTACTCACGCTATTCAATTTAGAATATAAATCTGCGGGAACAGCTGCAGGTCCGCACCATCCCAAGCTGCATTAACATGTGAAATCGCATGTTTGCTTGCTCGCTCATCAAAAAAAGCAACAAATAGCTTTACTTCCCAATTGCAAAACTAATTACAGATCTAACGTGAAGAAGAAGAAGAAAGGAGTGCATGCACTTACCTTCTTTGACATTGAGGTCTTCTTTGACAGATGAACGATAGAATCTCAGTTTAAGCTTCTTGGCTAATCCTTCAGCTTCTTCACTGTAAAAAAGTAACTTTACTTAACACAAGGATAGGCTCAGGGCCCATGGATAGATTTAGTATTATGGAGCCCTTATGAAGAGATGGAAAAGGAGAGTCAGCTCTACGGAAAAGGAGGCTTGGAGTAGTGAGAAAGATTTTGAAAAGACGCTCTTTAGAACTTTGAAAAGTGCACGCTATGTGTCCCCAGGTTAGCGAGTGTTTATGGGATGGCATTGGAAACCATTTTGGCATACCATGGGTGAAAAGCACAAAAAATAAAAAATAGGCCCTTTTGATTGGAAGCCATTAGTTCGTAAACTAATTGAGGTGACATTGCTTTGCGTTTGATTAAAAAAACTGAAAAAAAAAATCAATTGCAGTCTTTGAGTTGTACAAAACTTCAGAATTGCAAAGAAAAACGGAAAGCCTTTCTTGTCTGACACTCACCCAGTTGCATATGCAAATGCACTAATCAGAAAAAGCTGGATGTATTTCATTTTAAAACCAATAAGCTTATGGTATACAGAAGGACAACCAATGGAAAAATTCAAAAATTCGAATTTAGAAAACGAACACTGTAGACAGAAAGAGTTGTAATAATGATCGAGAATATAACTACTCACGGTGACATTTTAGCGTCTTCAACGAGATCAATTTTATTCTGCACAAGAACCATTGGTATATCACCACATTCTTGATTTACCTGATTGATAAATGAAGATTTAAATTACAACTTACCAACAACTACGTCATAACATTGGTGTTAAGCAAAATGTTAAAAATATCACTTTTGGTACGGTCAGTGGTCAGACAGCCACAATTAACTTCAAGCTTGAGCATCAAGGCTTATTGTTACACCAGGAAAAGTCCCTGGAAACTCAATCAGTCAACTACAGGCTGGTTTTGTCAAATATCAGTACTAATCAGTGCAGCTAGACTAAAAGAGGTCCTTGCCCATAGTCTAGGTATCTGCAAGGTTATGCCTGCCTACACAACAATTACAAAGTGAGGTATAAAAATGTACCAACCCTGTCCTTCCACCTTGTCATAGCATCAAATGAGCTTCTGTCAACAGTAGAAAACACACAAACACAAGCTTGTGCACCTAATAAAATAAACAAAAAATGAACAGGCATGCTAAGTCTGGTTATAGTATCAATCTACTGCATTTACTCAAATCAGCACTCTTGCTCACCGACGCACACCTCCTTTTCAGTGCAGTAAGTGAAATGAGAACATCCTTGGATTGAAAGGTCCCCCTTGATTACAAAAGAGAAGCTGATTTGAGAAACATTGGCAAGATGGGCACTTATTTGATAAATACTGGGTATGGAATGGAGCAATAATTTGCAAGAAGATACTATTTTCGGGTATGCAATTCAAAACATTTGTTGCATGATTTATCAACAGTCCCTTTTTCTTATTCAACTCTATTACTAAAGTACCATCTCTTTGATAAGAAATGCTGTTCTGATTGTAGATAACTAAGCCCAGCATCTCCTTGCATTAGTACCACCTATTAAAGATCAATAATTAAATGAGCACTGGAGGTGCACAATCAATTGAAAACATTGTAAATTGAAATTGTTTAGGCTTTCATGACCAGCTGAACCTACTAAAAATCTGTAAGCCTTAACAATATTTGAGATATTAACAAAGAAATGTCCAGTGAAAGAACATATGGAAAGGACAATATGGCAATATACTTACCTCTGTAATAGACGGATGTGAGAGAATCAAATTCTTCTTGACCTGCTGTATCCCATAACATCAATCTTACATCTTCACCATTCAAACTGCAAAAGAAACATTAATTTTTTAAATGCAAAGCAAATTGGTTTGAATGTAGTGTAGGTATTTGCAGAAATAGTTTGACTAAGCCTCCTCTCTTCGATAAATTTGTTAACATTGGGGCTCCAGCCCCAAACCCCACACATCCCTTTTGCAGCTCTTTTAGTAACAAAACAAGTAATAAATAGTAAGCAAGCAAGCAAACAAGCAAAGAAGCAAGGCAGTTGGGTGAAACAACCAAGGATGTTGGGAGAGAGACCAGCTTGTGGGAAAAGGAAGCTGGGTGAAAGGAAGGTTGGGTGAATTGACCTGATATGGCTCAGGCTGGGTGCATGGTCTGGTCATTCTTTCCCCAACAGACATTTCCCACAATGTTTGCATTATATAGTAAAAGAGACAAAGGTCAAAAATCTTCAACCAATGTGCAGTCATTCTCATCACACAATCTAGGGCCACCCCACATTAATTTTTGTTACAATAGCCATGTTTAACTTTGGAAAAGAACAATTAAAAGTATCATATTTCATAGATCCTTGAGTTTGACTGTTTCTTAAACTTGTGAAAAACTCCAGACAGCAAAAATAATCATCGATTTTGGGTTTCACGCGGATTATTGTCAATGTAATCGAAATATAATGATATATATGATATTCATATTAGCAAAAATCTGTGAAAGACTGGCTTTCCTGTTCCAACAGAAAATGAAATTCTGAAGTTCGCGACCCATCTTAAATCTCAATAGCGTTAGACAAATAATCTTTTGCTAACTCGATGTCTTATCAGAATATAAACAATCTATTACCTTATTTGCTTCTCTAAAAAGTCAACCCCTATTGTTTTCTTGTATTCCTTTGTGAAAAACCCTTTACAGTATCTCTGGATCATGCTGGACTTTCCGACTGCTCCGTTCCCAACCACAAGAACCTTGATGGCGATTTCAACGTCCTCTTCCTTCATTTTGATAACGATAAGGTTGGAGGCCACAAAAACTTGAAAGAAGAACCGGATTTAGAATTCCGCTTGTTTTATCTTTGCTCGGCTTTGGAGAGCTTGCCTGCGGGATACCGCGAAGTCTAGACTTCAAGTGTTGGACAGATATTGACAGAAATTTAGGCCACAGCAACTTTTTAGGGCTATTTCCCCCAGTCCACGATCAGTTGCAAAATAAGACCAAATCAAACCTTATTAATTAAGGGTAATCTCAGCTATTATACGGCAGACAAATCGAATTATGAACTTGCTTTTGTCCACAGTTATTCTTTCTTCCCGTCTTGAATACTTTAGATGCTATCACGTCTTGGACACTGAACGGTGCAGGACCTGCATGCGATGATGACGATATTGCGAACACTCCCTTTTCTTGTGAGAACACTTCTCACGCTGACGACTCGCAGACACGTCCAATTCTTGCATGTACAAAACTAAAAATTGACGAGATTTTGTATTCAGAACTCATATGTTTCGATGCAAGAATAATGAGTAATCTTTGAGATCAACAGATCATAACTTCTCTGCCACCCAAATGCAACAACTTTACTCAATCAGGAGAAATTAGAATAATTCCCAAGATGAGTCAATTTCTTTCGGAGCATTAACAAGAACATAAACCAAAGTTAGATATCGAAACAAACACTAAGCACAGGGAATCGATGCATAAAAACGCTCACGATTATTCGTTCGTTTTCAAGTAAATTTCCAGGTTTTTTCGTTTTTGGACAAACTTCCGCTCAGCTGAAATAAATTTAAGGATTAAAACAGAAAAAAGAGCATTCTCTCTCGCCTAATGCCGCATTACTCTTTTGACTCTGCACAGACTATCACCTTATTCTGGCTAATAATATCGGTCGCGCCTCCCACAACAATCTTGACACGCAGCCTCGTTTCGTGATCGACATTTCGAACGCCTTTCTCGCCTTCGTCAAATTTGCTATATTTGTTTATCTGTTTTTGTTTGTTTTAATTAATTTCGTGGGGAATTAAAAACATTCAGGAGAAGTTTTGAAAACAAAGGTCTATGTGTTTGCTAACGTCATAAAGGAAAGATATGCTTTGTGTTAAAAACCGTCGCAGTAAGCGCAGTGGGAAAAAAGATTGGTTGCAGGATACCTTATTATGCCGTACAAAGTCGCAATATGAGCTCTCAGATGTCATAGAGTCAAAATAAGCTAAAAATTTTTCTCCATTGAATTTCACAGCATTCATGGAACGGAGCCAGCTCGCCAGCGCTCGCGCAATCGAAGTTTTTAAATGGAGTGGAATGGAATGGAAGCATGGCTCCTAAATGGAACAGAACAACGATGCCACAACGACGTCCCAACACTTCAATACCGTATCTCGAATATTCGCTTCCTCGATCGAATTTTCATTCTCTACGTACATTTTGCCTCTCGACATTCGCTGTTTCGATAATACTATAATCTCTCCCCTTTCCCATCAGAGTGCGAGATAGCGACTGTCAACTCTGTAATGAAGGCATAAAACACCGTATAAAACACCGTGATGCGAGGCAAACGACAACTAAGTTTGTGAGTCATTTCGATTCGCTGCTGCTATGATAATTCTCCTTTACCCCCCCCCCTTTACCCTTCGCTTTACCTACTCTAGACCATAGACAGAACTCCTAAGCTCTCGTAGCTGACTTGTTGCTCTTCCTCTAAAGGGCGTATTTTTCGTCCCCAGGCCTTTAGGCAATGCTAATTAGAACGATGATAGATTTAACTTAAGAGCTTCTGGAATCATTTCCGTTTTATTTGTCAGAAACTCGGCCATCTACTTATCACTTTTTCTCTGCATAATGTTTTTTTCAAACAACAAAAATTATTATTATGAAATAAATTTCTGTCCAGCTTTAAACAAGGCAGGCACAAGTTTCTGCTGGATACAGCATTCAATTCGGTTTATCGGAGAGCAAACAAAAAAGCAAGATGACGGGAAGGACGGTACGGGAAAACAACCTCAATCATAGTCATACTCATAAGAGACAATTCACATGTATAGAAAACTTTGCAACTTAATTTTTTCTTGTGACTATGCCTTTGGCTTGAAAACAACCGCTATGTCAGTTTTAATCATTACGTTTTACGGGACCAATCTCGACTAAATGGAGAAAAAAAGAGAGGCTAACTCGGGCTAACTGGCTGCTGTGTGCAGGAATGATCCTTGAGATACAGAGAAGAAAACCGCCCTTGACTAGTTGTAACAAGAAGCGGCTGGGAGAAACATCTAGATACTGTATGTGACAGTGATTCGCCGTATGTACCCTACCCTGTGCCCTATCCCCATGTCGAAAATCAACAGCAAAAATCAATGCACCCCAATCTCGTTTCTCAATCTCAACCGGTTTGCTGACCGCACACTGTGTAAAACAGTTGCAGAAATAAGTGACATTCCGAATTCAAACAGCGAAAAGCATGAATCATGAAAGATGTCTGCTGTTATCTTTCATCAGTGTGCTCCAAAACGTGACAGGCACACAGGCCGGTCACTCAAGTTTCTCAAAGTGTTTCATGGTGAGATTGTATGAATTTTATACAATTTCTCAGTTCAGTTTTGAGAACTGCATTTGAAGTTGGCTTCTAAGAGATAGAGCTCATCTGACCAAAACAAAAGCTGATGCGGATTTAATGCTGTTTTTGCTGCGGATTGGTGAGGTATTTTTGAAAGCAACATTGTCATTCAAATTAGCTTTTGGCGTATTGTTGAAAAATTCATTTTTGCTGCTTACTGAGGCCAAAAATGGACAAGGTTCACAGCCACATTGCGTTGTGAGATGCTGTTTAATCCTACCAAAAGATCTCTGCAGTAATATACAACTTCATTCAAATACATTAGGAGAGAAAGGCTCTATTTTTGTATATTAATCAATACAGATCGGTTACAGAAAACTCTTGTAAATGAATTGATTTGTTTTGCTAACACAGCACTTTAGCCCTCGGTACTTTTTACTGCCACTGAAAAAATTTGGTACAGTACTATTCTGCTTGAGTGGCAAAACAACAAAATTCCATTCTTTCCGATGGACTTTGGGTTGCTTTTAACGGATTTGAAAGACTAATGACAAAACAAAGCTTGGAGCAGCAAATGATACGATGTGCAGTTCCTTACAGTTAAAATTCTCCTTCAGAGAGGCCTTGAAACAAAATGATCACGTCATCCTCAGTTCAGTAATAAGAAGATATTCCGGATCAAAACAGATACAGAGGTTATTATCAGAAGAACGCTTTAACGGCTTTACGGCTTTACAACAAGCGTGCTTGCAACAAAACATGAGCATGGTCTCCTTGTTGCTCGAAAGCGGTGCGGATTTAGAGCAGCGCGGCAAGCACGGTTGGACCGCATTACACGCTGCGGCGTTTTCGTGCAAAGAAACCGTACCAATAATTGTGTTACTACTGAACTCATGCGCAGATGTGGTTGCTAAGGACGACCATGGTTGTCTGCCAGTTGATCTTGCATCAAATGACGTCATAAGAGGGTTACTTTTGGATAAAATGGAGGAGCGTGGTAACGAGAGACTTGTGCAGTTGTATAGAAAGCTTGATGAATCAAAGCACAACGCTATCACTGACGGTTACAGTAGCAAATTTCCATCAAATCTCCGCACAGAACAATGCTCGAAACAGGACGATAATGATGATTATAATTATTGTCAGTATAGACAGAGACTAATGTGTGTCCAGTCGAAAAATCAACAAGAACGGACGCAATTGAACAGAAGAACGGTGACATGGGGTTACAAAAGCAAAAGAGATTCAGGGGTGTTCAGTGATGATTCGGACACACACAGCATATTATAGAGACAAAACTGTCAACTATTGTCAACTCTAACGGTAATAGCTTTCAGAGTTTACTGAGATATCAAGGAAGTCAAACTACGATGGTTAAATTAATCTGACGGCAACATTTTTAAAACTGGCGGACGGGGTTACTGTAGTCATCACAGCAAAGCCAAACTACCAATGCAAGGGAAAATTATTGCTCTTATCATATTCCTACTCTGATGCAGCAGTTATATTAAAAACTATTTATAATCACTTAAATAGTTATAGCAAGATAGTCATTATAGTCATGATAAGCACAAGGAGTTCTGCTCAATTGGCCGCGGGTTATGGCTTTCTGAGATAAACTGCAATGGAAGATCCAAACTTTAGACATGACACAAAGTCGTAAGACCTCGTTCCTCTGGAATATATTTCTTATTTCCATAATCAGCTTAATTCCAAACATATTACTTTGGCTTATAAGAAAAAAAGTATAAGATTTACTTTACTGTTTTTCTCACTCTGTCCCGGTTTTACAGTTCCGAACAAATCAGCAAGTGTAGCTAGGACAGCTCATTTCATTGATGCGGTCATCTATTTATTGCTCCGGTTCATCTTCATCACTGGGCATTTCATCCGGACTGTCATCTCCACCAACTTCAGCATTCATTTTCTCAAGCTGAGCAAGTTGCTTCGATAATTCAATTTCATCAGTATCAGTAACAACTTTAGGCTGAAATGAAAATCCATACTTTATTGAAAATCCATACTTTAATGAAAATCCATACTCTCTGTAAAAAAGATGGTCTGGATCTCTGTACCAGACCAGAATTCGAAAACAAACATTTTAAAAGAAAAAACACGAAGCAAGCAAAGAGGAAATCTGTTTGTTTTTTTTTTTAATGAAAGGTAGGAGCTCTAGAGCTATAAGCTGATGCAGACCTGCAGCTTTTGCGGCCAGTTTTGTTCTGGCTTGCGGAAAGCGACGCTGACGAAATTCGTGCCAAGCAGGATTTACCTATAGTTGGCAGAACACCTTGACCGAATGGCCTCAACAACTCTAATCGTCGAGACCAACTTTCTATACATGACTCTATTGAAGAAACATAATACTTGCTCTATACAGAGGTACACAATAATATTATTTTTGTACAGGCATGGTACAGGCATGCCCCCGTTGTGAGTGGGTTTTGGCTATGAAATTCTCTACAGGTTTGTTATACTTTTAGCATAATCCCATATAGGAGGGTAATGGAAGTTAACAAAATGTTTAGTTTTTTAGTCAGCATATAGTGTAAATATCGCATGGATGTCATACTTTTGCAAGTTATGACCAGGCCAAGAAACTATAACTACTCTCCTATACTTCTCAATTATAAAAAAAAAAGTGTCTTTGCGTTGAGTAGTATAGATACTGACAATTATGTTAATGGGTTTGTAAAATATCGGCGAGACGTCCACGTTCATCCATGAGTCATGTATCCCCGAGTTCTGAAGAAGGTGAGGGTGAATTAGTTTTTTAGAGCCAGTCGTTAGGGTCTTAGCAGTCTTGGCAGTGACGCTATCTTGGCTGGACTCGAACCCTGATCACACTGAGCTCCTGACACAAGGAGTCAGCGGGATTACACCAAGACGCCACAGCAACTAAAAATAAATGCTGTTAGAAGGCAGTTCATAATCATTGCGTATAGCTCTAACCAAAATATTTTATCTTGCTCTAACGAAAGCAGCAATATGTTAGGACCATTCGAACAGGGACATATAAACGTATGTAGAAGACGGTATAAACTACAAACCTCCATTTTGACACTAAACTGTCCTTTGCTTGCAACTATTGACTTCTCAATAGCTGCAATCGCTTTCTTTAACGTCTCAACGCCAAGTTCACGCTCTAACGTCGTTGTTGTTACTACATACACTGGAGGTGCAATTAAATTAATCTGGCAAAAAAGAAATAACAATGCTTTATATGACATAAAATTATAGCTCCACAAAAGGGTAACAGCAATTGAAGAAAACAAGAACCTCAATTAAATAAGGATATGTTTCAGCGCTTAAAATGTTCGCAGTATTGTCATTCTAAGGTCAAAACTAGACGTAGGCTCCAAATAACGGGGGATCTTTCTCTTAGACTTGTTGCTTCGACACGTGAATTGGTTGGATAAAGCAGATCAAGCCGGTTGTAGCAGCCTCGTATGGGTCGGCTCAATCTGTGCAAAGGAACAAAATTTGAAATACTGAACTACCAATGTACCGAGCTCAATGCAAAAAGTGGTTAATCAACACAGGCTTATTGTTTTAGCTGTTTTCAGCAATTATGCAGCGTGTGATAAAACCTGCAACTTTATAGGTTCTGCTGTCTTTCTTAATCTTTCCTCTGTCATTCAACGCTCTCACTTGCTTTTCAAATTAAATTTCTAGTAAAATTCTTTCACAAAAATGTCTTGAGCCAGTTTCGTTTGAAGGATAGAAACTATAAATAATAATTTGTCACCAACAACTGATCTGGATATTTGAACATTCACTAGACTGCAGAAGGGGATGGATCGCTTGCTTTATTCATATTACTCTTTTAAATTTTTCTCATTGTTTTGTTTATTTTTCTATTCCTTTATAAACACCTATCTTCATTAACACACATCTCTGGTCTTGGAATGAGAATAATACAAAATAAGTGTCAACTGCTTATGTCAGCATTTACAGCATTTCTTTGGCTTATAAATTTAAAGCAGTTTCACACAACATACCTTGACTGGCATTTCCTCTGTTGAGAATTTCAGTCCTTCTTTCAATGCAGCTTTGACAGCATCAATGCCTTCATATCCATAACAAGCAACCTCAACATCTGATCTTACTTTAACAGCTTGTGGTGTCATTCTTCTGTTTATGTTTGTTAGCAACACTTCTTTAGTGTTGTCATCTAACTGGCAATCATCAAGGATTGTTGGCTCACTGAGAGAAAAATGACAGTTTCAATGAGTCATATAGATGTTTCATATAGGCATATCCTAGTAATCGTTTTTTGTTTGTGGTACTAAGTTTGGGTGCAGATGAAGGTTATGTGTTTAGCACCAGTAGCTAGTACTTCAAAAGAAGACCAACTAACAAGACCTGATAGATGGCTCATTGGGGAAAAAATAGACCATCTCATTCACTCATACAAGTGACTTTGTAAATATCTCCGAAAATCTCGACACCATTCAACAAAGCGTACAAAGTGTTCTAATAAATCAGAAACCCAGAATGAAATAACCTATCTACAAACAGCTTAGCTTACCTAACTGCATGCTTGAATATTTCGTATGATCCACCAGTTGCCTTATATTTCTCATCAAAAAACCATGCTGTTTTTTCATATAATTCCTCTAGCTGTTCATCACTCTCATATTCCATTACTTCAGCTACATGACGTAGAATACTATTCACCTGAAATAAGTAAAACAGTAACGTTATAATGGATTTCAAAAGCAGTGGAAACACAAAAATTTGCATTAAGCATCATCTTCAAAGCAATTTTTTCCTAATGGTCCTGTTTTTCCTTGTTTTTCCTTGCTTCTGCTTGCAAGCTCTGGAGACTAATGTGACACTTGCCAAGCTGGGAACCTAATGCAAACTCTTAGTACCTTTACAGTCTAGAGCAGGCAGGTGGTCAAGTCGCACTCCTCCGCAAGTCAGGCAGGGGATTTTTAGACTACTTACTGTAGAATCTCAGCAGAATGCTTTCAGAATGTACTGACACATGGATTAATGTTCTACTGGTAATACACTAACAGGTCATTAATGCATTTAAAATAACCACTTATGTCATCAGAAGGTTAAAAGGTTAATAACAATAATGAAAAACCGAGGGCAGGTGATTTATCATGAAAACAGCTGAAGAGGGAGGCATTCTAAATGCCTGCCTTGAGCAATGGAGGTGGAAGTGGAGGCACCGCTGCCAGCGATCACCCACCATAAACGGCCATGTCTTGTCTAGAGCATACTGTACATACTGTTTTTGCTTTGTTAAATTTTTCTTCACATTTCTTGACTTCCTCTGGGGAAACTCTTCTTTTCGATAAATCAATATAACCTGGGATGAAGAAATGTGACATTAGTATAAATTTACAAATTATAACATTAAATTTCATGTTCATGTAATATGTAATTTGCCAGTCTTCAGGGTGTGGCACGTGCACCCACGAGAAAAACAGTAGAACAATAGAAGAGATAAATGGAAATGCACTTTTTGCATGTACAAGATCTCATCCATAACTGCCATACTCTGCAGAATGGGTAATTGATGCTACTAGCACTACCTCTAATGTGGAATGTATCTAATTGAATCTAATTATCAACCACTTTACTGTTCCCAGTATTAGCAAATCAATCACTTCCAGCAGTGACTCATTGCTGATTCAATGGTTTAGTAATTGCCAGTTTTCAAGGTGTTTCGTCCAACCTAGATACGATCAGCCTGCCTGGCATTTAATACTGTAGTACCTATCCACCTACCTAATGATATGGTTATTTTATGGATGTTTTTATGATTATAATAATCATCATCATCAACTTTCATACATGGCATGTAACATCTTTTCATACATAAGATGTAACATCTTTACCTTTATCTTTGTCAACACGAATAACAACGACACATTCATTCCTCCCAACCCTAATAAGCTTGTTGATAGACCTAATACGTCTTCTTGAAAGTTCACTAAGCAGGATCATTCCTTCGATGTTCTTGTATTCCAGCAAGTGAACGTAGGCCCCCATTTCAGCGATACTTCGCACATTTACCATCACGACATCGTCGATTTCCGGGTACTTTTGCTTGTAGAAACGACACGAAAGCGGCATCTTGAGAATTTATACTTTAGCAACCCGCAAAATTACTTCCAGCCTTTTAAAGAATTTATGTTAGAAAGAGCACCAATTCTTTCACGTGTGCCTAGGCCGTCTTCAAGGAAAGAACTTTCGACGCCACCGACAGATAACATGCACGGTACAGAGCGACAAGATGAATTTGTACAAACTTTTTTCAGCAACTAGTGACAATGCATGTTATCTCATCGTTCCCATTTTGCTGAAGGACCCTTACGAAAATGGTACGGCTTTTAAAAGTCTTCATTAGAGAATATATAGCAGATGTCTGCACTACAGAACTTAGGAAAGGAAATTACTTTTTTGGAAATATGCTTTCTTCGCATTCGGCAAGTGAAAGTTTTGACTATCGGGATCAACTTTCATTTTATGGAGCCTTCACCTAGATGATGCAATAGCTGCCTGATAGCGAGGTTATCGATTTGCGAGAACAAAAAAGCAAAAGCTTGGGGCTCTTACCGTCCCCTTCCCTTGTACACTGCACAAAGCTTCTTGTGTACTTAGTTTCAAGCCATAGGGAACCCCTGATAGTGCAGTAAATGCACTAGGTAGTGCATTTTGCTAATGATGATGATGATGATGATGATGATGATGATGACATCGTGGTAGCCCGCAAAATTCCAGCTAGAGCCAAAAGTGACAAAATGAGCTATTCCCAACAGCAAAATGGCAAAATAGATGCAAATAAATACAATACATGGAGTAACTCCATGGACGTCAGTAGGGTTGTCACAAAAAAGCAACTTGTTCAACATATCACCACAAATTCTATCCGTATGCATTTTTAGTGCAATTTAAATAACATAAATACAATGAATGCAGAAAATATCAAATACAATATGTGCTTTTCAGTTCAGTGTGCTATATTATTTCTTTAATTTGTATTCCTTTATTTTTATGTTAAAAGCTTCAATAAATTCAATAATAATAATATCGTACATCTGAAACATCATTTTATAAATTATCTAATTACAATATTATATAGTCTTTTGACTGAAAAACGTATTAGTAACATTAAAGATACAATAGCGGGCTATCAAGCGATGAATCCACGAGTCCTATTACGCGAGATCACTTTGATCGCTCCGTTTAGAACCATACAAATGTTGTGCAAATGGGCTTAGACACGTCAGGTCCCACTCTGGAGCGCTTTAAACGAGGAACTGTTCCCGAACGCCGCAAAAAACTAGAACAAATAGCAGTCGTTTACGCATGACTTGGTGGATATGTTTTGCTCTATTCATCGTTCCCGTACTAGGTTTTGAACTCTCCACGGAACAGAACAGAATTGAACAAAATGTTCCCATTTGGAAACATTCTCACCGCTTACACGGGGCCTAAAAGGGAGCAGTTTCAAAGGGAATACTTTTCAAGCTTTCTCAGCCGAGCATGGATGCCAGATCGAATAGTACGGATCTATCAAGCCCCATGTAAAAGGGAAGCCTATCTGCACTAGTTTGGGAACAGTTCCATTTGGAAAAGGTTCCGTATTCACGGGGTAGATTAAGACTTTACATAAGCCTGAATACTAAGGAATTAGATGTTAAGAAGACAACTTTACATCTTATACGATAGAGGCAAACAACTGCACGTCTCAATTTTCCAACTGGGGTGGATCTCAAACCAAAATCTAATACGGCTATAAAAGCCTCCTTTCATATTTTACCCCACGGTCAAATAATATTTTGGGTAAAATATCTGGACAGATAAGGGGCACGTCAGCTACCCAAAGGTAGCACTAAGCCGTGTGAATTCATTTTTTCGCGAAAATCAGAATGCCGGTGCTTCGTTTACACTCGCACAAAAAGGGCTCCTACGATACACACGGATTTCATGGATTTTCTATGCTGGGCCAAAGCATTGGTTTCGACTTGTTCAAAAAGTCGAATAGGAATTAAGAAAATTACACAAAAATAAAATTAAATACTATTAAAATACATTGTTAAAGAGTGCTGCGGATATATAAAGTTTGATAAATTTATGGTCTATGCTGCTACTATTAACTGCCGAAATTTGCGTGGCTACAGCTTGCACTATTCTTTTTGCTCGGATTCCGCGTAGAGTGTTTCTTACTGCAGCACAGCAGTCAGCAACAACACACAAGTGTTCTTTTCAAATATGAATAGCTAACGTTGTTATAAGCCTGTCATCTTTTTGAAGGTTAACATGTTGCATAAGCAATAAGTATACGGACTTGTAGAAAAGAAAGGTAATGGGTAATGTTAGAGACAAAAGAATCATGTTCCTAGCTCACTTGAGATGGGAAACAATCACTGTATAAACAGGGATAGAAGAACAAATAGAGAGACAGTGCTAGAAATGTTTGTGAGGATGCATGGTACAGCGTCGTGAGTCGAAAAAAGGAATCGTCAAATGGGGATGCCTGCTAGGAAAATAAAGGAGGAGAGATCACCACTGATGTGCACACATCGATGAGATAAAAGAAGTAAGAAAGCAGCGTGCAATGACCATGGTTGCAGGAGAGAATACCCATATCATGAGCGTCTTCTCGTCAAAGATCACGGGCTTTGCTCAATCTTAAGCAACGTGATTATTTTGACTTGTTTCTCTCAATCTCTTTGTCTGCGTCCGGCGCTTGAGTCTATGGCTTTCTCCATGCTCCAATCGATCGATTTCATCTTCATCATCTTCGATTTGCAGTCCTTTATTCTCAAGATATCGATGTACAATCTCCTGCCAGTTGACCACATCCACCAATCTCTTGGTGCCACTACCTTCCTCTACAGCAGTCGATCGATCCAGACTAACAAACGACTCCATTTGCATGTCCGGTATCTTGTGCTCCATTTCATCACAGATCTTATGGATGTCCGTACGACAACAGCAGCAGTTTGTTTTGAAAACGACTTTCAATATAGTCATTAATGTAGTGATAATATTCAATGGCACAGGCGTCGACACCGTTTTGGTCATATTCCGGATCACCTTTGCACGTCCGAACTTCCATTCTATGTCGGACCGTTCCTCCAGCCGGGTGTATGTGTTACTCATCATAGCAATGAGAAGGTTGATGAGAACAATGATGGTGATGATTTCATACACGCCAAAAATCGCCAGTGCTAGCCATTTCGTTGCTGGTGGATTTGTAGTTGAGTCAAAAGTCATAATGTCGGATTTACCAGTCAGTCCGAACATTGCAAAGAATAATTGTTCAAATATAGTGAGAACACTGTCACGACCGGGTATAGGCAGTGTTTCGGTCGGTATGTTCGCTTTCTTCAGATCGTACACGGGTTTGTAAACGACTGTTAGCTGCAGAGCGAAGCCAACGATAAAGATCATGAGAATGACCAAAAATCTGAGCAGATCTTGAAATAAGCTCCGGATGATGATACTCCACGGACCGAATAAATGATGCAACGACAAGAATTCCATGCATTGTGCGACGCAAAGTAACAACGCAAGCCCAAAAACTTGATCTCTGCCATACATTACTTGAGCTCTTGTCTCGCCTTCAGTCAGAAAAGCACAGAAGTGTGTAACAATAGCAATGGTCGACAAGCCAAGCACGATAACAGGCAGTAGGCCCAGCCCACTGCGGCTTTGGGGCTCGGCGATTTGAGATAAAAGAATCCCAGAAAGCCAGATAACAAGTAACCATTCATAAGGTGTTGGAAATAGTAGCTCGTAACTGCGATTCCATGGCACAACGACGACCATTATTAATAAAAAGATCAAGTAGAAATGCGATATGACATGGCAAATGAACTTCAGCGTTGGTACACGACTGTAGCGATGGAACGGCAGCGACAGAAAGGCCCATAGTGGCGGGATAAATAGACACAACAAAAACAGTATGACAGATTTCCATCCTTCGAACAGCGAGCTATCTCCCTTCCAAACTTCACCAAGGTATCCCTGAACGTTAGTATGTGCAACACAGATTTTCAGCTCTCCGTCAATCATGATATCTATTAAAGGTTGGCGTGCATCATCAATCGCATTCAATACGTTCTCAGTGTCGAAAGCAGTTGCAAGATGAAGCAAATCGTGGCTCATATGTTCGCAATAATCGCCCATTTCAAGGAAATCGTTGCTTTTGTCTTTTCTCTTGTCGACTCCATTCGGTATAATCGCGTTAGTTTGCAAGCAGTGTAGATGGGTGCTGGCGAGTTCAATATGAAGTCGATCATTGAGCCATTGTCATTGAGTTTGCTACACAGCATCAGGTTCGATAAGAACTAAAAAAGAATGTATATGGAATATGTTTTATATAAGGCAGAAAAAGTGTCGGGGAGGGGGGCTTTGGGATTTCACGGGTTGCGGGTTTGGCCGATTTCGGCCTCGGGTTTTCGGGTTTTCTTAAAAAATCGTGCGGGTTTTCGGGTCAAGTTTATTTAACGGGCAACGGGTTTTGCCATTTTTCTAGTCCGGGTTTCGGGTATTGTAGTAAAAATGTGCAGGTTTTCGGGTTTTTCAACCTGAAAAAGGATGTCAATGGGTAAACTTCTAAAAACAGTTGTCGAAACTAAGGTCATCCGGGTTTTCGGGTTTGTCCCAATTTTCTTCCGGGTTTTCGGGTTTTGATACCCCCCAAAGCCCCCCTCGTCGGGGGGTCTTGGAGCCCCAGTGGATGTAATGGAATGGTTATAGGTACAGAACCCTCCTCCCTATACCGTTGGAAGACATTTTACGGGCGTTTTATTGACTGTATTGTTGGCACAATATCCCTTATCGCAGAAAATTTTCAAGATAGTCCTCGTTTCAAGAAGTATTGCTGAACCACTATAAAGAAATGGTAACTAAACAATCCTAGTTGTGAGAGAAGTTTAGGACTGCAGCCTTTTATTACCCTGGAACTTTATCACCTTATCACCTTTGAATATTGCATATATAGGGCATAAAATGATTTTTAATGCCGTCTTATTCATCATGTGCCTACAAATTGCTTGTTAAGCAGCGCTTTACGACCCTAATGATATCTCCTTGCAAAAGAGAACATAACCAATGGTTTTTAGAAAGTTGAAAATGGGTTTATTTTGTTACTGCTTTTATCTAGCCCAGGTCGATAGGTTATCCAAACTGAGAACATTGCTTACAGAGTTCAAACATGGAGGAAGAAGATGTGTTCCAACAAATGAAAATTTGGTTAAGTATTCCAAGAATCTTGGAATGCATGAAACCTGGCAAAGATGCTTCAAATGTTCCAGTATTACGTACACTGCCCCTTAAAGACCCCACTGTCATAGCGGAGATATTAAGCTGTTCAGCTAATGGGTTATTGAGTGTACATGGAAAATAAAACGTCTTAACTTACGACACAAGCTAGTCAAGTAGCTAAAGGGCATTTGAAATTCAATAGCTTCTAACCAATGGCATTTTTAGATGCAAGTCAAGGTAAATGAAATTCTATTTGACGAAGATACCTTTCTATCTGTAAGCATGTTTTCCACATTAAAGTTCCTCATGACCAAATATTTCATGACGGCAAGATGATGGTTTTTAGCAGCAAACGCTAACGGAGTCTTGTTATTCTGTAACGAAATTGAAAATAAAATCAGACCACTCGAGACCACTTATTCATAGCAGAAAGTGGTTACAGTGGCTTTTTCATTGATTGAAGAAAAAGCCACTGTAACCGATCGGGTCGACGGATCGGGTAGATGCTTACGGGAAAGGAATAAAATAACTTTTAATAAGAATCACCGTAAAACGACGAGAAACAGAGAACAGACACAATAAATAGTTTCAAATTCAATTTCAAATAATGACTGAATGCACTCGAAACAGCCTGTTCAAAGTTCAGTAAAAGAAGATCGACAGTGAAGGTGAAGGTGGTGGTGAACGTGAAATAGTGTACTAAGCATCAGTCGCTAGGATCTCAGACAAGAATCTCAGTAATAGGCTAACTAATCGAGAAATTGACCCTGGCTCTGACGCTACTGAGCTGTGGCACGAGCCCTGCCCTCTTCGAGGTTCTGACATCACGATCCAGCTTTATTAGGCCACGACGCCACAGCACCTTCCAAGTAGTTCAAAATTTAACAATATTAAGCATGCGTGAGAAAGCTGTCGAGTAGTTGCTGGTATAAATAGAAATAGCTGGTATTGTAATTATTATACCTTGTCTTCGAGTGTAGTTTCTGCTCCCATCCTTACCAAATGCTTCACAACATCCACGTGACCAGCATCGGCTGCGTAATGCAACGCAGACCAAGAGTCCTATTTGAGAAACAATTTTTAGATTTAACAAAGTATGGCACGAGCAACAGTAGACTTATTTCAGCTGAAAAATCTTAGCCAAACTGTGCTTTTTTGTTATTTTGCTCCGTTTTAGAGCTTCTGTTTCTGTTTGCAAAGTGAAACTAACTCCCAATCTAAATAATTGATATCAAGTCTTTCCTGACATGGACCAAACGTAAACCAGGTAAATTTCGACCTAATAAATATCTCTTGAAGAAGATCAAAACCCTAACTGCTTTTTTCTCAGAGTCTTTAATCAAACCTCAAGATATTTTAGTCACAAATACGGGTGTAACGAAACCAGAAAAGTTGCAGAATCAGCAGTATCCTACTACACGCTCAATCAAAGATATAATCTCCTAAGAAAATGATCCTAACTTCAATAAGATTGTAAAAGATTAGTGGCCAGAAAATAGCGCATATTCTGAAGTTTCGTTCAGTAAGATTCTGCCGCAGGAATCACTTTATACTGATTATTTAGCTAGTATGGGGTAACTTTTTTCCCTTGAAAACATCCAGTGAAAGTTTTTTCATATTTTATTGTAGTTGCAACTACTTACGTTATCAATAACATTGATTTCAGCCCCTTGTCCAAGTAACAGAGTGACCAACTCAAGGTGTCCATATGCAGCAGCAAAATGAAGGCCAGTGCGACCTTGGTTGTCTTTTATGCTCAGCTGGTGCGTGGAACGACCAAGCAGAAGACTGACCACTGAAATATGTCCATTCATTAGACCGAAGTGGAGAGGAATCATTCCCTAAAGAGCAATAAGATCTCGAGTTATTACACGGAAATAGATTTTTCCACAAGTGGCATACTACAGTAGATGGGATTCGAACCTGGACTGCATAAAGAAAGAGCTACAGAGCTCAATAACATCGTCGAGTAACTCTCCAAGTTATACAGCCCAGGGCTTTCCTTCTGCTTTAATTTTTTTTTGCGGCTATGTTGAGCCTTCTTCAGCATCATACATATTCAAATATATTAGACAGGAATGGCAGACGCCGAGGAAGATTTTTCTACAACTGGCATGCCAGAAAAATTGGATTTGAACCTGCATTGCATGACCAGAGAGCCATCGATGCTTCCATTGAGTTATAGAGCTCAATGAAATCATCAATTAATTCTCCAAGTCATACAGCCCGAACCCAAAGCTCTCCTACCCTTTTAACTTTTTGTGTTTCAGCCATGTTGAGCCTTCTTCATCGCCATACATATTTGCATATATTTTTCATCAATGGCGAAAAATTAGGATAGATTTTTCAACAAATGGCTCCTAAATTTACCTTTCCTTCAGTTGCAGCATCAACTCTAACACCATGTGAGTTTAACAAGAGTCGAACAATCGCCTCGTGACCATTTCTTGCAGCCAAGTGAAGAGGAGTGAAGCCATACTGTAAATAGAAAATGAAAATAAACAATTACGAAGTTCTGCATGTTAAGCAGTAAAGTAATTATCAAGAATGAAGAAAAGCGAGGGCTAGAATATTTATTTGCCTTGAGAGGGTAAACTGAACTTAAAGACATAAGTTAAGGTGAAGGTGAATTTTAAGGTGTAAGGTGAGGTGAAGGTGTATTTAGCGCCAGTCACTAGAATCTCAGTAGTAGATTAACTAATCGAGACCTCAACCCTGGCTTTAACGCTACCGTGGCTGGGGCTCAAACCTTGATCTCGCTGAGTTTCTGACACAACGAGCCATCTGGATTAGACCACGACGCCACAGCACCTTCATTGAAGTTGAGGCTACAAGTTACGTTAATGCTATAAATTAAACTTGAAATAGAAAGTTTAACTGTTCATTAGGTTTTGATGCATTTTTCGAGTATTTGTAATAATATAAGAGCGGAGTACGTACCTCAATGCCTTCAACATTCTCTTTACCTCTGGGACACTGCGAGGAAAGAAAAAGAATAAAAAATTAAGATTTTACCACCAAATTTTAAAATACCAATAACCAAGCTAAAAATTAGACCACGACGCCACAGCACCTTTGTTGAAGAGCTTTCACGAAATTGAGGCGTCTTTGATTCAGCTCTAGAGTCCATCTTGAAAGTCACCCATCCAGATGCTGACCTCACTCGACCAAGCTTAATTTCAGCTATCTAACGAGAGCTGACTGAGAAGCTTGGCCACTCACTCCACATCGTTCATCCTGCTGCATACCAAAGCTGATGGGTGCTTAAAACAAAATACCAATCCAGCTAGACTTTTCTGATTTGTGCATTTCGATTGGCATCTGGATATATATTCTGCATCAGTTAATTGTTTCGGCCTCTTACTGACTATTATACTCTGAGGAGTGTCAGACGAACAAAGCTTTTCAGTACTGTATGTTGAAAAATTTTCCTGCTGTTATCGCAATTTGGTAAATTGTGCTAAGCAGTTATGATCATTGTCATCACAACTTAATTAATTATATCAGTTATATATATTATATATATACAACTAATTTATTACAGTTATATTTATGCAAAGCTTCGGAAAAAAGAAAATAATATACCTCGCTAGGTACACCGCCTGGTATTTTTTGCAGCATATCTTGTAGAACATCAGCTTGCCCATACTCAGCAGCAACGTGGATGGCAGTTAAACCATTCTAAATCGTAAAATGAAAGAAAATGTAAAACAAGACTATTTATACAAAAAATTGCATTGAAGATGAAGAAACAACGCAATGATCAAAGCAATTTTATAAATTGGTAGCAAGTTAGAGTAGTTGGCATAAATTAGTTTTTTTCTAAACAAGCTACAGTTAAAACCTTACAGAAATAAAATAAAAAGACAAAAATCCGCTACAGGTTTTCGTACTTGAACGTTACGCCAGACCTTTTGCTTAGAATTCTGCTAAAAGATGACTTGGGACGACTGCTCTCCCTTGTACCCCCACTGGTTAAGGCACTACGAAAAGACTGTGGTTTGAAACCTCGTTGGGACCACTTGCAAGCCTAGAGTCTCATTCTGTTGTACAGCAAATAGCTACTCACGTTTTGGTTTTCAAAATGGTTCTGCATTAAAGAGTTAGAATTAATTTCACAAACCTTTGCACTTGTCATGGACAGTGGCACTTTTCCTTTCAGCGACTCGATCAGATTCCTATGACCAAACTTAGCGCATAGATGTAGCGGTGTCATCCCCTCCTAAAACGAAACAATTGCACATAATAAACAATAGCAAGAGGCTCTTGGTTAAAACTGACCGAGTAAAGGAATTAGTCAAGAACCTCGAGCTTTTTCACTTTACCCTAACTTTGCAGACTCTTCGGACAAGGGAGAAATTATAGGCCATTTCTACTTCTATTTCTCCGTTCTGTGGACGTCTGTTCGAACGCGTAAGGCGCGATCCATGGTTCTATTATATGCATGATCGTTCTATTGTACACGTAGCCGTTCTATTCTACGCGTGTTAGTTCTATCCTCGCGTGATCAGAAGCGTTCATTCTGCTGTTTCTGCTAAAACCAGAAGCCTGTAGCTGTACGTCAGGCTTGTTAGGCCTTGGAAAACGATCAAACATTGTTGGTCAAGCATATGAAATTTGGTATACATACAATGTTTCTCCGTTTGATCACGTCGCAAAACATTGCTGAAGCAGCAGAATTTTATTTTGCAAAGTTTTGTGCAATGTCACAAGCAAACAATGTTTGACAAGAGATGTTTTACGATGCGATCAAAGGTCAAACAAATTCCTTGACAAGCGAATCTCAAATGCTGCCTTAGGCTTCACAAAGGTTTTTAGGATAATTTAAGTTCTTAGCTGCTGTTCATTCTGGTACATTTACAGTTTTCTTGAGGTCTCTAACAGCAAAATCTGTCGGTTTGGGCAGACTTCGGAACGGAGCTCAGAGAGAGAAGCAATCAAAAGATGATATCCCTCTACAAAAGTATAATGCTGTGACAAAACTTTTGCATTCTGGTAGAAGATTACAGAGCTACTCAAAATGAGCTACACATGCCAACACAAATCAAGAAAGTTTCACAAAAAATAAATGGCCTCACCTTGTCTTCATCTTCCAGTGAGCCTCCTTTTTCCATAACAAATTGCATCAAGTCATAATGACCACCAGATGCAGCTAAGTGCATTGGAGTTTCATATGTTCGCTGCAACACAGAATATCGGGATATCTTAAACGCCTGCGCATATGAATGGTTTATATATTTTTTTTAAATGCAAAGAGAGCCTTATACCGCATTTACACTGCAATTTAAACCCGTTTAAATTAAACCAGTTTAGCAAATGCTGCGTTCAGATTGGTTAAAACAACAAATCGAAGCGATCTGATTGGTGAAAATTTTATCTGGTTTGAATAAAGCTGGTTTGAACATGTCAGTTTGAAGGCTGTATAATCTGTAGTAATATTTCTTCAAAATTTAACTGCCATATAATTCAATTCAACTTACTACGAAATAACTCCATTGGTGCAAGAGGCCTTGGCAAAAGGTGGTGGCTGTTCTGTCCTTTGTTTTTACTAGGCATTTTTGAAGGGAATTCTGGGAATAATTTCCTTAATAACGCTATAGCTGAGCAGGAACAGGTTGAATTCGTTGAATTCTCGTAACGAAGGAAATAATTCCCAGAATTCCCTTCGAAAATTGTTATTAAAACAAGGGGCTGATAAAAATGGCTACCAACTTTTGCAGAAGCCTCCATTGAATGAATTGCTGAATAAATAAATGCTTATTTAATAACTTACTGGATTTGATAAGAGTAAAAAACAACATTTTCAGATAACTATTTCTACCTTGTTTCTTGTGTTGATTGATGTTTTATCACACTGAACGAGTGCATTCATTACTTCAAGACTTCCTTTAGCTGCTGCAATATGTGCACATGTGTTGCCTTCCTGTAGAAAAAAAAACAAGAAAAATCCAATCAAAAACATGCTTTTAGCTAGTATAAAACAGGCAGCGGAAGAGCAAGCCACTGGTATATTTTCGTAAGGCCTCGAACAACGAACCATAACTTAAGTTAGCAAGTTTTAAAAAAGTACGCAATATAGCGTATTAAGAAATAATCATCAGGATTGGCAAACCCTTAGAACAGATTTACCCAAAATGGCATGCCACAATTGATGGGATTAGAATCTGGACTACATGACCAGAGAGCCAACGATGTTTACACTGAGCTATATATAGAGCTCAATGAAATCGCCAAATAACTCCTAAAAGAAGTCAAACATCCTAAGGTTCTTCTCTCGTTAAACTTTTTCGTGTTTCGGGTATTGTCGAGCCTCCTTCAGCACCGTAAATATTTACATAATGTTCAAAAAGTTACGTTGCATTAGCTATGCATTAACGTACTGCTTACCAATCCTTTACCAACACGACGCGACCGTTAAAAATGAGAAAACCTTCTCTGCTGAAAAGCTACAGTGATGCTTTGAATAAAGCATTCTCGCACTTAAAACTATAAGGATTTTCTTACATGTCAGTTTTCTTCAACTTACCTTATTCGCTTGAAAAATCAATGATGGTGAGTGATTGATGAACAGGCGAACTACTTCAGGGTGATTGTCTTCTGCAGCAACATGTAATGGAGTGTACCCATTCTACAACAAAAGAATCCTCTTCAAAAACTGGTCAAAACTGGCACAAACTATAAAACAGTAATTTCACTTTTTACTTTTGCTTTTTCAAATTTTGTTAGTGGTAATAAAAAGTTCAACAACAAAACAAAATCTCACAGCATCTGTAGAATTTGGATCAGCCTTCAGCTCAAGGAGTTTCCCAACCATTTCTATCTGACCATTCAGAGCTGCCAAATGCAGTGGTGTTCGTTTATTCTAAAAGTAAAAATATCAATAAACTTAACTTGGCATATAGATTGATAGTTGAGACATATATTTGGCATAATGATAATAATAATTATAGTAATTAATTTATTCAAATTTTGCGCTAGAGTATTTTAGAAAGAAATTTTCACTACTGGGAAAAATTTACAAAAAGGGCCCCAAAAGAGTTATAACCAAAAAAAGCGGACGGGTCTGCGCTGCTGTAAAATATATTATTTTAAATATCGTCAACAGTTGCTCCAAACGAGAACGGCAAAGGAGAAATTCAACATGAAGTCGCATTTTTGTCTTATACGAAGCTCAAACAAAACAGTTACTAATATTGCCAATGTCTAAAGTACATAATGTAGCTAATTAAAGACAGCAAATGTGACTTTGGAAAACTTCCAGTTGGGTTTTAAAAAATACTTTGGTACGTGGGAATTGAAAAGGGCCAAAAATACAGGGGAAATTGCGTGATTTTTACGCTCACTACTTAGGAAGGCATTGGGCCTACAGGGGAATCTTCGCCTACTGGGGAATCTTCCCCAGTAGTTACACTGTTAAAAATGCCCGTATAACATAATATGCTAGAGCTACTCAAAACCAACTACCCCCACAAATACATACAAGATTTAATATATATAAGAATACAAATTTCAAAACAAAAACTAAAAAAATAGTAGTATAAGAAACCGAGCTTTTTGAAAATCCATTTATGGTATGTCATGATGGTATTACAAAAATCCAATTTGTAGCACGAATGTAACATAATCTGCAACTGCAGGCAGTGCCATTCTAACTTTCAATTTCTTTCCGAAACTCACTGATAGATTAACACTTCCTTGCGTGCTGAGGTAGAGAAAGCCAAAGAAACTGCCCCCCCTATATTTGATAGTTTTGGATCCGTAACTAGTTAAGTAGTCCTTATCGTTGCGCACATTGGGACTATTAAACGCCAACTTAGTTCATCAATTACTTACGATGGCCATAACATCGAGGCTTGCATTATATTTCTTGACAAGCATGTCTACAATGGCACAGAAGCCATTTGCACCAGCAAGATGAACTGCAGTTAGTCCAATCTGAAAGAAAATCAAGAAAACTCAAGAATTATTATGCATAATATGTAGCCATAAAAATCCCTAAAATGGGGAAGGTACTAAAGCACTCTAATAAAAAAATAAGAAGCACATCTATATTAGTAGGTTACTATTATCAAATGGCTACAGCAAATCCCCGCTTTTAAGAAACAGACATATAAGAGTCTACAGTTTGGAAAATTCAGTTGAAGAAGATGAAAAATGATTTATTGTTTTCAAACATTAGGCTGCATCAAAGGTGGTGCTTCTGAGAAGTATGGACTTACTGTATAGGAATTTGTCACTATGATGTTCTAAGTGGGCCAAAAGTAAAACCTTAGCAAAGTATCCATAGTGGAGTGAATGGCAGATTTTGAGAATTTTTGTGATTATAGTACAAGAGGAAATAAGGCCATTTTTCATCGCCAAAAGTCATCATAATCACCATACCTTTGTTTTAGCATTGACGTAAGCTTTTTTGGTCATCAGAAGCTCAACAACATTCAGATGGCCATTCTCTGAGGAAACATGTAAAGCAGTTTTTCCACCCTAAAAACCAACACATGACATAGGTAATAACTAGCAGTAAATGCTCTTCTTAATAAGAGTTATGCAAGCATAAAGTCATAAAGCAAGAGCTCCTGATGCAGATTACAGAAGTACGGTAAACGTTTTGGTGGCTACTCGGGGACGGTAATTTGTGGCAGCAAGCGTTTCCCTTTCCCTTCTTTTCCTTGTTGGCGAGATACAGCGGGGAGACCAATCGAATTAATTGAAGAGTCCATGTGATAAAACGGCTGATTGATGTTTTAAACAAACTACCAAATCACTTTCTTGCTGGTCCATTCCTATCCGCATCTGGGTATAAATTCCACCTTTAGTCAATTGTTTGGTCTGTTTCTTACGTTTGTACTCTGAGGAGTTTCAGACGAAAAACAATTCTAAAACAATTCTAAAAACCGCTTCCGTGCACCCCCTCCCAAAATTGACTTTTTTGCTATTCTTTTTCTATCTGCCTCTAACGTACCTTAATGCCGCACACGGAAACAAAGGTAGCTAACTAACATTAAAGAAGCTTACTTCTGTCATGCAAAAATGAAAAGTGAATTAATTCAAAAATATATGAATATAAGTAAACCTCATCGAAGATGTCAAGTCTTGCATGATAATCTATGAGAACTTTCATTATTTCTTCATGGCCTTCTTTTGCTGCTATAAGCAATGGTGACCATCCACTCTGCAAGGGAGAAAATCTCAATATGAGTCATACAAATTTATGGTTTGCTGCATGTTTTAATATAGGTATAGTCTGGTCTTTTAAAAATAACGGAAACAATTGTAAGGTCCTCCCAAAACATTTAAAATTGTTTGTCAAACATACGAAATTTGCTAGCCTGCGTGCAGCCTCAAACTTCTTCTCGGAGAAGAGTTTGAGGCTATAGCACGCAGGCTAAAATTTGCTTGTTAAGAATAAAGTTACACCGTTTCGCAACGTCACAAAATAACGCTCGTCAAACATTTTTTGCTGGCGTCAAGCTAAAAATGCTGTTGAGTATTTTCAAAAACATCGTACAACAAATGCGCTTATATTTTCGTATCAGGCAATGCTTGTGACGTCATCAAATGTTCAAACATTGCTTGATAAGCAAATTTCAATTGTTTGACAAACAATGTTTGATTGTTTAGCCAGGGTTTAATTGTTGGCATTACTATAATTACATACCTTATTTTGGTAGTTGACTGCCTTGTTTGCAGCTTCTGGCTTCATTGTTTTCAGTAACAATTTCATTAGTTCCAGGTTTCCAGAACGAGCACAGTAGTGTAATGCACTTTCTTTTTCCTTTTGGAAAACAAGATTCAAAGGCTTAGGCTCCGTTCTCAAGAAATACATCAGGTGTAGAGTCCAGACAGCAATAAAGAGTCCAAGAAAAAATCATATATTTTAATAAATGACTTCAAATAAAATTACCTGAAAATTTACGATGCTTGTATCTGCGCCATTATCAAGCAAGAGTTTCGCAAGATCAAGTGATATACCAGTTTTGTCACCAGATAATCGCAAATTTGCAACATAATGTAGACACGTATCACCAGTCTAATAAAACAAATTTGATCTACTGTTTAAAACGGCTAAAGAGTACAGCCCTGGCTAAAAGATGAAACATTGTTTGTCAAACATCCGCGATTCGCTTCACAAACAGTGTTTGCCTGTTTGGCAACGTCTGATTGCCGAGCATGATTTGCTAAGCAGTGTCTTAAGAGAAATATTTTCTACCTGACACAAGAAGAAGCATTTTGACGAGCAATGTTTTTCATAGTGGTAAAATGGTAAAAAATTTTGCTTTACAAGTAAATCTCAAATGTTTTACCAACTATGTTTGATCGTTTGGCAAAACCTCTCCTGGCTAAACGAGGAATCATTGTTTGTTAAACAGCCGCAATTTGCTTCACAAGCAATGTTTGCCTGTTTGGCTACGTCATAAAAACATTGCTTAAAAAGGAGGGTTCGCTTAGCAGTATCTTTGAAAAGAAACATTTTCTCCCTGAGAAAAGAAAAATAATTTTGATGGGCAATGTTTTTCGAATTGGCCAATGTTCAAACATTTACAAGTAAATCTCGATTTTTTTACCAACAATGTTTGGTTGTTTTTCCAAGGCTTAACTTGAAACACTGTTCAACCTAAAAAAACTATTTAATTTACAGAAAGTTGCATACCACAATAGCATGGATTCGTACAAACGGGAGAAGACCATTGAACTGTATGACTTGAGAAGTCACACAGCGATTTCATAGAGCTTTATAGCTCAGTGGAAACGCCGTTGGCTCTCTTGGCATACAGTCCTGGTTCGAAAGCCATCTATCTATCGGGCATGTCGCTTAAGGAAACATCTATCCTAGTGTTCGCCATTCATGACAAACAGCTACATTTCAAAAGTAAGGAAATGATAGTACTTTTTGATACCTCGTTCCTACTATTAACAGCAAACTCAGCATCAGTTCTAGAGCATCTTGATTTTATATGATCCATTAGTGCCAAAGCAATCGCTACATTACTATTTCGAACAGCAACATGAAGTGCGATCTCACCATTCTAAAAATAAAAGGAAGGTTTTCATAAGCCATGAAGAAAGGAGTTAAAAATTCTGTCTGTTTATAAAAACATTTGCAATTTGCTATCTAAGCAAAAACGCTTGACGGTTTTGCCACATCGCAAAGCATTGCTCATCAAACCTATTTTGCTTGATGCAAGCATAAAATGTTTTTGAAGTTTTTTAAAAACATTGCTGAGCGAATTAAGCTTGTCAAGCAATGTTTTGTGATGTGACAAAAACGGTCAAACGTTGCTTGTGAAGCAAATCTCAAATGTTTCACCAACAATGTTTGATCGTTTGGCCAGGCAGATAGGCATAGTAACCAGTAGCATACCTTAGATTTCCAAAGGGCATCGGCATTTTCATCCAGAAGTATTTTGACAAGGTCGTAATTTTCATGCTCAATGGCAATTTGCAGTGGTGTTACGCCTTCCTAAAGGAAAAGTAAAGTAAAATAAAATAAAGTAGAGTAGAGTAGAGTAAAGTAGAATAAAGAAAAGTAGAGTAGAGTGAAGTAAATTTAGTAAATTAAAACAAATTACAGCAAATTAATGTAAAAAAATTAAGATAAATAAAAGTTAAAGAACAGTAACGAGATCAAAGCAAAATAAGTGTTCTAGCAAAATGGTGTTTCGGGTTAAAGTAAAATTAAGCAGACAAATAATCGAACCTCAGTTGCGGAGTTGACATTGGCACCACTTTTAAGGAGCATTTCTGATACGTGTTTAGCATCTTTCTTTAATCTGGCAGCAAGATGCAGTGGAGTTTCTTTATTCTGGAAAGACAAAAAGTGATTAAGTTGAATTCTAAAGCCAAAAAGGAACACAAGCGTGGCTGGTTTATTTTGAATCTACTATCTATTTGGAAAAAGCTGCACACTTACAAATAGTAGGGGAAAAGAAATTTCATGTACACCTATACTTCAGTTAATCGACAGGATTTTATCTAAATAACTTGGGTAACAATAAAAGCAAGGCTCTGACCAAAATATCGAACAATTTTTTTAAACGTTTGAAGTTTGTTTCTTAAACAATGTTTGAACATTTAACCACGTCACAAAAATATTGCTTGACAAACAGAAGTTCCCGGGCAATGTTTTGGAAGAGTTTGCAAGCTAAAATGTTTTAACGAAAAATGTTTTGCAACATGGCTAAAGCATAAAACATTTCGCTTGACAAGCAAATTTCTAATGTATAACTACCATTGTTTAATCATATTGCCAGGGCCTAAGGCTTGTTACCGCCCTAAGTTACCGCTCAAAGATATGCAAATTAAATATCTGCGTATAATTATCTAATGTTGGCACAAAATATCAAAAACACCTAGTCGTATGAAACAGAACAAATGGATATTGGATAGATCTAGAAACGTAGCATTTGCAATGAAAGCCAAATTGCTAACCTTCCCGCCTCTGCAGTTCACATCCGCACCAAAACCAAGGACAACTTGGACAACGAGGTGCTTGCCATGTCGAACAGCTGTGTGAAGAGGAGTGTAGGAATCCTGTAGAAAGAAGACAATGAGTATAATTTAAAATATCCCTTATGACTCGCTGGACCTACCGTTTTGGGAACTTTTCAACCAATCGAATGCATCGCGGGCAAGCTCAAAAGTCTCTATTACTAATATCCACTATGCAAACGAGGCTTCCCATTATTCTGTTCCTCCTACTAAGCCTTATAAACGATTGAACAAGATTAATTCTTTACTCTATATTAAACAGCAAAGAGAGACTTTGCTATATCTTATTGAATTCCTAAAAAAAAGGAAAGAGCTTATCAGGGAGCCAATCTCCAATACAAGTTTCGTTTTGATTGAGTCGTGTAAAATGCAGGAGAAAATGAAGTAGAATTACGAGTTAACACGAGCGAGTCTACCGCTTTTGGAATCGGTCTCAATAAAAACAGCCCGAGAAGTTAAGTAGCTATAATAATAGACAACTTTGAAAGCACTTTGAAAACTTCAGTTTGAAACGACACCAGAAAATTAATGAAATAATTTTTGAAACTGCTCTTATCCAGCATGGTCTAGTTCATCTAATAATAGCGTCACAATCAGGGTAGAGGTATCGTTAGTTAATCCACTTCTGACATGCTAGTGACTGGCGCTAAATACACCACTTTTACCTTCCAATTCGACTTCATTAAGTCTTCTTATAGGTCATTTTAAGCTGTCTTTTCGTCTACATATAATTGTGCAAAAGTGAGAAACAGCAAATTCTGAACTATAACAGGGATAACTTACAACTAAGATAACTTAAAACTTAATTGAACGAACCTTGGTCATGACGTTTACTGAAGCTCCTTTCATTAGCAAACTCTTGACGACGCTGACATGTCCCTGCTTTGCCGCTTCGTGAAGACAGATAGCTCCGTCCTGTCAGTAAGAGATCAGCAAATGTATATTACGTTAAACTGTTTTGGTTTGGACAGGAATCGCGAGAATAAATATGGTAATTTTAATCAATAACAAAGGAGCAGAAACAGTCTTTTGAGCTAGTTAATTATCTTTACCAGAATACCTTGTTCTAAAGGGCAGAAATAACAACCTTCGAAAATTAGAAGAAAGGTCTCGAACAATAATTCCAAATGTTTGCTTTGCGCTAGCAAAGCTATATTGCTAATCACTGAAGTACAACAGATTTTTTCACAAAGGGAAATTAACATATTATGCATTTCAAATCGAAAAGCAAAGGATTGCCAACATTTACTCACCCTGTTTGGCATTTGTAACGGCACTCCTCTCTTTACAAAAAACAATGCAACTTCTGGATGGCCACATTTTGAAGCAAGATGAATTAGAGTGCTTCCATCCTGTCGTGTTAAAAGAAAAACATAGGGGCCCTATGGGCATGTTCGAAGAACGACTCTGGTTGAATATAGCTATTTCGGTCAAATGATGAAAGATGTTCATCGGTATGCACAACGATGACGATAATGATTATGATGATAATGGTGGTGGTTATGATGATGATGTTGATGAACACGATGATCATGATGCTGGTTGGTAGGGGTGATTGTGGTTGTATGGTGGGTATGGTGGTGGTGATAGAGGTAGTTGTGGTGCTGAAGGGGTGGTTGTGGTGGTTGTGATAGGGGTGATCGTGGTGATGGTTGTAGGGGTGGTTGTGGTGGTGGTGATAAGGGTGGTCGAGATGATGGTTGTAGGGCTGGTTGCGGTTGTGGCGATAGGGGTGATCATGATGCTGGTTGGTAGGGGTGATTGTGGTGGTATGGTGGGCGTGGTGGTGGTGGTAGAGGTGGTTGTGGTGCTGAAGGGGTGGTTGTGGTGGTGGTGATAGGGGTGGTCGAGGTGATGGTTGTAGGGTTGGTTGTGGTGGTGGTAGCGTTCCTTTAGATGTTGCACACCGTCAATGGTGGTGATAGTAATCATGATGATGATGATGATGATTATTATCTTTATTATTATTATTATGACGATTTTCATCGTGAGGATAATAATAATGATGATTTGTTTTGAAAACTGTTTTGAAATTGCCGCTCTTTGGCAAAACTCTTTGATAAATGTTGAGAATGCCTGAAATGTCATTTACCAAAGCAAGGTGGCAATTTTCCAGTTCCATTTAGTAAACAAGGATGAGTCAATTGTCACATGACCCCAGATTGACAAAAGTGCTTGCAGGCCGAATTGTGAACAACTAACCGCAAATTGCGCATAATAGCCGAGACAATGGCCCTAATGGCATTCTTGACAATGGCCCTATTGTTACACGTTTTCCATTGTACAAGCGTTGGTTAGTTAGTTAGTGACACGCCACCCCACACCAATGTGTTCGAAGTTCTTCGAACACAATAATGCAAAAATACAGTTTGGTGTCAAAGCATTTACATAACAAGAGTTTCTTTCACTGATAGTTCCACAGTTTTAACAAAGAATAGGGATAGAAAAGGAGCTGACGTTCTATGGTTTACTTCTTCCCCTGCTGATGCTTACTCTTGATACAAGTGATTCAAACTGGTAAAGAACTCGATGACATGTAGCTAGATAGCAATACGCTATTCAGGGAAGATGGATGTTTATAAATAGCCATTTCTTAGCCAGACTTGTTTTTTATGCAAAGCAGATGGCAGTCGATTGAAAATTAGACCCATTTCTGTCAGGGAATTCGATGGCTATCCAAAGAAAAAGGAAATCTTGTTTATTGAAGGTCGTAAAGATTCGGTTAGCTTCGTTTTGGGTAACGCTTATATCTCTACAAGATAAAGGAATCACGTGTATAAAAAGTTAAACATTTGGTGGAACTGAATTTTGGGTTGCAACTGCATCGCCCAAGGAAATACATCCCATGTATAGTTGATTCCCAACTGCTAAAGATAATATGTTCAGTAGAAGTCATTCAAAGTAAAATATCGTTGATAAACAATAAGTAAAAGTACATGTTAAGTAAAATTTTAAAAATAACCTTGGATCTTTGGTTGACATCTGCTTTAAACTTGTCTATTAAGATCTCAATGATATTGCTGTGACCACCTTCGGTGCTTACATGAAGTGGCGTTCTGTTAAGCTGAAACACGATGTATCTTTTAAGATAAGCGTTAAATGCTCGGTCACACAACAATGGGTAAAAAAGCTGCTGCACTAGGTTTTATGGCTGTCTCAGCAAACTTTTAATACCTACCTTATCATGTACATTAGGATTAGCCTTGACAGAATGCAAGTATTTGACAGTAGCTTCATCTGCGACTGAGCAAGCAATATGCAATATTGTTTGTCCTTCATTCTACAGTAGAAAACAAAGCAATAATTAGAATAGACTACACTCTAAAGAAAATAAAAATGTATGGAAAAATCTTAGATGGACTGCCTGAAATCAATGTTGCGTGCAAGAAATTCATAGGCTCTTGTTTCAAGAGAAAGTAAAAGAAACTTTACTGTAAGTTGCAGAAGCCAAATGTACGACCACTACTGATGAAATGTTGAGAAGTAAACTGGGTTCTCACAAACCGTTTGCGAAGGGAAGCCAAAGTCAGTGACTGGATTATTTATTGTCTTTCCAAGGCTAAACTAGTATCAATGGTTGTCCGCATCGCGGGCATCAAAGTAAATAGTCTCTATTACTAATATTCACCATGCAAATGAAGTTTTCCATTGTCCCCTTCTAAGCCTAATAAACGATTGAACACGAGGAATTATATGTTGTATCCTCAAATAGCGACAAAAGATTTCGCTATATCCTGTTGCCAGTGGTTAAGGATTTGCTAAAGAAGAATAGATTTTATTACAGAACGGTCTCTTATATAGCTAAGGTTTGTTTTGATTCAATCGTGCAACATGCAGCTGAAATCAAAATGTAGTAGAAATCAAAACACTTACGTTGCGTCCTTCAACATTTGCACCATTATCTACCAAAATTCGAATGATGTCGACGTCTTTGTAACGAGCAGCAACATGCAAGGGTGTATCACGATACTCCTTCAATTTAGAAATGAAAGGTAAAACATGACATAAGATTCTACTAAACATTCATGCATGTATACACAGGTTATTTTCATAAAAAACAATCTTAGAAGAAACATGACTTTGAAATTTGACTTTGATTTATTTTTTGAAAGCTTAGAAAAAATTCACGAGAAAGGTGCCAAAGAAATCTGCAGGCGTGAAGCGCACAAATCACAATGCACTTTATCCCTAAATCTTAACCCTACGAAGGGGATGGTCTGATGTACTGGTCGATGCCTGTGCTAAGTTCCATTGCTCTAACGCAGCCAAGTGCTAATAAAATAGATTAACCCTTTCAGGCCCGGAAGGGCCATATGGCCCATTACTCATTTTGCCCTGAAATTTTCTCAGCATCCCCTTATATCAATCCAAAAACATGCTTAATTTATTCTGCATACATTAAACTTTAATCAGATGACTAGAGCCAGCCAATAGCGGAAAAGTTTCTTCTTTTTTTTGCCGTTTTATTTTGGAAAACTTGGCCTAGCCAAAATGGAGATCTTGTGCAGCTTAAAATGGTAAGAAATTTTACCTTCATTTTAAAAAAAATAATTTTATACTGTGGCATTAACATTAATTAAGTAATTAATAAGTTTATTTTTGGCTATAAACGAAACAACAATAATTTGGAGAACATTTTATTGTGTGGGCCATATGGCCCTTCCGGCCCTGAGAAGTTCAAATCATGCCAGACAACGCCCACAACAAAATCAGCTGATAGCTTCAAAAACAGCTTTTCGTTTGTTTCTCTTCAAGTATTTTGATATTAAATATTCTTCTTTAGTGTCCTTTATCTTATATATCCCAAATTTTTGACAATATCTTCTTTTTCTAGAAATTTTGAAATTTCATCATGGCATTGACTGACCCGGGCATGCATAAACATTAGATATTTGGGGTATACAGGTTACCCTGACTTAGAAAGACTTGGTTAAGTGAAATAAAAGCACAACTTTACTTGCCCAGGAAGATTTATACATGAGAAAGTGCAAGATATGGTTGTCGAATATGGGGCATGGCATCTCATTTTGGAGTTTTGCAGAATATTATTAATTCAAATGCTTTATTTTAGCAAAGAAACATTAGAAAGAAGTCTAACTGTCATGTATTCTAACTTTCTGAAGAATAAAAGCAACTAAAGTTTCTTCATAGTTCATAGTTACTGATCCGTCTAGGGCCGGAAGGGCCATTTGGCCCAAGTCCAGTTCTCCCTCCCTGGGAGGGACATTTCCAAAGTTTTATGTGTGTACATTCATTTACACTGTATGAAACAGGCTGAAAAATTGACCAAGGCGGAACGTATACCCAGAATTTGAAGTTTTGTATAATTCAAAGGCAATTGAACAGTTATAAAACTAAGTGTCCCCATATAATAAATATGATCACGCTACCTTATCAACAGCTTTAATTTGCTCTTCAACATGACTTTGCAATAATTCTTTAACAAGCAATGAGTTGCGAGTTGTTGCTGCAATGTGCAGTGGGCAATAACCAGTCTAAAGATAGAGCCCAAAATGGAAAAAGTTAGTGAAAATGCAGATTTAAAACCAACAAAGAATATATATAAAGGATTTAAAGTTTGTTAATGTCCTTTACTAGCTTTTCAGGAAGACAAAATGATGTCATATTTTTAGTAATTCTATCGATTGTATTTTGAATTATTATACAAGAATATTTCCCTCAAACGTCTCTTCGACGTTGCATAGAATACAATAACAGTGAACTTAGACTTAGCAAGTATAATGAAGCCAACAAAAATCACTTCTTAGTTATGCATGTTTCTAAAGTATCGAAAACAACGATTCATGTAAATAAGATGGAACTCACGTTATCTGGGATCAATTTTGCGTCTTTTCCTGTAGCCTTTATCAGAGCTTTGACTATCTCTACAGCTCCACTTGTCCTTGAACACGCTTGATGTAAACAGTTTCTTTCATTTTCCTGTAAAACAACGCCAAAACATAAAAATTATAGCTACTCGCTACTAAAATAATCACCTGATAGGAAACACAAAGAAACTTGATGAACGACAAGTGCATGTATTAGAGAGAATACGCTAAGCTTGGTAAGGTCTACCACAAATGACCGATCAAAAGTCTCTCCCAAAATAACGCACCTCTCGAAATAAACGCCCAGGAAAATTGACGGTAACATAAAATCAACGCTCAGTGATGTTATTTGTCTGAAAAATCAACTTCGAAGATATTGCTTTGTAAATCATTCACTTGTATCTTTTCTTTGTATATAGGCGAGTTTTTAAAGTTGTATTTCGATTTATAGTTCTAATCATCAGAAACGAGACCACACTTAATATTAACGCACTTTCCGTATAAATGACATAGGGTAATAGTCAATATAAAAAATGGTGTTTAAAACTCTTATTTACGGTAACCCAGTAAACGTCATGTGCCAAGAAATCTTTATCGATGAAGAACAATTTGAATTGCTTACCCCAGCTGTTATGTTTGGATCAGCTTTCGCTGCTAACAGTGCTTTTACAATATTATCTGATGCACTCGTCGCAGCATAATACAAAGCAGATTTACCATCCTGAAAAATTAAAACCATCAAAAACAGAACAAATATTGATTTAAAGGTTTTCCTTACTCATAGTTAGCCCATCTCATGCGGGCATAAATTTCAGCAAGACTACATTAAGATCCATAAGTCCGCTGAACCAAATTCAGCTGCTCTTCGCACAGTCTAAAGGTCGTCAGTCATGTAATCAGCTAATATTGGCTCCAGAACGTACCTCCATATAACAGAAGAAAAAACAACGTCATCGTTAAAATGCTGAGACAGGTTTACATAAAACTTGGAAAAGACAAGCACAAGTCTGCAGTTCCACTGGAAGAACGCAGGATGAAACACCTTCTACTTTCTGTCCAGCGATTTCTGTCGATGCAGCTATCAGAATCTACACTGCACATGTGTTGTCGCAAATTCTTATGATTGTCATCTAGTTATAATAGTAACCTGACTTACAGCAAATGAAAATGTGCATGATTGCAGCACAAATCTACAGTTCCACTGGAACAACGCACAAGCAAACAAAAATGTGCATTGTAGCAGCACAACTGGCATCACGCATCAGACAGTGTTACTGTTTCCCCTGAGAGTGATTGTAATGTATTTGGTCACTAATGGAAAGAAACTACAATTTACCTTATCAAGATCATTGACAGGATTTCCAAGTTCTAGTAGTTTCTCAACAATTCCAAATTTGTTATCCCTACATGCCAGCATAAGAGGTGTGAGTCCATTTTCCTAAAAGATAATACCAAATCCACATCATAGAACGTAGATAATACCAATCGTAAAACCTATGCTGTATAAACATACATAGCATAATTTGAAATTAGCCACCACTGGAAGCAAGACATAATCAGCATACCAAAGTTGCATTTGATGAATAGATGCAGCTGCAAATTTGGCAAAGCATCTAAACCATGGTATCAAAACAAAACATTTCAGATTTGCTTTAGATAATGATTAGACCGTTTGGGCAAATTACAAAACATTACCTGACAAGCAGAATTCGCTCCGCATTGTAAAACTTCAAAACCAACTGATGCTTCTCTTAAGCAAAGACAAACAATGTTTGGTCGTTTGGCCAGGATCTGACATACATTCACCCTACATAACATGCTATAATACTTTTACTAATACTGAAGTTCTGCGATAATTCAGGCCAAAAATAATACAATTTATCTCTACAAATCATGTGCCTAATTCTTTTCGGGAAGTGGGTGCATTCACTGACAGAATACATTGATATATAGGCCATAAAAGCGTCAGCTATGTTCAGAAAGCACCAGTTTATGGAAAAATATCTAAATTCATAGCTATTCGAAATGGAAAGCAGCTTTATGTCTATCGTTGCTTTGGTACGGATCCAAATTTATCCACCTTCTTCGGACATAGAGAAAGTGTTTTTATGCGTTCTCTTTGGTAAGAGACAGAAACATTTTCCTCCGTATTACTTCTTGGGTATGGTTTTATTAGGAGAAGACATCAATCGTCATCACTTCAATTTTTAATCACCTTAACTAACAACTACAGACCAACAAGCTCAAGACAAGGCGTTTAGATAGAGGGCTTTTTACCAATCAAAATGCTTTATTTATATTGAGAGCTTTATATCTACCTTCGCACATCGACTTAAAGGACAGATCGGCATGAAAAGTTTGAGAAGCTAAACCTGTACAGCATGTCAAACAGACCTAACGAGACAAAATAGGTTGTAAAATTTCGTAACTTATATTTTTCAAATTCATATCTTCACAACCCCAAAAATAATTTCAAACTGAATATATCTTTCCTACCGGTAATAACTCCCGATCAAACTTGAGCTCAAATTTATCCTCAAGAAGTAATTTATCAAGTAATGCATCAAGGGCTGCCCAGACACTTTGTTTAGCGAACCATATGATCTTAGCACTCGGCGAAACTTGAATGCCCTCACCATCCTCAGATATTTGATCAAATTGTCTCGCGGACTTGCTTCTTATATAGGCAGAGCTTTTTCTTCTTTGATTAAGATTTGAGCCAATTTCGTTTGGGCTCAAAGACGTAGAAATTCTTTTGCTTGATGTCATGATTTGATCAGATAGAGGGAAATTAACATTGGGCCTAACGTCTTTCAACTTCATTCACTTAGCGGTCTAAGAACATCATTCATTGCTATCTCACTTTGCTTTAGCACAGGCTTTATGATTTCAGAACAGTTTGGTAGAGTAGCTATATCGCAACGAATAGTCCACTCATAGCTACACAGTAACATAACTTTCAGCGACAGATTGACGTTTCTTTTCTGTGGAAACCCAAGTAGGATCACTTCTACTTATGAGGCTAAGTAAAAACGAATTACTCAGGACAAAGTGTTCTTCCAAGACAAAGTCCCTTTTGAGTCCAGCTGCTAGCAAGACTTGTCATGAAATCTATGCGCACTACCAACTCCACTGAATAAGCATGAATACAGGGCTGTTCCAGAACGCTTCTGACTTCGAAAAAAAATTTGGCAAATGTGAATGTGGTTGATAAAGTCTCTGCTTTCTATAGACAATCCAGCAGAACTAACGTCAATGAAAGTTATTGCTAGCTAGCAACACACTGGGTTGCTCAGAATTAAGCACTCTGCCAGGACCCTTGTGACTTCATGATGAGAACGTGAATTTCGGCGATAGGTTGATGTCCCTTTGGGTGCAACTGCCATCAGCTAAAATAATGTCTTTGTAAGGAAGCGGTTGTGACCGATTTTGGACAAATTGTTCTTTTAGAGCTTATTGACTTCAGGGATTATGCAAAAGTGAATTTTGGCGAAAGATAAACGCCCTTCTTGCTTGCACTTCCTTTGAGAGTCCTTTAAACGATTGTTCTTGCAGAGAAAGCTGGTTTAGAGAACCAACATTAACTAAAGTTTAGGCCTATAAATTTATACGTTGTGCAAATGTCTGTAAAGACTACGGAAACATTTCCAAGTGATGCAATAGTTTCATTGTTGCGCGAAGATTGCCAGAACAAACACGGAGCTTCCTAATAAACGTTTAAACTCAATGATATTTAAACACCTTGTATTTTGAAATGTCACTATCAAGAAAAGCAGTAAAATCAGAAGAAACCATTCCCAGCTTTGAGGATTCTCAAGCAATGATGAAACAGAAGACCAGTATAAAACAGTATGGGAAAATGAAGAAAAAACCATATTGTGCTTGTATTCGTTTGTTAAGATGACGTAAAATACAATGCAAAGAACAAGGAAAGTACAGCTTGCTATGTAATTTGCAAAGAGCAATAGATCACAATCCAGTTGATTATCTAACCAATTCATAACAACTACTAACACGTACAAAACCCTGCTGCCTATAGAAAGTCAGCTTTCCAATTAGGAACTATTTCATTTCGTTAACCTCAAACCTCTGAATTATTCAACAATCAATAGCCCTTCAGAATGGGGATAGGTTCTTTTACAATTATCGATCTAAAATCATTTTTCTTTTAGATAAGAAACAGTTAGTACATGCAATACTATCATAATATTTTGATTGTGGACTATCAATGGTATTCGTTTTTATATCTGATGGAACTGCAAAATAAGACAGCCCAAGACAGCCCACTTTTGTTATAGCCTCGGGATCAAATTATCCATATCTAGAATATAATTGTCATCGCAGTAAGACTGACTCTCAGTTACTAAATTACTCTTCTAATATTATTCTCTGCGGAGGAGAGCGATTGGGAACCTCTGCGGAGGATGGTAACAGGTGAGAAAACTTCCAATAGAAAATCAAGAAGGAAAAGCAACAAAGAAGCTTCTTTCTTAAAAAAATTCGCTGTATTTAATAAGTAATGCGAGCAATAAAAGCATAAGAAATAAGTGATCTTCAAATACGACTATAGCAGCTGGTTTCAGACGACTGTTTGGGATGTTTTATTGCGACATAATTACTTCAAGATCAAACCAGTTTCATATGAATGGTTGTTAATGGCAAACTCAAACGAAAAAGAACTACAAAGAAGACTGGGAACTCAACCTATTTGCTGTTTAACGTCAACATCCCACGATCCATAATATAAGCATTTTACCGATCTTCTATTAGCTATGACTTTGCTAATGGGCCGCAAACTATAGAGTACTAATATCAGTAAATCAATCAATCAATCGATCAATCAATCAATCAATCAGTCAATCGATCAATCAATAAAAAGTACGATCATTTTGAACCAGTCCCACAATAATCGGTACATAATCAGGACATTGACCATGAATCAACCAGCAAGTTAATCAGTCAAAATCGAAATAGGATAAGCTAGATTTCTATTAAGCTCGATTTGCTGCTAAAATTGAAACCAATGCAGTGATCATTAGCAAAAATTCAAAAACGTTGTTCTCATCCACAGCAAGCGACCTAATTCCAAAAACGTCAAAGGTTTAGCTATTAACAGCTGGGATAGAATAATTAAAGAAATTGAATAGAGATAGAAGATAGAACACATTAGAATCGCGCCTTTATAACCCATTTGGTTTTAGTTTTGGGCGGTTTTTATGAAATGACATAACGAAAACACTCTTGAAAAGCCCTCAGTTGTAAAATGCAGCACCAGCATTAGAATGAAGATGCATCACATGTGTTTTAAAGGCTGAATCAACAAATGCTACAATTCGGTGACTTTTCCGAAGATCCACTCGACAGATTTTATCCATGTGGTTAAAATAAAGTATGCAGTTTTCATTTATTAACACCCAGATTTACGTTCAACTCTAACTTGGACGATAAAAACCGTTGGAAATTTACTATACGGCAAATTTTAGGCTCTCTCAAGTCCGTGACTAATTCACTGACCACGAAGGACCGAAGAGATTGAGTTGACGACTGTAGCCCTGCAGAAAGAACGTGAACCAACAGATTTGACCACTTGGCCACACAGCCTTCCATAAATCTCATGTAAAAAAGCATGTAACAACGATAGGAATGACGATAATGTGTCTTCTACCTTCAGCCTTCAAATCCTTCATAAAGCCGCGAAACACGGCAAATTGGCAATACTGCTGCAGACAAATGTGGTTTGATATTAGCCTAAGCTATCTACAAAATGGTGCAATGGTACTATATCATAAGCCCTATACCATATATCAAAAGCCCTTCAAATGGTCCACAAAGGCTATGAAACCTGGACGTTTTGCAACACTGTTTTCAAACTAGCAGGCTCGATAGTGGGCGAGGTTATGCGCAAAGTGATGCAATAGTACTATAATCATACCAACATTAAAACTCCTCCAAATACTTTACAAAGGCAATGAAACTGGGTAGTTTTGCAGCATTGTTTTAAAACTAATGCTGCTCGATAGTAGTTTAGGTTATGTGCAAAGTGATTCGACGATACTAGGTATATCATGCCATCATTAAACACTTCATAACAAACACCTTGGAACTTGGACGTTTTGCAAAATGGTTTTCTAGACCAACGTGGGTCAAGAGTAGGCTGCGATATGAGCAATTTGATCCGACCTATGTCATACCATTATAAAACTAGGAATTAACAAAATGAAACACACCAACATACCCCTAGTATCTCTGGATCTATATTAAGATCCACCCTCGGTGCCTCATCTAAGAACATTTTATCCAACAGCTGATCAAGTGCAGTCCATTTTCCTTTCGTTGCAAGCCAGATAATGCGTGCTACATGAGGCACGTTGATCGATGACGAGCTCGCCATCTCTGACCATGCTGCTGCTTTTTTCATTGATATCATCAAAGATGAAATTGAGTGTTTTGGGGACGCTGGCGTAGGGGTGAGGGAGGATGCACCGCTCAGAAGTTGGAGCTCACTACTGCTCTTACTTCCTTGCGATTTCGAAGCCTCATTTACAGCCTTCAAAGTTTCTGCTGATTTTTTTATCAAGGCAAGCGGTCTAGAATCTGCCTTTGAGGTAGCTGAGCTCAACTCTGCAGTACCGTTAGCATTGTTCTTACTCCCTTTTGATTTCGAAGCATCAGTTGCAGCCTTCAAGGTATCTGTTGACCTTTTAGAAAATGGGAACGGTTTTGATTCGGACTGTGATTTCGCTGAAGTCAGTTCTACAGGACTATTAGCATTGTTCTTACTTCCTTGTGATTTTAAACGTTCATTCACAGCTTTAAGGGCATCAGTCGATCTTTTTATCACCGGCAACTGTTTGGAATCGACTTTTGTTGCCGCTGAACTCGGTTCTACAGGACTGCCAGCATTGTTCTTACTCTCTTGTGCTTTCGCAGCGCCACTTAAAGGTTTAGATTCCTGATTTGACTCTCCTGCTAACGCCAACAACTTTGGTTCAGGCTTTGATGTTCCTGAGCTCGGCTCTGCTGGACTGTTGGAGCTGTTCTTATTTCCTTGTGATTTTGAAGCACCGTTCACAGATTTAAATTCGTCGTTTGACCTATTTATCAAAGGCAGTGGCTTTGATTCGGCTTTATTTTAGCTGAAATCGGCTCTACCGGACTGCTGTCGTGGTTCTTTTGCTCTTTTGACTCCAAAGCGCCATCTACAGCCCTGAGTTCCCCATTTGGCCTATTTGTCAATACCAGTGGCTTTGATTCGGTCTTTGACGCAGTTGAATTCAATTCTACTGCTCCGTCAGCTTCTTGCTTGTCACTGTTTAAGCTTACCGGCGGTGTATCCAGCTTGTTTATTTTTCTATTATTTAAAGCCATTATTTTCAAACTTTTCATGTTTCATAGAAAGGTCCTTTCAGACGAACAATTAATATAGTGCTTGTTTATTTCAGCCGTTATAGACAGTTACTGTTCTCGACAGAAAAAGGATTTGAAAACACCATATTTTATTTGGTTTGCTTCATTTTCGGAAAGCTTTCACTTTCTTAAAATTAGGCCTTTCTTTCTATTTCAAACTCAATCTTCCAATATTAGCAAGGATTCTTTGAACAACCGGCAACTGTAAAATAACTTCATACAAAGTAAAATTTCAGTTTATTCTTTTTATGTTTGATATATACCGTTTACTGTGCTTTAATTAGCTTTGCCTCAAACTTTGGCTATAGATAGATATTTTGGAAGGTTGTTCTGACGATGCCGAGCTGTGTAGAACATTCGAACAGTCCGTGTTTGTCACAAGAACAATGCTACCAAATCAAAGAGGAATATCTGCAGTATGTGCTAGACACCTAAGGTTCTGAGACGTGTGCTTCAAAGGTCCAATAAGTGAATCCTCTCCGGCCTTAGATTCCTGCTGAAACGAGGAGGAGAAACAGACCTCAGCCAACTCCTTTGAGAGTAGAAGTCGCTTGAATTTGTTGCTGTTTTAAAGATTTTATTCACCTCCTTCGGTTCTTTCTAAACATCTATGGTTAGCAGTTCTCCTCAGTCACCTCTATTTCACTGATTGTAATTCTTCTTTCATCATGACAGTGTAGAGGTCTCACGATATGTCTCTATCAATTTATATATCACTTGTAGTTAAATAAGCTAGTAACGTCTTTCACAACTAAAACTGTGTGACTCGCACGTTTTCAAACTCCAACGGACCTTCTCATCAACAAAAGTACCAACCGACTCCACCAGATGTAGCTAGTAATCATAATTTAAAATTCTCTTTTAGTTCTTTGCTTGGAAGTAAATGGCAGTTCACAATCGACTCCACGATTTATTGAATAGCATATGAGGTTCTGAGTCCATTCTTGACAAAAACAAGGTTGTAGTCAAGGCCCTCGTAAATTTTTCTTTACATTAATTTGAAGAGCACTGTGTGGCAGCAACTCGCACTTGCAATCAAAATGGTCGTCATCAATTAGTCAAACCTGGCAAGCCTGATTTCTTAAATCAGCTATTTTACAGTAATGATTACTCCGCTTTCTATAGGAAATCGTCTAAAAGGGCTAACGCTTGTGTTATAAATGCAGATATATGTAAATTCGAAAGATTTCACAGATTCGTCAATGTTGACCAATGACTGCAAAATCGAGCACAAAAAGACACAGGGGTGCAAAGTGCAACGGGAGTAAGCATAGTGCCGCAGTCTGAAAGCACGCTTTTATCCTCGAACCCTTGATATTAGGCTCGAACACAAGCTCTGAGTCAAACAATACTAAACTTTATCCTTACATTATACGTATTTCTATCTGTAATTATGTGACCTAATTTTACTTTTTATCTATTACGAATGGATTTATATAACACTGGTTCATTTTCTATTTGATTTATCACCTAACAAGTTCTTCATAATTAATGAAATAACAACCTGCTAAAGGACTGCAACTGCATGGTCCCCATAGTCCTTGAATTCAAGTATTATTCTCCACAAGAATAGCGGGAAAAATGCAATAGTCGCATACGACATCGATTTGTCAGTAATTTATACCAAGAAAATGCTCAACTGAGTCTATTGTCTAAGACCTCAAGCAATTCAGTCAAACGGTTAGCACTCGAAGTCTCTAAAACTCTGAAGTCTAAAGTCAAATTGCAGCATACTGTTTGAAGTGTCAGTGGTTTTCATACACTTAGCCTTGAACTACAACTGCACTGTGGGATGGCAACAGTCCCCCGAGGGTGTCTAATACCACTTGCTTGGCGGTGCCGCATTTGGGTTGTTAATAGACTGTCGCATCTTAAAGGCGCATGCGTTCTTCTTGGCTTCTGAAGTCTGAACCCTTTCGAATATACCAAAGCGATGACCTCAAAATCAGCAATCTTCGTCAGATTCCAAAAGTCAGAACTATAAGTTATAGTAGAAAATCTCAGTTTCGTCGGTCCAAAAATTGTTAATGTCTTCCAAAGCAAATTAAATCGTCATCAACTCGAATACAAATCAGAAATATCTGCTTGCAGGCAATATGAGATCTCTCATGATTTGCTTCGTTACTGTTAGATAGAAAAAACTTTTTTCTATTGACTATGAAAGGAGACAGAAGAGATAAAATTTTTTGAAGGGCACTATGGTGTTGGCATTCTCTCTAATAAGAAGAGAAAGGCACCCTTTGGAAAAATAGAAGTCCATAAATAAAATTCAAGTTTTTAAATACTACAAACGATCTTTGCTTTCTTTTTAAAGAAACCTTCACTTGGTAGCCCTTCGTATATTCACTTAAAACAACTGACAACTCCTGGCTATAGTACTGAAATATCTAAAGAAGAAGTGTTCCCATTTTGACATGACGATCGTGCCACATGTCACAATCATGCCACAATTAGAGAATAGTCTCACCAAGTCATTGAATGTCATAAAATAGTGCTGTATGTGGCTGTATATCAATGATAAAGATAAGCTCAATGCTTGCCATGATCTGACACAACTTTGACAAAAAGACCATCATGTACTGTACATTCACAGGCGAAGGAATAAAGACCCCGACAGTTCAACATTCGGTACTCTGTTCAAGAAGAGGAGTAATTCTTCAATATGTTACTTAATAATTTTATAGACTTTTCGTCATTAAGGTAAGTATATGCTATGCATTTGTGAAGAATGCCTTCATAATGCAGGTTTTGACAGGTGCATAGATAAGTTTATTCATAGTTGACCTGCATGAACTAAACGGTTCATACCATACGCACAGCTGAGTAAACAGACGTATGCTTTTGGTAGCAACAAAATAAACAATTTTTCTCATTCGATTAAAATAACAAAGGTCAAACAGGGGGTTTTATGATGCTGTGTTAGGCCTAGTCTCTTGTCCTGCCTGCTTTTTTTCACCCCAACAAAGATGGGGGCATTTCGCAACTCGTTCACAAGCTGCCTTCCCAAAGAGCAACAGGGATGAAAACGGCAAGTGCAATAACGAATGAATCGCAAGGGATTTAGGTTAATTTGGGCCGTCGCCACTTCTTGTGTGACGTAATGGTGACGTCATGACCAAAACACACGATCAACTTTATCCAAAATTCGATGTTTTTAAAATATCCACATAAATTGCACATTTCTTTACAATAACAAATTCTAATAAAGTGCAGAGATTGAAGAAATTGTTGGCCGGCATAAATATTAAGAAATAATTGCAAAGTTACGCCTTGTGGAATTGAGACTAACTTGTTTTAGGCTAACAGAACGCACCAAAAATTTCACGATGTGGACATTGAGAGGCTTTGCTACAAGTAGCAAAAACTACATTTAGGTGTTGTGGAGTAGTGGTGAAATCCAGCTGACCGAGCCGAGCCACGGTAGCGTCACAGTCAGGATCGAGGTCGCGATTAGTTAACCTATTACTGAGAACCTAGCGACTGGCGTAAAAACACCATTTCACCTTCAACCTCACCTTCACATACCAAGTCAAAAAGTAGACTGACAAAGAGGTCACAGTCATAAAGTCTTCGCACGACAGTCGTGGCAAAACTAAAGGAAATCCAAGCGTAAGATATGTACATTGTACTCAAATTTGAATCATACTCGTATCGCACTCATACTCAAGGTTCGGTCATTGGATCAATACCTTTTCTCTCATGTAAACGGGTATTGAATCACAGAGCAAATCCCTTACTGAAATGAGCCCAAAGAAAGACCATTCTTTGTGTAGCTGTACACAGTTTGCAGCTTATTTAATGTGACTGCAAAGTGTAATCAAATTACTATCATACCTGAAAGGAACCGCTGTCTGGTTTAGAGGCGGATTCTTCATCTATTGAAGAAGGCTGTAACGAGGGTCTTCTACCAGTATTACCAGCTAAGGTTGGAATAATACTTTGTTTTCTATTAGTTACACCAGCAGTTGTATATCTTCGCTTTTTACCGTTATCATCCATTACGGCGTTACAACAACGCTTAATCTGCTTGCAGTCACTGAATAGCTAAAGTACTTTGATACCTTTATTGTCTTCACATTTATGGTTGGAATCTCCAAGACATTAAGACTCAGCTATACAACGGATGGTTTACTATAACGAGTCCTCTATTCAGAAATTCAGGCCACTTTTGTCATCTTACGTTCTTTGACTTTAAAATCTGTCCACATTTTATGACAACATGATACAACAATTGCAGTTTTTCTTTTCATGCAGGCAGAGTTTCCTAAAGATGAACTTCCCGGATAGCTGTCTGTTTCTAAAGATGAACTTCCCGGATAGTGTCTCTAGCAAACCTTTTAACGCAATTAAGGCTTCTGTGAGTTCAAATGTCCACGCTTTATGAAAGCATCAACAAATTAAAGCTGGCCTTTTCGTTTCCTTCAATTTGTTGAAAGTACAAAGAAAGTTCCTTGAAGATATACTTCTTGCATAGGTTTCCAAATGACCCAAGCAAATCTGCCAAAGAGACTAACGCCTTGTGACATTGGATTGTCCAAACTTTATGAAAGCATAAAAAAATTACAGTTGGTCATTCTGTTTTCTTCAATTCAAGGAATATACCAGGCAATGTTTCCTAATGATGAACTTCTTGCATAGCTTTCCAAATGACCAGAAAACCTTCCAACTAAACTAGCGTCCTTCGTTGGTCTTATGGTCCTTTTTCACTGTTTCACTGTGCAAAGAAAATTTCTCTATTTGTAATTTCTTGCATTCCTTGAAGCGACTTCAACTATATTTCTAACGAAACTGAATACGGTATGAGGTGTGTCTATAGTTTTATTGCAAAGGCTCGATTAACTAAATATTAAGTGTATTCTGAATTGAATTTACATGATATTTACAGGCAGATAACTGAATATTTAATACATCTACAGGTGGATGACATTTTAATGGAACAAAAACCAAAATAATCATTTACATGTCAATTCTTCTGATTGCTATGATCAGGGGTTCCTTCTACAAGCAACAGATCGTATCAACAAAATTCGAATCAAATATTAATCAAGTTAGCATATGACTGAGAAAAAACAAGAAAAACTCAAATCTAATGGATTCAAAATTTTCCGCAAGATCAAATACTTGCAAAACATCTAGGTAATGGCAAGTTCATTTGGTTCATTTGACAAACACGGCTAAATGCTTCTACTTTTGGAATAGTGTAAATGCGACAGACAACTGACTTGCTCCGCTTGCAAAATCCTCCTTATCACCCTGGGTAATGTATGTGCAGTACTGTGGAGGGTGTGCATTACAGCGGAGGATAATCATTGAAAACCCTCCACTGTACTGATGATATCTCCTCACAGTACTGAGCATCCTCCACTGTACTGCTGATATCCCTCCACCGTACTGAACATCCTCTAACGTTCTGATGATATCCCTCCACCGTACTGATGATATCCCTGCACTGTACTGAACAACCTCCACCGTACTGATGGTATCGCTCCACGGTACTTATGATATCCCTCCACTGTACTGGATATCCTCTACTGTACTGCACATACATTACCCGGGGTGTTTATTTCTACTCTTAGGTGCCTAATTTGAAAAGATTCCAACCCCCACTCTTGTTAGGACGGGTATCAAGATTTGCATTAATATTGGTATCAAAATTTCATTTTTAATGTGACTTCATTGGTGTGAAAAGAATACTTGGGGGGACAGAAAGAAGAAGTAGATGAAGAAGACTAAGAATAAGAAGGAAAACAGCAAGAAGGAAAGAAAAAGAGGTGAACGAAGAAGAAGCAGTTAGAGGAGAAGAGAAAAAAGAAAAAAATGATGGACAACAGAAGGAGGAAAAGAGGACACAGAAGTAGGTTAGTAGATAAACGAAAGGAAGGGAAATAGAAGAAATTGTAGAGGAAGAAAAGGAGAAGGAAAAAATGGAGAGGAAAAGAAAGTAAAGAAGGAGGATGGGAAGAGATGGAGAAGAAGACGTTAGAGAAGAAGAAGAGGTAGGAGCAGAAGGAAAAAGGGTAAGAAAGGAAAAAAAAGAAGAAGGAGAAGAAGAATAAGAAGAATAAGAGAAGATAAGAGGACTAAAAGAAGAAGACAAAAGGAGAAGAAGAAGAAGAAGAAGAAGGTAAAGGAAATGAAAAAATAATAAGAAGGAGAAGAAGAAAAATGAGGATGAGGAGAAAAGGGAGAAGAGAGAAGAAGACGAGGGAGAAGAAGAAGAATAAGAAGAAAAGAAGAAGAAGAAGATGAAGGAGAAGGTAGATAAAGGTTGAGAAAATGAGAAGAAGATTAAGATGATGAGGTAAAAGAAGAAGAAGAAGAAGAAAAAGAAGAAGAAGAAGAAGAAAGAATTAGGAGAACAGCAAGAAGAAGGGGAAGAAGGAGGAGGAAAAAAGAGAGAGACAAAAAAGAAGGAAAAGATGATGAAGGAGATGATGAAGAAAATGATGGAGAAGAAGAAGAAGAAGAAGAAGAAGAAGAAGAAGAAAGAAGAAGAAAAGGAGGAGGAGGAGAAATCCCAAACATTTAACTTTGGTTATGTATAGATCTGAATGCAGGGTTCAGAATTGAACAGAAGTTCATTTAATGTTATAAAACATCTGAAAATTAAATTCTCTCTTTATCTCTCTTCTTTTCCCTTTTATTAAAACATTCATCATCTTACAAGCTTTTGCAATACAAAATGTACATTAGATCACGGAAGCATTGTTGAACAACATCCTTCGGCATAATGTCTTCCATCAAAGTAATTTGTCTACCTAAACTTAAGAATGTTATTCCTAACAATATGAATGGCTTTTATATAGACAATCTTTCCCAAAGTAAACATTAATTTTAAAAATCTGCAAGCATTTCTGAAGCATTTTACATCAAAATAGCTTCGTATTGTAATTAAGAATAGTACTAAATTAATCAAAATGAAGCGCAAAAGTAATTCTGAGAATCGCTTCACTTCTGTATGTGGTTTTTGTTAAACACTGGAATGGTCGAAGAAAGTTTCCGGAGATACAAACTTCGTCCACATGGTGAATAAGACTAAGTGAAACTTCGCATATTTGAACTTTATGTTCGCTTTTCAATTCTAATTTTGATTGGCTACTCAAACAGTAGCAATTATCAAATTACATCACAATTTACAAAGAATAGGCCAAAATTCAGATATATATAGCATGACATAGAAGCTCCATACTGCACTGAATCATTCCTTGACCATTGTCAATAAAACTCTGCATTTCCTTGCTTAGAACAGGGAACATCTCCTGAAATCTACATCTTGGGTTGATGCCTAGGCAAAATTTTGAATATTTTATTTTGCAACTGTGGTCGGTACAAAGGCATAAATCTTTGAACAGTTGTGATCTTTTAGAAACGCACTTGGAGCCTGAGCAAATCAGTGTAAGATCATCAAGGTGCCACAGGTAATGGGTTCGAGCCAAGCATGCTTGCCAACCTCCATAATTTCAGGTAGACATCCAAGGTGCCATGATGTGTTCGTACCAAGATTGAGGGCGTGATGATTCAGAGATGAAGAGAGGTCATTTGTTCGAGCCACGTATCCTTTAAAACCTCTGTTATTTAAGTTGGATACCCCTTAGGTCAAACGATAACGATGTGTTCCGACCCAGATTTAGAGTGTGATGATGATGTAGAGATGGAGAAGGTCATGGGTTCGAGCCAAGCATACCTTGTTATCTTTATAATTCCAGATTACTAAAAAGCAAAGTGTAGACATGGAGGACAAATGAACTAAGTAAACATCAGTTAAAACCCACACTGTATTCCAATGTCCTTGATTACATTATTAGAAATTTGAAGTTTAATGTATAGAGAGAAGAGCAAGGACCTTGAACACGCCCTGCTTGTTAGTTCAAACCAAGAGCCTATGTAAATTACGGATAAGGAAAACTGCAGTATAATCATGTAGAGATGAAGGACAGTAGGTACATGAGATGACAGGCGAGTTCAAACCGAGAATGCTTCGTAGCTCCGTAGTTATAGATTAGACTCGCGATAAACGTTTGTAATTTGGCTTTTGAGTTTGATGCTTAATGCCTAAATAATACACCTTAATAGGCAAATCACACGACTTATCTACAGACCTAGCTCTAGATTACAGAAAAGCGAAATGTAATTGTCATGTAGCTGAATAGCGAAGACCTGAGACACCAGTTCTTAGGTTCCAACAAAAAATTTCATCTGCAATATTTAGTTAAGAATCAGTTAGCAAGTCTCTTCATTGTTTCTCAGGAGTGATTGTTCGCTCATTAAAGAAGTGGCCTACACTGGAGCTTGTCTAGCCACAATGATCCACACGTCACTGAAATAAACTGGTTGGGCGAAAAAGATAGTTAATAAGTCATTCAAACACCTGTTTGACCCATCTCTACTCTTTGCATCACTTTTATATTCTGTTTACTGATAAGACCTCTAGTTTACTAAAGAAACAAACGTTTGTAAAAATTGCTTTCAATAGCAAACATATTGCAATAAACATTTTTTAACAATTACTCAGTTAACAATGCTTCAAATACTGAAACCTGTTGTACATACAATGATGTTTTGCGCTAATTAAGATTTATCTCTCAATCGTCTCACAACAGCTTCAAAAACATCACTGTTGCATTTTAACCCGCTTTTCGCTTGATTGCAGAACAACGAAAGCATCAATTGGTCTTTAAGTAGGCCAAAACGACCAGAGATTAAACGAATAGGAAATTCCTTAAAGTAATAGAGGTGGTATTCCCCGGTCGGCAGACTGAACCCAAGACCGCTCCCGTAACTTGAGAGAATTGAATGCAATCCACTACCCTCAAGATTAACCGACCATCTTGTAATCATGCACCTTACAGTCATCGTTGTTCATGTGTGTTATTTCTTTTAAAACAGAGATAGGTACGAGATTCAGACAGCTAGCAATCGAATTACAAGCAATCAAGCAAGCACCAGTCTGTGAGCACCGCAAGTATGACCGAATTTCAGGGACAACACTGCACGAACGCCAATGCTGACCTGCAGCCCGTGTTCCAAGAATGAAATTCTAGATTGATATTCTAGAACGAATACCATCTACATAGTAGTCAGTGACTGAAAGAGCCAGAGATTTGAATAGAGAAGGTCAAACGAAAGTAAACGAAAGAAACGAAATGAAATGAAATTATAGAGTAAATGAGGTGAAGACCCCGTTCACAAGGGACCAGCTTGATCTTCGCCCTTTTTGTACAGATGGAGATCACTAACAACCGCACTAGTTTTGGAAGATTTGTGTTGAGTTTACATGGGCCGGTCCCATTCTTGAATCCGTTTACCCGAGATAAGGTCAATGGAACATTTCCCAAATTAGTACAGATAGGCCTCTCGTTTACACGGGGCGCGGGCCTGGTAGATCTGTACAGTTCTATTCTTCTATTGGTATACTAGTTTGGGAATGCTTCTCATGTATTCCTATTTTGAACCGTTCTACGTTTTTGCACGGGACCAAAAGAGTATACTCTGACTGATGAAACTACCGAGAAGTAGCGAAAATTTTGAAATGACAAAATTGGTATGAAATGTTAAAATAGAAATGAAATGAGGCGAAATGAAACTAAATGAAGAAACAAAATGATTTACAGAACGATGAAGATTCATTTCCTACCTGATCAAGCTTCTCTTGCAATTTTTGCCTCCGAAGCGCCCTTGATGAGGTATTCTCCTTCTCGATTTTTTGGTTAAACGCGGATTTAAGGTCAATAACTGACGGCCTTTTCAGTTCGAGATTGTAACCAGAGTTTATTATCTCCTCTGCAAACTCAATATTAGAACTTTGCTTTGGCGTACAGCTTGGAAGCGGCTCTTTATCGTTTGAACCAAGGCAAAATGCTGCTGTACTTTCATGAAGACTTTTGGAGTCTTCTAAGCAAGCTAAATTACTTTTCTTTCCATTTCCTTCGTCTTTAGCAGTATTGTCAATTAATTCATTCACCTCATTCTGGTAAGATGCATTCCCATTCATATTTCCACCGGTATCGCATACATTAGAACCTTGCATCGATGCCTCTCCAACCACGTCACCGATCCCCAACGGGAAAGCATCGAATCTGGTAATGGCATTGAATCAACAGCTGTTTTTTTCTTCTCCTTTCTCTTTCGAAATATATTCCCTCCAAATCTACCGGATTCTTTGCCGTCTTTCGTTTTCTTCTTACTTGATTTGCCTACTTCTCCTAAATTCTTCAACTCTTTACCATCTCCAGAGCGTTTGGTCGTCTTTAACGGGCTTTTCTTCTTTTGTTTAAGACTGCAAAGAGACTCACTGCTTGTCGCCTTTTCTTTATGAATCGCTTCTAACAGCGAATAAACATTAACGCTATGTCTTCGTGGAAAGTTATTCTCAGGGGCGGCAAGTGCGCCTACGTTCAGCAAAGTATCTTTCGTTCCTTTAACAGCAGTTATTTCTAATCCATCGCCAGCGCTTAAGCTTTCTTTTGCTGCATTTAGTATTGGAGTCTTATCGTCATCGCTAATATCACCACGATCGGGAGTCTTATCTTTGCCGCTAATATGACGAAGAGTCTTACTCCCTGATGCATCGAGCAATTCTTCTTTATCGCTGCTTACGTGTACCTTATCGCCAATTTCTCTCGAAATCTCAGTCGAGCTAACACTCGAACTACAGTTTCTCGGTTTCGAGCTTCCCTTTGCAATTGCCTCTCTTGTAATTGACTTCCTAAGTGTTTTACCACTCTGTCGACCGGCAACTGTTTCAATTGAAGGACTCAACAAGCAACGCTCTTGTTTATCATCGACCTCCTCTATGGTTTCAGAGTCTTTCTTTTGTTGCATCAGAGGCATTGTTTCTGGCAGATGGCTTTTTCTCTTATTTGCCGATCTCATTTTGATTAAAACTGATAAAGCCTCGCTTTATTATCAAAACTCCTCTTCAAATAAGAAATAGCTATTAGTCATGTATTACGTGATAATAGTCAATATGTGTCTAGTCTACCGAGCTACAGCTACCGTATAAACTCGGGCTTCGCTCCTGCTGGCCAAATTGTACAAGTTATTAAGCACAACGTTCGGCACAACCAGTTTTCAGGAGCTATCTTTGTCAATCTGTCATGTTGCCTCAATACAGAGCTCTGCAAAAACAAAGATTTCAGCATGAATTCAAGAAATCCTTCTAAATCTTTTAAAATTTTTAGGAATACAACTTTTGTAGTTTTAAGAGCTAAGCATCATTTCCATTTAGGGTGCTTCTATTTGACGCAGTTGGCTTTATTTTCAGCAAAAATTTCTTTAAATGCTTTGAGAGATTTTAGGATGCTTAGGACAAGTGGTTCATACTTCAAATATTGCTTTTACATTACCCAAGTGGTTTGTAAGATTACATAAATAATGTGCGCCAAAAGGCAAACATAATACATAGAGACTAGATTGGCGGCCCACGCGCGCGTTTAGCCAGTATTTTGGCACTTGCGACGCAACAAATCCCATTGTTTTCGTGCATTTTTCTGAAAATTTTCTAGGACCTATTCTTCTATCCGCGCAAGTTGATTGTCGCAGCATTTTGTAACAGCATCTTTGTCGTAGCGTGTACAGCCACCTCGTGATTTTTCAGAACAGGACATTTTCAAGAGCGTCGCGTCGCCATAACAGGTAAAACTCGAATGTGTGGTCGCGGCTTTAATATCGCTAGCTTCCATACGAATTTCGAATTGTACTCGGCTTGTTATAAATCCTTTCCGATGTAGATTATTCTTAAATAATAAATGCATAGAATGCCATAAAAACATCACAATTAAACACGCCATGATATGAATTAGAAATAACTATTTAAGAGATCTGTCAAAATAATATGGCAGATCATTGTTTTCCTATTCAAGGTAAAATTTTGGACTTTCTTAGCCTAGAATTGAAGCTTCTGCAGAAGAAGGCCGCCATTTCTGTCGGTCCTTTGTTTTCAATAAGTGTTCAAAGGGGAATTCCGGGAATAATAATAAAATATGGAAGTAATTAAGGGCTACGAGGCAAGGGCTTATCAAACCCTGAATTCGAGCCAAATGTTTGATAAACAATGTTTGATGATTTGAGCAGGGCCCAGATTGATTACATGAGTCGTCGTTATCGCTATTAAAATAAATGCTAGCGACCTCGGTTTGGCGAGCGATAACTGGGACTCAAGTAATAAGTCTAGGGCCTACAGGATGGCTTGGATCAAAGTGTTCCATTACCGGCATGCTGGAAGAGCAAAAGCGAATTTCGAACATGACTGACTTTGATTTTGAACGTGCTGGCGCTTTGATTTCGAACAAGATTTCGTTTTAGCGCCAGAGCGCCAGAGAAAACGTTGTTGTTTCGGAAGTTTCCATTTATAGTGTTTCCTGGAGGTCGTTCTTAGCTAAAGCATTGTGTTTGGCGCAAAACATCTGATAATAATCCCAAAACGGAGCATTCCGTAAGATCAAGATCTTCCCTTATTTTTGAGTGTCTCTGAGAAATAAAACCTTTTGGATCAAAGGAAGAATAAAGCTTTTAGAATCTGCTTTTATCATGAGATACATGACAATAAATAAATTCTTGCAGTTTTCTGAGTGTCTGAATGAAGTGTCAAAGAAATAACAATTCAATCTGATTTGTAGATCCATCAGAAAATAGAAGAAAAGAAGGTGCATAGAAGTTGTTTGAAATTGTATGCATTTGCACGGCCCACTCCAGAATACAAAATGAAAATGAAATGAAAATGATAGCCTGCAGGAAGTCGAAGATAGATTTTTTCTCCGTTAAATATGCACCAGTTTGCGCACCAGTTATGAAGGCAGGATTCCACTTCACTAGTTTTCTTGTGCGAACAAAGAGCTTTGCCACTGCACATGCTCAGTTTTTAAAGTACAGTTTTACCCCGCCACCAAGAAGCTGACTTATAAGAAACCAGCAGCTTGCTAGATGACAAAATTGGTTCAACACATTTTCCTTGAAATATTTTCCACTTACGATTCTTTAAATGCAAATGTTGTGCAGAGCTGAGGACGTACGGGTAACCATATGGGTAACCATATTTCTTTATGCTTTTTATATGGATTTAGCAAGGTAACCACGAGAAACCATAATAGATAAAAGAAAATGATGAATTTCGTAGCGAAAATTACCTTGTGTAGAAACCCTTAATCTGAATGGTATATGAAACTGATCAACCAAAAATGTTTGTATTTAATGAAAGTCATTTTAACATATTGATTTTGGAAATTTAGTATATTGGACTAGCAAGGCAGCCCGCGCTTCACGCATCATACAAATTATCATACAACAGTAAAATTTCGCAGTTTTTAATTTATACAGGTTTGCATATCTTGATAGTTTCTTATGGCACATATAAGAAACCACTGAGCCTGTTTTCAAATATTTTGTTCATTTATAAGAAACCAGTCAGCCTAATTTGTTAAATCAGTTTTTCAGTGACGGGGTAAAAGTGTATCGCATCCTTTGCGAACGCGCACTGCAACTGCGTCCTTTTGCGGTTAAAAGAAATTTTTGCTTTCTATGAGGAAAACATAAAGAGCAAATGGACCCTTTGAAACGTTCTGAAAATTATCCCATGGCTGCAGCAAATTCATTCATTTGTTTTAATCAAGCAGAACACACGAACGAGGCCTGGATATCCCATGTCCCCAGCAATTTTCTTGGCATATCCCCATCTTCTGTATGTTCTCTCCCTTTTACCTCAGAAATTCATAAAAAAACCCTGATACCATTTATTTCGTCTAAAATTATCTCTCATGCCTTTGATTTTTCTGGAAATTTCCCATATCCCTTATATACGCTTGTGGGGCCTAACCAACAATGTGATATACATACAAATCAGGAAATACAAGAAGTGACAGAACAATTGTTAACTTTGATCAGATAAAGAAAAGTTTGAAAACATCACTTACTTGCTTCCAACGAGATTTCTTCTGCACCTTCCATCTGATGAAATCCAATTTCTGATATCTCTCGTCGATAAAAACTTATACAATTTTTAGTAATTAAATCTATGAATAAGTAATAAGTCAGATATTGGAATATTTTCAATTTCAATAGATATTTTGTCACAACATAACTTGGATATTTTAAATAGATGTGCTCCTCAACATCGTTTCAGCATCAGCCAAGTGGTGATTTTAAATTTCAGATTAAAAAATTTCTATATATCTTTATTGCAAACTTTGTTTATTTTCATTCTTAAAACAACATAATCCTTACAAGCATTTCTGAGATAAAAATAATCAAAAACAGTTAAATAAATAGGAAAGGTGGAAATATCTTATTAATCAATTTATATTGGAATATTTATTATGTTAAAGAGTGATTAATCTAATCCTTCCGATCTCACAATCTTGTTGCTTGCTTGCTTGATTGATCGATAGATTGCTTGCTTGCTTGACTAATGGATTGCTTACTTGATTGGTCAACTGATAGATTGATTGCTTGTTTGATTGATAGATTGATTGCATTCTTGCTTGGCTGCTTTTTCTGCTTAAAGTCTTGCTTGCTTGCTTGATTGATTGATTGCTGTCTTACTTGCTGTCTTGATTGCTTGCTTAAGTGCATGCCTGCTTGCTTGCACGATTGATTGACTGATTGATAGGTTGATTGCTTTGTTGCCTACTTGGCTTGCTGGTTGCTAGCTTGTTTAGTTGCTTTTTTGCTTGCTTGCTTGGTGACTCTCTTGCTTGCTTTTCTGACTGCTTGCTTGCTGGTTTGCTTGCTTGCTTAAGTGCATGCCTGCTTGCTTGCACTATTGATTGACTGATTGATAGGTTGATTGCTTGGTTGCCTACTTGGTTTGCTGATTGCTAGCTTGTTTAGTTGCTTTTTTGCTTGCTTGCTTGTCTTAATGCTTGCTTGCTTGATTGATTGCTTGCTGTCTTGCTTGATGTCTTGCTTGCCTGAGTGATGCCTGCTGGCTTGCACAATTGATTGATTGATAGGTTGATTGCTTGGTTGCCTATTTGGTTTGTTGATTGCTAGCTTGTTTAGTTGCTTTTTGCTTGCTTGCTTGCTTATTGCGTTGTCTTGCTTGCTTGTCTTGCTTGCTTATTGCTGCTTGCTTGCACGATTGATTGACTGATTGCTAGCTTGTTTAGTTGCTTTTTTGCTTGCTTGCTTGCTGGTTTGCTTGCTTGCTTACTTGCTTGCTGGTTGCAAAGATTATCGTGCAGCAATTTCAAAAAGCTCAAGGTGGGAAAACTCTCCTTTCGTTAAACATTTTTCTCAAATTTTGATATAAGACCCAATCAAATTGTAGTGATGAAGAGCATGTTTTAAAACGGCGAATGCAAAGTGAACGAAAGAGAAAGTTCGCCTAAAATGTCATATGCAGGGTTCGATATGAATGTCTGGTGATATTTGAATAATGAAAGAATAAAGAAACTGTTTCCGAGAAAAGACGAAAGGCCAGATAAACAGTTTTCTGGTGAATTTAGAATTAAAACGCCCATTTTACTGGTGAATTCTGGTACTGTTTTGATTTGTCCTGCCAGCAATCAATGGGACACAAACCAAGATATCACTCGGAAGTACCGCAACTCATAAATGCTATTCAATGCAACCAATAAAAGATAAAATACATCGTGAGTAAACACATGAGAGTGAATACTACAAGACTATTGATATTCAATCAATGGTCAGGTTTAAAGCTAGATTCAATTAATATGGCAATTGACAAAATGAATGAATAAGTTCGTTCTAAAATGGCATAAGGTGTCGCGTCTTAGGGTCCTGTTTGAATGGAATCACGTGTCATCTTGCAACTAGTCCCTCTCTCTCTCCAGTCTTCTCAAAATAAAATGAAGCGTATATAACGTTTCTGCAACTTTGCAGTTTTGTATGTAGCTCACACTTCGAAACAAAGTCTCGGGGGTAGCTGATTTTTCTCAAAACTACAGGAACAATAGGCGATCATTCAAATACTACCCGAAAACAACGGGTTTCATGAACTATTTTGGGCCGCAACTCCCCAACAATAAGCTGCTACGGCCAGCTAAGGACCAAACGAGTCTTAATTACCATCAATTTACTAAGAAACTCTTTCTTTAAGAATAGAATATAGGTAATACAAGTAAAAAAAGGCATATATGGTCTTTACCGGACAGGTGGCACAAGCAGGACGCGAGTTGTAGGCGATGGTAGCGGTGAACGTAAAACGTATATCATAAGCAAGTTATGTGGCAAAAGTTAACTTGGCTTAAGTGACAGTGAGCAACAAGTAAAAGAAATTGGCAGCTTGCCTCAAGATTTTCAAAAGAGAGCAATGATAATATTTTGAAACGACCACTTAACTGGCTGCTGCCTGTAGAAGTTTTTCTTGTGGCGAAGAGATAAATAAAAAACCAAAAGCAGGAGCACCGCGACGCAAAAAACAACAGATAAACTATAGTTTTGAACTAAAATACTTTCTTTTTAAGTATTGCCTGAAACTATACGGTTTATTACAGAAAATATCTGCAAATGAAGGCAGAAGCGTTCAATAGTGTGAAGGATAGAAAAACGACAAAGGATTGTTACCAGAAGAGAAAAATAATAAAAACTACGCGTCACCGTAAGGACAAATGAGGGCAAAGTGTAAGAAAACAATTGAAACATTCAGATTTGTTTCGTCTATAATCAGTGTCTATCTGAAATAAAACTGGTAATAGGACCTACCACAAGGACAAAAGAGTGCAAAATGATTGAAAATAGAACGCGTTTCGAAAAATATCGCAGGGGAACATTTCAATTGCCATCTTTCCTAGGCACAAGCAAATTGTGAGGGATATTATCAATGAATTGCTAGAACAGTGTATCTAATGATTGGTGTCGGAAAGATCTAGCAACTGTAACTATAAGTATAGCACACTCAAAGCCGCGACCTGTGTAAAAAGAGCACCGAAATTTGCTTCGGATGTATTCATCCAAATGAAGAAGGTTAACAATCATATGCATGTTTGAATTGTATCGCATAAGGGTTTAGAATTAGGCAAATAAGAGATCCCATGAAAGATTTAGCTGCAGAAATAAGTTAATGCTCATTGAGGGCAAATGAAGGTTCTGACATAAGATGCCTTTGGACAGACAGCAGCGGAGATACATGCATAAAAGCTTCCTAATAGAAAGACCAAGGAGAAAAAGACCATATACATGGATGTTTGACCTTTGTATCAGGATTGTAGTGAAGCTCAAATTTTATCTCGAATGTTGCTGATCCTGAACGTTCTTTGTCTTAAAGCGATCCCTCCTTGCTCCAACTGCCCCTACACTCTACCATAACTAACCTTCACTAACCCCTAAATTTACATTAGGCTAATTAGAACAATGTTTCGTAACAGCTGAGAGCTCGTCCTGTATGTTGTTTGAAAGCCTCCTTTCTCTAACAATCGTCCTCTCTATTACGGTAGATACTGTAAACCATCAAAGTAGAGTTTGCTCAGGGTTTAATTAAGCCATAGTCAAAAGAAGTCCTTCTATTGATTATGATTAAGCCCTCTTTCTTATAAGGAACCTCTCGCATAAGGCCTATCTCTAATAAGACCCCTCTGTAATAAGGCCCCCTCAAGGTCTCCAAAAATAAATTAGTCTTCCAGGACGTAAATCTTTCACTGGACTTCAATATTCATATATGTACAAATATTCAGAGGATCTCCTTCCAGTAATGTCAGAAAAATTAGATTTCGTGAAATAAATAATCATTGAATATCAACGAATGATTACCTCAAGATTTTGAAGCTCAGACTTGCTGTGAATCGATGAATCTGAATCTTCGGTTGGAAGCTTATTGGAACCTCGTCTAGGGTTTTTCGAGCCTCTGCGAGATGTTGCTGCATATTGCAACAACTCTCGCTGGCTTTCGTCGTAATATTGCGTTGTTCCTCGACTCATTTTGTCGTGAATTTAATCTTGCTGAACATGTTAGCTCCAGCGTCAGTTATTTTACAAGAGATAACAGCTAGCCAAGGGAATACTCAAAGAATAAAGCTACTAAGCGACGACAAACAGCAGATTCATAGTTACCTTGTTTAGGAATCAATAATCATGTTTACAGAGCTTAATAAACCGTAAAAGAAAAGGAAAAAGAAAAAATCCATACTCAAACATAAGAAAATTGAAATTTAATGAATTATGATTCGTAATTTGGAGGTGAAGAGAAGTTTTTGAAGTGAATTCTGTTTTGTTTGATAAAAACCGCGCGGTTTGTTATTCTTATATAATTGGAGACATTGGAAACGTGAAGTCAAACTTTTGATTTCATTCTCTCTTAACAGCAATGGGAAAATCAACATAGCATGTTAACAGCTATTTTGTGCCGGTTATACAGCAGTTTCGTCAACTAAACTGACCATCAGGATCAGCCATTAAGTATTTAGTAGTAAATAGTGCCTTCAGGCGCCCGATGCTCAGATGCTTTAAAACGTGGGTATGGAACAGAAACGCAAAATAGGTTACTCAAAGCGCACTTAGTTCTTCAGTGACAGAGACAAAGAGTCCATAGCATAAGCTGGAGCCAGATATTTCACAAAAGGAACGATAAATACCACATCTGAAAGCGTGAACACGTTGTATGCAAAAACGTGGTTATGATCGGTTATATATCTAATAAATAATAATATATAATAAATAATAATAATAATAATAATAATAAAAATAATATATAATATATAATAAATAATTATTATTATTATTTATTATATACGTATAATAATATACGTTATATATTTTCACGTACATCCAAAATTACGGACTCCTATTAACAGTAATATTCTAGTGAGAGTCGAGGAAATCGAACCTCGGACATGTCGCGTGAGCAGCTACAATGCGAACCACTACAATAGATCTACCAGAAAGAAGAGAGTTTACAGTGAATGCACTGCAAAGTATGGTGTAAAAATGTTATAGAATGCATCGTAGTTCTGGATGAAAACAGAAAAGTATAAAATAGGTCGACTTGTGCAAAGGTATAAGATTGACCAATCCTTTTCAAAGGAAGATTTCTTGGAGCTGAAAAATTGGGCCTATTATTCGAGGACAACGGAAAACAGCGGCAATGCCCCCTTGTCGAGACCGTAGCTTAGAACCCCCTGAGCAGTAGCACTGAACTCTGACTTTGAAATGGGCGGGACTAATTAGCATACAGGTTTGGTTTCTCACATCCTTAAATATAAACAATCTAGCGTCTTTTTACAACCCGCTCATGTTTACATTAAACCGATGGCAGGGCTACTTGTTAATCATAATACTAATCAATATAAAAAGCCCAATTTGACATTGGTTGGCCAGCCCGTGATTGACTCCAGCTGTGATATTGTCCTATATGCGTTCAAGAAAGCAGCCTGGGAAAGATTAACAAAATATAGAAAGAGAGAAACAATTAAGCATCTGTGATTGGTCCTTTTGGCTTCCATGGTAATAAGCAGTCATACGAGAAGTATGTTTCTGTTAGCTTTTCTATGTCAATGTTATGAGATTTACATAGTTTCATTAATAACTCGAACGTCGACCTTGAACTTAAAGGAATTAGAGCAATATCAAAGTGGCTCGAGTCACTCTAGGTTGATGCGATTCAGCATTTGATCAAGTTTCCTCTATTTAGAACGCCCACGTGTATAGACTAAACTTCAACGCTCAGAAACCTCAATAGAGCCATTTGTTTTAATATTTTGTCCCAGTTTATGTTTACTGTAATAGCTTCTACACCAAAGGCAACTCTTTTAGGTATCAGACAGCAACAACAACAACAACAAACTTACTGAAGGATCTCACAAATAGGAACTCCTAAACTAACAATGAATCATCCTGCAAATACGTAACTTTTCTCTGGCGACCAATCAGAGAACAATGTTTTCAAAGCTCATTTTGATTGGCTCATTGGAAATACCGTAAATCGATTTAATTGAATTAATAGAAACTTCTAGAACTGCATTTGGCTTAATAACCTAACAAAGCAAAGTTCAGAACAGGAGTACAATGTGCTTTCCTATAGAAGGATAGTTTTCCGAGAGGGGGGTACTTGACCCTGAAATGTACAGGGATGTGCCTCCGAGTTTCTGCAAACCAATCCACCTTTAAGGTATTGTTTTACACATTCAGCCGCGTTGTGTACCAAATGTTAAGGAAACTTGGTTTTATACCCACTTTAAAAATTGGACCCAGTTATGGGGAATTTTTGAAGAAACACCCATCCATAAGGGCACATACCTGTCAGCCTTCATTAGGGAGTATCCCCCTCGGGGAATAGACTGATATACATCGCTCCCGCTCTCGACTTCACTTAAGACGGATACATACAATCTTGCCAGCAGTGTTCGTTTATCACTGAACTGTTTCATTAGATTTCAAATCAATAAATTGATATGATATAAAAAGTTACCTCAGGGTCTTCTATCGATGAGGAGTCAGATATTGATCTACCTGAATGATTGCCAGTATTTGCTGACTCAAGATATTTCTGAACAATGTAGGCCATTCTGCTATTATATGTGGGACTACCCTACAGAAAAGAAAAGTACCGTCAAAACTTGCTTAATATAAAAACCTTGTTATACCTAGTCGATTTAATTTTGACCAGAGAACTATGGCTAGGCTAGAAGCAGTTCAACTGTTGTGATGCTATAGAACGTCCCTACAAACGGAAGATTGTTGAACTGTATCCGTTTGGGGAACTGTGTATTGGCATTGAAAATGGCAGTCTGTTGTTGTGAGATGTGAGCTGCAAAGAAGTGTCAGCGAAATAAACCATAAGGGAACGTAATAAAAATGTTTTGCACAGACAAAAGTTAGAGTATGAAGAAGAAACACCAAAAAATTTTATCAAACAATGGATGACGAAGAAAACGCAAGCTCTCATCAGTCAATGAAAACGAAGACAATGTAGCTAATTAAAGCTTTCACAATTTAATTTGAAATAAAAAAGTTATTTTTGGGCCTACTACAAAGACGGGTTTTTTATGAAAATGCATTTTCAGTCCGGTGTCCGCTGCAGAGAGGCGTCCGTTGAATAGGAGTTGACAAAGAAATGACAGTGTGAAATTCTGGTACAAAAATATTTGTCCGTTGTTCGGGGGTATCCGTTGTATAGAGGCCACCTCTAAGAGGTGAACGTTTACGGAGGTATCACTGTATATCACTTGGTTCGATTTGTAGGTACAAACAATAGCTGCAACAGTATCTAAAGATAATTTGTAGTTTAAACGTGTTGCTAACAGTTTCGTGTATTGTGGTTTGTTGATTGCAAGGCCTTACTGTACCGAAGCTAAATCTAAAACTACACAGAAGGCAAGAAAGAAGAACAAAACATGTTTAGGCCGGCTTCTAAGCTTAACACAAGGGAGGTTCTGACGCAGATCATTCATAATTAAAATATCGGTTGATTCGTACTAACTAACAAATTTACCAGTATATTGAAAATATACAAATTTAAGTAACAAATTTACTAGTATATTGAAAATTTATTTGCATTTTAAATTTATTTTAGGTATACTTTTATCCATTGAAAGGAGGATTCAGTATTCAGCATTCCACAGAGATGCAGAGAACTGAGTGATGTAATAGGAAAAGTTTCAGCAACAAATATTTCTTGAATATTTAGCGCATGCACTCTTTCACGTTACAAATTACGTTTTATATTCTTAAAGGCCGGATTACACTAGCATCTTCAGGTTAAAGTTGATTCACATTTTTTCTGTGATCGCAGACAACGAGAGAATATGACAGTGTAAAACCCCTTACAAATTACTCCTAGTTGCTTGCAGATGAGAGACGAGGCTTTGGAGAGGTTTTTAATCCGCTTTAATTGGCCATCACAGAGTTTTCATTTGATCGCTGATCAAATTGTTCCTCTTTAATTCTTTATCCTTCAAGCAACTACAAGCAACTTGTAAGGGGTTTTACACTGTCGCATATTCTCTCGTTGTCTGCGATCACAGAAAAAATGTGAAGCAACTTTTACCTGAAGATGCTAGTGTAATCCGGCCTTAACATCGATCTTCATGTCAATAAATGCTCAGTCAGTCAGTTAGTCAGTTAGACAGTGATTCAGTTAGACAGTGAGTGAGTGAGTGAGTCAGTCGGTCAGTCAGTCAGTCAGTCAGTCAGTCAGTCAGTCAGTCAGTCAGTCAGTCAGTCAGTCAGTCAGTCAGTCAGTCAGTCAGTCAGTCAGTCAGTCAGTCAGTCAGTCAGTCAGTCAGTCAGTCAGTCAGTCAGTCAGTCAGTCAGTCAGTCAGTCAGTCAGTCAGTCAGTCAGTCAGTCAGTCAGTCAGTCAGTCAGTCAGTCAGTCAGTCAGTCAGTCAGTCAGTCAGTCAGTCAGTCAGTCAGTCAGTCAGTCAGTCTTAAAAAATACCCTGTGCCTCAAATTCTACTGTTGCACAACTTACTGTCCCATAACGGAAAAGTTCTGCTAAAACGCTCTGCCTATCGATTTCTATGGACTCAAGAAGACATCTTAGCTTCACATAAATTAAGAAAAATCAGGTCATCGTGTAAAAGACTCTTTCAAAGAGTATCTATATTCTCTTGATAACTGGCATCTTTATAAGCTCGAATGACGGTCAACTGCCAGGATATATTCTGAAATATGTCTGAATAATAAGAGATCAAATCTTTATCATTGCGTCAGCAACTTTCAACTGTTATTGATCAACTATAAGCTGATGGGAATAATTTTCCGAAAACGACACAACCTTGAACAACACTAAATTGAGATATGATTAATGCCTGGCCTAAGGTCTGTTTCCTTTTCTACTCGAGTTATCCAAAAAGGACTTACATAGGCCTAATCAATTACAATGCTATGCTATTATAAAATCGTCCAACACATACACTACTTTGAGGCTGCATAAAACCATAAAGTCAAATGAAAACAACATAGGTTGCAATTACTTACATTCAAATGATATTTTCCGAAAACAGATATCGAAGAATAGGAAGTATGTCAAAAACGACTTTGTATTCTAACCACTGTTTCACATAGTTCCTGACGTGTACAATTTAAACGATACAAATGGTAATACGCTTACATTGAACTATGATACCGAAATAAATTATAGAAGGGAGTATTTTGTAGGAAATATCAGAAGGAAGAAACTGGTTGTTGAATTCACATAAAATAGATAATTAATGAAAAAAATGGAAAACAACTACGTATGATGACTATAGCGTGTCTTTTCGACTGACATAACTTGTCCGTGCTGTAAAAGGCAATTCCGAAAAGATAATGTCGGGTCGAGGGCATTTGACCAAAAGTGCACTGTCTTCAACATCGGAGTTTACACTAACTAACTAACTAAATAACAAACCAACAAAATACCTAGGTAATTAACTTAATAAACAACCAACTTCCCAACTAACTAACTAGCTAGCTAATTAACTAACTAACTAAATAACTAGCTAGCTAATTAACTAACTAACTAAATAACTAACTAACTAACTAACTAAATAACTAACTAACTAACTAACTAACTAACTAATAAGCTAACTAACTAACTTAGTAGCTAATTACCTAACTAACTAACAAACAAACTAACCAACTAACAACTAACTGACTAACTAGCTAACTAACTAACTAACTAACTAACTAACTAACTAACTAACTAACTAACTAACTAACTAACTAACTAACTAACTAACTAACTAACTAGCTAACCAATAAACTAACTAACTAACTAACTAACCAACCAACTAACTAACTAACTAACTAACCAACTAATTTACTAATTTAATAACTAAGTAAGTAAGTAACTAACTAATCAATTTACTTAATAGCATAAAATTTTCCAATACTTCAATTTCCTGAATTTTTGTCTGGGTTTCTTACTACGTGTACTGTCCAATAACCTTGGCACTTCAAGGCTTCTTATTCCATCATGGATAAAACGAACTGTGATCCAATGACAGACAGTTGAATTCTATCGCCGATTGGAGACATGATTCCAATTGTGATGGTGATAAATTGTCAGTTATTCAATATGAAATAGTTATAGGTTTATTATGTTGTGTCAACTATCACTTTTACATTCTTATGAATTTGTTAACCTCAAACATCGCAATCGGCCGGTGGGTCTCTTTGCTCTGGATTTTAAGCTTGCAAAGACGTTATGGAGCTATAATAGATTCATTATTTTGGCCCAAGTTATCATTGTTACCACCTTCATCTCAGGCATACCAACTTATTTTAGAAATCTAGTTAGTTAGACGGTTATTAGATAGTTAGTTATAGTTAGTAAGTTAATTTGTTAGTTAGTTAGCTAGTTAGTCAGCTAGTTAGTTAGTTAGCTAGTTAGTTAGTTAGTAAGTTAGTTAGTTAGTTAGTTAGTCAGATAGTTAATTGGTTAGTTGGTTAGTTAATTAGTTAGGTAGTTAGTTAGTTAGTTAGTTAATTAATTAGTTAGTTGGTTGGTTAGTTAGCTAATTAATTAGTTAGTTAGATAGCTAGTTAGGTAGTTAGTTAGTTGGTTGGTTGGTTGGTTAGGTGGTTAGCTAGTCAGTTAACTTAGTTAGTTAGTTGGTTAGTTAGTTAGTTAGTTAGTAACATATTTAGTTAGTTAGTTAGTTAGAGAGCTATTCTATTAGCGTATCGTTAAGCAAGTAAGTTAGTGCGTTAGTTACTTAGTTTGTTGATTATTTTGGCCAAAGTTTCCTGTACAAAGCTTTGTTAAATACACGTGTTCGGTATTCTGAGCTGTTGGAGGCGGTTCGTAGTATTATGGTCAAAGCAAGTTACAACAGTCACTTGAAAAAACCAAAGTCGGAAGCTTGAAACAGACGTGGTACACCTTACGGTATAGCAAATACTGAATAGCTATTTCCTTTGGGAAAAGTTGACGAAAATTCGCAACGAGATACTGTGAGAATTACCACAGCTATATGTTAATCTATTAACTATAGATAACACATCTGTTAATGGGGCTCTTTCGATCAGGAATTATATAGATCAATTTTGCTGGACCTAAACCGGTTATATGAGGAAGCCGTCAAAACTTAACTGAAATTGCTAAACTAAAAGAGATGTCGCGAACGACATTGTCACGACTGAGATGTTCCCTCGATGTCTCCAAGTTTAGACACCCCAAAAATTTTGTAGCGCGCGACAAAATTTGTAGCCAGAGACACGCAAATGTTTCTGGGAGACAGCAGAAACTTTTCACGACTCTGGGGACATGTTGCTCGCTTTTTACTCGCAAATTTAGCCAACCTAGAAGACACTCCGAGTACAATGTCGCCCGCGGCATGTCTCCTAGCGAAGATCGAAAATTTTTAGTTAAATACATTCAGGAATTAAGGCCATAGCACGATCAAACATTGCCCGTGAAACCTTTTGAAAAACATTGTTGAGAAAACTCTGCTTGCCAGCAGTGTTTTGCGACTTTGCCAAACGGTCAAACATTGCTTGTAAGGCAAAATATAAAATTTTTGACCATAAATGTTTGATCGTTTCGCTATGGCCTAAAATCCTGAATGTATTTAACGGAGAATTTTTCGATCTTCGCTTTTGTGACGTCAGTAAAATCAGCCGAACTTCGAATCGAATTGTTGATTGTTGCGTCTTTTTATTAATTAAACGGGCGCATCTGATTGGCTGATTAAAGTGATTGTGACGTCGCTTGATAAATTGATGCAATCAGCTATAAAGAGGAGTATATCAGTTCATTATTTCAGATAGTTTTCGGAAGATTTACTCTTTCGGTTCAAAGTGTTCATATAGCGTTCTTTGGTTTTTCATTTGACTTGGGTATACCGTGTGCCTTTTATAGCAGTATTGCTCATTATAACCGCATAAAATTGCATTGAAGAGCTTTTTGTCGGTTTTTACAATGGGTAACGAATCATCGAGAAGGCAGGCGACAACCGCAGACGATGATAGCGAGGTAAGACGTTTCAAAGACGTTATAGTTAAGTACATATTATAACATATATTTTACTGCAATAGTTTATTACGGGATATTATAGTTTAGTATAGTATAGTATAGTATATTTTAGTATAGTATAGTATAGTATAGTATAGTATAGTATAGTATAGTATAGTATAGTATAGTATAGTATAGTATAGTATAGTATAGTATAGTATAGTATAGTATAGTATAGTATAGTATAGTATAGTATAGTATAGTATAGTATAGTATAGTATAGTATAGTATAGTATAGTATAGTATAGTATAGTATAGTATAGTATAGTATAGTATAGTATAGTATAGTATAGTATAGTATAGTATAGTATAGTATAGTATAGTATAGTATAGTATAGTATAGTATAGTATAGTATACTATAGTGTATAGTATAGTATAGTATAGTAGTATATTATAGTATAGTACAGTATTGTATAGTATAGTGTAGTATAGTGTAGTGTAGTATAGCATAGTAAAGTATAGTATAGTATAGTATAGTATAGTATAGTATAGTATAGTATACTATAGTATTGTAATGTATAATATATTTATTAACACTGTATATGACAGAACAGTATAGAAAATTAAATAAGTCTTCAATAATTTAATTAAATGTAGCACATCATTGTAGTCCTTATTCATGCTTCATGATTGTACCTTCTTGTTTTGCACAATATTTGTTATGTGTGCGGCATCTTTAATTTCAGAGCCCTCGCAATGGCAAAATATTTTCAAGATCAAGAAGATGGTTAGCTTCTAAAGCAAGCAGAATCTCGAACATTCTCAGGAGGCATAGAGGTAGATATCAACAAACATTTAACAGCAGTTATTCGTACACAACAAGTTTTATTTAAACTTACTGTTCATGGACATGGCAAAAAGTTTCAAGAGTGACGTGGAAAGTACTTTTAGCTAATATTCAATATGGGTATTCTATGACGTAATTTTTCATGTATTTCTTTCAGCATCTTCTGATGATGCAGAGCAGATACCAAGTTTTACTCTTTTTGAAATTGATCAGCTTCAACCAGGTATTTTTTTTACGTGATATACATATATACTTAATATAGTTCATAATCTATATTTTGACTTGAACGGGCGTTGAATTGTTAGCTTTTCACCATTTAAAAACTTTATACAAGGAAAAAAGAAAGAGCTACTCCAAACGTATTTTTGTTGTTTTTTTTTAGATTATGAATGGTGGGGTGAAGAAGCTGAGGACATCCCACAAGATGGTGGTGATTCCGATGGGGCTGATGTCAGATCTATAGAAAGCTTTGATGATATTAGCTTAGCTGGCTTATTTGGGTACAGCGACTCTGATCAGATCAATCTAGGTATATATAATTTAAAATCTTTCTGCTTTCAACAAATTGCAAGACAACAAAGAATTTAGTAAGCGTTTGCAACTTTATACTGTATATACAACCTTTTAGAACCTTAGGGAATACTTCGAGCATTTCTTTCTTCATATTCTATTCTCTAATTTGTTCTTACTTATAGACACTGAAAGTCTTCCTGCTCAATATATGGAGGATGACGAATCTGATCATGATGAAGGTAATCGTGATAATGCTTTTTATGATGATTCTGATCATGATCAAGCTGATTACGATAACAATGATGATGATGATGAAGATGATGATGAAGAAGATAGCATCTATGACATCATGGATGAAGCTAATCATGTTGATTCTTTCTATTGTGATTTTGATCATGATCAAGCTGATTACGATAACAATGATGATGATGATGATGATGAAGATGATGGTGAAGAAGATAGCATCTATGACATCAGTTTTGAAAGCTTTGATGACTGCATAGAAATACGTAAGTAGGAAATTTACTCTTTTACTAAAACGCATTCCATAGTGATTTTTCTCTTTACGGAGAAGGTCAAAACTAAATAGCGAGACCCAAGTACATCTATCTAAGAGATTTAGGGGCATACTAGCCAGGAAAAATTAAATACAATGTTTCAAGATTATCTCTAGTACAATGGTTTTTTCATTTCCCTGAAACTACAGTACAATTGAATTGTACCGATCCAACTAAAGGACTGTAATGGTTGTGCTTGCTGGGCTGGGCATATAAACGCATAAAAAACTTTCGTTTGGTTATATAACAATAAAATAAAATACTTATGTTTAAAATCATATTTCTACATTCTTCCAACGATCTTCTACGACATTCTTTCTTGAGCACATGTTCCATATATATGTGTTGAAGACTGGGCCGAGCATGTTGCGAAGAGTGATATAAACCGAAGCATGCTGGGTGCGGACCTCTTCCCAACAAAAATTTCCCCCAATTCTACCGATCAGAAAAACGGGAAAACATGGGTATACAGCTGCACAAATTAGTTATCAATGAATCTATAAAACAAGGGTCCGAGCGAGGGATGGGTGTTTTGCAAAACTTTGATTAGGAAACACGAAAGTAGTTTTGATTTGAAATACAAAGTATCATTTAAAATATGAAATGAGACAACCATTCATGTTCAAACAATAAGGCTCCTTGCATTTGGAATTTATAAAACGCTAAATGATTTGAACCCATCGTTCATGAAAGACTATTTTCTAGAAAAGCATATAGACCATGATCTTCGGATAACAAAACCATTACAAATTCCGAAGGTTAAAACGACCAATTGCGGCATCAAATCTTTGAGTTTTCAAGGGCCCAAAATCTGGAACTCAGTTCCAGCTGAAATCAAGTTAACCCTAAATAACAAAGAGTTCAAACGCTTAATAAAGACATGGCTCTTAAATAAAAAATGTGCGTGTTCCTTCTGTAGTAAATGATTCTTTGATGCAATCTGTGGAGTTGCTTAATGTTAGTTTGAATTAGTGTTTATTACTATTGTGTTATACTAACGTTAAACAATGTACAATTACAATTACAATTACAATAAACTGACGCTAACCTTGCCTATTGCTTTTCTAAACAGGAAAAGAGGATTCCAATAATGAGGATTTCAATGTGAAACATCAGTATGCAAGCGAGCAAAAGATAGGTAAGTTTCGTTATTAAACCGTTACAGTATTGCATAAATTTTATAGAAATCTCTCGCATAAGGTCCAAACAACCAAACATTGTTTGTCAAACATTTAAAATTCTCAAGACTCAAAGAATTTGTAAAACAATACTCATCAAAATGTTTTCTTTCTTCTGGCAAAAACAATTCGCAACTTATTTGCTAACTTTGCGTGCAGCCAATTTTTTATAACATGGCCTAAGGCCCTGACCAAACGATCAAACATTGTTGGTCCAACATTTTAAATTTGCTGTACAACAAATGTTTGACCGTTTGGCCACGTCCAAAAACATTGCTTGACAAGCAAAAGAAAACATACTTTGTGCCCTGATGTTTTTGAAAAGCTCAAAAACATTATTTTGTTTGACGCAAGCAAAAATGTCGAACGGGCAATGTTTTGGATGTGGCCAAACGGTCCAACATTTTGCTTGATAAGTACGCTAAATCTCAAATGTTTGACCAACAATGTTTGATTGTTTGGCCAGGGCCTAATATTCAAACACTGTTTGATAAGCACACTTTAAATGTACGACAAACATTGTTTGATCGCCTGGCCGGGGCCTAAAATTAAGGTTTTCACATATCTTAATTTTTCCCACAGATGGCTTAGCGCAGCATCTATATCATTTCACACCAAAGAAGATATTTGCTGAATTTGGTGGCAGTGCGACTTTTACAATAGAGAAAGTCCTAGATTTGCCAATTCTCGATATCGTTACTGAAAACTTAGATGACTATACTGTTGCGAGCATCATTGTTAACAAAACAGTGGCACGGGAACATGAGCTTCAAACAGCCGGGTTCGTCGAGTGTGCAGAACAGATTGCAGAGAATCTTTTCAAGAAGATGGACCAACACGGTGTGAAACAAAAATGGAAAAAGACAAAAATTCAGTTTGGCTCAAAAGAATATAAGCTTGTTACAACACAAGCGATTTTGCCAAAGTGGCAATCCTTCTTTCCCTACTCTTTCAACGATGCCAAAAATCGTGGACACGTATAATAAAAGTTGAAAACTTTATCATTGCCTATTACCAAACTTGATATTATTTTAAAGACAATTTCACAGGATTCGTTGGAAACAAGTTTCTGACTTAAGTTCAGTTCAAGTTTAATTATTTAATTATTAGTTCGTTTGTAATTATAAATGTTCATATTTGTTTGAATTGAAAATTCGTGTTTCTTGTTTTTTACTTCTCTTTGCAAAAAGCGAGCACACAGATAATCTTTTCTAGGCATGTTGATATTTTGACAACCAAGAAGTTTATCTGGACAAGCAATTTAGGTCCAAACGGGTTTTCAAAAGCATTGCTAAGCCATTGTGTTCCAGCGGCTTTCAGCGTTTATGCTTTGCCAAATAGCCAAACATAGCTTGATAATCAGCGACTTTAAAACTTTTGAAAAAAAATAGTTCATCGTTTTGTCAACGACTAACAAGCAGAAAATGTTTCAATACACTTTTTTTAATAAGCAACCGCTCAATAAGGAACTAGGGCTGAACTGACCTTAACATTAAGCAACTTGAGGGCTCAATTGAATTGCTGTAAGCAACTAAGAAGTCAAACAACCAAGCTTATTCTCTTTCTTGTGTTAGGAAATTGTTCTTCGTTCTTATGTTTTGCATGTTGAAGTTCGTTTGCTAACGTTTTTCCACTTACTGTCTCCCAAAATTCATGTTGTAGGCCTAACAGATGACGATTTTGACCCGCGAAGTCAGGGGTGGTTAGTAGGTAAAAAAATGTACAGCAACGTTTAAGCAACTTTGAGGGCTGAAATGTCTAAAATTTTAAGCAAGTTTGAGGGCTGGACGAAAGTCAAGTTGCTTATTAAAAAGAAAAAGTGTACGTTTTCCGAAAACATTTCTATGCAAATTCAGCTTGTCTAGGAATGTTCTGTAATTTGAGGAAACAGCCCAACATCGCTTTTAAAGCAAATCTCAAATGTTTTGAGCAAGAATGTTTTATCGTTTAATGCCTAACTCTCTGGCCGACTTGGCCATTTATACTGAATGTTCATTCTGCTGCTGTTACAAAAAGCTGTTACGAAAAGCTGATTTAAAGAGCAACTTCTGGTGCTTAATATGTATTGGTTTCCACATTGGAAGACTGGAAACCACATCTAAGCGCAGCGCATTCTTACCAGATATAACAGTAAATCGAGTTTTTAGTGGTCGGATTTTTATTTCCACACGTGTTATGCAAAAACAATGATATAAAGAAAACATGTTTCAACACATAGCAGTCGGGAGAAAAGAAAGCTTAGCATAACCAAGACCTTACCAGGAACCAACGAAAACCCTCCACATTATATTCTCTCACAAGATGTTAGTCTTTAAATTCATTATACTGAGGCCCTGGCCAAACGATCAATCATTGTTCGACAAACATTAGAAATTTGCATTTCAAGATAAATATTTTCCCGTTTAGCGATGTCATAAACAATAAACATTGTGTTTTATTATTTCAAATATAAGTTAACTTTTTGAAAAACATTGCTCAGAAAATTCTACTCTGTCAAGCAATGTTTGTGCGGTGGTCAAATGTTTGGCAAACAATTTTGGAAAAGCGAAATATAAGCTCATAAGAAGTCAGCTAAGGGTAGTTTTCTTTTGTTCCATAAGTTGCCAAGAATTACAATTTCATCAAATGGGACCAATATCTACTTCTGTTTGATATCGGTGATAGAATTTCCAAAATGATTTCCAAGATCACCTTGCTTTTGGCAGTTGACCCATAACATTGATGAATACATAAGATATTTGACAGCCACTTCATTACATGTCCTGGGAATAAAACTGGTATTTTGAACTACGGAACAGTCTCTATATCAAAATTAAGAAGTACTCTAGAATCAGTCTAAGAACCGACTCTTTCCTCATTTTCTGCACCAGCTAAGCAATTATGTGAATGAGAGGTGAGGGGGAGTTGAGAGAAGTGTTCGCCGGTCTACTGTATACTTATCCTTCTACAGCTCTTGCCATTTCTACGTTCTGGAGTGCCACTACTAAGCTACGAAATTCAAGGACGAGTTCAAGGACAAAAGGAAGAGGCTTATAATTAAGAGGCTCAAGCTAGATAAGCTTTGCTTACCTTGGGTCGCGTAGAGTACAAGTATTTTCACAGGCTTTTACTTCCTATTGTAAACTTGTATTCTAAGAATAAGTTGAATTGGAAGTGAATTGAATTGCAGGGAGGATTAGGGCTAGAACGAAATTGTGGTGCGGCAGCAAGTCCCAATCTCTTCTCTCTACTCTTCTTGGGATTTTATACTTAGCTACAACGTCTCGCTGGTCTCGAGCGCCACCAAGCCAAGAAGTTCAAGAAAGATAAGGAATACAAGGTGAATAAAGAAGGCGTCGGAGCAAAGAGTTATTACCTTCCATTCTACCCTTCTAAACCTTCCATCCTGTTCCTGTTCTCGCAAAACAAACCAAAGAGCCACGAAGTTCAAGAACAGAAAAGGAAGAATATGGTGGGGAACTGGCCTCTAACTTATTTTATGCTCTGGTAGCCAGGGTAACTGTTGTCAACCCAACCTGAACAGAGAGATATGAGTAATCTCAGAGCAAGAGTGCGTTAGCAAGGCAAAGCGTCAGCTTTTGGCTTTTGAAACGAGAGCACCCTGTAACGTCACAGTAGAAAAGAGATAAAAACATATTTAACACATGTCATTCAGTCTTAATAGCTTAATTATAGAGAACGTCCTGCTGGGTATGGTTTACGATTGAGAGGCTGCTGACTGATGAATGGTCTAAGTAGGATTTAAAGATATCTCTGCAATTATAATGGGTCATTTGTTATTCTTTATCGATAAATGGAAGGTGATTATTTCCAAGCCTCTATAGAGCCAGTCTTAAAACTCAATTCATCTCACTTCAACTGTTGCACTAGTAATGGGCATGCAGCAAAATAGCAAGCAACCACGAGATAGGAGCAGACTAGGTCGTATGGAATCATAAAGGGTTGGACTGCCACGCCTTTGGACCAAGTTGCGCTCGCAGAACACTATTAAATTTCTCTTTAGTTTACTATATAGACGAGGGAGACAGGGCAGAGAATAGTGACTGAAGGCCAGATTTCATTCTAGAACCCTCTTAAGAAAATTTTGCACCAAAACAAAAGGAGCAAGTCAATAAACATGTTGCCATGGGTCTGGGACGGCGCAATATTTCCTTTGGAAGACAACAGATAGGGGGTCTTCCTCTCTCAGCGAGAATTCGTTGTGGAGAAGACCCACATGTCTTCTTCCAGAAAAATTTCGCACAGTCCAAGGACTCTTCCAAACGGTTTCTATTGTACAGACACTGTGTCACTTTTGTTTGCCAGGCAGTTGATTAGATGGATAGTAGGTTAGTTAGTTAAATAGTAAGAGATTTAGTTGGCTAGCTAGCTAGTTAGTTAGTTAGTTAAATAGTTAGTTAGGTAATTAGCTAGTAATTTGGTAAATTAGCTGGTTAGTTAGTAAATTAGCTAGTTAATTTGTAAGTTACTCAGATATTTAGGTTAGTTAGATATTTAGATAGGTAGATGGTTACTTACTTAGTTAGTTAGTTAGCTAATTAGTTAGTAAGTTAGTTATTCAGTTAGTTAGTTAGTTAGTTTGTTAGTTTGTTAATTTCTTAGTTTATTAGTTAGTTAGTTAGCTAGTTAGTTAGTTAGTTAGTTAGTTAGCTAGTTAGTTAACTAGTCAGTTAATTAGATGGTTAGTTAGTCAGTTGGTTAGTTAGTTAGCTAGTTTGTTAGTTAGTAAGTTAGTTTGTTAGTTAGATTGTTAGTGAGATAGTTGGTTAGTTAGTAAATTGGTCAAGTCAGTAAATTTATTGGTTAATAAGCTGGTTAGGTATATAGTTTGTTAATTAGTCAGGTAGTTAGTTAGTTAATTAGTCAGGTAGTTAGTTAGTTAGTTAGTTAGTTAGTTAGTTAGTTAGTCAATTGGTCAGTTAGTTACTAAGTAAGTTAGTTTGTTAGTTAGTTAGTTAGTTAGTTAGTTAGTTAGTTAGTTAGTCAATTGGTCAGGTAGCCAAGTTAGTTAGTTAGTTAGTTAGTTAGTTAGCTGGTTCGTTCGTTAGTTTAGTTAGTTAGTTAGTTAGTTAGTTAGTTAGTTAGTTAGTTAAATAGTTAGTTAGTTAGTTAGTTAGTTAGTTAGTTAGTTTGTTAGTTAGTAAGTAAGTAAGTTAGTTAGTTAGTTAGTTAGTTAGTTAGTTAGTTAGTTAATTAGTTAGTTATGTTAGTTCATTTTCTGTAACAAAAGAGTGGAAATTCTACTCTTCTCAAGTTGACACACCAGTACATTTCTCTTTCCATTAAACGACGAAGAAAATTCTTCAATTGTGTGAAAATTTATGGAGATTTTGACACGGATTAATTCCGACAAATCTCTTGCGAACACGAACCCGTAATGTTAAATACGTGCGTGTATTGTTTATGATTATCAATTAGATCAGATTAAACATAGGGCAAGACGACTGTGATGAGAGTTAAGTCCATATCTCTATGGTTAAGTCACATCAAGACATAGATTTCCCACATTAGCTTCAAAAACATAGTTATACAGTTGACCTTTCAGCCTTTTAAAGTTGCAATACCACTTGTTTGCTACAAACGCTGTTGGCATTTATCGAGCCCTAAGAGTTATTATTTCTATTGAGTGTACAAGAGAGAGCTGCTGGGGCAGTCTATCGCTGTCTGTTCATCTAAGCTCACAGATTCTTAGGCCCTTATTTGACAATTGACAAAATTAAGAAAAACACAGCCATTGTCACAGTCACCTCTTATCCATATTCCAACCACATTTGTTTAGTTTTCAATCGTCCTAGAGGAAGAACTCGGTTGTGTAACCTTTGACTATGGTGTAACAACATTAAAGAAAAAGTGGGAAGAGTTTTGTGGAAACATGTAGACTGGCACAGGATAGAGGAACATTCAGTACCACGATAGTTCATCTTGAACTATCTGTTTGATGATGATGGTGATAGGTGTAGTTGGGTCCAACGGGTCGTAGTGTTTGACGAGTGTAGTCTTATAGTGACGTGATGCAGCAAATCTTGTCTTATTTGACAGAGCAGTATGGACTACCACGATAGTTCATCTTGAACTATCCGTTTGATGATGATGATGATGATGATGATGATGATGATGATGATGATGATGATGATGATGATGGTGATAGTTGTAGATGGGTGCAGCAGGTCGTAGATTGATGATGGGCATTGACGAGTGTAGTCGTATAATGAAGAGATGCAGGAAAGGGTATCCTGTCTTATTTATTTCGTTAACATTTGGACTTGATTCAATGCAAAGATAAAGCCCTGTTGGCAATAGTCACTCACTCTTCTTCGTTACGTCACCCAAAAAGCAAGTTTTACATACATTCTATAATGTTTGATCCAATAAAAGATTTAACACGGCCACATGCTACTAATTGCCTTGCGGAGCTAATGCCTGCAACGTAATCTGAAGTAGACCCAGTGAGATGGCAAGTGCTCAATAACGTTTTCAAAGGGATTATAATGTTGAGTCTCAATTGTCGTCTACAGGGTATTTTCCTGGAAAATTTTATTGGATTATATCTGCATTAATCCAATTTCTTGGTTTTTTCGATTAGTCTAGTATTACGTCCACATTTATACTACATTTCATTTTTGTGGTCCAGCGCAAGGAGAGCCAGAGAGTCGACATTCAATCTCTTAGCAAAGGTTCCCAAAGATTACAGAAAAGAATGACGCGTTCATTCTCTGAAAACTTATCAGTGCTTCTCGAACCCCCTATACAGTACCTTATAGTAGCGACATACTACATGCACTTGTTCTTTTTCAATAAGCAACTGCCGAATAAGCAACTAGAACTGGACTGAACATTATAAGAATCTTGAGGTTTCAAACGAATTACTGTAAGAAACTAAGGTGTCAAAACCAAGCTGCGGCATTCATATATATATTTCGATTTGAAAAGATAAAACAGCTTTTTAGGTAGGCACTGTGTTTCTATTTCACTATTTGTTGTACATACTGTCACGTCACCAAATGTCTCGTGTTTTAGGTCTAACAGTTGATTGGCTATCACCAGCGAAGTGAGGATTTGTCTTTAAGGGCTGAAATGTCTAAAATTTAAAGAAACTTTGAGGTCTCGACCAAAGCCCAGTTGCTTATTGAAAAAAATAATGTATTCTGCAACAGAGGAAGCCTGTTGCAACGGTAGCACAGATCAGATCAAACTTTGATCAAATAAAATGTTCAAAACATTGCAACAATTAAACATTTCTCATGTTGGTAATCGAATGGGATGGCCCTTGCAATAATGCCACGTTACTCTCATTGTCTCAAAAGCCCGAACGGATGTATGAAATCAGTGACATTTGGGTAGTGAGTTTGAGCCGCAAAATGGTCGGAAAGCGCTCGTTCGTCGTCCCTGATACATCAATCAGATCTTGAAAAATCGCAAAAATTGAGGTTTTCAGTATGCAAACAGAGGTTTGAAAATGAATTGACAAAATTATCGGTTAAATCGGTGTGTCAAAGCAGGGTTATTGCTTAACGATACCTAATTAACGAGTTGGATACGTAATCATAAGCAAACCAAAAATATTACTAATAAACCCACTCTGGTCAAAGTATGGCACAGTGACATCTGCGAATACTAATTCCAAATAGCGTGTGTTGAATCTATAATCTGAATGTGCTTTACTGGGTTTCTTTTGAAAAAGTTTATATGAAACCTCGGGTATTGTTGAAGATGCAGTGTGTACAGTATCGAAAGATGGACGAAGAAAGAGCCTATCACATTATATGGTACAATATGGTGTACGTAATTTGCTTTTTCTGGGCTATGTTGATCAACGGCTTTTCCTCTAATTATTTAATATTACTATATATATTAAATATTTATAGTAATATTAAATATTTAATATTTAATATTTCACATGACCCCTGTTTCCCGATGTTCCCATGTTCCCTTTTAATTTGGACCACGTTTCCTTGTTCTCTGGACACATGTCGCATGCTTCCATATCTTAAGTGAACAAGCTACGCCAGTCCCTCCCCGTCGCTGTAATTGCTGTTGTTTTTGTTAAGGGCAGCTCAGGAAGATTATTACATAGTGACCAACAGTATTAGTTCTCAGGGGCATAACATAGACTTGTAAAGCGAGTCTATTCCTTAAGTACGAGGAGAAGAGGGTTTTTCGAGCACTGACAATGTGCGAAAATCTCATGCTAACATATTATTAAGGGATATTTGGAATTCTCAACTTACAGAGAAATTTCTATCAAATGTATAAAAAGAGAATACCGATCTGAGCAGGGAGTTTTGGTATTGAATATCTGATAACCTACTGTCGATTATGATTCCACTTCTCGCAGAGATTACTGTGAAGGATTTTGAGTGAATCGATCAATATGGTCTGCTCAGAAGGTATTGCGATTTGCTTTGTGTCACCATATTTCTTGCAGTAACAGGCACGTAGAAACTGGGGGCAGGCTGGGTTGGTGCCCCTCGCCAAATGTTAAGAAAAATCTATTGTTTTGATTAGATTAGATTTGATTGTTGCTATTGTTTGTGAACCATGTTGTCCCCATGTTCCTACAGCACTGTACGGTAATGGACGGATTTTGGACTGTTTGATTGAAAGCCTCATCCCAAACAGCCAAAGAAGTTCATGATGTCGTTTATGTTGTTGCTGCTGTCTTGAAAGGTGGAAGGAACTGTAATACGTATAAGCAAGAACGCTCAGTTGAGTCGAATAGGTTGATAGTAAGGGTCGTTTACGGGGGTTACATATTCCCCTGTTCTCTTTCAGATTGATAGTCAAAGGCATTGATAGGAAGGATTTTACCTGACCCCTGTTTCCCGATGTTCCAATGTTCTCTTTCAATTTGGACCACGTTTCCTTGTTCTTTGGACATATGTCGCATGCTTCCATGTTCCCTGGAACCCCTGAACAACCCTCATTGCTACAATAACAGCAAAAGCAGGAACATCCCCAAAACGTATCCCCATCCATGAACAGTTTAATTTGCGTCCAGTTTCGAGAGAAGCGAGATGAAAGCTATTTTCATTTCACAACGGGATAATTACCACTACAAGCAAAAGTTTAATGATATGACACCCATGTCATATGTACAAAGGGTCAGTAAATGCTGTCCCACTGAGCCAACTATGGTGCCGTGTCTGAAAGGCCACAGAAGACAGCGAGTTGAACCACATTGTGGTACGACATACACGGTTGTTAGGTGATTGCAAAGTAGGGAATTAAACGGGGGTCATCGCTGTTCTAACGCAGTCATGTGAAATTAGGCTAAAGGGGCCACAGTTGATTTTAATTGATGCTGGCTATTGAAAGTATGTTCCTGAATGAAGATGGTACATCCCTGGACCAATAAATCCTACTAAATGAGCAAAGGTAAGCTTATAGACATGTACACCAACTGTTATTTAAGAAACCCATTAAGACCACTGTTGATGTAGAAGGTTAAACAATTTAAGAACCTTTCTGTACGAAAAAAAATTCTTGCGAAACGTTTTAATTCTTAATAATTTTTAATAAATTCTTAATAATCACTACAACGATCAAGCATTTGCAGCTTTGCAAGACAGGTAGGAAGCCGATTCCTGTCCCAACTTACATAACTGTGTGTCATCCATGCATCATGTTTTGATGTTTGTCTGGCCTCTATACTACGTCCCCGGGCATTAAATTTACAGTTCAAATGAAGAAAGCGACTGAGAAACTTTAAGTACTAAGAAGTGTTCAATAACGGTCCAAAAATAAGAAAATTTCGGCCTGAGCTGGGTTTCTGATAAAAACTGCGTCTACCACCCATACATAACTGTTTGAGCGCTTGCTTATGTCGAAAAACAATGCTCGTCAAAGAATGCTTGTAAAAAGCAGACAGCGTATTAGAAGTTGAAAACATTTCTTCGTAGATACTGCTTGTCGATCGATGGTTTTTATGATGCGGCCTAACTGTCAAACATTACCTGTAAAGATACTCCCAAATGTTTGACCAACAATGTTTGATGGTTTTGCCAGGACTTAAGAATATCGAATATGCATTCAGTGCATTGAAATAACCATGACTCTAATTTCAGTGTACAGTATATGTAACGGCAAATTTTAAATTTACAAAGTTTAGTAATTAAATGATAATAACATACCTTCATTCTGGAATTGACAGAGACCTGCACAAGCACCAAAAGGAGCCAACACGTTAATATATTCAGATAAAACTTAATGAAATTCTGGACTTTTGCAAAGAAAGAAGGAATGTGTCATTCAGTCTAGCGTTCCAATTTTTGACATCCTTGGTAGATTCATAAAGCTTTAGGGTGTTTTCTTTGCGTTTATGTCTATACAAAAAGAACAAAATTTATCAATTGCCAATCATTAACGTTTGTGAAAAAATGTACTACAACTAAATTTTCATCCATAGGACAGGGATGTTTTCTAGGGAGCAAAGCCCCTCTTGTTAAAGCTACCTCTCAATCGTGAGAGACGACACTAGCTCCCCTCCCTGACAATGTTGGGTAAATTGATAAAGGCTAGCAAGTTTGCTTGACCTTCAAACCAACACAATAATGCATTTATCAATGATGAGTCAATAACTTAAGACACTAGGACATGAATGAGGGCCTCCTCTGTCTATCATTTCTATGGGGCGGGGACCCTCTTGTTAAAAGTACGTTTCCATTTTGGAGAGGGCTTTAGCTCCATTACCCGACAATGCTGTAGTTTTACTATCAGAGCAGAATAAGCAAACCATGTTGAAAATAAATCAGAACTAAATCAGAAAGTACAACATATCTACAGGAATGAATGGCATAGGCATTAAGTCCAAAAAAGAATTAAACAGGAGGTTTCTGGGTGTGATATGGACCAATTATTTAGCCCCCCCCCCTTTGTATCTTATGTATATCGGAGCTGCTAGGGGGTTTTCACTCCTCGACAAGACGTACGAGATTTCTGCTGAAACAAAAGGGTTCTTTAGAGATTTCTATGAAAACAATCGAAAGAGATCCCAACAAAGGGTGAGAGAGAATTCACAGAGTGAATTGCCTCTAGGGAGCAAAACCATCTATTCCTGATACCTTTATTTCAGGGATCGTTGTTATCAATGGACCAAAATCATACATCTATCTTCTCCATAATTGTCATGATCTTCTTAGGGCTCAAACAAGACTAACCACTTTTGAAACTGCAAAGACGTCTGCAAGCACCTGAGACCAAAATAGAAACTCATATTCCCCAGTGATAATGATAGGCTCATATTTTCTTCTAGAGAGAGAGAGAGATCTCTCCTCTATTCTGCTCTTTGTTTCCATCTTATTTCCCAATGTTAATAATTATAGGCTCATGTGTTCTTCTAGAAAGAGAGAGAGAGAGATCTTTCCTCTATTCTGCTCTGTGTTCCCATCGGAGGTGGCCCACTTCAAAGCGTTTTTTAAGAAAATCTTATACATCAAAAACATTTACCTGGTGGAAAATCCTAGCTATGTCAGTCAATAAAAATATCCCCTTGGAATGAGAATCCAACTTATGATCTCTTGCGACAGAACCCCCTAGGCAAAGCACCGCTGGTGTATCCCGCATATTAAAGCAAGCCCCCGGAAAGATTTGATAGCAGGGTTATTAGAAGCTTGTAAATACGTTTTCAGATAAACAGACTAGCAGATCGACAAGGAATTAGCGTGCAGCTACTAAACTAACAGTGACTATGGTCAATGAGAAGACAGAGAGAAGAGTATCAACGATAAACAGTGAAGAGGCAGATGCAAACTCTGACAACGAGACAAGGGATACAGATATTCAAAACAGTAAAACTGCAATAGGAAAGCGAACCAGAGGACGAAGATCAGCCAAACCTAGCACAAACGCAGCTAGAGAGCGATCGAGGGTTCAGAATCTTAAACAGGCCTTCCTTGAACTGCAAAAGGCACTGCCTAATGTTCCTTCAGGGACGAAGCTTTCAAAGTTGGATATATTGTTGTTGGCAACAAATTACATATCTCATCTGATGAGCAAGCTATCAAATGGTCATTTGAAGCAGCATCTCAGTAGGTTAAAAGATACTGGAACATTGCATCCTATAAAGGTATGTTCTCAAAACACGTCACTTGTTTTCTATACTCTTTTCAACAAAAACCAGTCTGGCTGTGCTAAATTTTGCCTATTTTCAGCCTGAAATGGTCTTAATTAATCTGTCCCAAACTCTTCAGTTCCTCTACGGTACAATTCTTCAGTACAAGTAAAAGAAGGTATCTGGTTATTGTAGATAAGTAACTTGCTTGCTTACTTCTTTGTTTGGCGTTTTTTCATTTGATTTCATAGGTCAGTCAAACAATTTTTCATAAGGCTTAAAGTAAGGCCAGCTTCAGTTTATTCTTGACCCATTCTTAAATTCTGCCCAAAATCAAGGTTCTACCGTTCTTAGTTCTTATTAGAAAATGAGTGTACTTAGGAACTAGAAATGTGCGTCCATTTTCTACAATTCTAGAAATTTTCTACATTAGTCAGTTTAGTAAGTTGAGTTTGGGAGTAAGAAAATTTTTTTTGCTGTTTATAAAGCCGAGTCAGTATTTTCAGCAGTAGAACACAAAAGTATTGCCAGCAATAATCTTATGAATCATTATAAGCCATGAAATGTTAGACTTTTGCAGTTGAAACACTGACATTAGTTTTTTTGTACAACATGTTCTAGTACTGAAAGTTTGTAAACAACTGCACAGTAAAAGACGAGGGTAGGGCACGAAATAGGCTATGCATCTAAGAAACTAACTACGTTGCAGATCTCGAACTATGCTTCATATACGAGAAAACTCGTGAAGACTCGTCTTATATCAGTATACAAGATTCTTAGAGACTGCGATCTGTCACTAAGCTTTTGTAAAAGCAATTTCAAGTATAACTTTACTTGCTTTTGTAGAGCACGAAGACCTTACATTTTTAACGTTTTGAAGTTTTGGAAAGGCTTAATCTCACGCCAAACACAGCAGCTAACACGACCAGCAGTGACTGTGAGACGGTAAATAACAGTTTTACCGATTGATGTGATTACAAGATTGCCTGGACAATAATACAAAGTCTACTGAGATGAGATTAAACCCATTAGAATAATCCCACGTACTGCCAGTTATCTCAGAATACCCCAGCCGTGATAATCATTTCCAAAGAGAAGGTTAGATATGTAACAGCATTAGATACTGTGCAGCTCTAATTAGTATTTTCACAGACAGACAGTCCTGTTGGGAATATGGCTGTCCAATTTTCAAATGGGTTACAAATAGGCTCTCATAAAGTTGAACCAACGTCTATACTTCGGAATCTCAGAATACCCAAGATTTGATACTGATTTTCAAAGACAAGGACAGATATAGCATTAGATACTGTGCAACTCTGCTTAACCTCTCTATTTTCACACGAAGTGGTAATTGGGAATTCAGACCAATAACAAGTGGGTTACGAATAGGCTCTCATAAAGTTAAACCAGCTTCTATACTTCGGAATCTCAGGATACCCAAGCCTTGATACTGATTTTCAAAGACAAGGACAGATATGGCATTACCATTAGATACTGTACAACTCTGCTAAACCTCTCTATTTTCACACAAAGTGCTTATTTGGAATTCAGACCAATTACAAGTGGATTATGAATACACTTATAACAAGTAATATCAAATGTCTACTTCTGAATTTGAGAACATCAAAGCCTTTCATAATTTACCCCGTAGATATCACTATCAGAATACCTCAGAAAATCCCAATCTTAATGATTTCCAAAGAGAAGGTCAGATGCGTTCATGTTTAGCCTCTGTATTTTCGCAAGCAGTCCTTGTTGGGAATACAGACACTGATAAAGATAAACCAACTGCCTACTTCAGAATCATAGAACACCAAAGCCTATTAGAATATCCCCAAAACTCCAATCAGGTTACTCCAGAACACCCAAACTTAGAATGACGATCAATCTCGATCAATCCTGCCAAGCATACCAAACACTGGAAACTGGTGCCAATAAAAACACCAAAATACGTCCCTAACACACATGGCATTTATTTGCATTCATTTGACAAAGATTTTCATACGGAATCGGAGATTGGACATTGGCTCAAACCACCTTTCAACAAGCCCACTCCATTATTATATGGTTATTAAACTTTGAGATATAGCTAATTCGAAAAGGAAGGCACAGAAGAATTTCTTTTCGCCACTACACTTATTTTTTAATAAGCAACCGCTCAACAAGCAACTAGGCTGAACTGACCTTAACATTAAGCAACTTGAGGGCTCAATTGAATTCTGTAAGCAACTAAGAAGTCAAACAACCAAGCTTATACTCTTTCATGTTGTTAGGAAATTGTTTGTTTTGCATGTTGAAATTCTTTAGCTAACTTTTTTCCACTTACTGCCTCCAAAAAGTCGTGTTATAGGCCTAACAGTTGACGATTTTGACCCGTAAAGTCAGGGGTGGTTGTTAGGTCAAAAAGGTTAAGCAACTTTTAAGCAACTTTGAGGGCTGAAATGTCCAAAATTTTAAGCAACTTTGAGGGATGGACGAAAGTCAAGTTGCTTATTAAAAAAAAGTGTAATAGAATAGATACAACACGAATCTCTATTTCCTTTGAACCTTCAAAGGGAATAATTACATTGCACTGTTTACAGGCTAAACATACTGGTTAGAAATAAGTTTTACAGAAAACTGGCTTTCTTGATCAACTAAAATTACCTACAGCAAAAACATAAATTGTTTCCAATAGCAAACAACGCTGGAAGGAGCAAATTATTTGTTTCAGAAAAAGAAACGAATCGACAGAAATACTATCCCTCTATCGCACGGCCTTGAAAAAGAAGTGCTTTCCCTTTGGGTTTCACAGTAGTGTCACAGTACATAAATTTTGCAAACAAACAGTGTTCACAACCTAAACGTTTCTCATATTTTCTATACACTTTGCTGTGTTTTCTTCAGGTGTCGAGGTTCACACTTAAAAGCCCTTTGCATATCTCTTCTCAGAGCTCGTTTTAACTTCAAGATTTTAGCCTCCGGCCCTTCAATTCCTCGGTGTCTTTATGATTTGCTCTGAGATCCAGAGCTCGCTATTCGTAGCCTATCATGCAGACTCTCCTCGTATACACTCTGCTGTGTTATCTTCAGGTGCCAAGGTTAACACTGAAAACAGGCCCTTTGAATATCTCTTCTCAGAGCTCGTTTTACCTTACTTACCCTCTGGCCTTTGTGTTCCACGGTGTCTTTATGCTTGGCCCTAAGGTCCAGAGCTAGCTATTCCTACACGTAGGGATGTCTTTATGCTTGGCCCTTAGCTCCAGAGCTTGTAGTAACCTGCATACAGACTCTGCATGTATACACTCTGTTGTGTTTTCTCAGGTGCCGAGGTTCACACTTAAAAAGCCCTTTGCATATCTCTTCTCAGAGCTCGTTTTAGCTTCTAGCTTACTAAGGTTTTGGCCCTTCCATTCCTTGGTGTCTTCATGCATGGCTCTGAGCTCCATAGCTAGCTATTTGCAGCCTGCATGCAAACTCAGCACGTATACATTTTGCTGTGTTTTCTTCAGGTTTCAAGCTTCAAGCTATGTATACATGAATGCAAGAGTTTGCATGTCTCTCAAAAATACACATCGAAAAAGTTTTCATTCTTAAAGCAACTGTTTCTATCGTCGAACAGTTAGCCCTGTTCCTTCAGACATTAACTATCCTATGCTGGTAAAACAACGTTTGATTGTTTTGCAACATCACCAAACATTGCTCGTCAAACATTTCTTGCTTGACAAAAGCACAAAGTGTTTTTGATCGATAAAAGCATAAAATGTTTTGAGGTTTTCAAAAACATTGATGATTGAATTCTGCTTCTCAAGCAATGTTTTATGACGATGCCAAACCACGGAACATTGCCTGTAAAATAAATTTCAAATGTTTGACGAAAAATGTTTGATCGCTTGGCCAGGGCCTAAGTTGGTAAACTGTACCGCTTGAGGATTTATTTTTAACACTTTACTACAGACTTTGGTTTCGTGAGCATTAGATTTCTACTTAGCAATAAGTACCATATCCTGTCTCTTGCTAGCTATTGAATCCTTTCGGCTGCTGAATGATTTTATGGAATCATAAAGACATCACACAATACCATTATGATTATAGAATGTACTGCAACGAATCTTTTAAAGATAACCTTCACGTGAAAACTGCAGACACACGATGAGAGCAAGGAAGATTGGCCTTCGCCTCCATGTTCTTATTTTTTAGAAGTTGCTGGGCGTCGTAGCCTAATCCAACTGGATCATCGTGTCAGACGCTCAGCGAGGTTGGGATTCGAGCCCCAGCCACGGTAGCGCCACAGCCAGGGTCAAGGTTTCGATTAGTTAATCTACTACTGAGATCCTAGCGACTGGCGACTGTGCACCTTCACATTTACCCAGCTCGAGGAATGAACTCCCATAGGAGACGTGATATATATAATTTCATTATCCATGCTCAATTCCATCCTAAAAATCCCTCGTCTTTTTCCAGTGTTCAGAAAAGATTTCAACTTCCTCGAGACAAAATACCCCTAGTTGAAAACCTTCCTCACTCAACAATGAAAAATAGGTGCGTTCTGGGTCTGGAGAAAGATTTTATCTTGTTCTTACTGACCTTCCTCCGTTGCATGACCGTGTGACCGTAACGTTATCCTGACTTTGTTCCTAGAAATGGCCAATGCGCTCACGACTTTACGTGTCCGATCCAATGTGGCTATACAGATCAGGAAGACAACATGGAATGATGTCACAAAGCTTCGATTCATCATCATCAAGCTCAATGATATCAAGCGAAGAAGAGGAGAACTCGCAAACACTTGATGCAAACGATCTTCAATCTCCTACTGAATCCAGAATAGACGATCGCGAAAGCATGATGATACGGTGTAGACCATCATGTAGAGGCACGCCCCACAGCAGCGGGGCATCACAAATAGACTTCTCTTGTTCATATTCAAGACCATTGAACTCACATTCGAATCATTATCAGGACATTAATTTTCAGAACATTTCTTGTGTATTTCAGAATATTATACCTGACATACGGGGTAATGACCATTGATGTGAGGTATAAGTATAATGTTAGGTATAGGTATTAGTAGGCATCACTGATAATTTTCTCTAGCCTCTACACACGAGCCATGAATACATATTCGTTCCGTTTCTTGTGTATTTCAGAAAATTATACCTGACTGGTGGGGTAATGACCACTGACGTCTTGGGTAATGCAAGCATTGATGTAAGGTATAGATATTTGTAGGGATCACTGATAATATTCTCTATGATCTTCATTCAGAGATAATAAAATTCTCTAGTATCAACATATTCGTTCCGTTTCTGGGAATTTCAGAACATAATACATGACGTCTTGGGTAATGCACACATTCGTTTCGTATCAGAAACTTGATCTTCAGAACATTTCTTGTGTATTCCAGAACATTTTACCTGACTTGCGCAGTGATTACCGTTGATATTAGGTGTAGGTATTATTAGGCATCATTGATCAACCTCTGGAGACTTTTCATGGGAACAACCAACCCATATTCGAATGAATATTAGGACTTTAATTTCGCATGTGTTTCGGAGTATTATACCTGACTCTGAGGCTACTAAACATTGATTTATGACATTATTAGGACCCAACGTTCAAGCTTATAGATTCGACTCAGAATCAGCGACGTTTATCTTAATTAAAAACATTTCGTGTGGCTGATTCAGAATATTATACCTATAAAAGCCCTAAAGTGCAGGGTGACAAACATTTGCGTACAGCATTAGTTTGCATTATTTATATGATTTATAATGGTAGATTTTTAAAGTATTTGACCTGACACTTCGACTTTGACTATTAATTACGACATTGCATCTTATGAAGATAGTAGCATTTGTAATTTTCATAATTGAAACAGCTCAGTAGACAGCCATATTGAGTAAAAGCTTCATGTATTTTGGCGTTATTGCCTCGTCTTTGTTTAAATTAGATATTCTTGTCAAACTTTGTCTTAGACTAGACTGCCTCTGAGTGCAACGCGTAATTTAGCTGATTCTTTGCTTTTTCAAATTCTATTTGATTGTAATCTTGACAACACACATTTTAAGTGTTGAGATTGTGAGTTTGAAAAAAGTTTTTGCCGTCTTGTTAGTTTTTAATTACATGGTCTGGCACACAATCAGGGGGCGGGGGTGATTCCTTGACTTACTACACGAGTCACTAGCTCAAGGTGCCCAGCTCTCTACATTTGATAAGTCTAGGAGATTGAAATCCTTTAGGGAATTGGATATACATTTGCCTGGTAGACTCTGCCAAGGTGATGCTGAAATTCAATGCCATAAGCAGGACATGATCTATAAACATGCAACCCATACCAAGGCACAGATGTTTCAGTTAAGTAAATACAGCGTGCGCCATCTCTAAGCCCTCTGGATGAAACCCACTCTCTTCAAGGGAACAGTGAAGGGAGTCAATGTTCGTATGTTGGAAAATTAAACTCAAACCTGGAATAAACCGAAAAGGCCAGCAAATTACCCAAAAATACGATCGCTAACTACGTTGGAAAAATTATACAACAAAAGACCCATTACAGATCGTTATCAGATTACCCTAGCCCATGCAAATACATGTCCGTCATTCCCAAAAAGGATAGGAGTAAAATTTACTTGAATACTGTAACAATATATTGTAAATCCTCGAAATAGCCCCCTCAAATAAGCCTTCCCCTCGAATTAGCCCCCACCATAGAGCGATAAATTGTTAATAAGCCCTTCCCTCGAATAAGCCCCCACTCCTGTCATGTTGGTGTTAGCCTTTTGAGTCTTTATTGGTACTTCATCGAGTTATGACAGAAAAATGCATTCTTTTAGTCGATGATAAAACATGCTTTTGCGAATGTTTCTATAAGCCCCCTTCGTTTAAGCCCCCACCTCGTATAAGCCTCCCTCCAAAATACATAATGACAAATGATTAAGCCCCCAGGGACCTAATTCGAGGATTTACGGTATGCCTGTACGTATTGTCGGCTGGTAACAACACCTGTACAAAAGTTAACGACTTTTAAAGGATATCGTACTTACTCTTCTAAATGCTCTTTCGAAATCTTCCACTTGTAATGCTGATGTATTTTGTGCCATGTCAACAACGCAGTGACAATTATTACCATGTGAAGCATACCTTTCTTGACGTTCTGAACGATGCTCACGCTCATAGGAATCATGCATGTTCCCTTGTCTTTATTCCGTTCACTTATTGGGGCCTAAAATCAAAGATGTATCGACGATTCAGCTTTGATAGGAAATTTTAATTGAAATTTGACAATTTGATCCAGTGAAACTCTAACAAGTACTAAGTGAGAATTTCAACCTTTCTTTTTACCGAAATTTGCACTGTTCTGATCAAAGGTTCTGACGAAAGAACATGTTTCGTCTCTCGTTCAGTCTTATTCAACAACTTTTTGTTCAATGGCTTCATTTCGAATAGGCCGCCAATGTGCTTTGGCCTCTTTTTGCTACAGGGGAAATTTTCAAACTGAGGCTGCTAACGGGAACTTCTCATGATCTTAATGATAATGGTGATAATGATGATGGTGATGGTAGTGATGACGACAACGACGATGGTGGTTATTTATTCATGATTATGATGACGACAATTAGGACAATGGTGATGATGATGATGATGATGATGACGATGATGATCATGATGCTGATTATGATTATGATGATGATGAAGAATATGGTGGTGATTATGATTATGATTACGATGATGATAATTATGATGATTTAGATTGACAATGGTTATGATGATAATTATATAATTCATAATTATCAAGTCGATGATTGAAGGCGATTATGTAAATAAGAGCAAATAATAATGATGATGATGATGATGATGATGATAATCATATGTTCATGATTATGGTCATGACCATGATGATCATGATGATCGTGATGATCATGATAATGATGATGATCGCGAAGACGATGGTTACGATGATTATCATGATCATAATGATGAGAACGATGATTATCATGATCATAATGATGACCATGTTGACCATGATGAACACTTTGATGAGTGCTTTCGATAAATACAATCAACATTTGAAAAACAAATCGTGTCTCGGCTCGTGCAGAGTACAATTGGGACGACCAGATAAACTAACAAGGTTTGCAGAGATGAGATGCAGGTCAAGCAGTACGACTTGTTATAGTTCTGACCATCTTCGCAATGGTTGTTTACAAGTGAAGATTATCAAATTACGTCATAGCCTAGAGTGATAGAAATCTTCCTAAATTATAAAACGCTTTAGTTGAGGGTTGCCCTATTGATCGATGGATTAGAGCTCCTCATGTTGTCGATTTCTCTAATATCCAAGCGTGGGAGTACATTCAAATGCTAGTTAATCAAGTCTGCATCCAAATAAAGCTATCAAGGTTTAATCAAAGTTGCCTGCTAAGATATATAAAGAGATCCTCTGCGGAACATCATTAGTTTTGAGGCGGATAGCAGAATGTATAAGAGATCAGACAGTGTTTGGTTAGTTTACAAGGAAGACGTTTGAAGTTAAAGAAAGGTTTGTTTAAATTATAAACGAAGAATACCTCATACATAAACTGAATTATAAGCTAAGGGTATGCTTATGATTTGCATATAATTCCTATAAGATTGTGAACTATACTTGTGCATAACTGGACATTTCAGTACAGAAGTGATTTGGGAAAAACAAGAGGCCTTTCAATCATTTTACATTTTCTGCATCCTTCAGTGTGCTAGATTTTTACATTTCTTTTGGAAAAAGCAGACTGGAAATTTAAGAAAATTGCGTATGGTTTGCTTTGCATAAAGCATTATGAACTGCATTTGGGCATTACTTGACTATTCAGTACATAAGTGATTGGACCAGACTAGAGACGTTTCAAGCATTTTACATTTTCTGCATCCTTCAATGTGCTAGATTTTTTGTATATCTTTTGGAAAACGAACATACTAGAAAGCTAAGAATATTACTTACGGTGTGCAAACTCCATTCTAAACTGCGTTTGTCTTTTGCTGTAATTCCCTGCAAAATAAAGAACGTTTTTGAGTCTAGAAGTAGCAAGAGTCGCTCGCACATAAACATTTTGAATTTTTGCTCCTTTTGGCGTGCAATAGATAGATTCGTTACTTTCGTTTGAGAAGAGCTGTGGCTGAAATGCGAGGATCAAACAACAGTGATTTTGAAACGAATACATGTTTAATGGAGAGCTGTTGTCAAAATCTGGCTGCAAGAAAGCGAAGAAAATACAGTGAAGTATCTACGAATTTGAGAAGATCAAAGTCTTTACCAGACAAACTAAATGAATCTAAAACGCAATATGATTACTTTACAAGAAGACACTCCAAAAGCCTGACAGTTCCAGTGCTGCTACAGATGATAGGAAACACGACTGCAAGAAGTTACTCTTTCGAGCAATGAGCAACGCACAGGTACAAATTGCATCTTTTGAGAGATGCAATCAAGGAGAACAGCAGGTACGATTTGATGAAGTTGCTTTCGCGGAAACACAGCGATATAAATATGCTAGGCGTTGATGGACTAGCGGCAATTCATTTTGCCGCAATGCAAGGTACCCCAAAGATATTAGAGATACTCATCAGTAAAGGTGCGGTTATTGACACGAAGCGGCAGCGGAGAGTATGCGCTTGATTTAGCGGTTAAATCTGGGAACTATGAGATTGCTCAGTATCTGATTGAAAAGGGTGCTCGCTTGGATAATGTTATAAATGGGACACCACCAACAAAACCAAAGCATGAAGGACTAAAGCGCAGGTCAAATACTATAAACTGTGGATAAATGGGTATTTAGAAAGGGTTTTTGTTTTAGCATGCATAGCTTTATCATGTACGCTGCAGTTAAGTAGCTGAGAGTATGTGTTGTAGAAGAAAATCATTCAGCTCAAATTTAATTTCTATATTACTTTAAACTTTGTTAAATGATAAAAATGATATGTAGCTATGATATGAGACGCCATTTTAATGTTGACTTACATCAAGTTTTACTGCAAGATTCATAAAGCATCAAAGACTGGTTGCTGGAGGCATAGTTATTTTTTGGTTACAAAGTTAGTAAGCTATATTTTCCAAGCTAGTTAGTTAGTTAGTTACTTAGCTAGCTACTTAGCTACTTAGTTGGCTATTTAGTTAATTAGCTAGGCAGTTTGTCTGTTAGTTAATTAGTTACTCAGTTAGTTAGTTAGTTAGTTACTTAGTTAGTTAGTTAGTTAGTTAGTTAGTTAGTTAATTGGTTAGTTCTTTGATTAGTTAGCTAGCTAGCTAGTTAGCTATTTCCGGTTATTTCGCTGGTTAGTTGGTTAGTTAGTTAGTTAATTGGTTAGTTCTTTAGTTAGCTAGCTAGCTAGCTAGTTAGTTATTTCGCTGGTTAGTTGGCTAGTTGTTTTGTTGATTAAGTTACTTAGTCAGTCAGTTAGCCAGTTTAGAAAGTTAATCAGTTAGTCAGTTACACATTCAGTTAATTAGTTTGTTAGTTAGTTAGTTAGTTAGTTAGTTAGTTAGTTAGCTAGCTAGTTACTTAGATAGTAAGTTACTTAAAGAGTAAGTTTAATAGTTATTTAGTTAGTTACTTAATTAGTTATTGAGTGAGTTAGTTACTTAGCTAGCTACTTAGCTACTTAGTTGGCTATTTAGTTAATAAGCTAGGCAGTCTGTCTGTTAGTTAATTAGTTACTCAGTTAGTAAGTAAGTTAGCTAGCAATTTGTTAAATTAGTTAGAGTTATTTTCTTAGTCAATTGAATAAAATATTGAATCCAATGTTATTTTTAGGGTTTCTAGCGTTCATGCCTTTTATGATAAGAATCTACTATCAGATTGAAACATATAATTTCATTACGTTGATGATTAGGAGCTATCTGCCACATTACCACATTTCTTATTAACCTCTTGCTTCGTAAACATGGATTACGTCAAACATTTACAAACTTAAACAAACAGCTGGTTACCATCTGTTGAATACGGCGTAGCCCGCAACTTTTTTGCAACAAGTGCTAACGTGATCGTGCATGCACTTTCAACATTCTGATTCCATTAGCACAAATAGTTTGCTTGTAACAACCTCCACTGAGCAAAGTAACATAATGGCCTTCACTACATAAGGTACTTGAGCCAGGCAATTTGTCGAATCCATTGATACTCTAGGATGGGCACTTACTGCATAATACTTGAAAAGAGAAATTTGTAGCATACTAAGTCAGCAAGAGAGGCTTCGCAAAAGAAGGCGGCCTCTTTGCTTTCATTACGGATTTTGGAAGGGAATCTGGGAATACTTTCCTTAGTTACGGGAATCCAACTCAACGTATTTGTACTCTGCTGCAGTAACTAAGGGAATTACTCCAAGAATTCCCTTGATAGAAATCCTTAATAAAAACAAAGGATGAAGCCTCTCCAACTTTTAAAGAAGCTTCTATTATTTTGCAGCAAGCAATCGGGCAGTGTATATATTTATTACTGTATTTGTATATGTCAGTCATTCTGGCAGTTACGTAGCTGATACAGCCTGTAAGTGACATCATCAGTGGGGTGTGGCATCTACCATCCAAAAAGCCATGCCCAATTACTCGGCCGATTCAGGATACACATCCACCTTTCTCAAGCTCATGTAGACAAACAGCTTGTGTTTCTCAGACTGATATTCGAAGAAAAACAACATTGACTTCGCGGCCTGTATTCCAGACCTCGTACTTTAACGGCTATGACCATCCAGCCACGCTAAACAATGCACTGAAAAAGCTAATGCTAACGGGACGAACAGAGCACAGAGCACGATTACCCGTCACTGCAGCACAGCGCCCAACCTCGTCGATGTCTAATGAGGCATCACCCGGTCTTATGCTCCTAAGCATCACAAAAATCTTCTGATGCTATTGGTGCCTGCAAGCTGCAATTCAAAATTCAATTTCAATTTAAAGTCTACTTGTATTGATTTAAATTAGCTATTGTTTTTATTTTCAAGATAAGCAATTGTTGTTGATGCTGTTTTCATTGTTGTTGCTTTTTTCGAAACTGTTGCTATTGTTGTCATTCTAAGTTCATTGCTATAAGAAAGAAGCGAATACTGGCTAATACTCGCCCTTCTATTATCGCCAAATCTGCACTAACGAAATTTCTTTAACTCAGAGACTGTCATGAAAGAATAGAGCGGAAAGTAATTGAATAATCTAATCGAAAACATTATGCAAATTTGATAAATTTTCCAGTGGTGATAATCACCATGGAGGATATATAGATTAAATTTATTTTTAAGCTTATTTATGTTTACATGTTTGTTTATTTTTGTTTACGAAAACCTAATTAAGCACTGATCAAAAGCAAGAAGCGTTCATAACTCTGGCTACGAAGGAGAACGAGAAGAAAGGACATATGATAGACTCACTACATGATTTCTCTCAAGTTTACGCTCCTTCACATTTGATTAGTCACTTCAACACACTGACCAAGTATAAAAAACAACAACAACAACATCAAGCGAAGCAGTGGGACATATGAAGCGAACCTTTAACGAATATTGATCCGATGATTCCGCAAAATAATCTGTTGCAGAATCGGCCATTAGTGTTTGTTATATTATATGATACTCCACAGCCTGTAGGGTCAGGCAGAGGCAGAATCTTATACTATTTCTGGCCATAGTCAGTTAAATATGTCGTCAGTTATAGTGATCGTCATGGTAAGTACCTCGAAAGGCGCGGGTTGTGAAGCTTCTAGAAGAGTGGGTTGATATGCTTCGTGTGGTAAGGTAGTGACGTACTTTCACTTTGAATGCAGGATAAGGCTTGTAAAACAATGCAGTCACGACGAGATTATGATTAAGCTGCTGATTGAGGTTTAATGAGATAATCATGCAAGGGCATAAACTTTTAAAGGCGATGCAACCAGCGCGCAGACTGAATTGGTGTTTACTTTCACCCAATATGAAATTTTAGAAAAGGGCGTTTCCCCCATGCTCTGTCAAAATAAAGGGCGTGGTCACTAAAAAATGGTCTCCAGACCGCCGTGAGGCTATTCCTGACCCCCCAATTTTCTAGAGCTGGCTTCATGCCTGGTAGGCATCCCTCAAAATAACTATCCTCTTGGCGATTTGCTCATTGTGCAAGAGCAGAAAAAAGCCTTGTTTTACGACATGGCCAACAAGTAATCCTGATTGAAAAGCATCAAGGCTGATCTGCGAAAACCCAGATTAAGGTAAGCCAAAATCAGTACCGCCAAAAAATGTACTCCCCAGAGGACAATATGAGAAAACTTAATGTTTTGTTTTCTTGGTATAAAGACTAATAAAAACAAAACTATATTGACAACCAAATTGAATAGGTCTTTTCCATCTTTAATAATAAGATATTGTATATTCTTTTGTGAACTGGGAATTAAATTTATTGCCTTTTGATACTTGCTTTGCAACTTGCGAATGACAATTTACCTAAACATCTATGCATACCCCCTTACATGATCAACGAAACAGGGTGATGTGTATTCTCATTCGAGGGTGCTGAGCTCAAACACTGTAGGGTGATGATGAAAACTTGAGACTACAAGTTTTTTTTAAGTCACCAACCTACAGATCAGAGATTGCTAGATATAAAACATTCAATAATAGTTCCCATGTGTTTTTTTATAAGAAAGCTTTTCTTTTAATAGCCCGTATTGAAACTTTCTTAGATATATCCTGTTTTCAGTAAACAACGTTCTTGTGACTTTTTAGCAAAAAAATTTGGAATGCAGTACATTATTGCTACGCATATGTAGTTACACTCTTTTTTTTTATAAGAAACTAAGATTTTTGTTCAGTACTCAAAGTTTCTTAGTTTTTGGACAAATTTGGTACTGAAAGTTTCTTAGCAGTTTCTTAGAATCAAAATTTTTCGTGGCAAAACAGGTAGTTGACACTTAAATTCTACAAATAGAAGAAGCAATACAATTCACGTTTACATCAGCTGTTTTTTCTGCAAAGATAGACACTTATGGTGCAACAGAAGTTTGTTTTTCAATGATTTATTTCTAATTCTAAAGACTGTTGAGATCTGCGAGTTTCTTATCATTTTGGTCGAGTACTGAAAGTTTCTTAACCAATATTGACCTCAGTACTGAGTTTCTTATAAACGGGTTTCTTATAAAAAAAATGAGTGTATTGGCACTGTAAAAAATGCACAAACACCACGTTTTCCAAAAAAGGTAATCATAAGAGTCCTTAAGGATTCTTAATAGCAAGATGAAAAACTGAAGAAGAGCGAAAATAACGTGAGGACATTAAGATTGAAAACATGAGTCAAAACTTTTAAAAGTTTTACGAATACAGTATTGAACTTTCTTGAATTTTTGAGAAGTTGAGCACTAGTTTCGTATAAAACAACTTTCTTATAGAAAATTGTTTTTCAGCTAGGTTTGATGAAATTCAATGCATGACGATGAACAGCTGTATATGCTGAGATGATATAACAAAAGTATTTTGATTCAAAACTCTGTTCTATGCGGATCCCATGTGGATACACGAGCGACCAACGTCGAATCGATTTACTGCTATTTTTCCAGTTCAAGGAATGTAATACCCCCGGTTGGCATTGACGCGCACGGAATAATGTAAGATTGCATAAAGGCATGACTGCTTGATGGTCATTCAAAATCCTGAAGTTAAAAAGAACGTGCTAGCATTGCGCAAATAAGCAGCAACAAGAACCACACACAGAGAGCAGATATGCAGTATTTTGACGAAAAAGAAGATGATAAATCTCTTGGTAGCAAGGAAAATAGTGAACGCGAGGACGAACAAGATGTTGTAGGGTCGCAAGTGAAATTTAACGGAGAGAGAATTCTTCGCCGCCGCAAATCGTTGCCGGTTATCAATGAGAACACACTTAGCGCTGATATTCCAAGTCAGATCGCAACAAAACAGCTAGGAAATCGAAACGGATTGTTACTGCAGCAGCGGAGAATCGTTCAACGTGCGATAAGCAACTCACAGGTACTGTATGTTATGATTAGAGCGGCGATATCAGAAGATAGCCGTGCGGAGTTACAAGGACTGCTTCGACGGAAAAACGCAAATGTAAATCAAACTGAGCCGGATGGACTAGCCGCGATACATTACGCCGCAATGAACGGTACACGCGAAACCGTAGAGATTCTTATCAACGAAGGAGCGAAATTCAACTTAATGAGCAAGGATGGCGAATATCCCCTCGATATTGCTGTACGGACCGGAAATTATGATGTTGCGCAGTATTTAATCGAGAAGGGAGCGAGGCTTGATCATGTTATCAACGGGACACCACTTGAACAAGAGAGTAGACAGAGAAACAGAATGCGTAACAGAGCTCATACAATTGATATCCCAACGCAGGAAGTATTTCATTGTGATGCATGAATTAATACCACACAGATACCGTATGTATTGTTTCAATGGCTTCCCAATGGTTTACCACTGATGCTTATATAAGCCATGAGGATATTCCCAGCGATCGCCTGCATCCGTTTGTTTTGCTCAGTTCAAATTGTGCAAAACAACTTTTTTTTTATATGTTCTTAAAATAGCATGGTAATAATGAGAACCTTGATCAAATGTTTCATCTGACTGCGTTTCCTTCAAAGAAACTTTTCTGTAAGCCTGTCTGTTTTAACTATACTACTGAATTGTGTACTAGATTAAGTGTTCGATTTCGGATCGGATTCAACCCAAGACTTTTGATTTGAACATCGACTTTTAAAAAATTTCTTTCGGTCTTCAAATGTTCTTTGGCTGTCTTTAACTGTAATGCACACAAAGTTAAGAGATTAAAGTCCCATATTTGTAACCATTACGTAGTATGAAAGCGAAGGTGAAATGGATTGTTGAGCGCAAGTCGATGAACTGATGAGACATTATCCCGGAGTGTCGCTACCGTGGCTGGGGCTTGGGCCCTGGCGCTAAGCTCCTGGGACAACAAGCTTGGCTGAATTATAACACGATTACACTTTTTTTTAATAAGCAATTGCTCAATAAGCAACTAGGGCTGAACTGACCTTAATATTAAGCAACACGAGGGCTCAATTGAATAACTGTAAGCAACTAAGAAGTCAAACAACCAAGCTTATTCTCTTTCTTGTGTTAGGAAATTGTCCTTCGTTCTTATGTTTTCCATGTTGAAGCTCGTTAGCTAACGTTTTCCCACTTACTGTCTCCCAAAAGTCATGTTGTAGGCCTAACAGATGACGATTATGACCCGCGAAGTCAGGGGTGGTTAGTAGGTACAAAAATGTTAAGCAACGTTTATGCAACTTTAAGGGCTGAAATGTCTAAAATTTTAAGCAACTTTAAGGGCTGGACGAAAGTCAAGTTGCTTATTAAAAAAAGTGTATAACCCCTTTGTGTTGCACCGATAGTCACACAAAATTCTCCCAAAATCCAAACCAGTCCCAGTCAAACAGGGATAGGCCCATAGTTACAGATTAAATCCAAAAGTAGGCCTACTTGGCAAAATCATTCTATGCCACATGCCACATGCAACTTTCACTTTTCTGGCATAGGTAAAGGCTTTGTTAATCCTACTTTTATGCAAACGATTCTTCTTTCCAAATCGAATAAGCTTAAGCTTAATGCGAAGAATTGAATTAATTTAAGATATTAAACTGTGTATCAAAAGGATTAATTAATCTTATCATGTCATACATGGTAAGGAATTGCATCTGCATGCATCACTTTGTCATGCGATGCCTGGAATTTAAGCGCATCTTAAGCGCATGAGCATCTATCGTGGTATGTCACTTGCGGCAAATTTATCCTAGTCATCATCACTCATGACTATATTATATATCAATTAGACTTATTACCTGAGTCCCAGGTATCGTTCTTCAGACCGAGACTACACCAAACCGAGATCGCTCAAACTGGAGCGACATAAAAATAAGAAACAAATGTTGCCAGAAATGTTGTTTGATTTGTTTTAACTTGCTTCTACAAAAATCGTTTCTGGGCACCTTTACTGGGGCTAACAGGCTGAAAGAAAGCGCCATACGTGTTAAGCCAAATCTACGCTTTAGTGCATCGTGGCAGAAACATAAAAAATTCCTTTTCCTGTTATCCCGTGGTTATCCGAACTGCTAGACAAGCAACCAACATGCAGAAATACAGTTGGTTTTCAGAAAAGATTCAATCTGATTCTACTTTATTCTGTTTTAATGTTTATTATATCTCATAGTGTCAGTGAGATAGATGCTCTATGTACACTCTATTATCGATGCTCTATTATATCGTTATTTTGGCTTGGAAAATGACATTCATGTGTCTCTAATTGTGGTTTAAACACAATGACAAGTGCAGCCAATAGTACAGGTGCTACAACATTAAATTTGTTAAACTTTAAAATACCGATAACTCTCTATATGTTCTTCATGTAACAGTGCCTAAAGAGTACCTGAACTGATAAAAATGAAGGCTTCTGTACGGTGCCTGCGCTCCTGAAAGTCCTACTTCTTGCTTGCTTATTGGAGAAAAATTTGAATAAAATGGACTTATCTAACGTTAAATAACCCTTTTATTAGCAATGAATCATGAGCTGACCAGTTCAGCTAAAATCTAGATTAAGACTTACTGCACGAGTCCCGGTTATAGCATGACTATGGCTATAGCACATCAAACCGAAACCATCACCCCCCGCCCCCCTCCGAGATCTCGCACTGGTAGAGCGATTCAATAACCGAAACTGAGGGAAGACCAATAGAATTAATTGAAGTAAGAAAACAAATTTTTTTCTCTTTGTAAAAACAAACCCTTGTTACTACACAAGCGTCAAAGTGAGAAAATAAATTCTTTTTGCGGACAAAAAGAATTCGTTTTCTAATATGGACTCTTCAATTAATTCTGTTTCTCTCACCGTATACCACGAGCTGACGACACAATGCCAGTTCATCTTTCCTTAACTGTATCTATGTTGGTAACTGTAGTATAGAGGGTCCAAGCCACTCTCTTCAATATCAATAACCATGACTCGTGGAAGAAGTCAAATAAAAAAGACTCAACTCTTTAAGACTAAATCTCAAACTAAAGCAGTTTTCCAACAGTCTTGTCAGGAAGAAGATTATTATGTCCAGTTTTATGTGCACCTGCATAATCTTCGTTTCGCAGGGGACTTGGCTTTGCAATTGATTTCTTTTGGAAGTCTTGCAAACCCATAGCAGTATTTATCAGATGGTATATATGCTGGCTCATCTGCGTGTACATAGTACCCCGTCTGCTGCCCATCTCGGTCTACGGGGTATCTGCAAGATACACCAGCAAGATGAAAGACATAAATAGAATTAACCGTTCGCATTCTGTGGTTGCACTTTTTGCCAGTCTTTGAGCATTCCTCTTCACAAGAATTTCCGATTTCACCAACGACATACTCTGATGCTAAGATAGAATTAGATAAAATGTTTACCTTACCTATGAATAATCGCCCCAAAACACAAGTGAAAGTGATTCAAATGCTTAAAAATGACGTTTAAAGTTCTTCAGTGACATTATAATGCGCAAAAGAGAATTTCAGTCAACTTCTGAGGGTTTTCAAACAAACTACTAGGGATTGTCGCATCGAAATACAAAACATTATGGGCGGCACTTTCGTAGGTCTTAGGATGCAAGGTACCCATGGAGGAGAAGATTAATTGCAAATTGTGTTGCCAAGGGAGTAATGAGTCGCCCCCTACATCAGCGGGGAGATAAATTCTATTTAAAGCTTGAAACTAGAGGAACATGTCATTGGCTGCCTCTAACTTCATCTGAATTAAAGCGTTTACTTTTAGTCAAATTCGCACTTCGTGTCTCCAATATCAGACCTCTGTCTACCC